>OX638140.1:1728227-2391468 GCA_951805005.1 Othius punctulatus | reverse complement strand
GTAACGTGACTTTTTTTCTCTCATACGAATTTTGCAAATTCGAACTTTGGGAAGTTCTGTAGCATTAATGCTGTATTCTACCTGAGATCCATGAAGCCACGAATAATTAGCACACAAATACGAAATATGTAAATTTTAAGATTTTTTTCAGAGATGAGAAAGTTCAGAGGGGGGAGTAACGTGACTTTTTTTCTCTCATACGATTTTTGCAAATTCGAACTTTGGGAAGTTCTGTAGCATTAATGGTGTATTCTACCTGAGATCCATGTAGCCACGAAAATTAGCGTACAAATACGAAATATGTAAATTTTAGATTTTTTTCAGAGATGAGAAAGTTCAGAGGGGGGACTAACGTTACTTTTTTTCTCTCATACGATTTTTGCAAATTCGAACTTTGGGAAGTTCTGTAGCATTAATGCTGTATTCTACCTGAGATCCGTGAAGCCACGAATAATTAGCACACAAATACGAAATATGTAAATTTTAGATTTTTTTCAGAGATGAGAAAGTTCAGAGGGGGGAGTAACGTGACTTTTTTTCTCTCATACGATTTTTGCAAATTCGAACTTTGGAAGTTCTGTAGCATTAATGCTGTATTCTACCTGAGATCCATGAAGCCACGAATAATTAGCACACAAATACGAAATATGTAAATTTTAGATTTTTTTCAGAGATGAGAAAGTTCAGAGGGGGGAGTAACGTGACTTTTTTTCTCTCATACGATTTTTGCAAATTCGAACTTTGGAAGTTCTGTAGCATTAATGGTGTATTCTACCTGAGATCCATGTAGCCACGAATAATTAGCGTACAAATACGAATATGTAAATTTTAGATTTTTTTCAGAGATGAGAAAGTTCAGAGGGGGGACTAACGTGACTTTTTTTTCTCTCATACGATTTTTGCAAATTCGAACTTTGGGAAGGTCTGTAGCATTAATGGTGTATTCTACCTGAGATCCATGAAGCCACGAATAATTAGCACACAAATACGAAATATGTAAATTTTAGATTTTTTTCAGAGATGAGAAAGTTCAGAGGGGGGGAGTAAACGTGACTTTTTTTCTCTCATACGATTTTTGCAAATTCGAACTTTGGGAAGTTCTGTAGCATTAATGCTGTATTCTACCTGAGATCCATGAAGCCACGAATAATTAGCACACAAATACGAAATATGTAAATTTTAGATTTTTTTCAGAGATGAGAAAGTTCAGAGGGGGGACTAACGTGACTTTTTTTCTCTCATAACGATTTTTGCAATTCGAACTTTGGGAAGTTCTGTAGCATTAATGGTGTATTCTACCTGAGATCCATGTAGCCACGAATAATTAGCGTACAAATACGAAATATGTAAATTTTAGATTTTTTTCAGAGATGAGAAAGTTCAGAGGGGGGACTAACGTTACTTTTTTTCTCTCATACGATTTTTGCAAATTCGAACTTTGGGAAGTTCTGTAGCATTAATGCTGTATTCTACCTGAGATCCGTGAAGCCACGAATAATTAGCACACAAATACGAAATATGTAAATTTTAGATTTTTTTCAGAGATGAGAAAGTTCAGAGGGGGGAGTAACGTGACTTTTTTTCTCTCATACGAATTTTGCAAATTCGAACTTTGGGAAGGTCTGTAGCATTAATGGTGTATTCTACCTGAGATCCATGAAGCCACGAATAATTAGCACACAAATACGAAATATGTAAATTTTAGATTTTTTTCAGAGATGAGAAAAGTTCAGAGGGGGGAGTAAACGTGACTTTTTTTCTCTCATACGAATTTTGCAAATTCGAACTTTGGGAAGGTCTGTAGCATTAATGGTGTATTCTACCTGAGATCCATGAAGCCACGAATAATTAGCACACAAATACGAAATATGTAAATTTTAGATTTTTTTCAGAGATGAAAAAGTTCAGAGGGGGGACTAACGTGACTTTTTTTCTCTCATACGATTTTTGCAAATTCGAACTTTGGGAAGTTCTGTAGCATTAATGGTGTATTCTACCTGAGATCCATGCAGCCACGAATAATTAGCACCCAAATACGAAATATGTAAATTTTAGATTTTTTTTCAGAGATGAAAAAGTTCAGAGGGGGGAGTAACGTGACTTTTTTTTCTCTCATACGATTTTTGCAAATTCGAACTTTGGGAAGGTCTGTAGCATTAATGGTGTATTACCTGAGATCCATGCAGCCACGAATAATTAGCACCCAAATACGAAATATGTAAATTTTAGATTTTTTTTCAGAGATGAAAAAGTTCAGAGGGGGGGAGTAACGTGACTTTTTTTTCTCTCATACGATTTTTGCAAATTCGAACTTTGGGAAGGTCTGTAGCATTAATGGTGTATTCTACCTGAGATCCATGAAGCCACGAATAATTAGCACACAAATACGAAATATGTAAATTTTAGATTTTTTTCAGAGATGAGAAAGTTCAGAGGGGGGAGTAACGTGACTTTTTTTCTCTCATACGATTTTTGCAAATTCGAACTTTGGGAAGTTCTGTAGCATTAATGCTGTATTCTACCTGAGATCCATGAAGCCACGAATAATTAGCACACAAATACGAAATATGTAAATTTTAGATTTTTTTCAGAGATGAGAAAGTTCAGAGGGGGGAGTAACGTGACTTTTTTTCTCTCATACGATTTTTGCAAATTCGAACTTTGGGAAGTTCTGTAGCATTAATGGTGTATTCTACCTGAGATCCATGTAGCCACGAATAATTAGCGTACAAATACGAAATATGTAAATTTTAGATTTTTTTCAGAGATGAGAAAGTTCAGAGGGGGGACTAACGTGACTTTTTTTTCTCTCATACGATTTTTGCAAATTCGAACTTTGGGAAGGTCTGTAGCATTAATGGTGTATTCTACCTGAGATCCATGAAGCCACGAATAATTAGCACACAAATACGAAATATGTAAATTTTAGATTTTTTTCAGAGATGAGAAAGTTCAGAGGGGGGAGTAACGTGACTTTTTTTCTCTCATACGATTTTTGCAAATTCGAACTTTGGGAAGTTCTGTAGCATTAATGCTGTATTCTACCTGAGATCCATGAAGCCACGAATAATTAGCACACAAATACGAAATATGTAAATTTTAGATTTTTTTCAGAGATGAGAAAGTTCAGAGGGGGGAGTAACGTGACTTTTTTTCTCTCATACGATTTTTGCAAATTCGAACTTTGGGAAGTTCTGTAGCATTAATGGTGTATTCTACCTGAGATCCATGTAGCCACGAATAATTAGCGTACAAATACGAAATATGTAAATTTTAGATTTTTTTCAGAGATGAGAAAGTTCAGAGGGGGGAGTAACGTGACTTTTTTTCTCTCATACGATTTTTGCAAATTCGAACTTTGGGAAGTTCTGTAGCATTAATGGTGTATTCTACCTGAGATCCATGTAGCCACCAATAATTAGCACACAAATACGAAATATGTAAATTTTAGATTTTTTTTCAGAGATGAAAAAGTTCAGAGGGGGGAGTAACGTGACTTTTTTTTCTCTCATACGATTTTTGCAAATTCGAACTTTGGGAAGTTCTGTAGCATTAATAGTGTATTCTACCTGAGATCCATGTAGCCACGAATAATTAGCACACAAATACGAAATATGTAAATTTTAGATTTTTTTTCAGAGATGAAAAAGTTCAGAGGGGGGAGTAACGTGACTTTTTTTTCTCTCATACGATTTTTGCAAATTCGAACTTTGGGAAGTTCTGTAGCATTAATAGTGTATTCTACCTGAGATCCATGCAGCCACGAATAATTAGCACACAAATACGAAATATGTAAATTTTAGATTTTTTTTCAGACATGAAAAAGTTCAGAGGGGGGAGTAACGTGACTTTTTTTTCTCTCATACGATTTTTGCAAATTCGAACTTTGGGAAGTTCTGTAGCATTAATGGTGTATTCTACCTGAGATCCATGCAGCCACGAATAATTAGCACACAAATACGAAATATGTAAATTTTAGATTTTTTTTCAGAGATGAAAAAGTTCAGAGGGGGGAGTAACGTGACTTTTTTTTCTCTCATACGATTTTTGCAAATTCGAACTTTGGGAAGTTCTGTAGCATTAATAGTGTATTCTACCTGAGATCCATGTAGCCACGAATAATTAGCACACAAATACGAAATATGTAAATTTTAGATTTTTTTTCAGAGATGAAAAAGTTCAGAGGGGGGAGTAACGTGACTTTTTTTTCTCTCATACGATTTTTGCAAATTCGAACTTTGGGAAGTTCTGTAGCATTAATAGTGTATTCTACCTGAGATCCATGCAGCCACGAATAATTAGCACACAAATACGAAATATGTAAATTTTAGATTTTTTTTCAGAGATGAAAAAGTTCAGAGGGGGGAGTAACGTGACTTTTTTTTCTCTCATACGATTTTTGCAAATTTGAACTTTGGGAAGTTCTGTAGCTTTAATGGTGTATTCTACCTGAGATCCATGCAGCCACGAATAATTAGCACACAAATACGAAATATGTAAATTTTAGATTTTTTTTCAGAGATGAAAAAGTTCAGAGGGGGGAGTAACGTGACTTTTTTTTCTTTCAAACGATTTTTGCAAATTCGAACTTTGGGAAGTTCTGTAGCATTTATGGTGTATTCTACCTGAGATCCATGCAGCCACGAATAATTAGCACCCAAATACGAAATATGTAAATTTTAGATTTTTTTTCAGAGATGAAAAAGTTCAGAGGGGGGAGTAACGTGACTTTTTTTTCTCTCATACGATTTTTGCAAATTCGAACTTTGGGAAGTTCTGTAGCATTAAAGGTGTATTCTACCTGAGATCCATGCAGCCACGAATAATTAGCACACAAATACGAAATATGTAAATTTTAGATTTTTTTTCAGAGATGAAAAAGTTCAGAGGGGGGAGTAACGTGACTTTTTTTTCTCTCATACGATTTTTGCAAATTCGAACTTTGGGAAGTTCTGTAGCATTAATGGTGTATTCTACCTGAGATCCATGCAGCCACGAATAATTAGCACACAAATACGAAATATGTAAATTTTAGATTTTTTTTCAGAGATGAAAAAGTTCAGAGGGGGGAGTAACGTGACTTTTTTTTCTCTCATACGATTTTTGCAAATTCGAACTTTGGGAAGTTCTGTAGCATTAATGGTGTATTCTACCTGAGATCCATGCAGCCACGAATAATTAGCACACAAATACGAAATATGTAAATTTTAGATTTTTTTTCAGAGATGAAAAAGTTCAGAGGGGGGAGTAACGTGACTTTTTTTTCTCTCATACGATTTTTGCAAATTCGAACTTTGGGAAGTTCTGTAGCATTAATGGTGTATTCTACCTGAGATCCATGTAGCCATGAATAATTAGCACACAAATACGAAATATGTAAATTTTAGATTTTTTTTCAGAGATGAAAAAGTTCAGAGGGGGGAGTAACGTGACTTTTTTTTCTCTCATACGATTTTTGCAAATTCGAACTTTGGGAAGTTCTGTAGCATTAAAGGTGTATTCTACCTGAGATCCATGCAGCCACGAATAATTAGCACCCAAATACGAAATATGTAAATTTTAGATTTTTTTTCAGAGATGAAAAAGTTCAGAGGGGGGAGTAACGTGACTTTTTTTTCTCTCATACGATTTTTGCAAATTCGAACTTTGGGAAGTTCTGTAGCATTAATGGTGTATTCTACCTGAGATCCATGTAGCCACGAATAATTAGCACACAAATACGAAATATGTAAATTTTAGATTTTTTTTCAGAGATGAAAAAGTTCAGAGGGGGGAGTAACGTGACTTTTTTTTCTCTCATGCGATTTTTCCCAATTCGAACTTTGGGAAGTTCTGTAGCATTAATGGTGTATTCTACCTGAGATCCATGTAGCTACGAATAATTAGCATACAAACATCAAATATGTAAAGTAAAAGCACTTATGATTTCAATAGACTTTAATATAACTCAAAATTTACAAAAACCAGAAATGGTAACAATTGCAACAAACTCATCATCTTAGTAGTAGACTTCGCCCTTGTAAGAACCGTCGTCGTATAATTTCTCGGTGTAGTCATGGACGTACTGTCCTTCAATTCCAGATCCTCTCGCGAAGTATGGGTATGCAGAGTATGCTACAGGGTGGGCCAAAAGAGGAGCAGAATGAGCCAGAAGAGCTGGAGCAGCATATTGGTGGGCTACCAGAGCTGGGGCTCCATGGGTGTACACTGCTGACCTGGCCAAAAGAGGCGCAGGGGCAATGAGACCTGCATGAGCGACGGCCAAAGCAGCTGCGAAGACTAAGATCTAAAAGTAAAAAATTGGTAATTAGAATAGCACTTTGATAATGTTAATAAAACCATCTGTAGTTTTATATATACAATATACGGTGTGTTCAGAATAATGGGTTACAAATGGACAACTTTTTCAGTATACGTTTTAGAGGAAAAAGTTGCTTAAAATTCATTAAATTTTTAATTTTTATTTTTTTTCAGTTAAAGATGCAATTAATAATCTGAGATAATGCAGGACTTTTCTGCCTAACAAGTTTTCATTCTAAATGCATACCAAAAAAGTTGCCCAAATGTTACCCATTATTCTGATCACGCTGTATATTTATTAGATCAATCTTTAGCAATTATGTTATAAAATATACAAATCAAATAGTGAAAGTCGCTGCAAAATTTGAATTTAAATTTAAGAATTTGTTATTACAACAAAAAACCTACTATGAAGTTCTTAAATCAAAATTGTACGAGTTTGTTGTTATAACAGAAAAATTTACATTATTGAAATAAAATTAAAGCAGCTTCATTTACTAAAATTTAATGGGAAAAAATGTATTGCTGATACAATATTATCTGCAATAAATAATAAATCAAATATGTTAAACACTAAGCGGAAAATTCTAAAAAAAATATCTGCAGGATTAAAACTGCACCTGTGTTTGTTGTAAATTTTTAATTAAAAGACAATTAAATTAAATTCAAAGCGATTTTACATTATAATTTTATAATTAAAGTCATAATTAAATTATGCATCTGTGTATTTTTATTACAGTAGAAATGTGTTACTTACGATTGAGTTCATGATGCTTGTTCTTCTGGGTTACAAGAAGTGATATTTTGTCAAGAGCTGGCTGGACATTATATACCAAAATCTTGACCTTAAGGCACCACACCTTGCGTATGATACGCATTCTGCGACCCACAATATAATTTATATTTCCTCGTAAAACTGGTCATTGAAGTGTTCCGCCTCGGCTAAGAGCAACCTGCCCAAAATCAACGCATTTGTGCGTGACTGTGTAAAAAATTTAAAATGCAGTTTGCATTGGCGAATCGGGCAATCACGGATCACCTTTGAAACCGCAGTTGCAGATGCAGTGGGTGGGTCTCTTTGATTATTATTATTATTATAATGTGTGGTTGAAATTTAAATGTGATCCAGTTATCGAATTGGTGCGTAGATTTGTGAATAATTAAACTGGCAGAAACGTAAATGCCAGCCATATGCCTAAATTTAATACACATATCTATATAGCAGGTGACTCAGGTTATGTAAAATTAGCGTTAATTATAAATAATCAACAATAATTGATTTGTTCTGTTTTAATTATAATCTATTTTGCTACGGAACTATTTGCTATTGCTATTTTGCTATTGTGCCAAATTGCACATTGGCAATGTCCCCATTGCCAATGTGCAATTTGGTGTGCTTGAGCGGAAAATGTAAAAATGATCATTTTTATACAAAAAAAAATCGCGATTTGGTACAATTTTTCTAATAGCTGCACTTACCTCTTTGGAGGCCGAAGGCGCAAACATATTTTGAGGCCCACCAAAATTTAATTAACAACAAACTAAAGTCATTTTAAGTGAAAATGCGTCTAAAATCTATTACATTGTAATACTTTAAACAAAAAATATAGAAAAAAATTTACATAAAATTCATCTGACTTGAGATTAATTTTCCGGAAAATCTAGAGATGAGATATGTCATTACTCTAATTCGCATATCTTACCTGCCCTATCTAACCTTACCTTCCTTAATTCGTTCAATTTTAACAAATCTTACAGGAGAAATTAAAAACTGTGTTGACAATTTGATTATCAACAATATACACTTAGAATTACATTTTAATTTTATCCATAAATTACCAGTTATATATTTCTTTCTTTTTCTTATTATTTACTACTTACTGGTAGAAAATTCATTTTTATTATATTTTATGATTTATTTTTTATTTATATTTTTATGTTGAATAACGTAACATATTTATGCTTTTTATTATTTTAGAATAATTTTGATGAAAATAGTGATAATTTTGGTTTTACAATGGACATTTGCATCTTTAATTGGCGGACTTACGATATATTACGACATTTGCACAGAGCCGTCTTCAGGTATTATGAAGCCCTGGGCACAAATAATTTTCTATAAGAAATAAGAAAGAAATTTGAAAATATCGAAAATATTTGCCAAATAGAATACTGAATCAAGTGCAAAAAGGTACATATTACTCAAAATTTAAAGGTATTTCAATTAAAGGTTTCATTCAATTTTGATGTTTTTAAAACGTCATCATAAACCTCAAAACAACCGAAGTAAACAAATGTTTATACGTTAGTGAGTTAAAAAAACTTTAATCACAAGTAAGTAAAAAAAATAATTCACGCATTTGTAGACATTAGACTGAGTTAAAACAAATTAACTCACTAGTTATTTACGTATATTTTAAAAAAATAACTCACACATTGCGCGACAAAATATTGTTATCGAATTTTGCATAATTTTATAATAATTTGTAAAATAAATCTATTTCGCAAAATTTAATTAACCATATCATCGAAGAATAATTATTCTTCCTAAATAAACGATGGTTTAACTACTCCCTTGGTGTATACATTTTTTTATACAATATCTATTATTGTATTGTATATAATTTATATCTATTATATCTACTATATTTTATAGAAAGTTGGAATATATATTTAAAAACTAAAAATTCATTGTTATGTACATATTTTATTACAAATTATTATAATTTAAGAGAAAATAGTATATATCATCCAAAATTTAAAGGTATTTCGTTCAAATTTGACGTTTTAAAAACGTCATCACTACCTGAAAACAACCGAGATAAACAAATGTTTATACGTTAGTGAGTAAACAAAAAATAAATCACAAGTGAGTTAAAAAAAATAATTCACGCATTTGTAGGCATAAGACTGAGTTAAAAAGAATGAACTCACTCATTATTTAAAAAAAAATAACTCACACATTGCACGACAAAATTTTGTTATCGTATTTTGCATAAATATAATAATAATTTGTAAAATAAAGCATTTTCTCAAATTTGAATGAACCATATCATCGAAGAAAAATCATTCTTCTCAAATAAACGATGGTTTAACTATTCCCTTGGTGAATAAACATCTACTATCTTTTATAAAAAGATGCAAAATTAAATTAAAAACTAAAAATACATTGGCAGGTACATATTTTATTTCATATTATTATACTTTAAGAAATAATAGTACATATCACTCAAAATTTAAAGGTATTTCATTCAATTTTAGCGTTTAAAAAACGTCATCATTAACCACAAAACAACCGAGGTAAAAAAATGTGTATACGTTGGTGAGTTAATAATAAATTTAATCACAAGTGAGTTAAAATAATCTACGCATTTGTACTCATTAGACTGAGTTAAAAAAAATAACTCACTCGTTATTTAAAAACAAAATAACTCACATATTATGCGACTAAATTTTGTTTTCGTATTTTGCACAAATTAATAAAAAAATGTAAAATGAAGCTTTTTCGCAAAATTGATTGAACCATGTCATCGAAGAATAGTTATCCTTCTCAAATAAACGATGGTTTAACACTCCCTTGGTGTATAAATATCTACTATATTTTATAGAAAAATGGAACAAATATTTAAAAACTAAAAATATGTTGGTAGGTACATATTTTATTTCAATTTATTATAATTTAAGAGAAAATAGTATATATCAGTCAAAATTTAAAGGTATTTCGTTCAATTTTGACGTTTTAAAAACGTCATCACTAACCTCAAAACAACCGAGGTAAACAAATGTTTATACGTTAGTGCGCCAAAAAAAAAATTAATCACAAGTGAGCAAAAAAAATAATTCACGCATTTGTAGGCATTACACAGAGGGAAAAAAAACATCCGTTATTAAAAAAAATACTCACACATTGCACGACCAAATTTTGTTATCATATTTTGCAGAAATTAATTATAATTTGTAAAATTAAGCTTTTTCGCAAAATTCAATGAACCATATCATTGAAGAAGAATCATTCTTCTTAAATAAACGATGGTTTAACTACTCGCTTGGCGTATAAATATCTACTATATTTTAAAGAAAGTTGGAAAATAAAATTAAAAACTAAAAATACATTGGTAGGTACATATTTTATTTCAAATTACTATAATTTAAGAGAAAATAGTATATATCACTCAAAATTGAAAGGTATTTCGTTTACTTTTGATGTTTTAAAAACGTCATCATTAACCTCAAAACAACCGAGGTAAACAAGTGTTTATACGTTAGTGAGTTAAAAAAACTTTAATCACATGTGAGTTAAAAAAATATTGACGAATTTGTAGGCATTAGACAGAGTTAAAAAAAATGAACGTTTGAAAATTTAATTAAAAACTAAAAATTCATTGGTAGGCACATATTTTATTTCGAATTATTATAATTTAAGAGAAAATAGTATATATCTCTCAAAATTTAAAGTTCAATTCGTTCAATTTTGACGTTTTAAAAACGTCATCACTAACCTCAAAACAACCGGGGTAAACAAATGTTTATACGTTAGTGGGTTAAAAAAATAAAATTAATCACAAGTGAGTAAAAAATAAATAATACACGCATTTGTAGAAATTAGTCTGTGTTAAAAAAATTAACTCACTCGTTATTTAAAATAAAAATAATTCACACATTGCACGACTAAATTTTGTTCTCGTATTTTGCATAAATTAATAATAATTTGTAAAATAAAGCTTTTTTAACAAAATTCAATGACCATATCATCTGAGAAGAATCGTTCTTCTCAAATAAACGATGGTTTAACTACTCCCTTGGTGTATAAATATCTACCATCTGTTATAGATAGTTGTAAAATAAAATTAAAAACTAAAAATATATTGGTACGTACATAATGGCAACCCTACTATTATGAAAATTTATGATATATTTAAAACAAAATGTAAAAAGTTGAAATGTCTAGAGTAATCTTAATAATTGTTTGGAAAGTTAAAAATCAGTGCGGAAAATTGACGAATTACATGAAAAACCTTGGAATTCTTTAGAATAATAAACCATTTTGGCAACTCTGAGACAAGCATGATTATTAAACTTTGTATCCGCTAAGTTTAATTATATTGACTTTAGAAAATCGAAACTAACGGGCAAAGTTGGGACTAAATTGAAACTGCTAAGGATTTTTAAAGTTATCGGTTATAAAACGAACGAGACTCAACCAATAATGTTGAATATTGAAATGAATGTGGGAAATTGTCGAATTACTTGGAGAAAATAAACGATTGTTTGAAAAATTTTAAATTTACGTGAATTGATCCAGTACTTGGGCATATAGTATGAATGGATGGAAAATTACCACTCGGTTCGTTAGATAAATATGAAGTAGTAAAAAGTAAATATGACTTAAAATTTCCCATTTTATCTAGTTAGACTTTTGATATACCAAGTGTTCGTAAAGTATGGAATAAATTCAATATTTCGGAAGTTGAAAATATTTTGTAAGAATCCTACGTACACGTTGATTTCTAATTTCGAAAATACACATTTTGTCATAAATCTAAAATTTGTGTCATCATTTGTTTTAAGTTGTGACGTTATCGACTTTTTTTTAAATGGCAACCCAACTATTGTGAAAATTCATGATATACTTTAAATAAAATGTAAAAAGTTGAAATGTCTAGAGTATTCTTAATAATTGTTTGGAAAACAATTGGAAATTGGAAAGAAATTGGAAAAAAATATTAAAAAGGTTAAATTTTTCTGAATGAAACTCCACCTTGTACCCTCAGCGCTACGCGCCTCGATATACAAACTGGCGGTCGGTCAATAATGCTGGTCTGCATAACCTTGGCGTATAATATACTATGGTATAAGAACATAATATTAATAACAACAACATTAAGTAATGTAATATATAATTTTAATTTACGTTGTTCTTTGGCGCAATACTTTGCATTTGGTTAAACAACGAACAAATACTTATATAAACATTTGTATTTTATATTGTAATTTATAACGTATTTGTAATAAATTTATTACAAATGCGATAAAGATTCTATCCTTAGGAAAATATTTTTTGAAATTTCTTTCATTATCTGTTTAATTGTATAGCGATGCAATTTCATTTTTCCTTCCTTTATTTAAAAATGTCTAGATACAACCAAAATTTGTTGATGTAAATGTACTTACGGATGAGTGAGCAGTTTCATCTCTGCAATTCAATTCACGAATTCAAAATAATTGTTCCGTGTATAATGCGAAAACCGTGTCGTTCGTTATTATTAATCAGCCTAATGGAGATGCGCCATGTTTAAAGCAATTAAATGTCGGATTATTTGTTGAAATGTGCATTAAATATTATAATTGTATTATGTCCTGTATGCCAAATATTAAAAGTATTATGGTAATTTAGCGATTCTGTTAATTGTTGTTTTTTTTAATAAAGCATACAAATTGTAATTAGCCCTTTAAATAATATAATATGATCAAAGCAGTGATTATTGACATGTTATTTAATCAGATTAAATAATAAATCTCTCAATAGCCTCAAAAAATGGGAACCTCAAAATAAAGATCAGTATTTAACTAAATTTTATATTTGATTTTTACAGCTTGATTTTAATATTTCAATTATTTTGTAAATATCTTACTAAAATAAAATATGTTTATTCATTACTTATGATTAAAATGTTTAAACTGAAGAGGGAACAAGAACGAACACAAAAATAAATCAGAAAAGGGTGCAGAATACCTTGGGAAAACAACAATGAAACCTGGAATTATCAGAAAATTAAATAAAAAATCTGTAAAATTGGGAAAATTTATACCAAATATAAAATTTGATTGTGCAGGTGTATTTTCAAAATATTTCAAAAACTGGAGCTGTATTTCAAAAGCTAATGTCACATTGACAATTAGCACATTATAATAAAAGAAAAACGTTAAACAAATCCAAGGAAAAAACAAAAAGTAGAATTTTGGTGTGCAGTGTTATCATTTAAAAACATTTCTCCTAAAAAGTATCAAAAACGCAAAGTATGCAGTGATGAAATATTTAGGTGAATAATAAAAATCATAATTAAATAAGTAATATTCCATATTGTTTTTTTCTAATGACCCATCTTTAAAGTTTTTATCACACCCGAAAAGAAAATTTTAAATTAAGTTTTGGCAAGTGAAACCATTAAAATAAAAGAAAAACGTAAAATAATCTATGGAAAATATAACGTATAATTTTGGTGGCAGTGTTATCATTTAAAAATATTTCTCCTAAAAACCACCTTGCATTAAAAACGTAGAAAGTTTACAGTGATTGTTTTGACAGTGAACATTTAGGTGAATAATAAAATTCCTAAAGAAATCATTTATATTCCGTTTGTTATTTTCGAATGACACATCTTTATAGGTTTTATCAAAACCGTAAAGGAAATTTAAAATTAAGTTTGGACAAGTGAAATTTTAAAAATATGAAAAAAACACTAAACGTTTAATTTTTAAAAAAGTTGCAGAAAACAATAAAAATGGCCTTCGAATGATTCACATGATATCAAAAACAAAACAATATCGAAATGGAACACAAGCAAAACAAACATTTTTCTAAATGTTAAATTTCGTAATGTGGTGAAGTTTCCAATGTAAATTTTCAATAATTAAATAATTTCTCTCAAATGTTATGCCACAGTTGATCATTTGTGAAACATTTAAAAATGTTCATCCACAATTAAGAACATTTACTCAACATTTTGAAGGAATGGCATTGGAATTTAGGGAATGCAAAATAAATTTAAAAAAAAAAACTGTAAAATTGGGAAAATTTATGTCAAATATGAAATTTGATTAAGCAGCATTTTCAAAATACTTCAAAAACTGTAGCTGTAATACAAAAACTAATGTCATATTGACAATTAGCACATTAAAATAAAAGAAAAACGTTTAACAAATCAAAGGAAAAAAACAAAGTGTAGAGTTTTGGTAGGGAGTGTTATAATTTGAAAATATTTCTCCCAAAAGGCACCTTGCATCAAAAACGTAGAAAGTTTGCAGTGATTGTTTTGACAGTGGACATTTAGGTGAATAATAAAATGCCTAAAGAAATAATTAATATTCCGTATTGTTTTTTCCAATGACACATCTTTAAAGTTCTTATCAAACCCAAAAAGGAAGTTTGACATTAATTTATGGCAGTGATATTTTAAAATTAAAGGAAGAAGCACTAAACATCTAAATTTGTATAAAAAGGTGCAGAAAATAAAGAAGAATATGGCCTTCAAATGATTCAAATGATATCAACAACAAAACTATATCGAACTGGAATACAAGCAATACAAACATTTTCAAATTGGTAAATTTGGTAATGTGCTGAAGTTTCCAATGTAAATTTTCAATAATTAAATTATTTCTCTCAAATGTTATGCCATAGTTGAGAATTTGTGATACATTTTAAGATGTTGATCCACAATTAAGAACATTTACTCAACATTTAAAAGGATTAGTATTAGAATTTAGAATATGCATGACAAATTTAAAAAAAAACTGTAAAAATTCATGGCCAATAATAAATTTGATTAGGCAGGTGTATTTTCAAAATATTTCAAAAACTGGATCTGTTATACAAAAACTATTGACATATTGACAATTAGTACATTAAAATAAAATAAAAGAGTTAAACAATTGCAAGGAAAAAAACAAAAAGTATAATTTGAAATATTTCTCCTGAAAAGCACCTTGCATCAGAAACGTAGAAAGTATGCAGTGATTGTTTAGAAAGTTAACGTTTAGGTAAATAATAAAATTTTGAAAATATGAAAAAATACGAATCATCTACTTTGTTAGAAAGTTGCAGAAAACAAAAAAAATATGGCATTCAAAATATATCAAAAACAAAATAATACTTAAATGAATCAAGCAATACAAACATTTTTCTAATTGCAAAATGTGCTGAAATTTCTAATGTCATTTACAATAATTAACTAATTTCTGTCATGTTATGGAATAGTTGATCATTTGTAATACATTTTGAGATGTTCATCAACAGTTAAGAACATTTAAAATGTTAAATGGATTGGTATTAGAATTTAGAGAATGCATGAGAAATTTAAAAAAAATCTGTAAAAAGATATGCCTAATATGAAATTTGATTAGGCAGGTGTATAGGGAGCTGTAACACAAAAACTAATGCCACAATGACAAGTAGCACATTAAAGTAAAAGAAAAACATTAAAAAAATCCAAGGAAAAAACAAAACGTAGAATTTTGATGGGCAGTGTTATCATTTAAGATAATTTCTGCTAAAAAGTATGAAAAACGAAGTGAAGTATGCAGTAAAAGTATGCATTTAGGTGAATAATAAAAATCCTAAAGAAATAATTAATATTCCGTATTGTTTTTTTCTAATGACACATCTTTAAAGTCTTTAAAGCCGAAAAGGAAATTTAACATTAAGTTTTGGCAAGTGAAATTTTAATAATATGAAAAAACACTAAAAGTCTAATTTTTGAAAAAGTTGCAGAAAACTAAAAAATATTACCTTCAAATGATTCAGTGCTCTCAAACTAACACACATTAAAATAATCTAATTGATATCATGTGTGATATCCCAAATTTAGCACTATTTTGATTTTCATCATTTTGAAAAACGAGATTTTCCAGGTAAGTAAATATTACTCGGTATATTTGATAGGGGCATTTTTATACAAGCACAGAAGTAGTATAGCTACCGGACTGACGATGGCGTGTCCATCAGGAGAGACCATTTTTGTGAAAATTCTTCGCTGAAGCAGTGTTGTCGACAATGACCAGAAGGTTATTTCAAGGTCATTGCAAATTTGAAAATGACCCTTCAGGGCAAATTAAAAAAAAAATCACGAAAATTAGAAAGTCGCACAAAATTTTACAAATATTCTTAAATTTGAAACTGTAAAATTTAATATTAGAAATGTACTGAAGTTTGCCAATGTCAATTTTCAATAATTAGATTATAATTATCCTAAATTCGAATGATTTCTCCCAATTTTGGAAATAATTTTAAATTTGAAACTGTCAAATTTAGAAATACACTGAAGTTAAATAAATATCAATTTTCAATAATTTGATTCTTTGTAATAAATTTAAAAACATTTCTCCTAAAATGTATCAAAATGCAAAGTAAGCAGTGATTTAACATTTAGGTTAATAATAAAAGTCCTAAAGAAATAATTAATATTCCGTATTGTTTTTTTTCTAATGACACATCTTTAAAGTTTTTATCAAAGCCGAAAAGGAAATTTAACATTATGTTTTGGCAAGTGAAATTTTAATAATATGAAAAAAAAACTAAAAGTCTAATTTTTGAAAAAGTGGCAGAAAACAAAAAAAATGTGACCTTTAAATGATTCGGTGCTCTAAAACTAATACACAATAAAAAAATCTTATTGATATCATGTGTGATATCCCATAATTAGCATTATTTCGATTTTCATCATTTTGAAAAACGAGATTTCCCACGAAAGTAAAATTTACTCGTTAAATTTGATAGTATAGCTACCAAGCTGACAGGATACTTCGATGACGTGTCCATCAGGAGAGACCATTTGTGTGAAAATTCTTCGCTGAAGCAGTGTTGTCGACAATGACCAGAAGGTGATTTCAAGGTCATTTGCCGATTTGCATATGTTGGTAATTTAGAGGATGTTGGGCATTGTCCGAATTTACCATAATCATTTAATGGTTGCGTTGAGCATTGTAGTAAATATTATGTTTGTAGTGTAAATAATGGTAATATTTTATTCAAGAATCTTAATTTGTAAAATATTGTATACAGAATAAACACAATATTTTACAAATTAAGATACTTGAATAAAATATTACCATTATTTACACTACAAACAGAAATAATGTAAATATTTTATTCAAGAATCTTAATAAAAGTATACAAAATATATTAATAATTTTTTTCTATTTAAATTTATTTTGTTATAATAAATGAATAAAATAAATACAAACAAATTGTTTTTATTTCCTCTCTAGCCTTGTCGAGAGTCATCTACTGGTGCAGTTATGGTTATCGCTGACTGCTTCTGGAAAAGAAAAAAGTATTCTTCGCTGAAGACCTTCTGGATATTATCAACTTCTGCAGCAAATTAACCTGAAAGATCATTTTGGTCATTGCTGACTGCTTCTGGAAACAAAAAAGTCTTCATCCCGAAGACCTTCTGGACATTGTCAACTTCTTCAGCAAATTAACCTGAAAGAACCTGTTGGTCATTGCTGACTGCTTCAGGAAAAGAAAAAAATAATTCTTCGCCGAATACTTTCTGGACATTGTCAACGTTTTCAGCAAATTAACTTGAAAGAACCTTTTGGTCATTACTGACTGCCTCTGGAAAAGAAAAAAGTCTTCTTCGCCGAAGACCTTCTAGACATTGTCAACTTCTTCAGCTAATTAACCTGAAAGAACCTTTTGGTCATTGCCGACTACTTCTGGAAAAGAAATAAAATTCTCCAATGACCTTCTGGACATTGTCAACTTCTTCAGCAATTTAACCTGAAAGAATCTTTTGGTCATTGCTGACTGCTTCTGGGAAAGAAAAAAGTCTTCTTCGCCGATGATCTTCTGGACATTGTCAACTTCTTCAGCACATTAACCTGAAAGAACCTTTTGGTCATTGCTGACTGCTTCTGGAAAAGAAAAACGTCTTCTTCGCCGAAGACCTTTTGGACATTGTCAACTTCTTCAGCAAATTAACCCGAAATAACCTTTTGGTCATTGCTGACTGCTTCTGGAAAAGAAAAAAGTCTTGTTCGCCGAAGACCTTCTGGACATTGTCAACTTCTTTAGCAAATTACCCTGAAAGAACCTTTTGGTCATTGCTGACTGCTTCTGGAAAAGAAAAATGTCTTCTTCGCCGATGACGTTCTGGACATTGTCAACTTCTTCAGCAAAGTACCCTGAAAGAACCTTCTGGTCATTGACGACTTCTTCTGCAAATGACCTTGAAAGAACCTTTTGCGAAGAATTTTCACAAAAATGGTGTTTCCTGATGGACACGACATCGAAGTGTCCTGTACCTGTAGCTATACTTGCTCTACTCATAAATTAATAGCGTAATTATTTTTTTTAATCAATAATTTTTACATATGATGACTTTTGACGACTTTTTGACGATCACTGTATATATTTTTCAATACATTTGTAACAACATATATTCATATATAACATATGAAACATAAAAATTACTATATACATTACATTTTAAGAAGAAAAAAATCCTGCAATGAATAGAAAACATCAAAAACTCAAAATTAATGGAATAGTGTGTTTTTTGTATGTTCAATATATTTTAACCTTGTTTTTCTTACATAATTTTCTGAACATCTAATATCAATTTGATCCTATTTTAAATTTAGTCACGTTTGATGTCGATTTTGCATTGTATTTAAATTGGTCTGGTTTTCAATGCTAATGCAGTAGAAATATTGGCTATATGTAAAACTACTTCTCAGCAACATCTGGTTTTGACGTGCCAAAATTTTTTAATTGCATTTATGTCTGATAATGTCCACAGATCATCCATTATAAATATAAATTGTCAAAGTGCCATTGGGCCCAATTAATATGATTATTCATTGAGTTCTCAAAATTCTCAACACACATGTTGACAATAATGACATATTTGTTACTAGTTTTTTACCTGTACACTGTCAAAATTATTATACAATGTGACATTTTGACCTAGAATTTGACAATTGATATCTATAATGGATGATCTGTACTTATTTAATGGAGCATATGAAATACGTATGCAACTCTATAGGCAAGCATGAGATGTTTTAAGTTCATTATTAATATGCATAATTTTGCTGTATATTTTCTACATTGCATATATAAATGTAGAAAATATACAGCAAAATTATGCATTTTAATAATGAAAATAAATAATGAAATAGATATTCATATGCTTCTGCTTCACTGATGCAAATGGAGGTATAACTTAGGATATAATTAGGCAAGGTAACAATCACAAGTTGCAATAATTTTCTATTGACTTTAATAAAATTTGGTGGATCTAAAATTTATAAACTCAAAAATAAGCAATAACTCAAAAAACCGTCTAATAAATCTCTCCCTTGTAGGAACCGTCATCGTACAAGTTCTCGGTGAAGTCGTGGAGGTACTGTCCTTCTCCAGCGAGGTACCCATGGGCGATCAGTGGGGCTGCATGGGCTGAATAGGCGGCAATCAATGGGGCACCATGGGCTATGACGGCAGGGGAAACTAAGTCATGTGCAAGGGCTACATGCTCGGAGGTGTCGACGCGACCTCCAGGATTGTCGGCTACAATGTGGCTACCATCAGGACCAGCAACGTCGGTGTGGGTACCAGGACCTTGGATATGGGTGCTGTGGATGGCCGGCTCTACAATGGTCTGCGAGATCAGCCCTGTATGGGCGATCACACCACCATGGGCAACGGCCAAAGCAGCAGCGAAGACTAAGATCTGAACAGAATGATGAATAACGTGAGTATGGGCGATATCTTTGAAAATTTGATTTGACCATGATTGGGCATAATAATATTGATAATATAGATAATAGTATTTCTTCCAAACACGAAGAAATGTTATTAAATAGTATTGGTGATAATTACAGTAGTTGTCCAAATTGTAACGTCATAATTAAGACGATCATCACAGCTAGCGAAATAAATCAAAAAGATGATAATAATCATCAGGATGGTTTCGACCTTTACTACGTGATGGTCCATATTAAAAAACCTGTTCCGATATGCCCATAGTAAAAATTCCCGGTTTCGATATCCCCATTGTGAAATTAGAATTTGAATAACCCTGTATAATAATAATAGTAGTAATAGCTATGAAACTGTAAAAACTACTATAATGTATATATATATATATATATATGGAATTAACAACAATAGTGTATAATATTTCTACTCATGATATTTTTTTTAATACAATGAAACAATAATGATAAAGCTAATAATCGTTACAATTAATTTTACCAGATATTTAGATATTATTTGCTATTTGTTAAAGTACTTTCTGGAATCTTTTAATATTATCTTATTTATTTTTCGCTACTAGTTTCGGTTTAATATTTAGCCGATATATGAGAATTAACAACAATGGTGTGTATTATTTCTACTCGTGATATTTTTTTAATACAATGAAACAATAATAATAAGGCTTATCATTGCTACAATTTATGCAACGAATCAAAATAAATATAGAATTAACAACAATAGTGAATAATATTTCTAGATATTTTTTTTAATACAATAAAACAATAAAATAAATATCTTTTGTAAGTATTTTGTCCATTTTACCAGATATTTTTGATTTTTATTTGTTATTTGTTAAAGTTCTTTCTGTAGTTTTTTACTAAGTTTCGGCTCAATATTCAGCTATCATCGGGGGTTTTTGTAAATTAGATTATATTTTTCAAGATTATATTAGACTTTTTGTATCGTGTCAGTTTTCTCACTTTAACACGTAACAAATAATAATAAAATAAATAATATTTGTGTCGTGTCAGTTTTTTCACCTTAACAAACAACAAATAATAATAAAATAAATAATTATTATTACTATTTTCTACTTGTTTTATTTATATTTACTGATATACTTTTAATAAAAGATATTTTTATATGATCTTTATTATATCTTTATTTATTCCTTACTAGTACTTGTTTCAGCTATTATGCAATAATCAAAGGGTTAAATAAATATGAAGATTATATGAAAATCATTAATTAAAAATATACCAGTATTTGTACACAAAACAAAAAGAGAATATTATTTACCAGACTAATAGCTGGTAAAAGTGGTTAAAACACCAATAAAAATATTAGTAATAATAATAGGAATACAAAAGTAAATACTTGTTTCGGCTATTGTGCCATCATCAGAGGAATATGCATAATATAATAATAAACATAATATAATAAAGATTATACACAAATCTTTTATGAAAAATATACTAGTTAGTTTACATAAAACATGAAGAAAATAATAGATTAATAACTGGTAAAAATTGATAAAGCACTAATAAAAATATTATTAATAATAGGACGGAAATTGATAGCCCTGTCCATATCACATGTCAATATCGTAAACAGCGTCATCATTATATATTTTTGTTATAGTTTCATCCATTATAAATACGAATTTATAATTAAGACCTTAAACCTCATTATTATTATATTATATTAATTTTTTGTAGTTTTTATTCTTCTTTTGGAGTACTTACTGATAGATATTTTTATTATATTTTAGGTTTTAATACATTTTATTACTTATTACTTGTTTTATTTTTACCTAACTAGTTTCGGCTATTATGCCATCATCAAAGGAATAAATAAACATAATATTATATAAAATTATTTTTTTTAAATATATCAGTATTTGTACACAAAATATGAAGATTAATAACTGGTAAAAATGGGTAAAACACTAATAAAAATATTAATAATAATTGGAAGACAAAAGTTGTTAGTTCAGTCGATAAATCATAACACATATCAATATCGTAAACAGCATCATCATAATCATGAATTTTCGTTATAGTGTCATCCATTACAAATACCAATTATTATTATATTATATTGATTTTTTGTAATGTATATTCTTCTTTTGGGGTACTTACTGATAGGTACCTTTATTACATTTTTTGTTCTTATAAATTTTATTAGCATTTTTTTTATTATTACCTAACTAGTTTCGGCTATTATGCCATCATCAATAGAATAAATAAACATAAAGATTAGACAAACATATTTTTTTTTAATTTATCAGTATTTGTACATAAAAAATGAAGGAACTAATAGATTATTAACTCGTAAATATGGATAAAACACTATTAAAAATGTTGATAATAATAGGAAGACGAAAGTTGATAGTCCAGTCCATATATCATATCACATATCAATATCGTAAACAACATCATCATAATTATGATTTTTTGTTATAGTTTCATCCATTATAAATACCAATTATATAATTATAATTTTAAAAATATTTTATTATATTTTTGGTTTTCATAAATTTTATTAGTTTTTTTATTATATTGATTTTTGTTGTTTTTATTCTTCTTTTGGAGTACTTACTGATAGGTATTTTTATTATATTTTAGGTTTTTATACATTTTATTATTTTTTTTATTATTACCTAACTAGTTTCGGCTATTATGCCATCATTAAAAGTATAAATAAACATAAAGAATATGTAAAATCATCTATATTTAAATATACCAGTATTTGTACATAAAACATGAAGATTAATAACTGTTAAAAATGGATAAAACACTAATAAAAATATTAATAATAATTGGAAGACAATAGTTTATAGCCCAATCTATATATCATATGACATATCAATATCGTAAACAACATCATCATAATTATGAATTTTTATTATAGTTTCATCCATTACACATACCAGTTATTATTATATTTTAATGTTTTTTGTTGTTTTTATTCTTCATTTGGAGTATTTACTAATAGGTACTTTCATTACATTTTTGGGTCGTATAAATGTTATTAGTTTTTTTTATTATTACCTAACTAGTTTTACCTATTATGCCATCATCAAAGGAATAAATAAACATAAAGATTATATAAAACTCAAGTATTCAAAATACACCAGTATTTGTACATTAACATAAAGAAACTGATAGTATAATAACTGGTAAATATGAATAAATCACTAATAAAAATATTAATAATAATAATAGGAAGACGAAAGTTGATAGCCCAGTCCGTATATCATATCCCATATCAATATTATAAACAACATGATCATAATTTTAAATTTTTGTTATAGTTTCATTCATTATAAATACCAATTATTATTATATTATATTCATTTTTTGTATTTTATAAATTTGATTAGTTTTTTTTAATTACCCAACTAGTTTCGGCTATTATGCCTTCATCAAAGGAATAAATAAACATAAATATTGCATAAGAATCATTTTAAATGAATAAATAAACATAAAGCTTGCATAAAAATATATTTTTTTTTAATATACGATTATTTGTGCATAAAACATGTAGGAACCAATACATTAAATAACTGGTTAATATAAATAAACCACTGATAAAAATATTAATAATAATATGAAGACGAAATTTGATAGCCCAGCCCATATATCATATCACATATCAAACATATCAATATCGTAAACAGAATTATCATAATTATGAATTTTTATTATAGTTTAATCCATTACAAATACCATATATTTTTATATTATATTGATTTTTTATAGTTTTTATTCTTCTTTTGGAGTACTTACTGATATGTACTTTTATTATATTTTTTGTTTTTTATAAATTTTATTAGTTTTTTTTTAATACCTAACTTGTTTCGGCAATTATGCCATCATCTAAGGAATAAATAAACATAAAGATTGCATAAAAATCTTTTTTTTAATATACCAATATCTGTACATAAAACATGAAGGAACCAATACATTAATAACTGGTTAATATAAATAAACCACTAATAAAAATATTAATAATAATATGAAGACCAAAGTTGATAGCCCAGCCCATATATCATATCACATATCAAACATATCAATATCGTAACCAGCATTATCATAATTATGATTTTTTGTTTTAATTTCATCCATTACAAATACCAATTATTATTATATTATATTGATTTTTTGTTTTTTTTATCCTTCTTTTGGAGTACTTACTGATAGGTATTTTTATTATATTTTTGGTGTTTATAAATTTTATTAGTTTTTTGATTATTATTACCTAACTAGTTTTGGTTTATTTAGGCCATCTTCAGAAGTATTTATTCTACACAATATATATATATATAAAATTAAGAAAATATATTAGTTAAAATTAGTTGATTTTGATGTGTGATTTTCGGTTTTTATAATAGTTAATAATAGTTTTTCTAAATATTATTATTACCTAACGAGTTTTGGCTTATTTAAGTTATCTTAAGAGGTGTTTATTCTACAAAATACGTATAAAATATGTTAGATAAAATTAATCGTATTAGATGTGTGATTTTTGGTTTTTATAAATTTTCTTATCTTTTTTAAATTATTATTGCCTAACTATTTTTTGCTTATTTAAGCCATCTTCAGAGGTGTCTATTCTATGAAATACATATAAAATATATTAGTTAAAATTAATTGTTTTTTCCAATTCGCATTTTTTAAATGCTCATTATGTATATTGAATCTCATTATTAAAACAACACTTTAATCGAATGGGTGAATAAAATGTTTACATTTTCACTTTATTCACTGTAACCATTAAAAACGTGAATAAAGTGAAAAATACTTTAATACGCACTATCCTAAAAATTTTCATGCAAATTCTTCAATTCTGATAACGAATTGGAAAAAAATCTTATATGATACAAGTGAATAAAGCAATTTTATCCCCTCGAAAATATCATCGCACTAGGCGTCGCCTCTTGCGCTAAACTGTTTGCTGGTGGATAAAATTCTACTTTATTCACTTATACCATAAATAGCTATTAGATGTGTGATTTTTGGTTTTTATCATTTTTATTGGTTTTTTAAATTATTATTACCTAACTATTTTTTGCTTATTTAAGCAATCTTCAGAGGTGTTTATTCCACGAAATACATATAAAATATAGATAATATATTAGTTAAAATTAATTGTTCTAGATGCGTGATTTTTGGTTTTTATAAATTTTGTGAGTTTTCTGTCATTATTATTACCTAACTGGTTTTGGCTTATTTAGGCTATATTTGGAGGTGTTTATTCTACAAATTACATATAAAATATAGAAAATATATTGGTTAAAATTAATTGTTTTAGATGTGTGATTTTTTGTTTTTATAAATTTTATTAGATTTTTCCAATTATTATTCCCAAACTAGTTTTGGATTATTTAGGCCATCTTCAGAGATGTTTATTCTACAAAACATATATAAAATATAAAAAATATATTGGTTAAAATTAATTGCGAATAAAATGTTTAAATTTTCACTTAATTCACTGTAACCATTGACAACGTAAATAAAGTAAAAAATACTTAAATACGCACCATCTTTGAAATTTTTATGCAAATTCTTAAATTCTGATAACGAATTGGAAAAAAATCTTGTATGATACAAGTGAATAAAGCAATTTTATCCACTCGAAAATATTATCGCACTCGGCGTCGACTCTTGTGCTAATCTGTTTGCTGCTGGATAAAATTCGACTTTATTCACTTATACCATAAATAGCTATTAGATGTGTGATCTTTGGTTTTTATAAATGTTATTAGTTTTTTTATTTTTTATTACCTAAATAGTTTTGGCTTATTTAGGCCATCTTCTGAGGGGTTTATTCTACAAAATACATATAAAATAAGGAAAATATGTTAGTTAAAATTAATTATTTTAGATATGTGATTTTTGTTTTTATAAATTTAATTAGTTTTTTTTTTAATTATTTTTATCTAACTAGTTTTGGCTTATTTGGGCCATTTTCAAAGGCGTTTATTCTACAAAAAGTATATATAATATAGAAAAATTAAAGAATATTCTACAAGATACAAATGAAATATACCAAATATATTACGTAAAATTAATTGTTTTATATGTGTGATTTTTGGTTTTTATAAATTTTGTGAGTTTTCTTTTATTATTATCTAACTAGTTTTGGCTTATTTAGGCTATCTTTGAAGGTGTTTATTCTGGAAAAAGTATAGAAAATATAGAAAATATATTGGTCAACATTAATTGTTTTAGATGTGTGATATTTTGTTTTTATAAATTTTATTAGATTTTTTTAATTGTTATTACCAAACTAGTTTTGGCTTATTTAGGCCATCTTCAGAGGTATTTATTCTACTATATATATATATATATATATATGAATAATATAGAAAATAAATTACTTAAAATTAATTGTTTTAGATGTATGCGTTTTATGATTATAAGTGATATGTGTCATTTAGAATTGTCGATTTTGTCTCTGATATGTAAAAAATATATCAAATTTTGGAAGACATATCAACAACCACACATTCGACATAAACACCAATACAAAATTATTGCATAACACTAATAAAGGACTCAACTAAACCACGTAGAAAGCGGAAACTAATTAGGTATTAAAACACTAATAAAATTTATATAAACCAAAAATCTTTATATAATAAAAATACCTACTAGTAAGTACTCCAAAAGAAGAAAACAAGAAGAAAAAATCAATATAATATATTTATGTATTTTAGGTATTATTAGTTTGTACTTACTGGTTGAGTTATTTTTATTTTATTTTATTATATATTTATTTTATTTTGTCTGACTAGTTTCAGTTTTCAACAAACCATCATCAGATGCGTGTTATGTGTATTTTGCTAAAAAAACAGACATCTTTCAAATTTCAATTTAATTGCAAATATTTATGATCAAAATAAGATCAAAATATACACAGTCATAGCAAAAAACACATATCACGCCTCTGCTGATGGTTTGTTAAAAACTGAAACAAAGCAAAATAAATAATTAAATGATAAAATAAAATAAAAATAATTCTACCAGTAAGTACAAATTAATAATACCTAAAATACATAATTATATTATACTGATTTTTTCTTCTTTTTTTTTCTTCTCTTGGAGACTAGTAAGTATTTTTATTATATAAAGACTTTTTGTTTATTATTTTAAAATAAAATAAAAATAACTCTACCAGTAAGTACAAAATAATAATACCTTAAATAAATAACTGGTAACTATGGATTAAACCTCAAACTTAATAATTATTTATGTTATGTATATTATACATGTT
The DNA here is from genome assembly GCA_951805005.1 of Othius punctulatus. Classification (NCBI taxonomy): domain Eukaryota; kingdom Metazoa; phylum Arthropoda; class Insecta; order Coleoptera; family Staphylinidae; genus Othius; species Othius punctulatus. Next base: position 2,364,404 of record OX638140.1, on the reverse strand, counting down.
ATATGCATTATTATACATGTATATTATGTATGTTATGTAAATTGTGTATATGAAATCAATGTTCATACTCTCACTCAAAACTCTCAGATAATAAACATTCTGATGCCATTAGATGACGAAATCCTATTTAATTTTACTCGATTACTCATTACAGCAGGCAAATGAAAGTAATACTTGGAATTATTAGCAGTATTGATTTCCTTGGTCGTATTACAGATACAAAACGAATTTTCCAAGTAAGAAAACATTAATAAAAAAACATATATTCTCGCATATATATTTCTCAAAAGTATCGCATATTCAAAAAACACCATTATATATATTTTTTTAATTTTTAAGTGATTCGCGTTTGTAATGGGGTGTGATTTAAATCAATTGATTGAAATCATGATTTAAATCATGATTTAAATCCAATAATTTTTTTTAATACATCATTGACTTTAATGAAAATTGTTTTTTTTTTCAAATTAATCATTGCTTTTTAAATAAATCGCTGATTTAAATCAAAATTGTTTTTTTTAAATTAATGATTGCTTTTTAAATAAATCATTGAAATAAATCTTTTTTTTTTTTAAATTATCATTGATTTTTCAATTTTAGTGCATTCCAATAGGTGTACAAGTAAATATGTAATATAACTATGGAGTTAGCATGCTTTAAAATAGATAATTGGAAGTAAGTAAAATAATTTTCCTTTCTTCCATTTTTGGTCCATCACATAGTATAGATGCACCGATTTTTGCTTAATCTTCAATTCGTATTCAAATTCAAGAATTTATTAAAAAAAATCATATGATTTAAGTCGTGATGTAAATCAATTGATTTAAATCGTGAAGTAAATCAACTGATGTAAATCACATATAAACTAGCAAAACCTGATCAGAAATATAAAAAATCAAATAAATTAAATAAATTAAGATTTATTTGATTACTTCTTTTAAATCAATGACATTTAATTTTATTAAATCGTGATTTATACCAACTCTTGTTTGTAGGTGCAAACAAAAAAAATCAAAAATATACGATAATTCACTGCGAGTAGTGTATTTAGTATGAATATAGTACATACATTTTTGTTTGCAGTTTTGATAACAAGATATGATTAATTATTTTAATATAATTTCTTCCTAAACTGAACTTCATAAACCAGATACAAAACAGATTTTTGTGTTACAAATACAAAACGAATTTTCCAAGTGAGGAAACATGAATTAAAAATTTATATGTAGCATGAACATAGAACATTAATTTTTCTGCCGTTTTGTAAACAACATATGATTTTTTTCTTTTAAATTTAATTTCTCCCTAAACTTGACTTCATATACCTGAACAATAATAATAATAAATTTAATTACAATCGATTTTTTTTTCTCATAAATATAACAAAAACACATATGTTTTGTAGTTTGCCCTCTTTATATTGCACTACTATTTAATAATTAATACTTTAATAACTTAATTACTGAATACGTTATTAAAAATTTTGTTTTACATTTAAATACTTTTGTTTGTATTTTAATGTTTAACTATGTAATAGGTATGTATGAAATGTACTTACGATTGCGTTCATGTTGATTGTTCTGATTGTTTACCAGAAGATATACAAGCAGGTTACTTACTGTGCTCTGTTTTATATGTGCAGGATGGCCTTGTGACTACCACACCCAATCCCACATGGAATGCTCCCGTGTGGAATCTCCTCCGTGGCGATTCAGCTTCTTTGCAGAGAGCAAAGCCAAACCAGCTATTAACCTACAAATTTGAACAAAAAATGCAAGAAATGCGCGCTTCTGCAAACCGCTGATGAGTTATGATGACAGTAAAGTTTTCTCAGGATGATGCAAAAATGGAGTAATTACATATCAGCATGACGCAACAACAAAATGAAGATTTATTTTCTAGAAACCGAAAAAGATTGTTAATTATCGAGTAATAAAGCAGTGAATACATTTTATTGGTAATCATTTAAATGTATACATAAATGGTGAGTCAATAGGAACGGACCAACCTCCAGGAGGTATTATACAGGTGATTATTTATAAAAAAACTTAAAATTAAAAAAAAAAAATTAAAAAAAAATTAAAAATAATTAAATTTCAAGTTTCAGCTTCAAACTTGAATATGCAAATATGATGTTTGTCAATAGTGTTTGTATTGGGAGCACAGCTGCTGTTGAAGAATATCATCGACGGTTTCCACATCAAAAAACACCTGATAAAACCGTATTTATCCAAATTTTCCAAAAACTAAGTAAACTAAAAAAAAGTCCAAACTATGCGAAAATATAACTAGAAAACAAATGGAATAATAATATTTGAGAATTTTAAAATTATTTCTATGTGTACAATATGCTCATGTAGTTTGGTCCATTCCTCTCGATTCACCCTGTATATTACATTAAAATTACCACCAATAAAATGTATTTACTTCTTTAAAACTGCGTAATTAACAATCATTAATTCATGTAGTTTGGTTCGTTCCTCTCGATTTACCCAGTATAATACATTAAAATTACCAGCAATAAAATGTATTCACTTCTTTAAAACTGAGTAACTAATTATCAATTTTCGTCTCACCTGAAAAAAAATCATCAATTTGCAGTTGGGCAATTATTGTTCAGGAGTGGCGATATTCAGAGTAAATAATTATTGTTATATTATTGTTATAATATTATAGTAATTAATATTATAATATTATAATAATATTTATAATAGTTAGTTGTTATTATGATTAATTATTAATTTTTAATTATACATGTTAATGTTTTATTCAAGAAAATCCTTGTTTTTATGTGTAATTAATGCAATTGTTGTTCAGGAGTGGCGATATTAAGAGTAAATAATAATTATTATATTATTATTATAATATTAGAGTAATTAATATTATAATATTTATAATAGTTAGTTGTTATTATTATTAGCTATTAATTAGTAATTATACATGTTAAAGTTTTATTTAAGAAAATCCTAGTTTTTATGTGTAATTAAATAAATTCAAGTTTGCAAGGCTGTATATGCATTCTAAAGAGATATTAGAAAACCTTTTAACAAATTATGCGATGATAATCATTTATAGGATGTTTAAAAATATAACTATTAATCTAATATTATCTAATATTTGATAATATTAATAATTAGATATGATATTATCTAATAATCACTGTTAACTAGGTACCACCATGTTTGCGAAAAATAGTTATAACAAAATCTATAATCCAGATAAAAAAATGTGCCACTGCTATTCTGTAACGATCCGATATTATTTTATTATATTTATTTATTATTCGTCGTTTTTATTGTGAAATTATTATATAATTTCTTTATTATTTTGGCTCATGATTTATTATATAATGTTTTAGTTATTTTTGGCTCGTGATTTATTATATAATGTTTTAATTATTTTTGGCTCGTGATTTGTGATCGTATTTAGTACTTACACGTCGTGACGTTTAATTTAACTACCTTGATTACTCTCAAGGTACTTTGCTATTGGTAATGTGTTAATTAACGTACACTAATAATGGATTAATACCAGAAAGCACAAATTTAAAGATTTGTTTTGTTTATTTAATAATAGACACGCTGAAATTGTAAGACACGGGGAAATAAAACACAGGTTGATGATGATGTAAATTAATTTATATAATTATAACGTACAGGGAAATAAAACACAAGTTGACGATTATGACATGAATTGATTTATTTTCTAGATTTCGTTGACATTTTAATGAATTTGTAAATTCTCTTATTTATTCAATTGATAGTTTGAAAATGGTTATTACTACGAAGTTTATTTACGAGAGTTTGTATACATGCACGTGCTTCTCTTAGACCATTTATTACCATGCTCTTTCACTCCATTCAACTACAGGAAAGTGATATGATCAAAAATAGAACTATTTAAAGATGTTGAAATATCCCCAATAATTCATGAATGATTACTAAAGGTATCTCGCGATCTTCCCGAATTTCATGGTTGTGTCGGTGTCCACACAATAATGTAATTATTGGAGCCCCATTGTTTACGTTGATTGAGGTAAATTAGTAATTCTACCCACGACCACAGCAAGCACCAATGTCACAAGTAGTCATCACCGTCAGACATGTTACAAGTTGTGTCAAATAACAGTCCTGCTACCTCAATCGGAAATGTTTATGTAATGTTATAATATATTATTATTAGGAATATTGGAGGTTATTAATAACTTTTTTGTGATTATACCAAGCTCCATTCTCTCGTTTATCATTCTCTCTGTTTATACGGGGTTTTAATAATTCCACTTATTTCTTGTTTACGATATTTAACCATAAATTGTCATTATGTCTTCAAATTATTGAGATTTAATCCAGCCTATTTTATCTGTACGATTCTAAATTACTCCGCCCAATAATAGGTACGTTATGTGCTTGTTTTATGATTTGAAATAAAGAAACTAGTATTTTTATTCCTTATGTTTTTAAATTATTAAGATTTAATCCAACTTATTTATTTATAAAATTATAAATCACTCTGCCCAATAAAATGCACGTTATGTGCTCATTTATGATTTAAAATGAAGAAGCCATCATTTTTATGAATTATTTTGATTTAAATATGATGATGTATGTCGGAGGGTAACACTGAATGCCTTGATTAGTTGTTACAGTTATGGTGAATACAGCCACGTTAGTTTGCGATCGCGGGCGCGATGTATGATGAGTTTATATGTTTAAATGTTATGATGCTGACAACTATTTGATTCTAGTGGAGGAGGTGATTCCACAATAACAGGTGTGTGAACGAAGTGCGCGGGTGGGCGTCAATTACACCTGTTATTACTTCCTCTAGTGATTCGTAAACACGGATAGCGTACGAGCCGCCTTTGTTTACTGACAGGAATAGGTAATCGGTGTTTGGTATTTATAGGTAACTTGGGGTTGATTGAAAGGAATAAGCACTCCCGTGAATTTATAATGAGACTGGTTTAACAACTTTATATTATCGTTAATAATAAAAACATTAAATTACTCTGTATCTAGAATTGTACGTTTTTCGATTTATTCAAATTTTTACTCTACTTTGCGTTTATTACAACGTTTTATGCAATCGTTAATTTAATTATATCCCGACGTGAGTTTATATACTCAAAACCGCGAATGTCGTGTGCGTTGCCCGTGGCCGACGCAACTTTCTTACTCCTCGCTCGTGTGTGGCTTATGCTTAAATAGGTTTTTTCAGCTTTAAATCTCCACTCCCCTCACATATCTACGGCTAAATATTCGCCCCCATCCCTTAGTTATCATGGTGATTATTAAACTTGAGTGTGCGTGTGGTATTAATGCGTTTTTAGCGCAGAGTTTTACACTTAACTTAAAGAGTTGCCATTCGAGGCGATTTTTACGTGCCTGGCGCTTGCTCGTTTCTAAGGGGCGCTGATACCCAAATTGTTTATGTGATACCACGACATGGAATCTTCCAGAACCGTGCATATGCAGGCCTCGGCTCTTGAGATATTTGGCGACGCTCTGGCGCGACTTGCGATGGCTATTTATCACATTTCACCCTGGGATTATTTGTAAATGAATTAATTTAATAATTTTGTTGTATTCATGATTTTTAAAATATGAGTCACTTTATTGCGTAAATGCGTATTATACTGGGCGTATATTTGGGCCTATTATAATTCTAATAATCTAGACTTAAAATTATTAGATTTAATGCAGAATAGCTTCCAGGTAATTTGCCACACAAGTAAATATTTTCATCTCCTAACAAAAATGTGGCACTGCAATTCTAATAATTTTAAGTCTAGATTTTCAGAATAGCAGTGCCACACTTTTGTTAGGAGTTGAATTTATTTACTTATGTGGCTAATTACCTGGAAGCTATTCTGCATTAATGAATTTCGCTTATGCACATTTGTCTCTTTTAACCCGCATATAGACAAATACAAACAAAATAAACCAAAATTAGAATTTATTATAGAAATTAGCCTCTGAAAATAATCGGCTAAAACTAGTCAGGCAAATAAATAAATATTTATAACTAATAAGAACTAATAAGATATATGAAACTATAAGAACTTATTACTTTACCAGGAAGTACGAACAAAGAAACATAATATAATGGATGAAACTACAATAAAATGCAATACTTACGATGCAATATTTTTTATAGAAGTCATTATTGTAATCTATTACTCGACATTCTTAGAAACATGTTGCATTAAGTCTATGATATATATGTGGAAAACATTACGACGCTTTCCATTATTTATAGTATATACAGCAGTAGTAAATATGAGTCTACTTAGAGGGAAAATATATTTCATATCGACATCCATTTCACTTAATCATGTTTACCTTGATACACAAGTAATGCATTTGTGCGGGAAACTTCGCAATCTTCTCCAATTCCAATTTCGGCATTCTCTCTTAACTCCTCCTTCTATTCCTTTTATTGTATGGATATTTATACCAAGCTGTCACATGCACTATGATATTACAACAAAAAAAAACATATTGTGTTGAGGCAAAATGTAATTACGTCTTGTAATAAATAAAATAATATATACTCCTATATTTTTTAATTTCAACGCTTGCTATTATTATACGAACTTGATTTTTTGTGTTAAAGGTACATAACTTGGCCTATATTCATTTCTATTCATATATTAAATCATATAAAATTCTATAGAGAGCCGTTCGTTTTTAACATAATAACTTGAAAAATGCAAAATTTCTCTTTGTATAAAATCTTTCACATTTTCTGCAGTACTTTGTGATTCCTTTAATAATGTACACTGTATAATACACTTAATAATGTAAACATGTACAACCTCATTTCTGTATACTTAATATTATGGCATAATAAACGGGAGAGTTACAATAAATTATTTCGAAACAGTGTACAGTACATTCAATATTATAACGTGGGTTATAAAAAAAATAATATAATTATATTATAATATAATAATAAGATATATATATATCTTAAAGAAAGTAAAGATAAGAGCAGCAGACCGAGTTGGATGCATCATACATAAGATGATCGGAAATGAAATAGAGAATTGGGAAGCACTATCATCAAGGATACTAGTAGATAGGATGAAAAATGTATATAGTAAATGACCTTTAATAGTAGTATACAGGCCCAGTGAAGATGATAAAGTAGACAACAAGGAAACATTCTGGAATCAATTAACAGAGGTAACAGAAGAATCAGAATTGAAAATATATGTAATGGGGGATTTTAATAGCAGAGTAGGTAGAAAAGATAAGGAGAACAGCGAGATAATGGGGGACCAAGAAGAAAGAATAAGAAATAACAACGGCAAATGCATGCCGGAATACTGCAGAACTAATAATCTAGTAATACACTGTTAAAAGTCAGTGACATACACAAATATACAAGAGAAGTATAGAGTAGAGAGGAAAAATCAATTATTGATTATAATCTAAGTGGAGCAAAATAGAAAAGCAAATATTAGATATAAAAGGGTTCAAAGGAAATATGAAATAGGGAGTGACCGTTTCATGGTAGTAAGCGCAATAAAAGAGGAACAGATAAAGCAGAATGAAATATATATCCAAAAAAGAATACAAGTAAATGTATTAAAATAAAAACGCACAAACTAAGACAGATAAAGACACCCAGGAAATATGCGCAATAGCTAGACAGAGAACTACAAAAAAAACAGGAACCAGAAGAAATAGAAGAAGGGTGGGTGCGATTAAGAGAATGCATAATTGATAAGGCAAGTATATATTGTGGTGTTTACAGTAAGACGAATAAGAATCAGACAAAATGGTGGAATGAAGAAATAAATATTGCAATAAGAGTGAAGAAAAGGACATGGATGAAGTAAATATCCAAACACAACCAGGAAGCCTAAAAAGAGTACCAATGTAAAAGAAACGAAGCTAAAGAACAAGTAATAAAAGCAAAGATGAAAACATGGAAAGAGTTTGGAGAAATGTTGGAGAGAAACAGAAGAGAAAAACAAAAAATTATTCTATAAGACGGTAAAAGGCAACATAAAAGAACAAAGAGTACCAAAGTAAAAGGAACGAAGCTAAAGAACAAGTAATAAAAGCAAAGATGAAAACATGGGAAGAGTTTGGAGAAATGTTGGAGAGAAACCGAAGAGAAAACCAAAAATTATTCTATAAGATCGTAAAAGGCAGCATAAAAGGACAAAGATGTAATAATAAACAAATAATGGATAAAAATAGAACCCTGTTACAAGAAGACATGATGATAATGGCAAGATGGATAGAATACTTCGAAGAATTACTTAGTATATGCAGCAGTAGTAAAGAAGAAGCGGAATATGATATAGAAAATGATATCCATAACCAAGAATTTATAGAAGAAGAAGATGAAGGGCAGATAACATTAGAAGAGTTAAAATATGCTATGAAGACTATCAAACAAGGAAAAGCGCCAGGAGATGATGAAGTCGAGGCAGATATGTTGAAGGAAATATGTGAAGTAGCAGTGCAGGTACTTCACAACTTGATTAAGATAATATGGAAAAAGGGAAGAATACCAAAATACTGGCAAACATCATTCATCAATACAAAAAAACGAAGATAAAAAGAAATGTAGAAATTATAGAGAAATTGACAGCACAATAGGACAAAGATAAAATAATAAACAAATAATGGATAAAAATGGAACATTGTTACAAGAAGATATGATGATAATGGTAAGATGGAATAATACTTCGAAGAACTACTTATTTCAAGCAGCAGTAGTAAAGGAGAAGCGGAATATGATATAGAAAATGATATAGAAAAATGTAATGATGTAATGTATGTAATGTATGTGCCTTAGAGGTAAAGAAGGTTGCCTAACCTACCGCAACGACCACGCATAGAAGTTTAATAAAGACAGTATACACATGGCAGTTGTGTTGTTCAGTCGATTCCTGGATCCACTCCCAGATATATAATATGGCGCAGCTTAACGGACATTAAAAGGAGAAATAAATAGAAGACGTGAAAATGGAAAGCAGAGGAATCCAACCTATTAAATTAAACGGCAATCTCAGTGAGAATTGGAGACAATGGAAGCAGAGGTTTGAAATATACTCCGCCGCTGTAGAATTAGACTCAAAACCAGAAAAAACGCAATGTGCACATTTACTGCATTTAATGGGCGAAGAAGCCATTGCAATCTACAATAGCTTCACATTTAGTGACGATGATAAGGACAAAATTACTGTACTAAAGAAGAAATTTAATGACTATTTCATTCCAAAAAAGAACCTAACCTACGAGAGATATAAATTTTTCACGTCCCGCCAAAATGAGGAAAGCACAGAACAGTATGTCACGTCATTAAAAAACCAAGCATAACAGTGCGAATTCCCTGAAAATTTTAAAACGGAATTAATTAAAACGATGCTAATCATTGGGATAAAATATGAGAAGGTTCGAGAGCAACTTCTACAACATCAAGAGTACAACCTGAAAAAAGCAATCGAGACATGTGTGTTAACCGAAACATCCAGACAGCAGCTTCAGGATATGAAACAATCAACGAGTGGAGACAAGACAAGAAATTACAAAGAAGTGGATCAAGTAAGAAATCAGAAGAAAACAACACAAAAATTCCGAGAAGATTCTTCAAGATCCAACGAAAATAGAAATTACAATCAGGTACAAAGAGAAATTAAAGACTGTTCAAGATGTGGTAAATCACATCCTATAAATAAATGTGCAGCATACGGTAAAAAATGTTTAAAATGTAAAAAGGACAATCACTTTGCAAATAAATGTAGGAATAAATCTGTAAACCAAGTGAATCAATCGGATAATTGTAATGATCACTTGAGTATAGACACAATTAATAATGGAAACAGAAACCCCAATAATTTTAATCATTGCATTATAGAGTTGAGTATAGGTGAAGATGCAGATGTAAAGGCTAAATTTAAAATAGATACGGGAGCAAGTGTCAATATAATTTCCTACTTTGAATTAAAAGCGTGTAAATTTAATTTAAAAAATATTGAGAACATTAAGGAAAACTTAGTCACATTTACTGGAGATAAAATTCCTATATTGGGAAAATGTTATCTAGATTTATACTATAATGGAAATCGTTTCAAGAAAACTGAATTCTTTGTAGACAAAAGTAATAATGGGTCAATGTTAGGTTTAAAAACAAGTATTCATTTAGGAATAGTAGACATAAAAAATGATGATGATATTAAATTCATTAATACAGTAAATAAAAACCAAATTAAAAATTATGAAGAATTAACCAATAGATATAAAGATGTATTTGAAGGTATAGGTAAAACAAGTAAGCCATATCACATTGAAATACAAAAACATGCAAAACCAGTTGTAAATCCAATAAGAAATGTACCTTTTGCTATACAAGATCAATTTAAAAAATGTTTAGAAAATTTAGAAAAATTAAAAATAATAGAAAAAGTTCAAGGCAACTCAGAATAGATAATTTCATATGTACTAGTTAGAAAATAAGATGGTTCTCTACGAATCTGCTTAGATCCAAGAGATTTAAATGAAGTTATAATAGATAGAAAATACAAAATACCAAACATGGACGAAATAACAAGAAATTTGAATGGTTCAAAAATATTCACAATATTAGATGCAGCTAGTGGATTTTGGAACATTCCATTAGATGAAAAATCTAGTAAGTAATGCACTTTTGCAACCCCTCATGGTAGATACAAATTCAATAGACTACCATTTGGTATTAAAACTGCTGGTGAAGTATTCCAAGAAACTTTTCAAGAGATTTTTCATATAAAAGGTATAGTAATCTATGTCGATCATATTTTAATTCGTGCCGAGACTAAAGAAGAACATGACAAAATATTGGAAGAAGTATTTAAGATAGCTAGAGAAAAAAATGTAAAATTTAATAGAAACAAATGTAAATTTGGTCTAGATGAAGTTAAGTATTTAGGACATAAGTTTTCAAATAAAGGTATATCAATGGATGAAGATAAAATTGAAGCCATCGTAGGAATGCCCAAACCAATTAATAAAAAAGATGTCCAAAGATTCCTTGGTTTCCTAACTTATGTAGGAAAATTTATTCCAAACTTATCAGAAATTACTCAACCATTAAGGGATTTAATTAAAGATAACAATATATTTTCATGGGAACACCGTCAAGAAAAAGCATTTGACGAATTAAAAAAGATAATTTCACAAGAACCAATTTTAAAGTATTTTAATCCAATAGAGCAAATAACAATATCAGTTGATGCATCTAGCTCAGGCTTAGGAGCAGCACTTTTGCAAAATGAAAAACCATGTGCATATGCTTCTAGAGCTATGACAGAAACTCAGCAAAGGTATGCTCAAATAGAGAAGGAACTATTAGCAATATGTTTTGGCGTACAAAAGTTCTATCAATATGTTTATGGAAGAGAGTTTACAGTTGAAACCGATCACAAACCATTAATTTCCATATTCAAAAAAATCATTAAACTCATGCCCAGCTAGATTACAAAGGATGTTTTTGACATTACAAAAATATAAAATAAATTTAGTTTACAAACCAGGCAAATATCTAATACTAGCTGATACATTATCACGAGCAACAGTAAATAAAGTATTCGAAGATAATTTAGAATTAAACGCTCAAGTATGCCTAATCGAAAAATATTTAACAATTAAAGAAAACAGGTTAAAACAATTGATAAAAGCAATTGAAGATGATGAAGAATTAAAAATGATAAAAACCTTTATTAAGGATGGATGGCCAAAGAGTATAAATAAAATGACAGTAAATTTGAAACCATTTTACAAATTAAAGTCAGAAATAACAATGGGAAGCAATAACTTAATATATATATGAATCAAAGAGTCATTATACTAAAATCATGGAGAAACAAAGTCCTTGAAGACATACACACAGATCATCTAGGTATAAATAAATGCATATCGAGAGCAAAATTTGCAGTATATTGGCCTAATATGATAACACATATAGAAAATGTAATTAATAGATGTTACGTATGTAATAAATATTCAAACTCAAATAGAAGAGAGCCTATGATAAATTATCAAATAATTAAAAAACCATGGCAAAAAATAGGAATTGACTTATTTGAAATACAACGTGAAACATTCCTTATTGCAGTGGATTACTACTCAAAATATCCCGAAATCATGACGTTGAACAAAAATCTAACTTCCAAAAATGTAATCAACAAATTAAAATCCATATTTGCAAGACATGGAATACCCAAAATTGTTGTATCAGATAGTGGAAGATAATTCATCAGTGAAGAATATGAAACATTTTCCTAAGAATGGAATTTTCAAATAACTAAATCATCCCCACATCACCAACAATCCAACGGTTTTACAGAAATATCAATTCAAACCATTAAGAAATTAATTAAAAAGACATTAAAAAAGACATAAACTTAGCTTTATTAAGTTACCATAACACCCCTGTCTATGATACCTACACACCATCTCAGATATTAATGTCACGATACTTAAGAGACAACTTACCCATTAATGAAAACAAACTAAATTCTCAAATTATAAATAAGACAAAACTAAAGAACAAAATTCACACAAGACAAATCAAATAAAAAATTTATTATGACAAATCAGGTGTACGTTCAAACGTTGAACTTAGAAATGGAATGCAAGTTTGGTTCCAAGAAAAGCCTAAAAGCACTTGGAAACTAGGAAAAATTAAGAATAAAATAAGAGAAAGAACTTACCAAATTGAAAAAGAGGATGGAAGATGTATAATAAGAAATAGTGTTTACATTAAAAACTTCAAAGGTTCAAACGAAGTGATACAACGTTCAAATTTTGTATATAATAATAATAATATTGTAAATGACAATATTACAGATGATAATATTGTAAATGACAACATTACAGATGATAATATTGTAAATGACAACATTACAGATGATTGTATTGTAAATGATAACATTATAGATGATAATATTGTAAACGATAACTTTGTAGATGATAACATTGTAAAAAGAGTGAACTTATAATACTGTTAAACTTGTCCTCGGAGTTAAATATAAAATTACATCTTAAATGTTTACGCTGCAACATTATTAATTTCAAACAAAACCAAAAGAATTCGATCGAATTTCACATAACAAGCTGCCAAGACGAAGTTTCCTGGATGCAACGCACGACTTACTGGACCACGGCGTTGTCTTTGGAAACCGAAACCGGTCCTTTCGCATAATTACCTCCCACAAAAAAAAAAGAAAAAAAAAAACGTCAGGCACAGTACAACACCGGCAGTCAACCCGTACGGTTTGGTGACAGTGCCCGTGACCTTAAATCAACTGCTGTGTGTGCTCTGGACAGACCTTGCCTCGCCTAAAATTATCGTCTCGGACCACTTCCTCGTTCCGAAATCGCTACCAATGTCAGACGCATTGCGACAGCACACAGCCACACAGATACACGATGCGGGAATTTGTACGTTCGCAAAATGATTGATTGCAGCGACTCAGTCATCCAGAAGTACAGAAACAAAGCCCTAACAGCGGGCACAACTCCGTGATTTATATATAGACATGGAAAGTTGTGCTCGGAAAATGGGAAAGAACCTACGGAATAAATCCCCATCGAAATACTTAAAATGATCCCATTGATTGATTGTAAGCCTCCTGGGCTCTACAATAAAATTTAAATTCATGCAATGTTTTGGCATAATTGAAAGTATTAAAATTTACTTTCAATTATGCCCCATATAGCATATATGTATGCCCATATACAGGGGCGGATGAGCCATACGGGAAAATGGGAAATTTCACGGTGGGCCGGTAGCCATCCCGAATGTTGGGCCGGAAGCCCCAGAATTTTCCCAGATCCGACGACAAGTTTATTAATAATTCTGATTTCATGTATTAACACAAGGCGGAAAGACCCCATGTGGTCGATATCTCAATAAAGATTGTTTATATATGTATTAACACAGTGGTTCCCAAACTTTTTCGCCTCGCAGCTCCCTTTTTGAACTAAGATTTTCTATGGATCCATTCCGTTTCCATAATATTTTTTGCAAATTTTTATGAAATATGAAATAATTTGGTGAGGAATATAAATTGTGTAGATAGCCGTTATAATTTTCAACTAAAAATTTGCAGGTACCTTTAATATTTGTAATTTATAAAAATGTTGGTATTTCTAATAAAAAAATGTATTGAAAATTTTGAAATTTTTGTAATTTTAATATACAATCGACATGATATAATTTTAATATGTTGTGGTTTGATTAGCTTTTTTCAATTTTTCATAAAATTTTCTAATTTGTACGGAAAATGTAAATATAGTAAAATTTTGGTATTTATAATAACATTTTCATAATTTCTAATGAACATTTTATAATCTCTAATGAAAAGTATGTATTTCCACCTAAGTTTATTTTCATAAAATTTTCTACAAATAACTATAAACATTTTAACAACTCGATACAAATTTTGGAAATGCTAATGACATTTTGCAATTTATAATGAAATTTTGGCAATTTACAATAAAAGTTTGATGATCACTGCCGAAATGTTGTAATTTATAATACGAATGTTGAATATTTTACATTTTACAGTGAAATTTATCAATTAACAATAAAATTTTCATAAAGTTATTGCAATTTTGTAATTTAGAATGATAAATGATGAAAGTGACAACGAAAATTACATAATTTTAATAAAACTTATTTATTTGTTTATTTACTTATGTACTTATTTATTATTGTATTTGTTATAGTGTTATTGTGAACTTATTTATACCTTATGATTGTTTTCTAATTCCATTGAAATATTGTATTCAAATAAAAACTTTGCAATTTTCACTACAATGTTCCAATTTATATTCAACATTTACAAATTCTAAAACTTTTGAAACTAAAATTCTCCATAATTTCTATTGAAACACTGAAATCCATCATCAAAATTTCGTAACATTCATCATAATGCTATTACTATTTATGGGATTTCCGAAGAATTTTTTGTAATGTGTAGTTAAAATGCGAAAAATTAAAAAAAAAATTGCCAACATTTTACATCATTCATTATATTTGTTACGTATTTCTATGAAATAGATAATACATTTGCAAGGAATATGATTTATGGGGAAAGACGTTATAAATTCCAATGAATAAACTCGCAGATTTCATTGATCTTTACAATTTATGAAAAGTCTAGTAATTATATTAAAACATTCTACTGAAAACTTTGTAATTTCCAATTCATTACAGTTTACAAGCGAGATATTTCAATGAGAATTTTATGGTTTGATGAACTTGCAATTTGTAATAAAATATCAAAATTTGTCATTTGCAACGAAAACTTCATAATTTCTCTTTGTAATTTTGTACATAATTTTGTATTTTGCATTAATATTTTTGCAAATTTCTGTCAGAATATTAATAACTTAGTGAGTTATATGTTTTGAGCATAAAGTTTTTATAATTTATACTAAAAATTTCAAATTTTAATTTAACATTGAAATTTATAATTAATATTTTCGTATTTACTATAAGAATTTTATAATTTCCAACTAAATTCTATCAATTATCATGATAACTTTGTTATTTCCTTTGAGTTTCGGAATTTATAATATACATTTTTTTACTTTCATGAAAAAAATCAAATCAAGTTTCATTTTCATTTAGTAAGTTTTTATTTTGATTTTTTATGTGTATATTATACAGGTTCTCCCGCTAGTAAATATTATTATTATAATTTTTAATATAAATTGTATAATGCAAATGACGATTTTGTGTTTTGATTAATATTTTACAATTGAAATTATAATTTGTAATGTAATATTTGTAAAAGTAATAATGTTGAAAATTACATTTCAATTTTTTTAATTACTAATTTTGTTCTTTCATGTTCCATAAATTTTCTGCAAATGACTCTGAACATTTTAACAACTTTGTGAGGGATATGCTTACTGAATAAAACTACAATAATTTAAAAAAAAATGCTGGATCTAATAAAATTTTGTAAATTTAATGAAGATTTTATAAATTACAAAAATTTTCGTAGTCAAAGCATGACAAATTTTAATTACTTAATATTTTTCATATTTTATTTAATATGATTGAAAGCAGTACCGAACGCACACTTTAGGAACGTCTGTATTAATAAATAAAAAAGTATTATGAAAAACTTACGGTATTAAATTTCATATTGATTTTTCTTTATGGGGAGTACTTTCTCTTAGTTATGTAATCTTTTTATTTGATGTTCTTCACCCAACTAGTTTCGGCTTTTACAAGCCATCCTCAGAGGTGTTATGTTTTTAAAAATAATATGTTCAATTTTAAATTATTTATTGTAAAGTATTTTTGATTTTTACATATTTGTCAAATTTTGAAGTATGATTATTATTTTGATTATATGGTATTATTGCAATTTTATGTGAATGCAAAATGGGCCGATAAAAGTTTGTTCCCGGGCCGCTTGTATGTTGCCCATCCGCCCCTGCCTATATAGATTTAATGCTGATTAAGAATATTGCTTATAACTTAATCTATAAACATTTTAAATGTATATTAAAATTACAAATTAAATTTCGTTTGGTTATAAGCTAAGCAAATGAATCTTCTACTATTACTGCTGATTAAGATTGTTGTTAATAACATAAAATTCTACACGTGTGTTATAAAGTTGTTAAGCCTCACTTGCCGCTACAACCTCTGATTCTGTCGTCGAAATAGCAACTGAGGTTTAACGTTGGCATAACCAAAAAATAACTCCACATGCAAACGTACAAATTACACCTGATGTTGATCGAGCTTGTAACGGTTCGAACCCAGGTGTTGTACAAATTCTCATAATTTGTAATATTTATTATTCATTGCATCTATTTAACTGCAATTCATCCTTAAATGCAATTGGATGTATTTAATTTCTTGAACTGCATATTACATGAATTCTTATAATTCAAGTAATTGATTTGGCATGTGATTTACAAATTCTCGTAATTTGTAATATTGATTTGGCTCGTGATTTAGTGGTAGTACTCTACGTTATGTTTGATTTTTAAATCAAAATCGTGATAACTCAGTTTGATTCGTTTTATGGGTAATGTGTCTGTTAGTAATTTTTGTTAGCAAGTAAAACACAGATACATGGATTTTATATGATTTATTCATTTTAAAAGGTTATGCAAGCGACAGGTAAATAAAAGACAATTTTGTTACTCTAATTGGACGTTATTTATTTAGTTATATTTATTTAAATTTTGGAATAGATTTGTTTAATAATTATTGAAAATTTATTATATTCTTTGAATTTGAATGATTTATTTTCTTTTGAAAACTGAGTAACTTATTAACACTGCGGTTGGAATTACAAAGTGTTACTTAGCGACTTCATGCACCACTATCTTCAAATTGTGCCGAGAAGGATATCTGATATATGTCATCACTGCATAGAAATTCATTAGCACGGTGCCTACCAATGTATTTCAACGCCACCTTGTGGATAGGAACGAATCACATAACTTCACATTAAAGTACTTCAAGTGATTCCAGTACTTCAAGCACCCAATGTGTCCTCATTCGGAGATATTGCTAGTATTCGCGTCTACCAACATTATCAGCCATGTGATCGTAAAAACTTTAATATGTATTGTTATTCAAAATTGATTATAGATTAGTATAATAAAGCTCTATTCTACTTCTACTTTTCTATCTACTTAAGCACATACAAACATTCGTTTCATTCATTCATAATTCTGAGATTTCTTGAATATCGGAGGGCTGAGCAAGTTTAATTATACGATTTAATTACAAATATCATTGAATTATTTATATCGAAATTATTAAGTTATGTTCCCCTGACGCAACTTTTTATTTAACTACCGATTGATTAACGAGGCCACACTGTTTATCAAATGTTTGCGACGAGGAAAGGAAGGCATATTACAATATTCTCCTGTCAGTACGAAAATATTGTCAGGACAAGGTATAAAATGAAGGTAGGTTCAACTCCGCATTTAGTGGCGTGAGGCTCCCTACATTTCATACCTTTATTAAACTTCGTTCATTACCAGCGGCAAGACGCGGTAATATCACTAGATAGGTTACTTATTATAGATAAATTACTTTAGAATTGTTAGTGTGAAAAGATGTTTGATCAAATGTTTTGCGACGACGGAAAGGAAGGCATGTTACAATATTCTCCTGTCAGTACGAAAATATTGTCAGGACAAGGTATAAAATGAAGGTAGGTTCAACTCCGCATTTAGTGGCGTGAGGCTCCCTACATTTAATACCTTTATTAAACTTCGTTCATTACCAGCGGCAAGGCGCGGTAATATCACTAGATAGGTTATATTATTAGTATGGAATTGACTTTAGAGTTGTTAGTGTGAATTACATTTGATAAACTTGTGTTATATATTCACCTGAGGAATTAATGTTCAAAGTATATGAGTCGTCGTCGGACAGCGTGACGTTCTGTCTCGATCGGTACATCTAACTCGTTAAATTTAATTTCAGCACTTCTATTTATACTGTTCCCCATTTTTTATTCTTCTTCCCCTGTCCTATGCTAAATCTGCATTCCGCTGCAAAGTGACGCAATCCCATACGTGTCACCGAATTACGCAATCGCCGTTTCGAGTTCCCGTCGTATTCCCACGACCTATTTCTATGTCAGCATTTTGATCGTGTGCTTATTTACATTTGCCTAAAATTAAGTAGTCAGCAAAATGAATGACGTCGCTTGTGCCAACGCGTCGTCGGCCGCGGCCTGTTATGATATTTACGCAGTTTTGTTTCGACTCGTAAAATTATGGACTTTAATATTATTAGGTTCTTACAAGCTGTTGTTTCATCTCCTCCATGATTAGCATCACTGTAAAATTCAAGCTATCCACTTCTTGATTTATATAAAATGCCATAGTATTGAGCAGCTTTCACACACCGAATTATTCTCTTAACTTTTACCCAATCTTCTTTAGAAGGATTCTCCATGTTCCTTGAAACTACCCCCAACTGCAAACGCGACGTCTGCGCAAGTTCCTGTTATTAAGTATATCAAAAAAACCTACTGCTTGCCTGTATGGAAACAATTCTTTACCGTTTTCTTGATCACTTTGGTTTTTAACTTTCCCTAGTTGTCATATCTACTTAATTATTGGAGTAGAGACTGGCACTCCTTCAAAACACTTTTTCCATCTTTCTATTATTTCTTCGTTTCCCTTGAACATTTTGCTTTGTTTGTCTTGTATGTATCTCGTTTATTGCCTTTATTCTTGCCAGCATCCTTTTATTGTTTTATAGAATAGCTTTTGATTTTCCTTTGCGTTTTTCTCCATTGTCTCCCCGAATTTTTCCCATTCCTTGGTCTTTGCTATTGTAACCTCGTCTTTTACTATTTTCCTTTTTTCATTGTACCTTTCATAGTTATTACTGTTTTTGAGATTTAAGTATCTTTGCCATGCTTTTTTCTTTTCTTTTATTTTATCTCGTATGTCCTCTGACCACCACGCTGTCTGTTGTTTCTTGTATTTTTCTTCTACCCGCATGTCTCTTGTGGTGCCTCAAGCATATTTCTTTTTATGTTATTCCACATTTCCTCTACTGCTTCGCTGTCGTTGGCCACTTCTAACTTGGCTTCTAATTTATCTTTGTATTGTATTGCTGTATCTTCATCTCTTAGTTTGTATGCTCGTATCTTCTTGTTTAATATCTTTAATTATTTCATTATTTTTACACATCAGTTCTTTCATCATATTTATCATTGTCTCTTCTGCACCGCCCTTGGTGTCTTTATTGCTTTTAATAGGTGATCTTTTTGTTAATTTGCTTCTTCTTGATTGTTCGTCTGATTTCTCCCTTTTCCTTTTGTACTCTTCCTCTGTGTCTGTGCCGCTACCTATCGGCATTTTTACGTTGTGTTGCCTATTTCAACCCAGAGTCTTTTATACTAGGGTTTTGTTTAAAATATGCTAGCAACAATTCTTCAGTGATTACTTTCGTTCAATTTTCTTTACACCAATCATCAACTCGCCTTTTCATGCATGTATTTTATTAGCTTCCATTGTTATTTAATTACAAAGTTTCTTGTTTTCGAATATATCGTGGAATCTATGAAACAGGGCAGAGTTAGAAAAATAACATTAACTTGTCTATTCGCTTGGCGCACTATAAAGAACTTATCAGAGTAGGCAAAAACGTAAGCAGACAGTATAACGTATAGCCTCAGTGTAAACGGGGATAAACAAGCAAAAAGCAAGTGGGGATTAAAAATTATTTATTGCGCTAATAGGATTCTACTGTCGGCGGAAAATGGGGATGCCGTGGTTAGTGAAAAACTAGTAAAATTCGTCAGCGGTATCGGCGCGGTTTCTGGAGTAGATTTCCATATTTCACGGTGCACTTCGCTGTAATTTATCACACGTGAAAAATGCCCTGTAATATCGACTCGTTGTCAGATAAATATGACATATTATGGTCGTGTAATAAAAAGCCATACATAACAATAAAGGCGCGAGGAAGCGCGCCGTCTATCGATCAATCAAAATTTACGTTTTTTCCTCGTGCAGATTTCAGCGGATTGATGCGATGGGAACGCACTTCGACGCGCTTCCAAGAGATTTCGCTGAAATATGCTGGCAATAAATATCCAAAGTTAACTGACTATCGTACGCTAAAATATAACTCATACTTCACTAAAGGCACTAAAGGTGAATTTATTTCCCTGTCGGGATAATAGTTGCAAATTAAATGTAAATTGAAACTTATAGAAAGCTAGGGAATGAACATACATCATTTAGATCAACATATAATTACAGCTACTAAATTAATAACTTATCATGTTCACTTCGAAAACTGCAATATTTGCCTCACAAACAATTAATTTTACTTGTATGTTGCATTTTATAATAGACGCTTTGTTATATTGCTGACAAAAGTGAATAACTATAAACATGATTAACCTATGTTGCACGATAAAAAGACGTCTCTGTATGAATGTGTATGTGACGTGTGTGTAGAAGTAGAATTGAACCTGTACAACTAAAACTAAACCGCAATCCGTGTTATTTGAATAATATTGCCAGGTAACATTTTCATGGCTTAAAAATCTACGCCAGTGGTTTGGCATGACATCGCTGCAACTTTTTCGCAGTGCAGTGGACAAAGTGAAGATCGTGATGATGATCGCTAATATCCGGAACGGATGAAGCACGCCAAGAAGAACATTTTTACGGATCAAGTGGCTGAAATAATTAGTATACATAAATGCTAATAAAGTAAAGTAAAGTAAAGTAAAGTTTAAATTATTATATAATTTCTTGATTATTTTGGCTCGTGATTTATTATATAATGTTTTAATTATTATTGGCTCGTGATTTGTGATCGTATTTAGTACTTACACGTCGTGACGTTTAATTTAACTACCGTGATTACTCTCAAGGTACTTTGCTATTGGTAATGTGTTAATTAACGTACACTAATAATGGATTAATACAAGAAAGCACCAATTTAAGAGTTTGTTTTGTTTATTTAATAATAGACGCGCTGAAATTGTAAGACACAAGGAAATAAAACACAGGTTGACGATGATGTAAATTAATTTATATAATTGTAACATACAGGGAAATAAAACACCGGTTGGCGATTATGACATGAATTGATTTATTTTATATATTTCGTTAACCTTATAATGAATATGTAAATTCTTTTATTTATTCAATTCATAGTTTGAAAATGGTTATTACTACGAAGTTTATTTACGGGAGTTTGTTATACATGCACGTGCTTCTCTTAGACCATTTATTACCATGCTCTTTCACTACATTCAACTACGGGAAAGTGATATGATCAAAAATAGAACTATTTTAAGATGTTGAAATATCCCCAATAATTCAGGAATGATTACTAAAGGTATCTCGCGATCTTCCCGAATTTCATGATTGTGTCGGTGTCCACACAACAATGTAATTATTGGAGCACCATTGTTTACGTTGATTGAGGTAAATTAGTAATTCTACCCACGACCACAGCAAGCACCAATGTCACAAGTAGTCATCACCGTCAGACATGTTAAAAGTTGTGTCAAATAACAGTTCTGCTACCTCAATCGGAAATGTTTAGGTAATGTTATAATATATTATTATTAGGAACATTGGGGGTTATTAATAACTTCTCTTGTGATTATACCAAGCTTCATTATCTCGTTTATCATTCTCTCTGTTTATACGGAGTTTTAATAATTCCACTTATTTCTTGTTTACGATATTTAACCTCAAATTGTCATTATGTCTTCAAATTATTGAGATTTAACCCAGCCTATTTTATTCGTACGATTCTAAATTACTCTGCACAATAATAGGTACGTTATGTGCTTGTTTTGTGATTTGAAATCAAGAAACCATTAGTTGCATACATTATGTTTTTAAATTATTAAGATTTAATACAACTTATTTATTTATACAATTATAAATCACTCTGCCCAATAATATGCATGTTATGTGTTAATTTATGATTTAAAATGAAGAAGCCATCATTTTTATGAATTATTTTGATTTGAATATGATGATGTATATCGGAGGGTAACACTGAATGCCTTGAGTAGTTGTTATAGTTATGGTGAATACAGCCACGTTAATTTGCGATCGCAAGCGCGATGTATAATGAGTTTATATGTTTAAATGTTATGATGCCGACAACGATTTGATTCTAGTGGAAGAGGTGATTCCACAATAACTGGTGTGTGAACGAAGTGCGCGGGTGGGCGTCAATTACACCTGTTATTGCTTCCTCTAGTGATTCGTAAACACAAATAGCGTTCGAGCCGCCTTTGTTTACTGATAGGAATAGGTAATCGGTATTTGGTATTTATAGGTAACTTAGGGTTGATTGAAAGGAATAAGCACTCCCGTGAATTTATAATGAGGCTGGTTTAACAACTTTATATGATCGTTAATAATAAAAAAATAAATTACTCTGTACCTAGATTGTACGTTTTTCGATTTATTCAAATTTTTATTCTACTTTGCGTTTTTTACAACGTTATCGTTAATTTAATTATAAACCGACATGAATTTATATACTTAAAACCACGAATGTCGTGTGCGTTGCCCGTGGCCGACGCAACTTTCTTACTGATCTCGCTCGTGTGTGGCTTATGCTTAAATAGGTTTTTTCAGCTTCAAATCTCCACTCCCCTCATATATCTACCGCTAAATATTCGCCCCCATCTCTTAGTTATCATGGTGATTATTAATCTTGAGTGTGCGTGTGGTATTAATGCGTTTTTAGCGCAGAGTTCTACACTTAACTTAAAGAGTTGCCATTCGAGGTGATTTTTACGGGCCTGGCGCTTGCTCGTTTCTAAGGGGCGCTGATACCCAAATTGTTTATGTGACACCACGACATGGAATCTTCCAGACCTGTGCATATGCAGGCCTCGGCTCTTGAAATATTTGGCGACACTCTGTCGCGACTTGCGATGGCTATTTCTCACATTTCACCCTGGGATTATTTGTAAATGAATTAATTTAATAATTTGGTTGTATTCATGATTTTTAAAATATGAGTTACTTCATTGCTTAAATGCGTATTATACTGGGTGTATATTTGGGCCCATTACAAACTTCTATGCACAATTTGAGGAGAATTTGTTGTATAAATTCAATTATGTAATTTGTTCCTATCCACTAGCTGGTGTTAAAATTCATTACTTGCCTCAAATGCCGGGAAATTTCTATGCATTGATAACATGCATAGAAGGATGTTTTCGTTTCAATTTGAAGATAATTTGGTACATGAAGTCGCTAATATCTCTTTGTAATTGCAATGTTGATAATTAACGATAACCTATTTCAAAAACTAAAGTCAAACCTTCAAGGTGAGCAGATATCAAATATAATTAACCTTTGTAAGGCCGGGTGGGGTAATTGTGTACCCCTGCGACATTTTTTTTTTAAATAACTCTTAAAGATAGATAGATAGATAGATAGATAGATAGATAGATAGATAGATAGATAGATAGATAGATAAACAGATAGATAGATAGATATATAGATAGATAGATAAATAGATAGATATATAGATAGATAGATAGATAGATAGATAGATAGATAGATAGATAGATAGATAGATAGATAGATAGCATTTTACTTTTAATAAGTTTGACATACAAATTTGATTACAAACAGCTCCAAACGAAATAGAAACGCATCATATAAACATAAATACATCCTAATTGAACATATAAAGATCTACACTAAATATTCACTTATGCTATACAATTCTTTGACACATAGAAAACTATACAGACGCTTTTTAAATAAATTGATATTTGTTATGACTTTTATATCAGAAGGCAATCGATTATAAAAAGATATGCTGCTGTAATGCAGCCCTTTTTCAGTAAAAGTAAATCTGTGTTTTCGAATATTTTCATTTATTTTATTTTTTGTGTCATACTTATGAGCTATTTCATCACCAATTAATGAGTGTTTGTTACTAAATAAGAATAAAATACACTCGTACACATATACTCCGTAAAAGGTAAGTAGATTATTTTCTTTGAATGTACTTCTACAAGATGACCTAAATTTTAGGTTATACATTCTCCGAATAACTTTTTTTGTATGAGAAATATTCGTCTACATAATCAGTAACTTGTAATATTATGCTTCTAGGAATGCCACGAAAACATTTCGACGAGGTTAATACATTACGTTTTATTTTTGATATACAGGGTCCTGCAACAGTGCATCGGGCTTTTCTAGCGCCTTTCTCGTGAGAGATAGAAAAAAATGTTTCGTACCAAAAGTTAGTGGTTTAAAAATATTTATGCCGTAAAATTATTTTAAAATATACAGGGTGTCCCAATTTTGCAGAATAACAAAATCAAAACTTTTTTAAATGGCCAAATCCAGCTTCCAAGAAGACCGACGCAACGGATTAACAACTCCTTGAATAGCTAATTCAGTCGGATTACGAAGCCTAAATCGCATCCGCACCGACTATCCAAGCCCCCCGTTGATCACGTAAACCAACAACACACAACCGTCCCGATGACCAGAAGCCGCGCCAGAAAGGAGGTATAAAAGGACACAGCAATCAACTCTCTTCAGTTCTCTCCTAACACTCGAGAAGAATCCACCAGAAGATGGCAAATGCGATTTTGCCGAAACGTCGTGAAAAAGGTCCTTTTCAGGACACACAAAACAATACACGGAAGTTCAAAGACCCGGAACATGTTCAAACACATTTCGTCCGTGAAAACATACACATGAACATATATATATATATATATATATATATATATATATATATCATTTCTAATTTGTTCTAGTCTTGTTTTGTTCTCTATCATTCTCAGTAGTCGCATTTCTATAGCGTTTATTCTCGATCTGTGTTTGTCCGCCAGAATCCATGAAACACTGCTATATATCAGTCAGTCAGTCTAATTACTTTCTTGAACTTTCAAACTCTTCGGTACCTTTTTCTTATTAAAGAATGAATTAATAATTATTATGAAGATCTTCCCGTTTTTTTTAATTTTGTCGCATCTTTCCCTGCCTATTCGTCCATTGCTTCTCACTTGTTCTATATGTTTGCCTTCAACCCTTATTTTATGTGTCTTCTTTTTCACTGCTATTATCATACTTTTCATTTTTACTTGATTTATTTTCATATTTATTTTCTTCAATTCTCTGTTCAGTATGTCTATATTATTTTGTAGGCCTTCTTCAGTTTCTGCCATTATTGTCATGTCGTCTGCAAATATCATTTCAACTACCTTCGTTTCTTCCATTTTCCAGTTTTCATGTTCAGTGTTTTCCTAGTTTTTTCTTTGCTGAATTTATGTCTAAGTTTAGCACGAATGTAAATAGCTTTGGGCTCAGTATGCACCTCGGTTTTACTCGTAATATTGTTTCATATTCTTCTGAATCTTCGTTATTGATCCTCACTATATTCATATTGTTCTTGTAGATTGCCTTTATGATTTCGATAATCTTCTTTTTTACCACTCTCTTTCCTAGCTCCTTCCATATATCTTCTCTTCTTATTTTGTCGAAAGCTTTCTTCAAGTCTACGAAGCATATATGTACGTCTTTATTCTTCTTAATTAGCTTTTTGTTGATTTGTCAGATTCAGAAAAATAGGTTTTGCGTGCTTCTTCCTTTTCTGAACCCACACTGGTTTTCTTCTTTCGTCTCGTCTGTTATCTCTCTTATTCTTTTTTCGATTATTCCGGCTAGTATTTTTCTTGGGACACTTGATAGTGTGATCCCTCTGTAGTTATTACAGTCCCTTTTGTCTTTAGTTTTATATATGGGTAGGACGATTCCTGTGTTCCGTTCTACCAAGATATTTCCTTCTTTTACTATTTTATTTAATAGTTCTGTTAGTTTTCGATGCTTTCTAATCCAAGTGCCTTCATCATTTCTGGTATTATTACGTCCACTCCTGCTGCTTTGCCATTTTCTTTTTTGTATTGCTTCAATTACCTTTCCTATTTCTATTTATTCAATCTCTTCCGTGTCGCTTTCTTTTTGGTCGTATTTTACTTCTTCCTTTATCTCATCTGCTTTAGTAGTTGTCAATTCTTCAAAGTATTTCTTTCATCTTCGCATTATTTTCGTTTCTTCTCGGATTATGTTTCCATTTTTATCTTTTACGCTCATCATGTTGTACTCTTCTTTTGTCTAAGTTGGTTTATTAAGTTGGTTTGGAACAATAGTTCCAAGGAGCAGCATTTGGTTATCTCGATAAATTTCATTCATTTTTTTATCGAATATTTTCCAGGATTCGTCTTTGGATTTCTTGACCTCCCTTATTACTTCTTTTCGTTGTCCGTTGCTGTAGTCCTTTGCTGTTGACCTTTGCGTTGCCCTTTTGCTTTGCTTTGTTTTTGTCCTTGTGCTTAGGTATTTTTGCCATTCATTTTTTTTTCTTGCTGATATTTTGTTCTAATATTATGTTCTTCTGCCCAACGTATTTATTACTTTCTTCGTTCCGCAACTTATTTTTGCTGCTTTTATTATGCTGTTTTTGAAGTACTCCATTTGTTCTCTACTCCGTATTGTGTTTCTTATTTACTCAACCTTCTCATTTCCTCTTGATATTTCTCTCTGCATGTGCTTTCTTTCAGTCGGTACGCTCTTATCTTCTCTTTTGTGTTTGTTCTTCTTTGTCTATTATTTCTGTTTTCCCTTATTTGTCGTATTTATTTTGTTTACAAAGTAATGAATTCACTTTTAGTGTCAAATCTGACAGACATATATATATATATATCTGACATATATATATATATCTGACATATACTTATTAATAATCAAGGCATGATTTTCTTAATTTTTCATTTCATTTCAATTTGGGAATTTATATCTGGACAAAGAGAGTATTAGAAAATGTTGGCATTTACTAATCATTATTTACATACGATTGGACGTGAACACATATTCTTTACAAATTAGTATGTGCATACACTGACTACTAAGTGGGAAAATTAACTGAGTAGAAGCTTCTACTGGGACATATCTAATGAAACCGAAATTCAGCGAACGAAATCCCAAACGAACTCTATTATTTCAATTCAGATTTGACTTTTATTTGGTGGAGAGGCGTGTGCGGGCTTTCAGACGCAAAAGCGGCCTTAAATACCCTGCGCATTCACTGCGAAAAAGTTAAAGCCCACCGTTAATACATTCAATTACAGCCTTCGCATTTCTGTCCCCATTGTGCACCACCGGACAATACGCGTCGTATATTAACTGATAAACAGCAAAGGGCCTTTGTGAGCCACGGTCAGAACTAACGGGAATTGGTTCTAGGTTGGGACTGCGTGAAAACATCGACCGCACATATTTGTAGTGTGGACGAACGTTACGACGTTGGAATTTCAATGGAAATCTTCGCCTTCGGCAGAGTCCATTTTCTAAAGTTAAGCTGAAATAGTGTATAACGCCATTAGGCCGATATGTAGCAAATAACAGGCGCGGGTTGAAGTTTGTAAACCGAGGCGAAGCGAAGCGGAGCGGAGCGCAGCCGAGGTTTATATCAACCAAGCCTGTTATTTGCATATCGGCCGTATGTTGTTCGATACTTTTTGTAATACCTAAATTACAAAAACTGGTCAATTTATCAGTATTAAATTTCAAAATTAATAAACTAGTTATACAGGCGCAATCTGATACCATAGCAACATCTACGGTTCAAATACAAACAAACAAATCAAAGTGAAATTAGAAAAATAATGTCAGATGTGCAAAGTTCTTCGTTTTGTGGTATCCCCGAAGATGTACTAAATGAAGCAAATGCTGCCACAATCGATTTACTTCCCCAAAAAAGCAGCAGCAGGTATGGGAAAGAATATGAAGACTTTATTGCTCATAAATTTGCGTTGTCATTTAAATAACGTCCACGGCCGTTATTATAACGGCCAAGGCCTTTACGCCTGTCATATCGATCAAGCAGACAGTACTGATAAATGTCAATAACACAGAGGTATTACAAAAATGTATTTACAATGTGGTATTGTATCAAACTGTTTACTGCTTATCAGGAAACGTTAATTCCAGCATTTACTATGTTCAGTTAACTTTAATTGGAGGGTAGTTTTATGGATAGGTTTTACGGCCACAAGTGTAACCAAGGAAATTAACGGACTATTAAAGATTATCGAATGATGTTAAATCGTGCGTTCATAACTTATAACTTAAAATAAGCTTAAACCTGTATATGAGAATCGCAAAATTGTGTAAAAAGTTTTTAACACTTAATGGTATTTTACTATAATTATTACAATCTGATCAAAGATGGATCAATGAGTAATTTTATGCCAACTTAGATTACTAAATGAAGGTTTAATGCTACGGACCTACTCATTAGTATCCCTTAGATTCTAATGACTTAATTACACTAATATTAGCGTGTAGACTAGCACTATGCTCTGCTTTTGCACTAACACAATATTAAACTAACTCGAACGGTTTGGTTCGCTGTAATCTTCTGGTCAAATTCGTGTTATTGAAGACATGGATGAATTCGACGTTGACGTGTTGAAGAAGTCGCTGTTCGTGACTCTTGACAAATTTGATTGTTGTCTCTTTAACAGAGTCCATTTCGCTTTTCCTGTACGCTTTTTAATGGTGTTTATAAGTTCCTCTTCTTTATTAAGTCTCTGTAGCACCTCGATATTTGTAACTCGGTCAACCCACGATATCTTTAGAATTCCCTGTAACACTATATTTCGATTGCTACTAATTTGTTCGTATCTGTCTGTTTTAATGTCCAGGCCTCCGCTCCGTATAACAAGGTAGAAAATATGTAGCAACGTAGTATTTGCAGCCTTAGTTATAATTTGATGTCACGGCTGCAAATTAGCTTCTTCATTTTAATAAATGCAGCTCTAGCAATTTCTACACGAGCTTTTACTTTTTTACCTTGTTCTGCGTTTTAGGTGACCAGCATCCCAAGATTTTTACGCTGTTTATGCTTTTCGTTACCTATGAGATTTTTGGTGATGATCATGAATTTTGTTTTTGTTAGATTCATTTTTAGACAGTAGTTGTTGCACGTAGTAATAAGGTTTTCTACTACGTTTTGAAGATCTGTTACGCTATCCGTAAAAATATTACTGTATCGTACGCAAATCTCAGGTTATTCACATCTTCGCCGTTTATCACAATGCCTTCTGAGACGTTTTCCATGCATTCTTGAAAAAATAGCCTCACTATAAACGTTAAACAGTATAGGTGATAAAACATCCTTGGCGAACTCCACGGAGTATGTCTATTTCCTCCGTTAGTTCATCGCCAACTTTAATCCTGATCTTTTGGTTCCAATAGAGATTGCTTATAATTCTAATATATTGGCTGTTGATGTTTTTCTTCTTCAAGATGTCAATTAGCTTTGCGTGTTGAACCTTGTCAAATGCTTTTTCAAAGTCAATAAAACACGCATATACGTTTTGATTCATATCTAGACATCGCTGCATCAGAACATTTGTACCAAATAATGCTTTTCTAGTGCCCACTTCATTCCTGAAGCCCATTTCGTTGTCAGTTATATCATAGTCCATGTTCCTGTAGATGCGGTTATGGATGATTCTTAAAACCGCCTTTAGGACATGACTCATTAATGCTATTGTTCTGTAATCCGCGCATTTATTGGTCCTATTCTTCTTAGGTAAGGTAACAAATGTAGATTCTAGCCACTGTTGTGGTATCTGTCCTGTGCTGTAGATTTGGT
The DNA here is from genome assembly GCA_951805005.1 of Othius punctulatus. Classification (NCBI taxonomy): domain Eukaryota; kingdom Metazoa; phylum Arthropoda; class Insecta; order Coleoptera; family Staphylinidae; genus Othius; species Othius punctulatus. Next base: position 2,334,203 of record OX638140.1, on the reverse strand, counting down.
TACATAGTTTAACCAAGATATCTATTTCTTCCTCGTTAATAAGTTTTACGAGTTCTATTGGCACAGCGTCAGGTCCAGTGACTTTACGTCTTTTGGTTTGCTTTATGGCGTATACCACCAATGCTCTCAGTATTTCTGGTCCACTTTCGCTGCCATCATTAACCACCGGTTCTGGTCTATCATCTTCGAAAAACGCGGTAATATACTCCGTCCATCTCTCTAATTTTTCTTTTCATAATTTTCATTGCAATTTCTTTAGGGGTAAACGGTCTGATTTCACCTTCTTTCTGGGTAATATTTTCCCAGTCTAGAATGGCTTCACCCTCATTCGGTTGAAAAGTTTTTTCAAGATATTCGGCCAATCTATTAGCCTTTCGAGTATTGCTTTTTGCCTATATCCCATCTACACTTCTAATTGGAGAATGGAGAATGAGGTCTCTAAAGTCTCTTAGTAGCTTTCCAAAGTGAATAATCAGTTTTACTGTCATTTGATAGTCCAATTAGATATTCATTAATAGACATTTTTAGTTTTTTTATTCTCTCATTTGAGTTATTGTGTTTGTGGCGTGCTTGAAGGGCTTTCAACGCATTAGGCCGCGGAGCAATTGGAAGTTCCCTTTGAGGCAACGAAAAGGGCCGGGCTCTCGATGTGGAAGAGTAGGGGGGTTATGAAAAAGGCTCCACGTAAATTTACCTCGTCGCTACTTCAATATAAGGGCCTCCACGTTATCTGTATGGGTTGACGGAAAATTATCAGCTATATTCAAAACTACGAAAATATCATAACAGCTGACTATCTAACGCCCACACCACAAGATCCAATGTATCTCAAAGTGTGAATGATATTGTTATAAAGAAAAATATTAAGAAAATTTGGGGTAATGAAAAGTTCGGAGTTTTGCGCTGTCAATAAATTCCGGTTATGTACACAAAATGGCGCACACCGTGTTCCGTTATCACCTGTAAGAAAATACCTCCACTGCATAAATAATTACACCGCATCAACCGAATTTGGCCAAATCCCGTCCGACAAGTATCGCGTAATGTGAAATACCTATGAAATATCTCTTTTACATTGGCGCAAGAACACGTACAATACAATAACGCCGTACCACAAAAATATATCAAAGAGAAATATAATATGTAATAATATAAAATTTGAACTGAGAAGCTTGAAAAATGAATTGTAATTAATGAATATTATATGATTATGTTAAATAATTGAAAATATGGCCAGATTTAAAAGTTCTTGGTGAAATCCGCTGGTTCGCCGCAACTTCACGAACGACCCTGGTATTTCTGGGTCCAGCCATTTAATCACCTAGCTTTTGCAATGCAGACATACCTGGCGCTCGTTCATCAGCGACCTCATACCTTCCAGTCGTAATTATTAGCAGGGCTGCGCCGATGGTATGGGTTACCTTCGGCCTAATCGCCTGATTGCCAATATCCGGTAACGGATAGGCACGCAAAGAAGAAGAAATGCCCGTTAAGATGTTTGCGTGCGGAATCAATTATCTCTCAGCTTCGTACTCAGCGTATTATCCTTCTATGGAGTATGTATGGGTGACCACGATTATCCCGAAAACTCGGCTCCGGTATTATACAAACAAAAACGTTTCATTCCACTTTTACTGTGTACTCGGCGGTAGATGGAGATTGAATGGGAATGGGCGTGTGCCCATGAGAGTGCTCTTCGGGTAGCTGAGCCGACAATATGCTACCGGAATACGGCAAGCAGTGCCGCCAACCCCGCGCAACACAAAGCCCCGAATCAAAATGACCCGTGTGCCTTTTGGGACCGTTACATGTTACGTTATTTACTCTAGTTTTATCTGCTGGATCCATCTGAGTCTTCTTTATTTCGAAATAAGGGTTCTTATTTCTTTGTGGTCATTGTTACGTTTCGTTCATGGGGTAATAATATGGGTGTTTTCCCATGTAGCTTTTTGGATATTATCAACAATTTTTTCCGCTTCATTGTCTAGCTGGTCTTCGTTTCTTATTGAGGATGACAAGTTGATAGTGTCTACAAGTTGAAGTTTAAAGCTCTGCCAGTCAGTTAATCTGTTAGTCAATCTAGCAGGTATTTCATTTTGTATACTACTATCGCTTAGGGTGAGGACAATCGGATAATGGTCAGAGTTCATATCCCACGCCTCTTCTACGTACATATAGTTCACAGATACATTTCGTGTTATAAAAAATATTTAAATCTGGAATTTTATTAAGATCTGTAGGCAAATATGTTGGTTTGCTAGTTGAAATAGTTTCGCATTTTAGTTGGTTGACTGCTTGTAGTAGTTCCTTCCCTTTTGTATTTGTTAGTCTAGATCTCCATTGAATGTGTTTAGCATTAAAGTTGCCTCCAATAATAAATCTATGTCCCTGTTTATTTAGGAAGTCTAAATATTGTTCTTTGTTGAGAGCATGTTTAGGCAGACAGTAAACAGCAGATTCAGTGATATTATATGTTTTTGTTTTAACAATTACAGAAGCAGCTTGAAATTTATCTGTTTTATATCCCGTCCCTTGGTTATGTTGAATTATGTCCTTGATTATGATAGCACTACCATATCTGGCTGTATTTCCTGGATGTATGGTATGCTATACCTTATATCCTTTGAATTTGATAAATGACTCTCATGCAAAATGAGTCTCGGAAATAAGACGGTTTTTGGGAATAGCTCCCTTAGCGTTATGTTCAAGCCTGCTTATACGTTCATCCATTTTTGTTAATTTCTCCATAATATGCTGTTGAGAGTTTTGCATGAAAGCGTTTTGATCTTGCTTTTGGGTATCATTTTTATTATTACTTTCGGACTTGAAAGTGACTGCTTGTCTGTATGACGTTTTCTCTGTACTTGTGCTGGCTACAGCCATTTGTAGGCTATTTCTCTGTGGCTGTTTAGGAACAATTGTTTTTTTTTATTGCGTTAGTCTTTTAATTTTTGCATTTATTTTGCAATTATTCATACTCTGTAGTTTGTTGGATGTTCTCCACTACAATGAACACACATTTTGGTGGAATATATATATATATATATATATATATATATATATATATATATATATATATATATATGGTATTTGTATTATAAGTAGAGTAGATTAATTAGAATAGATTTATTATTATTATTAGATAGGTATTAGATAGAATTATAATCTTAAGGGCACAAGCTAACTCAAATTATTGTAAATATTGTAAATGTGAATGTGAACAAGTATGCACAAATCTACAGAGAAATGTGTAAGACATTTTATGGACACAGAAAATCGCAAGGTTTATGGGTTCGCGGATGGAAGTTGTTGATCGGTTACCACGGGTGACAGGTGACTTCGTGCATAGACGCATGTGAGATTGAAGAATTGAAGATCGGAAATAATCAACAAGAAATAGATTGACGAGTCGGGGGTAGAGGGTGAACGGCGAGCAGGGGAGACGGTAGTGGGTCGAGGGTCGTGATGTTGCCCTAATACTAATAGATTACATAAGATTAACGAGTGTTCAACACGCGGACATAGGACTGGAAAAAGGCCATCAACAAGGAGAGGACTTCAACAAGATAGGAGCCGTGACGGAGATATTCGAAAATCAGGACTTCAAGCCGCTAAACTTCTCACACAGAAGTAGCTGTTTACTTTTGTGCGAATCAACAAAGGATCAGAAGACAAGCGCAGGGACAAGAGGACGACTTAATCAAGGGACCAAAAGCAAGAAGATAACTGCAAGTATAGAGTTTGCGTAAATTACAAGAATCGTATTCTCACATAAGTTAGCTTGTGTATGTAGGATTTATTTTGTTAATGTTGGTCATAGTTTATTAGTTTTATTTAATATTATTTTGTTTTCTATTGTTTTGGATTTGTTTGACTAGTTCACTTTAAATTAGACGTTTTTAAGGTTTTTGGTTATTATTAATTCATTAAAGCATTTGAACAAGACTCTATTTAGTTCTGATTGAACCTACCATTGACCCTGAGATAAGAGAAATAATAAGGAGTTACAAAACAAATAAATACGTAAATATTCAACACCCATAAAATAGGTAAAGTAAAAAAAAATAAAAACGTAAGAATATATATATATATATACAGGGTGTCTACGCTAAACCGTTCGTTAAAAGTTTACGGGGTTGCCGTTGTCCTAAAAATTTCAAAAAAATCCTCGTTACACGGTTGAATCAGTTGTCCTCATGTGAAATATTTTCAAGTTTCTATCACTTCCGGTTCCACCGGAAGTAGCACCAACTTTCTTATTCTAAATGGAACACCCCATATATTATTATATTTTTGAATTCCTCGCTTAAATGGGAACATATTTTATACGAACATATGTACACTTATCTCTTCTAGTTTTCAAGAAAAAAAATGTTTTCTAAAATTTTGACCTCTAAAAGGTAGCCTGAAATCTGTCAATAACTTCTCTTAGGAATAAGATAAAATTATGAATTAAATTTCTAATTATAGATAGAGGATGCCTCTATGAGTGACATAATTGGAAACTGTCAATTTTGATAATAAGTGTTCATAAAATGTCAATATCTAAGTGCCCTCTTAAATATCCTGTAATTCATTTTTTTTTTAATGGAATGGCCCATTTTTTATTGCATAGCACGATAGAGAGAAAAATTTACTACAAAAAAGTATAATACAACCATACTCCTAAAGCAAGTATTTTTTGAAATATTTCGAGGATTACTTTTTCGTCGCATTTCTGCAGGGTATAATTTTGCAAGTCACAAGTGCACTTTAGTAGGCGTGTGATATGTTTTTGTTTTGTCGCCATTGTAATTCAAACTGTCAAATAATAAAAACATTTACAGAAATCAAAATGAACAAAATGAATCATTACACAAATCAACAAATTATCAATTTATTTTTTATACATGGCAACTGCGATAAAATTGTTGCTCTAACATGTTGAGTATTCAATAAAACTTATCCACATTTGCCGCCGATGAATAAAACAAGATTTAGAAGATTGGAATCAAATGTTGTTTAATTTGGACAAGTGAATGCAATAAGACATCGACAAAAGCCAGTTATGGAAAATGAGGAAGTGCAAGAAATATTGGCCGCCGGCCTATTTTCAAGTTAATCCACGAGCATCTATCCGCTGTGCTCAAGAGGATTTAGGCGTTGATAAATCTTCAGTACAGACAATTTAAAAAAAAACATGGCATGCACAATTATCACTTATTATCAAAATTGACAGTTTCCAATTATTTTACTCATAGAGGTATCCTCTAGGTACAATTAGAAATATAACTCATAATTTTATCTTATTCCTAAGAGAAGTTATAGACATATTTCAGGCTACCTTTTAGAGGTCAAAATTTTAGAACAAATTTTTTTTCTTGGTATCGTATGTACACTTAACATACGTTCTTACAAAATATGTTCCAATTTAAGCAGGGAATTGATTTATTCATCGGCGGCAAATGTGGATAAGTTTTATTGAATACTCTACATGTCAGAACAACAATTATATCACAGTTGCCATGTAAAAATAATAAATTGATAATTTGTTGATTTGTGTAATGATTCATTTTGTTGATTTTGATTTCTGTAATACTTTATTCTAAATAGTTTAATTATTTGACAGTTGCATTACAATGGCGATAAAACAAAAGCATATCACATGCCTACTAAAGTGCACTTGTGACATGCACAGTTATACCCTGCAGAAATGCGACGAAAAAGTAATCCTCGAAATATTTCAAAAAATACTTGCTTTAGGAGTATGGTTGTATTATACTTTTTTGTAGTAAATTTTTCTCCCTATCGTGCTATGCAATAAAAAATGGGCCATTCCATTTAAAAATAAATGAATTACAGGATATTTAAGAGGGCACTTAGATATTGACATTTTATGAACACTTATTATCAAAATTGACAGTTTCCAATTATGTCACTCATAGAGGCATCCTCAATCTATAATTAGAAATTTAATTCATAATTTTATCTTATTCCTAAGAGAAGTTATAGACAGATTTCAGGCTACCTTATAGAGGTTAAAATTTTAGAAAACATTTTTTTTCTTGAAAACTAGAAGAGATAAGTGTACATATGTTCGTACAAAATATGTTCCAATTTAAGCGAGGAATTCAAAAATATAATAATATATGGGGTGTTCCATTTAAAATAAGAAAGTTGGTGCTACTTCCGGTGAAACCGGAAGTAATAGAAACTTGAAAATATTTCACATGAGGACAACTGATTCAACCGTGTAACGAGGATTTTTTTGAAATTTTTAGTGCAACGGCAACCCCGTAAACTTTTAACGAACGGTTTAGCGTAGACACCCTGTATATATATATATATATATATATATATATATATATATATATATATATATAACATGAATTGAGGACACTGTTTGTAAAATACAGAACAGAATGATTAATCATTATATGTTTCTATACCTGGACCATCAAGTTCTTAATAAGGGACTTTTTCTGGGTAAGAGCAATCTGTGATACGTGAGGTGGCTGCGTGCCTGGAGGTGGTCACAGCTATGTGGGTGATTGATTGATTAAGGACGATTGGGGGCAGCGGAGGTGGCGGTCCATTGTTTTTCGATGGCTATCGGGAATTTGGTGTGATCGAATCAACGTCGTCCGGTGTTTCAAGCGTAGCTTGTAAAACTCCGCAGGTGCCATTGGTAATTGCGCCGGGGGGACATTAATCACGTCGCTTCAGGACCTGGGGGCTTGGGGCTGGCTAGCCTCCGCCAAGAGGGGAAGTGTGATGGCCGTGAACGACCATCTCGATTCGGCGCACGATTTCAAACTAATTTCATTTCTCGGCTACATAATTCACATTGTCTGCATTCCCGTTAACGTTGTGATGAAGGGCCAGGGGATTATCTCAGTGCAACTTATGTTATGGCTTTGAGTGAAATTGGTTGGCCTAGAAATGGGGTTGATGAGCATGACGTGAGATAATTTAATAGATATAATATTACGTTAACACAATATAACTTCAACACTAAGTTTTCAAACAAATTATAGATAATATCAATTATTCAAATCAACTGGCTTCAAAACCGATGAGGCACAAATATATTACATATACAGGGAGGTTTTTATAAAAGTATACATACGGGTTATATCGCCTATATATACTTTTATAAAAACTGGTTTAAGGTATCCCACAACTTCGTGGTATAAATTTAGGAGCATGCTAAGAAAAGCAAAGTTAAATGAAAATGTATTTTTTCTTCTAATCAATTTGTTTCCAAAATATAGGACCTTAAAGTATTACTAAGCAAATCACTTTTCTTGTTAACATTTCTACTTGAGTAGATTTGGAAATCTGATAATTTACGACGAGTCACCCACTATCCATAATAGTAATAATAATAATAATATATCATTATTTCTTCAATTGTTATAATGTTTACATACAATGCATAACAAGTTGAAAAATGGTAACAAAAAATATAGGACGGACATGAATATACAAATCAAAAGTACAAATCTAGAGTCAAGAGTCATCAGTTCACCTTCTACCACAATGGTGTAGGGGTGTTGATTTCTTTTCTCCCTTTCTTCATCTATTACTGTTTTTCGTTCATGAAGTTCTTCCACTAAGTCCCGTCCTTCGCTAGTTCTTTCGCTTCTTTCCATGTATTCCCTCTATATTCTATTATTGTTTTCATTATGTCATCCCATGTTTGTTCGGTCTTCCTTTACTTTTATTTTTGGTTGGCCTTCCTTCCCACACTTTTTTCACTATTCCTTGGTTGTCCATTCTTTGCATATGTCCCCGCCATCCGAGCTGTCGTTTTTCCATGTATTGTTGTATTGCCTCTATGTCTAATTTTTCTCTTATTTTTGTGCTTCTTATTTTGTCTATTTTCATTATTTCTTTGATTGTACTTAAGCCTTTTCAAAAACATTCAAAAACAAATGATGACAACAAAATTTCTAAATGTACAACACAATATGTATTTTTGAAAACTAAAATCGAGTCCGAGGATTTTTCTGAAACATTTTCGAAATATTGAATGTATTAGAAACTTTTTTGACATCTACCATTTTAGAAGTTAAGTTATTCATTTATATTACTTGTAAACTATCCATTATTCTCCTGCAAGCATCGTCTAAATTTTTTGGCATCAATTTCTGGTTGATTCGCACATGTACCATAATATTTATCATCGCCCACAGATACCTTACTTCTCTCTTTTGTAGATTCTTTATACATTACTATTGGAATCCCTGGAAATTTACAAATCTACGTTATCAAAGGACGGTCATTTGCTTAATGACCAGACATATCTTATATTCTCTCCCCTCTTTAATTGCTGTAAAATTTAGTGTATATATTGTGTTTAATTCTTAATTTTTGTACTTAGTTTGACAATGACTAGAGAGTAGTCGAAACTGCACTCACTAAATTATTTTTGTAAAACAAATGTGTTAGTGGAAGTAACAAAGTAAAGTTATTTTATTTAATTCATTTATAATGTTCCACAAAGTAACGGCTACCAGTATACAGTATTTAAATAATATTACTCTGCCGATATATCATTGCCAACACTTATCAAGAAATTGAAAACTAATTTTCAGCCGAAATTAATTACAATGAACTTACCAAAGAAGTTGTGCTGCTAAATACATCTTCGCACATGGTGTTTTCATGAGATTATAATTTGAATTTGTCAGGAATTGCGATTTCAGGTTTGAAATATTGCATTACCAGGAGCAATATAACAAGTAGTGTTCTCATTATCCATTTTTGAGAACTCCACGAATTATATTTAGGAAGAGAATATAATTAATTGATTGAGTCGTCTTGTAAAGCAGAACAGACAAGTAGCTAAATATACAGTTTAAAGAATTATATTTATTTAGATCACTTCATCTTTCAAACAGCAAACCACATTTATTACCACATTTTACTATTTTACTTGTATTTTACTTTAGTTCTGAGATCCATAAGTTTACTCGTTCTTGTATCTTTTTTGATGTTCTTGTTATTGTTATTACAACATCTGTAATTGCTCCTTCCGATATTTCTATGTTCTCCTTGGTTTTGTAGCCTACTATCCATTTATTGTTGCTCTCTGGTGTGCATTTCTTTATTATTTATTATTATTCGTTTATTTATAACCTGAAGTGCATAGTCAACATCACCTATATTTATTATTATGTTATTATGATTTCAGGTTTGAAATATTGCATTACCAGGGGCAATATAACAAGTAGTGTTCTCATTATCGATTTTTGAGAACACCACGAATTATATTTAGGAAGAGAATATAATGAATTGATTGAGTCGTCTAGTAAAGCTGAACAGACAAGTAGCTAAATATACAGTTTAAATACCTATATTTATTTAGATCACTTCATCTTTCAAACAGCAAACCACATTTATTACTACTTTTTACTATTTTACTTGTATTTGAGACACACTGACATTTCGGGGTTATGTTTTTATTAGCGGCCGACTAGATTGTTTGTAATCGATAAATAACACCATCGCAACGGTCGTCGCTGCAATCTGTATGCGACTCGAATTTGTTACAGCGACCGACATTTGTTCGTGGTATTTTCGTCAAAATACAACTAGTTGTATTATCAGCATTGTCAGTTATTAATACATGCGTAACTATAGAAACCACATTGTTATGACATCACTGTTTGCAGTATGAGTTATGTTCCTAATGTTTATTTTGACTGCGCCTAAAAGCAGCTGTAACTATGGTGTCATATTAATCGGTTATTTCGAAAGTGAAGTCTTGAATAATAACTACGCAATTAGAATAATAATGAAATGTACCTATTTTCTGACACCGATAAAATCTTAAATATACCCGGATGCACTGAATAGCACAATAGATTTAAATGTCTTAAAATTCTCGCTGTCGCTCGGATTTCAAACTAAAATCTGCGGCTGCTATGACATTCATAAAGTTCCTAGGTATGTAAATAGCTCTAACATGGGAAGTTTTAAAAGTGGAAGTGACTAACAAATTAAGTAATACTAGTAAATACCACAGTCATAAAATACATACACACATCTATAATTCAACCCCTACTACACATAATGAACGTAATCTTTAAGACAGGTTAAGCACTAGCCCAATTTAAAACCACAATCACAACGCATCCGGGCAAGAAAAGTGGCATAACTCAAAAATGCAGTTTTTGAGAAATAACGAAAAAAGAAAATTGTTTTGCAAACTTATATTGCATTGTATAAGCTTCTTTTAAATTTCAGATAACCATATGTTGCGGTAAATGTAAATGTATATGTTATTCATATACAATGAAGAATATTACAAATCTGTAAATCAGTTCTTAACTATGAATATTCTTGCAATGATGAATAATGAACTAGCCTAAATGAAAACTGACATACTGCCCTGTGGCGGTAAAAATGCGAGTAAGAGATGTGACGTTTTTTTAGCATGAGAGGACACATATTATGTGTTATATGTACATGTTATACGTATATAACACTGACATAATCTCAAAAGGGGCAGTTTTTGAGTTGTGACACTGTTCTCGCCGGGTGCGGCAACACTAATATACAAAACTGGAAACAAACAATAAATTACGAACTACAGACCTATCAGCTTATCAACACTCTAACAAAAATCTTTGAGAAATGCCTAAAAAGAGACTGGTGAACTTTCTAACAATATACAACATCCTATCTAAGAAACAATACGGATTTACAAATAATATGAACACTACAGATGCAATACATGAACTGACATCAAACATACTGAACAATATGAACAACAACAAAAAATTACATTTGCATCTAGACTTGTTAAAAGCAATTGACATTGTACCGCATAAAAGGCTATTAACCACGTTATACAGCTATGGAATCAGAGGACCAACATTCAAAATATTTAATAATTACCTAAAAGGCAGAACTCAATGCACTAAAATAAATAACACATACACATAAGTGACGCAAAAGAAATGCAAACTAGGATCCCGCAAGGTACTGTCTAGGGCCCTATCTTATTTATAGAATATATCAATTCATTTCTAGAACTGGAGATAGATGGTACTACAGTATCGTTCACAAATGATACAGCAATAATATTTAATGGTGGTAACTGGAAACAAACAAAACAAGAGGTACAATTAAGCTGTGAATTAAACAAAAAAAATGGTTAGACATGAACAAATTATCCATTAACATAACAAAAACAAACTGTACTACATGCACGACAACAAACAAAAATAAGCCCAACTACAACATTATAAAAATTAATAACTTCGATACTGAGATAAAAAAATTACAAAAAACTAGATAAATGGTACTATAGTATCTTTCGCAAATGATACAGCAATAATATTTAATGGTGGTAACTGAAAAAAAACAAAACAGGAGGTACAAACAAGCTGTGAATCTATCAAAAAATGGCTAGACATGAACAAATTATCCATTAACATAACAAAAGCAAACTGTACTACATTCACAACAACAAACAAAAATAGGCCCAACTACAACAGTATAAAAATAAATAACTTCGATACTGAGATTAAAAAAATTTACAACAAACTAAATACCTGGGTATCATTGTAGATAAAAATCTTAAATGGAAACACCACACAATCTGCCTGATCAACAAAATTCGAACTCTAGTCCACAACTTATATCCACTGCGAGATATCCTAACATAGAAACCGCTTATTTTGATACACAAGGCTATAGTAGAACCCTGCTAAAATACGGGATAATAGCTTGGGGTGGTACATACAACAATGCAATTAGGTAACTCAAGACAATACAAAGCTATAAATTAAGAATTATTTATAAAACAGATGAAGTATACCCCATGAAACAACTATATGTAGCAGAATCTAATTGAATACTAAATATAAGGTCGTTGTGCATATATACTACTTGTGTACTAATATACAGAGGTAAAATACAAGCTAAAAATATACCACACAAACATAATACAACGCAAATGACCAGCAACAACAAAGTTATACCAACAAACACGAAAATTCAAATGCAAATACTACTTAGGCATTACATTTTACTACGAACTCCCAAATACCTTGAAGAACAGAGTGAACACCAAAACCTTAAAAAAAAAGTGTGAGAACTGCATACAAGAGAACTACAAAAAATTCATAAATAATACGAAAAATGGAAAAGAAAACATGGAATAACAACACAAACACAATCTAGTGACCAAACATTAAGATCAAAATACATTATCCAAGGAGTACCATAATGAACATAATGAACACACAGAAGTACTTGTACTGAGGTGTATTTTAATTTATTATATTAAATTATACAGAGAGCCCATAAAGCATAAAGACCTGGCTTTATTTTTCCCCTGTATAAATTTTTGAAACATGCTTCAACAGATCAAAATGATTTTCAGTCAAATAAATATTTTGAGCCCATTTTCATTTTTCTATTTCTCTCCGTTTTGAAGATATGACGTCAGAGCCATTTTTTAAATGACAACCTATATTTTTTTCTAATTGATTTTGATAGTACTTTTTATTATATTCCAGTAGTGTTATTTCTCCGCTACTTAGCAACCGCCAGCACAAAATTAACCGCCAGCATTCAAATTTTTGTGTGTTTCTACCCTTTCTGAAGCCGAACTGCTTATAATAGAACAATTGGTTAGATTCAAAGTAATGTTGAATTCGATTGCAAATGGCCATCTCAAATACTTTAGAAAATACCGGTAGTAAGGATATAGGTCTGTAATTGGTGACAATGTCCTTGTCACTCTTCTTGAGTATTGGCATGACTAACGCAATTTTAAAAGCATCCGGGAATATTCCCGAACGAAAACAATCATTTATTTCCAACGTAAGGGCGTAATGCAGTAATGCCAAAGATATCTTTTGATTTGGTTGGCTTCATTGAGTTCATAATAACTCTGACTTCAGTGCATGATACTTGTTCAATACTGAAACTCATAATTTCAGGTAGATTGATATCACAAATTATTATCGAATCTAAACTTGGATTAGGTATATAATTTATAATTTATTTGGCAATGTTCACAAAGAAGCCATTAAACTCATTTCCCGAGATATTACTTTATACGTTATATTTATTATTTACACGGCTTGAGTTTATAATTTTTTACATTGTTCCAACAGGGTTTAGAGAATTCGTGATATATTTGTCATTTGTACAGACTTTCGATTTTTTAATAGCATATCTGTAATCTTTGCGCAAAGAGTTATGGAGTGCTTTCAGTTCAGGGGATTTGCTATTACGATAAATATCATCGACTAAATGTAACCGATGTCTTTTTATTTTATTATTTAAGTCTATTTAACTATATTTTTTGCTATTTAAGTATTATTTTTAAGTCATTATTAAACCATTTTATACCGACGTCTTTTTGGCGGGCAGTAATACGTTTCACTGTAAATGCTATCCGAAATGCATCAACAAAGTTGTTTAAGAATGTATTAAATTTAGTATTTATATCCAAAATATTATACAAGAAATCCCAGTTCATGTGTGATAACGTGATGTAGAGAATTGCATCCCTCAGTTGTTTAGACTTGCATTTTTTTATAACACCGTCATTCATGCTATAATGTTTTGATACTATATCTAATGTTTGGCCATAATGATCGGACATATTCGTGTTGATTGTAGATGTACTGTAATCATCTAAAGCAAAATTAATGAATATATTATCAAGGCAAACATCACCTCTCGTGTTACATTTAATTGTCAATTGAAAACCATACGATTTTAGTAAGTCACAAATTTCATTGGCTTTAAGGCCACTTTTCTCAAAATGTACATTGAAATCGCCATATACCACTGAATTTGATTGGGAATCCACAGTAGATAAAATATTTATGAGAGTATTAATGAAAATTTTGAAGGGGAGACCTGTGCAAACAAATTATATTAACATTACAATGTTTACAGAAAATTGCCGAGATTTCACAGTGCAACTTAACAGACAGTCTATTAATTACTGAAAGTGGTATGAAGTCAGTATAAGCTGGATTCACTAAGATCTTAACACCGCCATGTGCAGATGCACTTCTTGCAAAGGCCGATGCAACCTTGTATCGATCAATATGCAATCCATTGAGGGTCTCCGCTTCAGTGAGCCAGTGTTCGCTTATTCACAACACATCAAATGCCAAGTTATTATCTTGTAGAAAAGCCTAGAATTCATTCACTTTTTGTCAAAGACACTGAATGTTCATGTGCGATAACTTAAATATATGTTCTTCTAGTTTGGTTTGGTTGGGTTTGGTTTGGTATTATGGTGCTTTCTAGGTTCAGTTTATGTCCTCTATCTTGCTGTTCAGTTTAGTTTGTAACACTCCGATATTATTTTATTATATTTATTTTATTATTCGTCGTTTTTATCGTGAAATTATTATATAATTTCTTGATTATTTTGGCTCGTGATTTATTATATAATGTTTTAGTTATTTTTGGCCCGTGATTTATTATATAATGTTTTAATTATTTTTGGCTCGTGATTTGTGATCGTATTTAGTACTTACACGTCGTGACGTTTAATTTAACTACCGTGATTACTCTCAAGGTACTTTGCTATTGGTAATGTGTTAATGAACGTACACTAATAATGGATTAATACAAGGTAGCACAAATTTAAGGATTTGTTTTTGTTTATTTAATAATAGACACGCCGAAATTGTAAGACACAGGGAAACAAAACACAGGTTGACGATGATGTAAATTAATTTATATAATTATAACGCACAGGGAAATATAACACAGGTTGGCGATTATGACATGAATTGATTTATTTTATATATTTCGTTAACCTTATAATGAATGTGTAAATTCTTTTATTTATTTAATTGATAGTTTGAAAATGGTTATTACTTCAAAGTTTATTTACGAGAGTTTGTATACATGCACGTGCTTCTCTTAGACCATTTATTACCATGCTCTTTCACTCCATTTAACTACGGGAAAGTGATATGATCAAAAATAGAACTATTTAAGGATGTTGAAATATCCCCAATAATTCATGAATGATTACTAAAGGTATCTCGCGATCTTCCCGAATTTCATGGTTGTGTCGGTGTCCACACAATAATGTAATTATTGGAGCCCCATTGTTTACGTTGATTGAGGTAAATTAGTAATTCTACCCACGACCACAGCAAGCACCAATGTCACAAGTAGTCATTACCGTCAGACATGTTACAAGTTGTGTCAAATAACAGTTCTGCTACTTCAATCGGAAATGTTTATGTAATGTTATAATATATTATTATTAGGAACATTGGAGGTTATTAATAACTTCTCTTGTGATTATACCAAGCTTGATTCTCTCGTTTATCATTTTCTCTGTTGATACGGGGTTTTAATAATTCCACTTATTTCTTGTTTACGATATTTAACCACAAGTTGTCATTATGTCTTCAAATAATTGAGATTTAATCCAGCATATTTTATTTGTACGATTTTAAATTACTCTGCCCAATAACAGGTACGTCATGTACTTGTCTTATGACTTGAAATCAATAAACCTTTATTTGTATACATTATGATTTTAAAGTATTAAGATTTTTAATCCAACTTATTTATTTATACAATTATAAATCACTCTGCCCAACAACATGCACGTTATATGTTCATTTATGATTTAAAATGAAGAAGCCATAATTTTTATGAATTATTTTAATTTGAATATGATGATGTATGTCGGAGGGGAACACTGAATGCCTTGATTCGTTGTTATAGTTATGGTGTATACAGCCACGTTAATTTGCGATCGCGGGCGCGTTGTATAATGAGTTTATATGTTTAAATGCTATGATGCTGACGACGATTTGATTCTAGTGGAGGAGATGATTCCACAATAACAGGTGTGTGAACGAAGTGCGCGGGTGGGCGTCAATTACACCTGTTATTGCTTCCTCTAGTGATTCGTAAACACGAATAGCGTACGAGCCGCCTTTGTTTACTGACAGGAATAGGTAATCGGTGTTTGGTATTTATAGGTAACTTAGGGTTGATTGAAAGGAATAAGCACTCCCGTGAATTTATAATGAGACTGGTTTAACAACTTTGTATTATCGTTAATAATAAAAACATTAAATTACTCTGTACCTAGAATTGTACGTTTTTCGATTTATTTAAATTTTTATTCTACTTTGCGTTTTTTACAACGTTATATGCAATCGTTAATTTAATTATAAACCGACGTGAATTTATATACTCAAAACCGCGAATGTCGTGTGCGTTGCCCGTGGCCGACGCAACTTTCTTACTGATTTCGCTCGTGTGTGGCTTGTGCTTAAATAGGCTTTTTTTCAGCTTCAAATCTCCACTCCCCTCACATATCTACTGCTAAATATTCGCCTCCATCCCATAGTTATAATGGTGATTATTAATCTTGAGTGTGCGTGTAGTATTAATGCGTTTTTAGCGCAGAGTTTTAAACTTAACTTAAAGTGTTGCCATTCGAGGTGATTTTTACGTGCCTGGCGCTTGCTCGTTTCTAAGGGGCGCTGATACTCAAATTGTTTATGTGACACCACGACATGGAATCTTCCAAAACCGTGCATATGCAGGCCTCGGCTCTTGAGATATTTGGCGACGCTCTGGCGCGACTTGCGATGGCTATTTATCACATTTCACCCTGGGATTATTTGTAAATGAATTAATTTGATAATTTTGTTGTATTCATGATTTTTAAGATATGAGTCATTTTATTGCGTAAATGCGTATTATACTGGGTGTATATTTGGGCCTATTACAAGTTGCTATTAGGTTTTTCGATTCTAAATAAGGTTATCATGATTAAAATAATATCTGTCGTACTTTACCCTCTTCAGCCAGAAATCGACTTGGTACACTACGTCTTTGAGGGCTAAGGATGCTCCAACTTGGAAATATTTCGTGTTGTATTAGGTTAAATTTTCCTTGATTACTATATCCTCTTGTGATATATGAATCTCTTCCATTATGTATTGTATAATATCCTTCTCCGTAGCTTCAATATTTATTCTTGTTAAGCATATCCAGATTTTCTTCATTGTTTCGTCCTTTTCTTGAAATTTTTGATTGGTGGCCTCAGCGGTACCCGTGTTTTTTGGTTTGTTTTCTTCGTTCAGTTGTTTGTTCACTTATAATGTTCCAATACTGTTATTTCTCCGGTACTTAGCAATCAGCAGCACCAAAGGAATCATCCACTATCTAGCGTGCGTGTAGGCTAGGAAACAATTGATTGTGTGACAATGGAAGAAATTTTCTATTATTTTATATTCAATCAATGTTTGACAACTTTACACGCGATTTGTTTGTGGTACTGTATTTATAAACGCAGAGGCTTATACATTACTGACAATATTCGCAATCACGGCTACATTGTTAGCTCAAAATAATCACGACCGCAAAGCGCGCAGTAAATCAATAATGAAATTCCGTTTCTGTTCGGGCTTCGTCACGCCGCGATTCAATCATTTATCTCATTAAACATTCGATTGGCGAAAAATAATGCCGACCGCGGTTTCATCGCCTCCCCGCCAATGCGCTCGCTTTCAAATTAATTAGCCCTCGAGGACGAGGGCCCTTTAACGGGCGGCCCGTCTCGGCCCTACGGCCCCCTGCGCGCTAATAAATGGCCGCGTGAGGTGGGCCCCGACCCGAATCTGGGTCGCAGGGGATCCGGGTCAAGGTCCCAAGCGAAAGCTCTCTCCTTTCCCGGGTGGAACTTCGGTATTCGGGTCGCGGACTGAGCGTTTGTTTCGTGGCCGTCCAGCACACGGATATAACGACAATCGATAGCATCCGGTCCCTCGTCGCTTCGGTGGACACGTTTGTTTTATTTTCGTCTAAGGGGACGAACGGCGGCTTAATAAAGGAGGCCCTGCGATATTTTTGCGTCGACCCACGCAGATTTATGCCCCGCACAATTTTCGGGAAGGGCGAAATTAACATCCTCCAGCTGTGGATTAATTTTCCCTCTCGCCCGGCGCCTCCACCAAAACGGTCCGAGGAAATTTAATTAATTTATGCATATGTGTACAATTAACAACGCCTCAAACGTCCCAAAACTGTAGAATTTCAGGAAAATATATGTAAAAAACTACTTATAGCAACTAAATATTAAAATGAGTATTTTAATGTTTACTTTAATATCGTCATAGAGATAGAAAACAATAATAGATGCAAAACAGAAAACTTGGACGGACTTCGGAGATAAATTGGTGCCGCCAAAACGCCATACATGCTACATTTGACCCAGAAAATTGGACAACAAATACACCACCGTATGCCAAAATTGTTTCCAGTCTGTTTGCAAGAGCTATGCAGTACAACAAATAAATTGCACCAACTACAACGATAAGTTTACAAGTTTTTCGTTTGATATTTTATACACGAAAAAATTTTTATTTTGTTGTAAAAATATCCAATTATTAATTAAAAATTATGTGTTTTTTGGGAATGTGTATTCTGTACTTCTTTTCATGTTTAATAATTATGGACACAAATGACTCCACGAAAGCAGTTGAGGGGTAATAAGATTTTCAGTCACTTTTATATTTTTACTGCACTAGTGAGTTGAATTGCTAAAAGTCATTTGTGAAGAACCTGGAGTCCAGTATCAAAAGCTCTTAAAGTAGTAGCAAAACAAGATGGCTTGCATTAATGCAAGCTGTAAAAAAAAATCAAAATATATGTACCCTTGAAGTCATACTTTTTATCATTAGAAAAATGTCCCAAATGTCCTACACTCTTGAAACAATAAAAAGCACTATGACTTTGAATTGGTTTAAAATCATTCGGCAATTTCTGCATTTTGACACAATAATATGCATTCCCTCTATTACACCCTTCATCCTTACCCAAAACATCAACCAAACTCCTAATTTCAAATATCCCTCCCAAACATTGTACGAAAGACTGACAAACTATCAAGACAGACTAACTTACGAACTAATATTATTAGACAATCATTCATATTCACAACAATTGATGGGCCGAAAGACGAAATTCGATAGCTCATTCTATATATCATTTATCACATCGCATATCATATATCTATCAATCTATCATTAATATTATAATATGTCCTTATAGGTTTTAAGTATGCTGCAGATGTGTAACTGTATATGTAATAAATGTTCATACTACTACTATGCATTTGCTACGTGACAATGATAATCATGATAGGATCCATAACTATCGATGAACAGTTATACTGTACGAAAATGGGACATTTTATGAAGTCCGTTGTGGTGTCAGTGGTTTTCGCTACAAGTTTAAAGTATATTCAGATCAAGAAAACGATGCCTTATGAAAGGATATAACAGAACCAGAATTGCGGGCTTGCCCCAATATTGTCGTTCCACTGTCATAAATTATTCCAAATAATTTGAATTATAGACTATTCTTCGACAATTATTATTCCACCTTAGACAGGGGACTCTATTATAATCATATCAATCTGTGACGTACCTGAAGGGCAATCAGCGCGTTAGGCCGTGGAGCGAGTGGAGGGTCCCTTCGAAGTAGTGACGAGGGCCAGGCTCTCGGTTTCAGAGAGTGGGGGGGGGGGTTAAAAAAAGGCTCCACGTAATTTTAACCTCGTTGCTACTTCGTCGCAAAGGGTGGCTCCACCCTACCTGCGTGGGTGGACGGCAGACAGTCAGCGAAGTTCAGAAATCACGAACAGTCACACCGCTGACCATTTGGCGCCAACACCACCAGATTTAAATCTCGCAGTGAGAATAGAAAACTGAAACTGAAATAAATGCCCGATCGAGAAAACGTGGGGGGAACAAAAAATACCAGGTGTGAGTTTTGTAGTGTAAAATATCGGCGTTTATTCACACAAACGACGGACACCGTGTCTGCGCTCCTGAAATAAATACCTCCGCACGCAACCCTTTCACGCAGGGTTCACTCTATTCGGCCGAATATAGCAAGCTCCTAATCGCGCGATTCAAAGGGCCGACGGAGCGACCTTTCTCTTACACAAGCGCAAAGCACGTACGGCACGCAACACGTAAACGCAACTCTTACACAAAAGAATAAACGATATGTCAATAAGGAATTAAACGGAGGTCTGGCTCAATTGAGACCACAAAAAAATATATCAATATCTATATATATATATATATATATATATATATATATATATCTCTGGATATCTGGCCTGTGTTCCTGGTGGTCGTCGCTGGCGGCTGGCTACAGCTCCGGGAGGGCGGCGGTTTGCGTCGTGGACGCCTAGCGCTCGATTCCGGCCTCCAGCCAAGATGATCGCGGCCTCCAGCCAAGAATGGTTTGGCCGAGCTACTTAGCCCGTAACAAAACGCCTGCAAAGCACATGGCTTTAGTAACAATGGCCGGACACGTGGCTTCACGAAAAGGAAAAGAAATATGGGGCTTAACTACTTACTCAGGTGTTATGAGCGTTTGGAAGTCCCTTGCCCTGTACCTGGTGCCTCAATCCCCTCAAGGGTGGTTAACTGAGTCCCCGTTGGTTATCCCGTAAACCGGATGGTGGTACACCTTATCTCAACGGTTCTTCTGGCACGGCCGTACTGGACACGAGTTAGCTGAAGTCTGCTCTATGGCGGCGTCTCGCCGGCGAATTTGATAATCGCACACATGGGAAACGCGTCACCACAACAAAAAAGTGCGAGCACGGTTGTCTACAGTGCAGGTCTATGCGCCAATTAATTATTAAAATGCAGTTTCTGCCAAAGATATTTCTGGACCGTTACAAATCAACGTAAACAATAGAATTACTGGGTAGCATGCTTGTGGATACAACCGCAGTCATGTGATCCGGGGAGATCGCGAAATATCGTTTGTAATCTTGTATTATTTATGATGTTTCAAAATCTATGAGTGGTTCTTTTTTAATCATAACAATCAACGTAGTTAAATAGAATGAGTGAATATGGTATTCGATGATTCGAGAAACGAGAGACGCATAAGTATGTAGAACAAACTTACGTAAATAAAATAAATAGAATGAGTGAATATGGTATTAAGTGATTCGAGAACCGAGAGATGTATGAGCATGTATAACAAACTCACGTAAATAAACTTCGCAATCACAATTATTTCAAAACATCGATTAAACGAATAAGAAAATGTACAAACTCCTCATAAGGTTAACAAAACATAGAAAATAAATCAATTCACGTAATCACCGTTAACCTGTGTTTTATTTCCCTGTATGTAACCATTTATGTCATAATCGTCAATCTGAGTTTTATTTCCCTATCTGTACAAATTCAACGTGTCTATAATTGAATAAACAAAAGAAACCCACAAATCTGTGCTTTATTATACTAATCCATGATAAACATTTTCTAACACATTACCAATAGCAAAGTACCTTAAAACTAATCACGGTTGTTAATTAAACGTCACGACCTGTAAGTACTAAATACGATCACAAATCACGAGCCAAAAATTATCAAGAAATTATATAATAATTTCACGATAAAAAATAGTAAACGATAAAATAAATAACTGTCGGAACGTTACAGTGGAATTTACAAGAAAATCTTCAAATGGTGATTGGTACTTTTGGGTTTTCTGATGAGTTATGCTGAGAATACTCTTTAGAACCACATCAAGTTTGATAGAGGCGTAAGTTACATGGAAAGTTGTTATTGGTCAGTTTTACATCAATATTTTCAATCAAATTGAACAATTGTGAAATGTGGTTTCGCATTGGACCGTATTATATGTTTACATTTTGGGTTATTAGAATGTTTACAGGATAAATAATATACAATCTATGGGACGGTGCGTTCGCTACAAAAGTTTAATGTCAAATAAAATGTTAATATGTGGCTCTCGTCACATGCGACGGACTCACGTGACACTCTTCCCATTCGTCACTCAAACAGGAAATGGCAGATTTTTCCGGAATTTCCTACTTGAAACAGTTAGCATTTATGTGAATACAGGGTGTCCCATGCTCATGGGGCATTAAAAGTATATGGGATTCCCAAAAAGCTAAAAATTTGAAAAAAATCAGCCAAAGATGGCTGATTCCGTCCTCCGGTGAAGTACGTTCAACCTTTTATCATTTCCGTTTCTACCGGAAGTAGCAATCAACTTATGTTTTTTAATTGATTTAAATAAAAAAAATTATCTTATCGGGAACCCCATATACTTTTAATGGCCCATTTTCAATCCTATTTTAATGGACACCCTGTAGATGAATACTTTTATCTAAATAATATTAAATATTTTACACAGATTTGTACCCTGCATGGAATATTGCGTATTGGTTAGTTATATTGGAAAATTTTCATATATATATATATATATATATATATATATATATATATATATATATATATATAATCATATTCCCCTTCTACCCGATAGTGTGGGGCTAAATTTTCATACAAATGCAAATTTCATTTTCATTTCATTTTATACAAATTTTGTTATTTTACAAAATCTAGATTTTCATAAATATAATTTATATTTCATGAATATGATTTTCTAGATTAAACAGTTTACTTCTAAATGAAACAATTTGAAAATCGCCGCAAAATGCACTCGCCAATTGCATCTACTTCTGCTCTCACTGAAGGCTCACCTTGAAGAGTTATCACAAGGGTAATATAAACATCTGGTGCCCACCTTTTTGCAAGAAGATGCCTCAATCATTTGTTCACTCACTCCATTAGTTATAATTCCAGGATCGAACTTTCACTTTTAAGATTTTGGCCAGCTTTTTCCCAATTCAGCCCCCTGTGGAGTCGTACGACACGGTAAATGTGTACACATGCGCGTTCCTAACCGAAAATGGCGGTGTGTCGGTTGGACCGGCAACGTGCCCTTATATTATCACACAAATTAATGAATTAATATTAATTAACAAACTGCGCCTCGAAGAGGGACCGATCTTGGCGTAGCCGTGCGTCCTCGGAGTTGATGCGGGGTTGTAACCCGTAAAAGTAACCCTTCAAGAAAAGGCCTTAATATAGGGGATTGTATCAGTATCACTCGTAAACTAAAAAAATCTAATCCTTACCTAAAGATCTACAACGTCCGATATGTGTGGTAATCTTTGGTAGTAATATATTAAAATATATATTTTTTATATGAATTAATATACCCTTACCTAAAGATCTTCAACGGCCGATATATGTGGTAATCTTTGGTAGAATGTATTAAAATATATCTTTTTTATATGAATTAATATATCCTTACCTAAAGATCTTCAACGGCCGATATGTGTGGTAATCCTTGATAGTAATATATTCTTATTTTTTAAATGAATTCATATCCTTACCTAAAGATCTTCAACGGCCAATATGTGTGGTAATCTTCGGTGGTAATATATAATAATATATATTTTTTATATGAATTAAAATGTCACATTGGAATAACAAGTGTCTGGAAACACATCTAACGGATTTAGAACATCAAATAATTCTACAATCAATGTGTTTACTTCCACTAAACGCGAAAAATACATTTTATTGTCGTACACTACTTTCAAGCAGAACGAATGCTGTTACCCAACGAGACTATAAAACACGGTTATATAACACTTCATCCCGCTGAACGATTGCAGCCGGTGAAAAATTGCGAAACAAACGGATTTGATTCGTTTTTCTGTGCCCTTTTTTTCGCGCAGTACGTCCATCCATCCCTTCTCGCCGTCGCCGCCGCCGACGACATCTGCTCCTTAAGATCCCCCCTGTCATTCCGGCACGGATCCTCTTAATTTTCCTGATGGATCCCCCCTTGGCCCCCCAATTTATATCGCGAGGTGTCGCAAAAAGTGGCGCACTTTTTCAGGGCTGCGATAGTTGTGTGTTGAACACGGCCGGCCATTTCTCACTGTCACGGCCGTTAATTCCTACTTTTCGGGGGCGCCCGTACGCACGAACACGCACAATTTCACGAGCTGCGGGCCAACTCTCCCGAGGAAACGATCCTCTTTTATACAGGAACTTAATCACAACAAATATGCGAGATTTTGTATCCTAAGTAGGTCCTTACATCTAGAATGATAATCTGTTTTTGTGACTTAAGACAATGTGACTTAACCTCAAAAATGTATAATTTTAACTGTGTAGATCGTGTAAGCGATCTGAGTTGATGCACTAATGCGGAGAATAAAATCAATGGAGTTTTACGTAAATGACGAGTTTAATAATACGTACTGTACAATTATTAGTTATTTCTCAACTGGTAATATGCACTTCCAGGGGGTAGATGATAGCCCCCACATTCCGGGGGTTTTAAGGCTTAGCTGGTAGTAACAACATTTCCAAGAACGGACACATCTGGCGTCTGTCGAATGGAAAAGCCATAAATGCAACATTAACCAATTGTACTTTACATTATTAGAACATTATTTCGATGGTATACTGATAATAGGACGAAAGCGAAAAAAAAAATAGAATCTGAGATATTCACATTTTTGAAAACTTCTGCTTAAGCGCCTTTATTTTAAGTATTTAATGAAAATCTGTATGCACTCCCAGATAAAATTATTTAAATTTTGTAAATACACGAAACTAGTCGAGTAAGTTGAAGAAGAAATACGTATTAAAAATAATAAAAACAATAAAACATCATTATATCTAAAAATATAAACTACTAGTAAGTACTCCGATAAAGAAGGTAGAAAACAATAAAAATATAATAATAACTGGTATCCAAAATGGATGAAACTATAACAAAAAATTACTCTGCAGACATTCCAAAATTGTAAATAATTTAATTTCGACAAAAAAATATCAATAGTCTTTAATTCAAACGCTACAATATTGCATAAATATAGGGTGTTCCACGCTCACGTGCCATTTTAAATTTTTGGAGTTCCCGATGAAATAAAAGTCTGAAAAAAATCATGGCTGATTCCATTCTCCTCAGGTGAAATACTTTCATCCTTCTATCACTTACGGATCTACCGGAAATAGCTATCAACTTTAGTTTTTTAAATAGAACGCCCTATATAATATTATATTTCTGGTTTCCCCATTTCAAACATCTTTTGTAGAGATATATTGTACACCTATCTTTTTTTTACTTTCTGAGATAAAAAATAATTTCGAAGAATTTGACCTCAAAAAGACGTTAAGTAAAATGGCTTCAATTTCTCTTATAAATAAGATAAGATAATATTATAAATGAAAATACTTTGAACCTTCTATCACTTCTGGCTATACCGGAAGTAGCCATCAACTTTTGTTTCTTAAATGGAACATCCCATATATTATTATGTTTCTGGCATCCCCGTTTAATTTGAAACATCTTTTGCAGAAATCTGTGTACACCTATATTTTTTACTTTTTGAGATAAATACCAAAATTTTTACCTTAAAAATACGTCAAGAAAATTTATCTCGAATTATGCCATAAAGGTACCTCTATGACTCATATATTTTGCAGATCAAAATTTTGGCAATTAGTCATTCAAAAAAGTCATTAGTAAAGTGCCCAATAAAATTGAGCGTATTTATATTATTTTAATAAAATTACATACTTTTGACCCCTTAGAGCAATTGGCATGACCATTAACTACAAAAAAAAATTACAACCATTTTCTTGAAATACATCGTTTTTGAAATATTGCCAAACTTCGATTATCTGCAGTATGTAATTTCGCCTTTGCTGTTTACACATGCATCATAGTTTGCAAAACATGCGTATCTTTCGTAACTGTAATAACTAATTTTAACAAAGAAATTTCACTTCAAAATATATAAGCCTTGGTATAAGCATTAATAAATTTATTACTGTACAGTCCTGTGGAATGTCTTAGTTAAGTTTCTATTGTAAATATTTCTTGTGTGCTCTTCCGAGGGATGGCCAGTTAGTCACGCCAAACGATATGCCGGACCAGGGGACGGATAGCGTCGGAATGTGCCATTGTAAACAGTTTCTTGGAACTGTAGAAAGCTGGTTCATCCCTCGCCAGTCGGAAGGGCTGGCATTGTTTGTGAATATGTTAAAACTAATTGTAATGCTCTCTAAGAGTGAGTTCTTTTTCGGTTGCTGTCGGAGAAAGATCCCGGTGGAGCCCCGTCATTTGCTCGCTTGTTATTGTGCTTAACTATAATTTCGCAATAATAAATTCATACATTTCCGGGTAGCCGTTTTTCGTTTTATTACGGCGAGTCCCCCAACAATTACTTACTACTTATTACTAACATATAGAGTTTTCATGGATATTCCAAATTTTGCTAAACTACAAAATATTCAGTAGTTATATCCTGAGTGCATGCCAAATACGCTAATGTTTTTACTAAAAGTATTAAGGATTCCATGCAAGAGGGATATATCGAGGTCTATTTCCCGACAAAAATTTCATGCGAAGGAGGAATTTCACGATATAAATAGTGAAAGTCGATGGAAGTTATCACGAGAAGTTAATTGCAAAGCTGCGAGGAGAATCCAAAAATGACGATGTTAAAACAAAAGTTGGTTTGAGTGGAGCCAGTACTTATAGCAATTGCTCTTTCAGTAATAACTATAATTATTATTGTTAAAATACGAATTGTGATTTAAATCAATAAATGTATTTTGACAGTTAATAGCCCGAATGTTTTTAAAATTAAAAAAATATTCACTCAAATACTCTGTGGTATTCGTTCGTTGCTAGGTGATTTCTGGAATACGCATTAATATGATTGGTTGCAATCTCGTTAAAATTTCTGGAGGAAAATAGTCAAGAATAACTTATAAAATGTCCGAATTTCAAAATAAGGCAGTGAACTACAACTTCCGCAAGTTTCTTGCAGGTTTTGCTACATTGCAACATTAAAAAAAATTAAATGCAGGAATGTCAAAAACACCAATGAATTTCGCAAAACATTGTGCTAACCCAGCACAAATTCCAAGAGTACACAAAAAGGATTTCAAGTTAGCAGAAAGCCAAAACTTCAGAATTTCATCTAAATATTTTATTTTTGGGCTATTTTTTTTTTGTAATTTAAATCGCTGTTAGAGCTATAGGTTTTATTGAATCTTCTGACATTTATGTTGAATGTTCAGAATTTTCTTGCGTCCAAATGTTGGAGAGAATATGTGTGAATAATAACAATTTACTTCAGTAAATTCTCATAAGTTTTTATAACATTTTTAACATTTTTTGTGGTACCTACTTTGCATTTTACAGATTTTTATTTAGTAGTAGTGACTGTATTTGTTAGGGATATCATCCCTAACTGGCTATCGACCAATGTGGGTCCTTCTGCCGTGTGATTTGTCTAAATGTGTGTATTGAGTTAAGGCTTGTTACTCTAGAAATTCGCCCCCAATCTTAAGAGCGCCGTTAATGAGCTCCCAACGGCGAATGGCACTAGTTTCTCAGTACAAATGAACTACCAGTACTGGGGCTTGAACCCAGGTCTTCGTGCGTGCTAAGCTAACGTTGTAACTGTTACGCGTCAATAATTTCGATTTTCCTGTATCTTCCCGCATTGCTCCAGTAACGTTTATTTACTTAAGTCAGCACATTCCAGTACGTCCTCGCATGAATTGAATGGGCCTCTTTAGGAGACCGGGTGCTTATGTCATTCATTAGTACGCATTTATCCAGCAAGTTAAGTAGTTGTATATAAAAGTATATAGTGCCTGCAGCCCATAGAATTAGATAATGTAAGTACACCTTCGTAGATTGCACGGTAGAATAAGGTAGAAAAACTAACAAGCAGAGAGACTTATTTGCCATCGTCGTATATGGGATCCTGCACTCTACAATTATGAATCGCACATATGTTGCGGGATGTGTCTAGGAGGAGGTTGGGGACGCCGGTGTTATTGCCAATTATTTTCGGATAGTAAGACCCCATCTCTTACTCCTGGCCGGGCATAGGTTCCGTCATCATGGGGTGAGTTTGAGTAGTCCCTGAGGAGCATTCGTTTATGGCAATATTGCCCACCGTGCATATGGGATCCCCAACTCTACATTTATGAATCGCACATGGTTGCGGGATGTGTTCAGGGGCATCTTAGGGTCAACGGTATTTTTACCTACTATTTATGGATAGTAGACCCTAATTTTCATAACTCCTGGCTGGGTATATGTTCCGTCCTCAGGGGTGAGTTTGAGTAGTCCCTGAGGAGCATTCGTTATATGGCAGTCTCAATAGGTATATATGATTGCAGAATGTGTTCAGGGGCATCTTAGGGTCAACGGTATTTTTACCTACTATTTATGGATAGTAGACCCTAATTTTCATAACTCCTGGCCGGGCATATGTTCCGTCCTCAGAGGTGAGTTTGAGTAGTCCCTGGGGAGCATTCGTAATATGCAGTCTGTGTACATGTATATATATATATATATATATATATGTAGATATATGGGTGTATGTGCATGTATATATTCATCACTTCTTCGGAAGGGTGCTTACTGAGCTTTGGCTCAGGAATATCTTCTCTTCGTTACAGAATCGTGCCGCCCCCGCCAAGCCTTGACACGTCGAAGCCCACCTATGTGCCCCAATTATATTCATATAATAATAGTTAATGTATTTTAATAATAAATATGTTCTAAGAGTTCGTCTTGTGTTAAAGGCGTATTAAACTTGCTCTTAATCACGTCCCTTTTCACCGCTCAAATTATCGGCCTGACATAACCTGTCAGCCAAACTAGCGGTGCTTGTGTTTACTATTTTACAAGATTTAAATTATTCAGAATTCAATTGCAATTGTGTAATTTTTTTTTTCTCTGGATATTTTTTTAGGAACTCGAAATTTTTAAGGTACAATTCATAGTATTAACTCGAAACTCATGGGTATTTACTGAAAATACTCATTTTTATAATAAATTGTAGATATTTTAGAAGGATCATTTATTACACAATATTGGTAAACTAACTAACTGTGCGCACTTCAAAACAAGCCTCAAAATATCATCACAACATTTACCGTTGTTTTTTCCTTCCCGTAACCCTTGATGTTCCAATAAGTGTCTCATTAATGCAATATTCAAAATCTACCAAGATCATTGTGAATGGGGTAAATGCAACAAAAATACTAAAGTAATTATATGGCAGAACATGCCATTAAATTTTGAGGTATTGAGGTAGGTTATTATTCATGTCTTTAGATGTTGAGGTAAATTTTCCATATACCTAGCAAACTATAGTCCAAGCAGGATAAAATGTCACTCTTCACAAAATACCTAAATTCAATCCACTGGTGTAATAGGACCAATGAGAATGCATCAAAATAACGCAGGAGCTCTTTTGAGACATAAAGCCATAACTCTTAAATTTATTGCTTTCATCGCTTAGAAATAAAAATGCTTTGGAATAAGCAACTGCACTACCATCGGTTTCAAAAGTTTTGACTCCTGGGTTTGAAATGAAATAGAAACAAAGTACAGAGTTAAAAATTAAAAAAAAAATACAGAAGATATATAGTACATTCATTAATAACTTACTAAAATTGTAATGTGATTCTGCAGCTCGTTAAATTGTTATTGCGGAATATATTCCGAAAAGTGTGGCATTTTTCACATACTATCACTGCGCTGTAACTTAACCTGATGTAACGTTTTGCTGTTACAATATTATTTAACCAAATCAAAAATACAATAAAAAGAATGCAGTGGTCCTCAAATGATGTGAAAATTTGGTATAAATTCTATTCAACTTATTTATTAATAATGTTTTTGTAATGTCGTGATAAGTTTGTTAATATCAATCAAATCGTCCCACTTTTTCGAGCATAATGAAGAATATTAACTCAGAAAACTATTAAATAATGTATTTTGAACAACACACGTTAGATATTGATGCAATTTAAGCAATGATTGTCAGCGCGTAGTAAATAAAGACGAGATATTGGTATCGCCGTAGTCATATTGCGCCAGAGCGGCATTTAAATGGACACGTGTATTTGATGCGTGATAGAAAATAAACCACTGTAAATATTTCTGGATGTAACGCTGTTCAATTCAAATTGAATTATAATCGGTAACGTTGATGCCACTTCTAATAATTTTTCATATAATTTAACGTCAAACTCGAACTTTGAGCGACATTGTACAGACATGCTCACATAAATCTAGTACAAAAAATTGACATTGCTACATAAAATTGCTATTGTAAACTTATTTCTTGTACTAGATTTATGTGAGCATAACTGTACTTTGAGTATAATAAAATACCAAATCGCCGCAAGCCTATCATTGTGGCACAAGTATGCATGCCGCTGACAGCCTCCTAGCGTTCTTACCATTGGCGTCACTCCGTCCCGAAACATTTGCATTTCTGCTTTTCTAAACTTTAATTGTTGCTGTAGTAATTCTATTTTTAATGATAATTTTGCTTTTTTAAGTAAACTACGACAGATTTACGTATTACAATGCAATGACATAATAGTTTATTTGATGTTCCCGGCAGTTGCGAACTTATATCCCGGCATTAAATTTGCAATTTAATGGGAAAGTATAAACAAATATCACTTGAAAAAATCTTAAATACCTCGGCAACAGTCCTGCCAACATTGACAAAAAATTACAAATTTTTGCTACAACGGGTTTCACGAAAAATAAATTCCCAAAGTTGCGTTTTTCTAAATTACCAGAAAAATCTATACTTTTTTGCACACAATATTCGATACAGAAAAAACGGTCGTGGCAAATGTTATGAAATTAAAACACATTACATAGGAATGTGTGTTCTTGCGATATATTTTTGATGTATCCTATTTGGATGAGTAGTTTCGGTTTTATGTACATTCAAACACGGGGATCAACACTTTTGAAACCGATAGTAGTCATGGACTTGAAGCTCACTATCGTATATCAATAACCTTGGATGCTCCAAGAGATGCATTTGCATTTCTGTTGACCAGTCCTATAGGTTAGAGGAGGGATTTCGGTTTTATGTGAAATGTGACATCTTATCTGCCATGGACTATAGTATCTACTGTCTTTAAATTTTTCAATGCAGGCCTATCAGTGATTTCATCATTAATTTTAGTGAACTGTGTATAACTTATCGAGTTAATGAAGCAATTCTGGGGCATATTCTACACAATGCGTTAGTAACTGCTAGAAACAAGGTAATATAAATCTAATTGAGTTATTACGTGTATACATATAATAGCGCGAAAATTACTGTTTTCCACATAAATTAAATTAATGGCGTTAAGGATACATTAAACGTTAATTAGTAATATGATACAACGTGCAAAAGACCGTCGGCATTGGAATGTCAACGCGCAGCTATCGCATTAGTCGTGCTTCTCTCCAAAAATGAATGGTCGTTAGTGCCGAATGGAACTCGAGTGTAAATCCTCGAATTACCTCGCAACTATCAACTTGCGTACATACACCCTACAACAGTCGGCTTTAATTAAACGCGGCCGTTTATGCTACGAAAGCCGCTTTATGCTAATTACGAGGACGCATCGAACATGTTACGCCTGCAGAAGCACAGTATATCCACTGAGCATATCGCCAGATGAATGGGACAGTTCTAGCTAAACCTTATCATCATAAAAATATCTTCCACGCAAATTAACATTGACAAAGTTATAACCAATGAGAGTTCGGATGGGCAACATACAAGCGGCTCGGGAACAAACTTTTATCGGCCCATTTTGCATTCACATAAAATTGCAATAATACCATATAATCAAAATAATAATCATACTTCAAAATTTGACAAATATGTAATAATCAAAAATACTTTACAATAAATAATTTAAAACTGAATATATTGTTTTTAAAAACATAACACCTCTGAGGATGGCTTGTAAAAGCTGAAACTAGTTGGGTGAAGAACATCAAATAAAAAGATTACATAAATAAGAGAAAGTACTCCCCATAAAGAAAAAATCAATATGAAATTTAATACCGTAAGTTTTTCATAATACTTTTTTATTTATTAATACAGACGTTCCTAAAGTGTGCGTTCGGTACTACTTTCAATCATATTAAATAAAATATGAAAAATATTAGGTAATTAGAATTAGTCATGCTTTGACTACGAAAATTTAATTGTAATTTATAAAATCTTCATTAAAATTACAAAGTTTTATTAGATCCAGCTTTTTTTTAATTATTGGAGTTTTATTCAGAAAGCATATCCCTCACAAAGTTGTTAAAATGTTCAGAGTTATTTGCAGAAAATTTATGGAACATGAAAGAAAAAAATTAGTAATTAAAAAAATTGAAATGTAATTTTCAACATTATTACTTTTACAAATATTACATTACAAATTATAATTTAAATTGTAAAATATTAATCAAAACACAAAATCGTCATTTGCATTATACAATTTATATTAAAAATTATAATAATAATATTTACTAGCGGGAGAACCTGCATAATATACACATAAAAAATAAAAATAAAAACTTACTAAATGAAAATGAACTTGAAACTTGATTTGATTTTTTCATGAAAGTAAAAAAATGTATATTATAAATTCCGAAACTCAAAGGAAATAACAAAGTTATCATGATAATTGATAGAATTTAGTTGGAAATTATAAAATTCTTATAGTAAATACGAAAATATTAATTATAAAATTTTTAAATAAATTTTTAGTATAAATTATAAAAACTTTATGTTCAAAACATATAACTCACTAAGTTATTAATATTCTGACAGAAATTTGCAAAAATATTAATGCAAAATACAAAATTATGTACAAAATTACAAAGAGAAATTATGAAGTTTTCGTTGCAAATAACAAATTTTGATATTTTATTACAAATTGCAAGTTCATCAAACCATAAAATTCTCATTGAAATATTTCGCTTGTAAACTGCAATGAATTCGAAATTACAAAATTTTCATTAGAATGTTTTAATATAATTACTAGACTTTTCATAAATTGTAAAGAACAATGAAATCTGCGAGTTTATTCATTGGAATTTATAACGTCTTTCCCCATAAATCACATTCCTTGCAAATGTATTATCTATTTCATAGAAATTCGTAAAAAATATAATGGGTGGTGTAAAATGTTGGCAATTTTTGTTTTTAAATTCAACAAAAACAATGAAATTTTCGCATTTTAACTACACATTACAAAAATTTCTTCGGAAATCCCATAAATAGTAATAGCATTATGATGAATGTTACGAAATTTTGATGATGGATTTCAGTGTTTCAATAGAAATTATGGAGAAATAATTATAAGTTTCAAAAGTTTTAAAATTTGTAAATGTTGAATATAAATTGGAACATTGTAGTGAAAATTGCAAAGTTTTTATTATGAATACAATATTTTAATGGAATTAGAAAACAATCATAAGGTATAAATAAGTTCACAATAACACTATTACAAATACAATAATAAATAAACAAATAAATAAGTTTATTAAAATTATGTAATTTTCGTTGTCACTTTCATCATTCATCATTCTAAATTACAAAATTGCAATAACTTTATGAAAATTTTATTGTTAATTGATAAATTTCACTGTAAAATGTAAAATATTCAACATTCGTATTATAAATTACAACATTTCGGCAGTGATCATGAACATTTTATTGTAAATTGCCAAAATTTCATTATAAATTGCAAAATGTCATTGGCATTTCCAAAATTTGTATTGAGTTGTTAAAATGTTTATAGTTATTTGTAGAAAATTTTATGAAAATAAACTTAGGTGGAAATTACATACTTTTCATAAGAGATTATAAAATGTTCATTAGAAATTTTGAAATTCTTATTGTAAATACCAAAATTTTACTATATTTACATTTTCCTTACAAATTAGAAAATTTTATGAAAAATTGCAAAAAACTAACCAAACCACAACATATTAAAATTATATCATGTAGATTGCTAATTAAAATTACAAAAATTTCATAATTTTCAATACATTTTTTTATTAGAAATACCAACATTTTTATAAATTACAAATATTAATGGAACCTGCCAATTTTTAGTTGAAAATTATAACGGCTATCTACACAATTTATATTCCTCGCCAAATTATTTCATATTTCATAAAAATTTGCAAAAAATATTATGGAAACGGAATGGATCCATAGAAAATCTTAGTTCAAAAAGGGAGCTGCGAGGCGAAAAAGTTTGGGAACCACTGTGTTAATACATATATAAACAATCTTTATTGGGCTATCGACCACATGGGGTCTTTCCGCATTGTGTTAATACATTAAATCAAAATTATTAATAAACTTGTCGTCGGATCTACCAGCCCAAAATTCTGGGGCTTCCGGCCCAACATTCGGGATGGCTACCGGCCCGCCGGGAAATTTCCCATTTTCCCGTATGGCCCATCTGCCCCTGATTACAACATTATATTTTTTTACTAGGCGGAATAGTAAAAAATTTTTTTTACCTATTTATTATTGGCCATGAAATTTGGCAAAACAAGGATGTACACATACTGGAACATTACACTGTGTGCAGATGTATTTAGTTCTATTTTCGTCTATTTTTGTGCTGCACAATCTTCATCTTCGATAATTCAACTGTTGTTTTGGTAAATGCTTACGTTTACCTGTTTAAGCTGTTGCTGTTGATATGTGGTATAACAACAAGATCGCTGAATACCACAAAAAAATTGAAAACGAAAATAAGAACACGTCATGTTCTGAGTATGAATCTGATTAGTAGCTTCCGTATTCATATGTTAAATTTAGTTTAGTTGAAGAAACAATACTTATGAGTGTACTAGAAATTGTATTAGAGTCTATTAGAAATAAACATATTCAAAATAATGGGTCTTTTATCATCAACATTACTTAATATTTCCTTAAAACTTTGTAGAAAGTGGACATGTCCAAAATATAATCCATATTTTTGTTATTACAATAAATTATAAACAATTATATAACACGACTGAAAAACCTTGGGACAACAAATTAACATAATGGAAGCAGAAAAATTAATTTTTCCAAACATATACGTCAGTAAAACGTGTATCCTCTTTCCTCAAAAATTTGCATAACTGGACTTGTCCATGATAGCGCCAGCATGGATGGTAAATAGGTTGGCAGCAGTGGAGAGGCAGAAAGAGGAGGGGGAAGGGAAAAACGTAGTGTGGGGACAGGAGGACGTGACGGGATGGGTGGTAGATAGGTTGTAAAGTATTGCAAAGGATTGTGAAATGGTTGTAAAGAAATAAAGAAACGCTATCTTGACAAACCAGTGGTTGACTTGGGAGAAGTGACCGCTAACATCCACTTATTGCATTGAGGCCCTCAATTGCTCTACTGTAAAGTTTAAAAAAAATTGACTTAAAACTGTTTCGCTCTGAGGTCCAGATATTGATCTTTGCAATAAGTAACTAAGGAAGGGTGTATAATATCTAGAATCTTTGTATCTAATATCAAATCTCGGTCGCTGAAGAGTTCTCTCCGCAATTCTCCCACATCCAAGAGCATAAGTTGCATATAACCATCTGCAAAGATGGTCTTGACGCTGTTATTACTTCATTACGAACCCAGCATCAACCATCCGAACTTGTATAATTGAATATTTACACCACTTGTACCTTATAAATTACTAATATTAAACTCAGCAGCATCCGTTTAACAAAATTTACTACTCATTACTCTAGCAATATCCAAGTTATTCAGCCCCCCGCCGAGGGGCGCTCGTTTCATGCAAATTCAGTGTTCGCATGGGCTGGAGCGATTGCGACGCTCAAAACGTTAGAACAGTCGTCGTAAAATGGCAGTGAACACTAAGGCCTCTTAATACCCTGTCCCTTCGTATTATTTATATTAACAGCTGTGTGGGTGCGCGGGGGAGCCGAATTCACGTGGCCTGTCCGGCAATAAATGGGGCTCCTTGCGCCTCGGGGGTGCCTTAATTGCTACTATTAGCCCCCGAGGGGTGAGTAATTAGATTCAACCGCAGCGGACGCGGCGATTCCGCCAAACACCAACATACTCGTGTTATAAACAATCCTGCCCCTGGGAGATTGTGAAACTGATTGAATTGCATAGATTGCGATAAGCTCCTGCTGTAATAATGGTGTAATGCACGTGGGCCTGCGGGAATGAGTGATACTGGTGGCAAAAGATTTATGCAGCTTCCTCGAATTGCCCACACATACACAAAATACCGTATGTTCATTAAAAACGTCCAAAAGTCCATCAGTGGCGGCTGTGGAAACGTATGCCCTAACTTGATTCAGAAGCATATAATTCAAATCGAATGTCATTGAGCTGTCAATGTCACACCGTCAATTTCAGTGTCAATACTGATTCAGCCTTTTCAGCAATTCTTTCATCCAGTACTGTCGATGAATACTACGTTTTGTTCCTAATGGGGGGGGGGGCTAGAATTGTAAATAATAGATAATATTAGTACAGCAGCGACCGTCACCCCGGAAGTCATATTGGGTCAAGGTTAACAACCTGCTCTAAAGTTCGCGCTGTGGGTGAGTCATCACTCCGGAAGTTTCTAGAAAATCGAGGCCGTGTCTTCTGGAAATAGAAAAGCCTAGAAACACTTCAGAGGGATATAAAAACGAATGTATGACGTGACCAGGCAGTCGGTACATGTAGTCGGTCAGCGAAGAAGCGAAGCCAGACAGCGACTGACCGAACGTTATTGGAATAAGTAGTGGTGTAAATTGTAAATAGTAGTGACCATTATTTTTAATAAACATCAGTAATTAGTGGTAGTGCGAGTTTCTTTAAATCTACGAACCCGGCCGGCCTGGGCTCCTTACAATATGTAATAAAGGAGTAAGTGAAAGGATTAGTATATAGAGCCTATAGGTCAAGAGGTGAGTTTGATATGAACTAGAAACCTATTATATCACAAAAGTGAGCCAAGTTAAATTATCGGTTAGGGACGATCTGAATTTAACTTCCGGTCGATATAATAAATTGTATAATGCAAAATTGAGCGAGTAAAAGCACTGTTTAAGTTAACGAGTATTTATTTATCAATATTTACGGAATAAAACTTTAATATAAGGCGAAAAAGACCTAGTAGATTCTTCAAAAAAAAAAAAACAATAGAACTTAAACGCGAATCGGTATCTGGATCCATTTTTAAGTATGTAGCATCTTTGGCTTTATTGGTATCAAATACAACACAGCAAAGTGTTGAAAGTGCCCTTCAGGATGAAACAGATGATGTAGAAAGACAAGGCCGAAATGCATTGGATGGAGGGACACTGGGAAGTGAGCCTGACATACAAGACAAAACGCAAGGTGGAGAAGATCAACATCAAGAAGCATATGACCAAGAAAAATTACGGCATAACGACAATAAAAAAGAACCAGAGCAAATTGAAAACGATGAAGTAGAGCTACATGACAATGACAAAAAAACAACATCTTATTTAACTCGATCTATGTTGCTACTTGGCCAACACCAATGCTTGATGATTTAAAGTTCGAAATTGTTAAAACGAGAAGTGAACCCTATCAAGCGAAATAGAGATGGCCCATTTTTAAATAATGTCCAAATATCTGGAGATAAAATACAAGGACAGAGCCGAAATATCAATTCAGATTTTTTTTTATAAGGCGTTACCAAATGGAGAAAATGTACTCAGAATATGGATACTATTTTTGCTGCAAACTGTTTGACGCACTGTAACGGTTCGAACCCAGGTGTTGTACAAATTCTCATAATTTGTAATATTTATTATTCATTGCATTTATTTAACTGCAATTCAACCTTAAATGCAATTGGATGCATTTAATTTCTTTAACTGCATATTACATGAATTCTTATAATTCAAGTAATTGATTTGGCTCGTGACTTACAAATTCTCGTAATTTGTAATATTGATTTGGCTCGCGATTTATTGGTAGTACTCTACGTTGTTTGATTTTTTTAAAACAAAATCGTGATAACTCAGTTTAGTTCGTTTTATGGGTAATGTGTCTGTTAGTAATCTTTGTTAGCAAGTAAAACACAGATATATGAATTTTATATGATTTATTCATATTAAAAGTTGATGCAAGCGACAGGTAAATTAAAGACAGTTTTGTTACTCAAATTGGACGTGATTTATTTAATTATATTTATTTAAAATTTGGAATAGATTGGTTTAATAATTATTGAAAATTTATTATATTCTTTAAATTTGAATGATTATGTTATTTTGAAAACTGAGTAACTTATTAACACTGCGGTTGGAATTACAAAGTGTTACTTAGCGACTTCATGCACCACAATCTTCAAATTGTGCCGAGAAGGATATCTGATACATGTCAACACTGCATAGAAATTCATTAGCACGGTGCCTACCAATGTATTTCAACGCCACCTTGTAGATAGGAACGAATCACATAACTTCACATTAAAGTACTTCAAGCGATTCCAGTGCTTCAAGCACCCAATGTGTCCTCATTAGGAGATATTGCTAGTATTCGCGTCTACCAACATTATCAGCCATGTGCTCGTAAAAACTTTAATAGGTATTGTTATTCAAAATTGATTATAGATTAGTATGATAAAGCTCTATTCTACTTCTACTTTTCTATCTACTTAAGCACATACAAACATTCGTTTCATTCATTCATAATTCTGAGATTTCTTGAATATCGGAGCGCTGAGCAAGTTTAATTATACGATTTAATTACAAATATCATTGAATTATTTATATCGAAATTATTAAGTTATGTTCCCCTGACGCAACTTTTTATTTAACTATCGATTGATTAATGAGGCCACACTGTTTATAAAATGTTTGCGACGAGGAAAGGAAGGCATGTTACAATATTCTCCTGTCAGTACGAAAATATTGTCAGGACAAGGTATAAAATGCAGATAGGTTCAACTCCGCATTTAGTGGCGTGAGCCTCCCTACATTTCATAGCTCTATTAAACTTCGTTCATTACCAGCGGCAAGGCGCGGTAATATCACTAGATAGGTTACATTATTATGGATAAGTTACTTTAGAATTGTCAGTGTGAAAAGATATTTGATCAAATGTTTTGCGACGACGGAAAGGAAGGCATGTTACAATATTCTCCTGTCAGTACGAAAATATTGTCAGGACAAGGTATAAAATGCAGTTAGGTTCAACTCCGCATTTAGTGGCTTGAGGCTCCCTACATTTCATACCTTTATTAAACTTCGTTCATTACCAGCGGCAAGGCGCGGTAATGTCACTAGATAGGTTATATTATTAGTATGGAATTGACTTTAGAGTTGTTAGTGTGAAGTACATTTGATAAACTTGTGTGATATATTCACCTGAGGAATCAATGCTCAAATTATATGAGCCGCGTCGTTGGGCAGCGTGACGCTCTGTCTCGACCGGTACATCTAACTGGTCTCATTTAAGTTCAGCACTTCTATTTATACTGTTCCCCACTTTTTACTATTCTTCCCCTGTAGTATGCTAAATCTGCGTTCCGCTGCAAAGTGACGCAATCCCATACGTGTCACCGAATTACGCAATCGCCGTTTCGAGTTCCCGTCGTATTCCCACGACCTATTTCTGTGTCATCATTTTGATCGTGTGCTTATTTACATTTGCCTAAAATTAAGAAGTCAGCAAAATGACTGACCTTGCTTGGGCCAACGCGTCGTCGGCCGCGGCCTGATATGATATTTACGCAGTTTTGTTCCGACTCGTAAAATTATGGACTTTAATATTATTAGGTTCTTACAGCACCATGAAACAAAACACCAGAGTTTTACCTACGGGTTTAATTCATGGTGAAAGCTAAATCCTAAACTGTCTGAACACGATCATTCTGAGAATCATCTCCTGTTTTGAAAAATGGAAAATCTTGGAAAATGGATTGAGGCTGCAAAGACCCATTAACCACGAACATCAAATGGTCATTGACCAAGTGGCGTGACATTTTGAGTCGCCTTATACATGTTATTATTTTTTGGCACGCCAATATCTTCTTCTTAGGGGGCACAGATAGGGGGTTTCATCAGACAATAGGAGGAATTTCTTAGAATTAGTTCATCTATTGTCGAAATATGACCCAGTGCTTATAGAGCATATGCTAAGGATTGAACATGCCATCGCCTACACAAAACGGAAATGGGTAGATTCTTATTTGTCCAAAGACATTAAAAATGAGTTCATCAGCCTTTTGGGGAAAGAGGTGAAAAATAACATTGTGGACGACATAAGAAGGTAAATATTTCGGAATTCAAATGGAATTCGGAATCGCATGTTGATCAGATGATTTATGTAATCAGATATGATCATTTTGAAGGCGATCAAGTTGAAGAGAAGGAATCATTTCTAGGTGTCTACTCTATAGCTGGAAAGACTACAGTCCAACTTACTAAACATATCTTTACGAAGCTGGAGACTGATAACTTGGACATACATCTTGGTTGGGCACAACGATATCATAACGCTGAAACCATGGTAAGGGTACATGGTGGTGAACAAGCAAAAATCAAAGAACACAATCCTAAAGCGTTGTTTATGCCTTGTGCTAATCACTCGCAAAATCTACGTGGAGTGCACTCTTTCGGGAGTGTTTGTTCAAGTGTAACTTTTTTCGGAAAAGTAGAAATAGTTTATACGTTATTATCGTTATTCACTCATCAATGGGAGATTTTTGTGAAAAGTGTAGGCGTATCGGTTAAAAGACTAGTAGAGACAATATAGAGTGCTCATCACGACGCTGTTAAACCACTGAAAAATAATTTAGAGAAACTTAGATCAACACTCGAAGACATGTGTGATCCCATCAAAGAAAACGTCGATTCAAGATAAGCAGCATCACTCTTACCAGCTTTGCGTGACTACAGTTTTTGTATGCTACCTTTATTTTTGGTGTGAAGTCCTAGAAGTTAACCAGACATAAAAGTATATACAAGCATATGGGCTATCGCAAGAAAAGTAGAAAAGTGTGTCATAAAAATCAAAGCCCTAAAAAAATGTCTTCAAAGCCAACGCATCCAAATAGTGAAAAGAGCTATTTTCTACGCAACTTAAATATGTGAGGACTTGGATATTTCGATTGAAAGAAGAGGAAGGAGGAGATTCCGAAAACGTATGCCAGGAGAAATGGCCAAAGACGCTGGACTAACATTGCCAGAAGAGCTGCAGAGAGCTATGTTAGAATGTCTTGATAGATTTTACGAAGAACTAGATCATCGTTACAGTGCAATTGATGACATTTGTAACGGTACAATACCGGGGTATCATTATAAATTGTAAAGAATTTATAAACGTAGAGTGGCTCGTAATCTAAGTGGCTGTACTTCACCTGTGTTTGATTCATGGAATCGTTATTGTGACAAGATCGATGGTTCGTTGATCAAGTATTGTGTCTGTTACGGGGAAAATATCAAATTATACGCATACACAAATATCATCATACAGTAATTTATTCATTCAGTAATTCATATGGTTTTACATTTTAATTTAGCAAGTAAGGTTTGGTTCATTTGGTTATGGTAAATAATACGCTTTACATTTATGTGGTGACTAAGGGTTTATTTAATAAATAATAACACACAAATAATTAAGAATGACGATTTATTCTCAATTAAAGTTTTGAAATGAGTAATGATTTTTACGTGGTTTCTGATTATATTTCGTGGTATTCTGACGTGAATTAACGTTAATTCAAATTCTACTGGTTACTAGTACATGCGATCTGTCCCTGCTAATTACGGTGTTTTAGTTATGTCATTCATTCCACATGCGTTCATTCATCCATATTTTTATCTTTTATTTACTTGATTTGATTTATCCTCAGATAAAGTTTAGAAGTGTATTTCCCAGCAAATAACATGCCAGTATTAAGGTTGACGAATTACCCTTAATTAAAGTTTTGCAATGCATTTACCAAGCAGTAACACTCAAATAATTATATCGTAAATTTCGATCGGTGATCGGTGACCATGTGCACGATGGTCA
Organism: Othius punctulatus; assembly: GCA_951805005.1. Taxonomy (NCBI): domain Eukaryota; kingdom Metazoa; phylum Arthropoda; class Insecta; order Coleoptera; family Staphylinidae; genus Othius; species Othius punctulatus. The sequence continues at coordinate 2,292,457 of OX638140.1, read as the reverse complement.
GTTGTGTCTGGCTAAAGTACATATATCTGATCTCATAGCAAGTCTCATACCCTAACCCTATTACGTCAGACGTGTATGAAATATAAGCCCCTCGTTTGTTTTTGAATCTTTTTTTTTTTTATTGTTTTTTTTCTTTTGTTTTTAATATTTTCATTTATTTTTAGTTTGTTTTTACTTCGTTTTTGTGACAATTGAATTCACCTGGCGGATGTGATTCTGCGTGATTTTGACTTTGATTCATTCACGGACTTATATCCCTTCTATACGCATGCTCATGCATGAATTCCCTTGATTCGCATTAATTCTTAATTGCCGTTATGTTTCGTATTTATTAACTTTATTTCTCAAGCGATCATGACTTATGACTTGGATTCATTCAATGATTTATCTATAATATCCACATGCTCGTGCTTCAGGAATATACTGACTCGTATTCATTCATTTCTCACTCTCTCAAGAATTCAAATATGCAAATACTGACCACATGCATTATTGATGCTTAGGGCTGTTTTATTTCACCAGCATGCAATTACAACTTATTAGTATGATCACTCACTCGGCTGATTGATTAGTGATATTAACTACGCAACGCTAATTACAAGGATTTAGTGATTTGGTATTACATGATGATATTTGCTGATTTTTGTAATAATTATTGACCTTCACGGATACCGGTTTTTAGTTCCCGTTGCGATCGCTACCTGGGAAATCCCTTGAGTTTATATCTGTTTAAATACCTTCCTGAACTAAGCTCTTTCCCGAATCCCTTGCTAATGAAATATAAATAATAATTAAAACGCATGATAATCGAGTGTATTGTTTCGGAGGAAGGATTTCATCACTTCGCACGTTTGTTTGAAGTTTCGTGGCAATGAAAGCGGTTGGTAAAATAGTCCCGTTATGGTAACTAGATTACAAGGATAAAATTGACATACAGTTGACGGAGCTTCAAGTGCGCCCTTCTGTTTCAAAGTGCGTCACGAAACCTGTATATCGCTTTTAATATATTCCCATACCTCTGCGCCAATTTTAGGCGCAAACATATGTCAGGAGGATAATTGGGGACGGTAATTGGTGGTGGTTTATGTGGAGTTGCAATACTTATCATACGAGACAATATTCCGAAGAGAACCATACACGTTGTGGGGTGTGATTGGTTAATATGTTCGACCCGAACACATCAAGGGGTTAGAGTGATTTTTGTAGTATGCTTCTAGCGCGCCCTTCTGTTTCAAAGTGCGTCGCGAAACCCACATATCGCTCTAATTACGAAGAGAAACATACACGTCATCGTGTGAGATTGATGAATGTGTTCGATCCGCACATACCAACGGGTAAGAGCGATTTTGTAGTATGCTTCTAGCGCGTCCTTCTGTTTCAAAGTGCGTCGCGAAACCCACATGTCACTCTCATTACGAAGAGGATCACACACCTTTGCGCCAGTTTGTTCGTTTTGTTCTTTCGTAATTTTGTCACAGGATATTTTCCGGCGGATTGCCGAATTAATTTACTTGACACGCCTAATGACTTGTCTGCTAAATATTTCGCAGTGCCCTTCGAAATTTGCAGTTTGATTCGCTTTACTCGATCATCAATTGCGTCAGTAGTCACTCATTAACCCTTCCTATCTCTCGCCGACTGGATAGCCGTACTGATGTCGTAGTGGCCCTTGCGCTTGGTGTTGTTTTAATTACTTCGCGATCTCCCAGAAAATATCTAACTGGTTCAATACTGCCCTAATTAAATTATCAATTTCCCTGACTGTTTATACTAATTGCGCCCCCGTTTACAGTCTCGCGATTTGTCTCGTGCCCTCGGCCGTCGAGCACTAAGTGAACTCCCCTCTGCTTTCGCAGATTCTTATATGTTTACCTCCCCATTTTCCCCGATCCCCCGGGCCCAAACACTGCCGTCCCCGATCTTCTATGGTGGTCCACTCGTCCTGGCTAAGTGCCTTTTTCGATGCCTGCGCAATAATTTCTTCCACATGTTTACGCCATTCGATCTTTTGCTGGCGGATTTGTGTTTGCTACCAATACAAATCATGTCCCTTCGTGGCGTGAGTTATCCAGGCCAAATGGGCCCCGTTCTAAGAATTTCGGTACGCGTGCATGTAGCTGGCGCTGTTTTTATGGTACTTAAGTTAATGATTCTATGGGCCGTAATATTATACTGTCGGTTTTGAACTCCCCGGAATCGCTCACTGTCGGTCAGTGGCACATCCCCTGTCTGGCCTCGAGTAATTTATATTTCCATGAACTGTTGATATTTCCGCCCGACTAGTAAACTCTTGTTACCCTTAAGTTAATGGCTTTTATTGTCCCCATTGTTGATAGAATTCTCCCGGACTGGTTCAGGGGTCTGTGGCCCCCCACGGGTCTGTTTACGTATTTTTACGCCGGAATGCGGATCTTATTTATTTATTAATACGAACGATTTTTCAGCAAATAACACCTGTCTCACCTACTCGTTGTTTAGCTAAATAAAACATGGTATGTTGTAGGTATTTTGTTATTTTGGAGTTTTAAAGACTGAAGCACCACTTGGAAGCCGCCAGTATTTCTTTTCAAGAAGCAGTCCAATGGACCACCTTGGAGCTTCTGAAATTCATTGTAAAATGGGACTATTCTGACTCTGTTCCGAGTCTAGCGTTGTATCTAAAAAAATTTTAACTGGTTGTGTTTTGGTGACTTCTTGTGAAGGTAGTTTCCCAACATTAAAGTTGATAAAATCTTACTTAAGATCAACAATGAGCAAAGCACGACTTACCAATCTTTCTATATTTCCGTTGAAAAGGAGAGAAAAGTAAATATTCTGATCGAATATTTTAGCAAAATACAGAATTCATTCTTGTATGTGAGAAGACGAACGTAGGTAAAACGGGAAAAAATATCGATACATGTTAGAACATAAAGTTTTCCACAAAGTGTTTCTGTAGGCATTGGTCCACAAATATCACTGTGAATCAGTTCAAGAGGTTATGTACATTTTATTCTACTATTATTAAATGGTAGTTTTAACCAAGACCATGGGAGAAGACCTCATGAACAACTTTAAAGAGATCCCAATACGAACAAGGCTGGAATACAGGAGAATTATAGAGGACAAGCGATGGGAATTCGTAGCAAAACGATACACCGAAGGACCAACTTTCAGCTCCCAGGGCTGGAAGAAAGCAAACCAAAATGGAAGGCACCTACTAACGTGTGTGACATTGCATGGATTCCATCATCTTATATGCGACAAGAAACATTTCCACGAACCAGACGATAACTGCAGATGCCACTCCTGTGGGGAGGAAACGGGAAAACCAGAAGCCGTAGCACACCTGAAGGAGATCTCAGCTTAAGAATATAACACTATATTGCTCTTATAGAAACAATAATACTTTTAAATTAATCAAAGTACATTAAGTTTTTCTGTAACTATTGTTGCGAATAAAGAGATATAGTAGTATTAAATGGCCATTTTCCCCTTCATGCAGTGTTCACATACAGGAATATTTTTACAATCAATTGAATCTATACTAATTTTAGCTAATTAGTAGCTAATTTTTCAGAATATAACTTTTTAACACCTGCAATTTTTCTGTCGTATTTCCCAGTCGTTGATGCCAGAGAGTAGCACTCTCAAAATTACTACAACCATTAGCCACTTAGGTTAGTTTCTTGCTACATTTCAATTTCAATAGTTTACCTTCCAAATTTGCTGTAGCATCGACAATGTTTCCTTTTCGGATTATACCTTGATAAATTTAAAATTACAGTTATTTGTACCGACTGTTGGAATTTTTGTCAAAGATATAATACGCCAACAAATTTTTTATTGAAATTTTCATGGAAGATTTTAAATTTTGAAAATGTTCTGCAACGGCGAAGACGATAAATCTATTTGATCATTCAATAATTTTCTTTCCTTAATTTCTATCCTTTAAATTAGTAGTAGTATATTTTAGGAAGCAACTTCAAAATGCAGCAAACTTTTAATGTACTCGGAATAATGTTGTACACGTTTGTTCTATAAATATTAATATGCACATATTAATTATGTAAAATTATTATCTGAGCTTACATGGCATTATACTTTAATATTAATGGAATACAAAATGAGATTTAAACTTGATTCAACGCAAGCAGCTTTTAATCTCTTCAGATTCTACTCTAACGCATACACTTTCGTTAATTTTATTGAATGCCATGACATTTGCAAATGAGGGAGTCACAAAATTGATTGAACATATTTGTCCTCGTCACTTTAAGCAACCAGTTTTTGTGCAATATATAAATCATAATCATAAATATTATCGATAACAATTTACGTCGATTCGATGTTATATATGGTTTGTAAATCTAAAAAAACAATCTGATAAGAAGCGTATAATTTAAGGTCGTAATATTTTGGCTATAGGGCGTTGATAAGCATATAACTGGCGAAATTAAAATCCAGCTACGCTAGATTTCAACGTATAAATCAAATTGAGCCATCGACGTTTGTGGGTTTTAAATTTTACACGCGGATGTTAAATATTTATCCTGCTTTGATTTCAGTTATAAATCAAAACAGGTGACTGCGAAATATCATTTTTGTACAAATAGTTTTTTTTTTAAATTTCCGAATATTTTAAATTCTACAGGTCCAGGTGTGTGAAACCGCAATATACAGGGTCAATCAAAAGTAAGGAACGTTGCTGCTCGAGCCTTTATTATTAGCAGAAGAAGAACTAATAGAAAACTTGAAAATAAAACTTGTTGATCATGATTATTATTATTATTATGTATTGTATTTTTATCATTTTATTTCAGTATGTTTAGTATTATAGTAGTATTATTATTAGTAATTCTAATGTTGACTTTCACATCCACTAGCAGATGTAAATACCCACTACATGTGGCGACATGATCAAAGAATAAAATAAATAAAATTCGAAAACAAAGTTTCAATTATTTCTCTGTAAATTTTTTATTAGGAATTGAGACAGGGTTGTAATTAGAAAAAATGATTGTGTTTTAATTCCACATGGAATTACATAAAAATATACTGGGGTTCCAATTTAAAATAAGAAAAATAAAGTGCTGTATAATGCATATCAATAAAACTTGCTTAACGCAACTGTCAGACCTTATTTAATGAGTACCTTGTATGGTTTTAATAACGAGGCACTATTTTTATCCGTTATTAATTTTATTAGTTATTAACAACTGTTTTTTTTCAGTATTTTTTTTGTGTTAATATCACTAAACTGATTTCAATAAAATTTTATGGGTTAGTAAGCACCCATAAAAGTCACCCAAATAAGCTACAAAAAATATACCATGCATTCTAAAAATATACATCATGATGACGTCACACTTTTTTGGGACACTCTGTATAATCAAAAATATTTTCCTGAAATGCACCCCAGAATGCAAGTAAAGTTTGCAAAATATCAAATTCCTAACTCAATTAGTAACTGAGCTATAGAAGACGGGAGGTGAAATGACGGACCCTGAATATATATATATATATATATATATATATACTTACAGCATATAATTTTCATAAATTAGTATTTTTGAGACGTTACTCTTTATCAGTTGTATTAGTTTTAGTACTTAAGGGACATTTTTGAAATATTAATGTTAGTATAATTTGTACTATTGAGGATGGTCGAGAAACCGAAACAATTATAGAGTGTTTCTATAAATTTTGTGAAACTTTAAACCGAGTGTGTTATTTACCTTTCTATTTAAACAAGTTTCACTGAGTGGTAATCTCACATACATATAATTTAATTTGAGAGACCTAATATTAATGTTACTTTCTCATTGTAGTTCTAAAAAATGCAATATTTTTGAGAAATTATAAAAAATAACAAATCATCGGTTTAGTGTTACAAGGTTACATGTGATGTTTTTTTTCAATTTTTGGGTCTACAGTTTCACCGGACTATATGTTTTCAAAGCTAGAACTTTGAGATTGTTGGAAGGTTAAAATCGGAATATTAAGAACCTATGATTTATCCTAAAATATATACTATATATACTATGCTGCTACTTTTCTTATAAAAGTAGTAGTAGTACTAGTACCAGTAGTAGTAGTAATAGTAGTAGTTTTATAGTATATATTTTTTTACTAAATATATACTAAAATAGTATAATGATCGTACAATACACCATGTTCTATATTAACAAACATATTTAAGGTCCTTATTTCCAAAATTCCAAATTTTCACATACAACCTTGTAACATTAAGCCGATGAATTGTATACTATCAACGCATTAAGACAGAACGGCCAAGGGCAAATAAGCTAATCAATATTCTCTCTGTATACCATCGCATATTTTGTTTTGTATTATTAATTATAAATTTTAAGTTTAAAAACTCTAAATTATTTATCTACACTACTAAAAAGAATGATCGCACATTTTTAATTTTTTAGTTTCTACCTACAAACGCATATCAAATCGGCATCTAACAAAAAATAACAATGGTATTTTTTTGGAAAATGCGATAATTCCTTTGAGCATACATTTCAAGTATGAAAGTAATTGTATCTACAACTTTAGATACAATTTTTCTAAAGTATCTATATTTGTACCTGGATACAAAAAAAAATCTGTTACAACACTGCATTTCACGTGAATTACATACAAGATAGCTATTGATTCATTAAAGAGTTTTTTTTTTAATTTTTACCTTAGGGCTTTGATTAATTTTCCCGTATTTAATTTAAGTTTGAGTAAGTGATTTGCTATTTCATTGTGTATTATTCTTACATCTACTACGTATAGTAGCCCGCGAAAGCTGACAATGACAAATGCTTTTTCGAATAAACAATCGCGTTTTTAATGTTGGTCGTGTGCTTAAGCTAAATGTAATAGAATTAAAGAAATTAAAAAAAACACCAACTATTCTTACTATAATAAATACAAAGAATGAAATGGAATTAGAAACGTATGTCGAATTTATGCAATATGAATCGATAAGTCATTGTCAGAACGGGGCAAGTATAGAAATAACTATAAGCAGACGACAAAAAATAAATTTAGTTTTGCACATTTTATTAAATACCAATTAAATTTACATGCGTATATGTATAAACATAAAACAATTTTTTGTTTGGTTTTTCATGTATCTGAAATATATCTAGAAGTATCTGGATACTTTTCAAATATATCTGTATCTGTAGCTAAATACATTTTCAAATTTGTATATAGATCTGTATCTAGATACATTTTTGCTAAAGTATTTGTATATGTATCTAGATACCAAAGAAAAATATATCTGTTACAACACTTATTCGAGTAGTGTATATCCACTACTCATACAATGTGTAACAAAAATCATACACGAAGCTTTTTCTGGGAGCTCTGGGAAATTAATTAAATAAATTTTCAAATTTGAAATGCCTATTTTCGAAAAAAAAAATCTAATTTAGCTTATTATAAAATTTAGACCAACACCGATGGTTAATGATATCTGCAATAAATGTGTCAACACATAAATTATCGACGACTAGTTTATGACTATGTCCCTTTAAAACTTAAATAGAACTAGCAGTTCTTAATGTCACATTAATTAAAGAAACATTAAAGAATAACAATCTTAATGTGTTTTAAGGGAGTTAATGTAAATAGATGGTTACAATGCAAATGAATTTTAGGCGAAGGTCATTATCTGCGCACTGAGAGTCGTAGGTATAAACTGATGTTAAATGGGATATGACCTCTCACTAATATGAGTATCTATGTTTCTCCAACTCTGAAAAATGAAGCTAAAATAGAAGAAGCTAAAACAGACACAGATAATGAAAAGGACAATAAAAGTACACAAAGTATAGTTACAACTGAGACAGATACTACAACATTAAAAATCAAGAAATGGAATAAGAAAATCAGGAAATAATTAATCGGTTCCAATTGCGAAGTAGAGACAAACTTATAAATTTGTATAAGTTACAATACAAATGTAATTTTGTTGAATATGAACGTGATACTTTTCAGAAAGCTTTAAATTCAGATGAATATAGAAACTGGAAAGATGCCATGAAGGAAGAGATGGAGGTTCTACTAAAAAATGAAACATGGTCTCTAGTAGAATTGCAGAATGATAAGAAAGTTATTCCAAGTAAATGGGTGTATAAAATAAAAACAAATTCAGATGTATCTGTAGATAGATACAAAGCAAGACTAGTCATAAGGGGATATTCATTAAAAAAATGGTGAAGATTATGACCAGACATTCTGTCCTGTGGCTAAAGAAACAATATCCTTCAATAACCAATATCTTCCATTATCAAAAACCCTGTAACTAAAGCTGGAAAAATAAGATAAGAACGCACAAACTTAGAAACCCCGAAATAACTGTAGAACACATGGCAAAACTAGAAGACAAACTATCAGAAAGGAGGATAGAAGGTGATGCAGATCAAATGTGAAATGCACTTAAAAGAAATATGTTAGAAGTAGCACGAGATGTACAAGGTGTATCTAAGTGCTTGTAATTACGTCGCCTTGTAAAATATTTTTATTCTGCTCCAGTAAAAATAGTTCTATTTTTGATATAGGCAACTTCATTTACACTCATTAGACATGAATATGGAAATAAAAGTTATCTTCATGCTATTCTAATTTATATTGTGGAATTTGATATTTGAGTACTGAAATATGAAATTATTACTAGTTTCAGCAATATTTGTGGTTTTCAAACACATGAAGAGACAACAATGTAGAATTATTCAAAGACGCACGAGACATTTCACTCATTACTCATCAAGATGGCGATAAAAGCTATCTTCGTGCAATTCAAATTTCTATTATGTCATTTGATATTTAACTACTCAAATACTAAGCTTTCAGCAATATTTGTAGCTTCCAAGCACATAAAAAGACTACAATGAAGAATTACTTAAGGGCCCACGAGTTTAAATGTACCTTATTTATACAGGGTGTCTCTAAATTACGTGGACGTGGCTTACCCACAGATTACTGGGATTAAAAAACGATTTAACAAAACTTATGTATATACAAATACATGTATATACAAAATCGAGGACATTCTTAAATTGTGTGTACATAAAAATAAGCAGATATGCATGAAAATGAAGTCCTCACAGGCAACATCCACAAGTGGGGCACATTACTTCACGGCACAAACAAGCTGTAAACTGAAAATCATGAAAATCATGAAGGAAGTAATGAAATAAACGAGCTGCGATGCAGTTAATAATTGCTCCGCTTTAAATCTGACAATGTTACAAAATGTTTTACTATTGTAAATTGGGGACTAGCAGACAATAAAACAATTAACTATAGTTATTAAAGTAATCAAAGCAATTATTTAATAAACAGAAACGTAAAAAGAAGTAAAGATTTAGAAAACATAATTAATAACTAAAATATATATTCAAAGCAGATGTTGAAAATGTGTATCATTTGCTTGTAAACACATTTGCATTCGTCTTCTTTTAATGTTGAAAATGTTGATTAGCATTTGAGGAGTCATGGTTCGGCAAACATTTATGATTTTTGCCATTAACTCTTCCAACGTATGCAGTCTTCTTTGGAAAACTCTATCTTTTAAATATCCAAAACTTGAGTAGCCCAGTGGAGTTAGATCTGGAGAGCGTGGCGGCCAAAATCGTTGACTAATTAATCTATTATCAACAAGTTCTTGCAGATAGGCTAACGTTGCTCTGTCTGTATGAGCTGTTGCACCATCTTGTTGGAAATATCGGTTATACAATTCTTTATCATCTAATTGGTCTATGAAAGACTGGACAATTTGTTACCGATTTCTCTCACCGTTTGTTGTATCATGAAAGAATATAGGCCCAATTATTCTACGGCGAGACACAGCCAATCAAATTCCAACCTTCTGAGGATGTAGTGGTGCTTCCATAAAAATATTATGGTTTTCAGCATGCCAGCACTTATAGTTTTGTGAATTAACATATCGTGATATGCAGAACCAAGCCCTATCACTGAAAAATTTTAACTCGAGCAATCGATCGTCATTTAAATTTTCCATAAACTATCGGCAATAACTCAATCGGCGTTGAGGATCCCCTAGCAACAATTACTGCGCCACTGAGACCCTATAAGGGTGTAAATTCAACCTTTTTCTCACAATTCTATGGCAGGTGCTCGAGGGAATTCCAGCTTGCATAGCTAATTTACGAAATGACTTTTGAGGGCTTACTTCGAGTCATTGCGAACATCTGCAACAACCTCTCCTGATACTGAGGGTCTGCCTGAGGATTTCCCTTTCTGAGCACTACCAGTTTTCCTAAAACGGTGCACTATTGGTGAAATATGTATTCACAAAACCGAGTATTCAGATTGGTGGTCAGTGAACTTTTGTTGAAATTTCCGAACGCATTCTGGAATTGAATAAATCTATTTTCCATTTTTAAATCGTCCATTACGAAAGTAAGCGTCATCAATAAAAGTGTTTTTCTGATCAGTATATAGTAGTGACTGTATTTGTTAGGGATATTATCCCTAACTGATCAGTATATATTTTAACAAACAAGTGAAATTATGTTGTCTGACAGTTGACAGGTATGGTTGACAGTGACAGTTCTCAAATAGTACGTAATACAAATTTGAAAGGCGGCACAATTGAATTGAAGTGATTACATAACAACAATAATTTGTCATTCATATTTATTTTTATGAACAAAGACAACATTTGGTCATATTAGACACATTTTGAACATGCCTAACAGTAATAATAATTATAATAATAATTATAAGAGTAATATTAATAATAACATGAGTTTCAGAATTATTTTTAAGATTCATGTTATTATTCACTAATAGCAACAGTAGGAAGTTGGGTACTTCAATAATTAAATTATTACTCATTATCTCGAGCAAACCTACAAAAGAGGCGCTTTGAAGATTACATCGGATGCTGTGGAGCTTAACGTTAGAAAGTTGTGTAGATGGTAATAATTGCGAAGTTTTAAGTGCATTTAAATAAGAGATAACTGAATTATCTCCCAGAAATCAGGGCATAATTGTGGCCCAATTATTCGTACAAGACACACAAAACACAATTACAGCCTAGTCATTTGAATAACAGACCCACTACACAATTCGGCGATGAAGACTAGCACCAAAAACAATAGTTACAAACGTACAAATCCGCCTTAATTACCCCCCAATCAATCATCAGAAGACAATAGTACCAGGCATCGGCTGAGCAATAAAGCAATTACCGCGCTAACATCCGCGCAGCGCTAATACGAATTCGAGCATCGTATCGATCTCCTCCAAGTCGAGACCTAAAGCACTCTCTCCGGATGGCATTATTCTTTAATAATAGCAGAAAAAGGAGCACGCGGAGGAGTAGAGGGTGAGCACCAAGCGAGGGACGTCTAGACTCGCCCCGAGCCCGAATTTTCATTAATCGCTGCGATAAAAAGGAAACTCTCCCATTCTTAGTGCCATCCGAGCAGCGCTCTCTGTTTTCAATCAAATCCTGGAAACAAATTACTGGGGGGGCAGCAACCGTAAATAAAAATTATTTGAAGCTAAAGAGAAAAAATATTGTTTCTCAGGGTTTTCCTAGGCAGGAGCAGATATTTTTGAGCATGATTATTTGGGCAGTGTTAAGACACAAAGTAAATACATATATCCTAAAGGGGAGAGGCATTTCATCTATTATACTATAGAAAATCTTGGAAAACTAACATTTCTCAATATTTTAACCGAATGCTTCGAAAAACGTACCTTACTGCGTCGCACCATATGGTGAACCTGAAGCAAATACAAAAGGCAATTAAAAAAATTCGATTGTATGAATTTTCATTACAACTTAAATATGTATACCTAAGGTAACATTTTTTTTAACTCCTAACATAGTCATTACTACGTCCCCATGTTCAATTTTAAAAGCCACATATCAACAATTTGTGAGTATTACCTATGCAACCTATTATACCATAATCCTGTGAGAAATTCAGTCGAACAAGCTGTCATTTAAGATCATTCAAGTAAAGTCAAGTAATTTTTGTGAAATTAATTGTATACCATGCAAATCAGAGCATAAGTAATGTGCGTGTTTTTTTTAGTCACATATCCCGATAAGCTAACTCTATCAATGGGAACAATTTTTTACATTATTACAAAATTTAACAACCACGGATGCGTTGAGTATAAACACCACAAACGAATATTAGAATATTAGAAATTAGAACAAATAATTAATCAGGTAACAGGAACAGGTAAGGAACGACACGTAATTTTAATAAATATTCGAAATGGCCACCTTCACGTTCTAAACAAAAATGTCGCCAAGATGGTGGATAACGAGAACGAGAAGAGCAAACGAAAAACAGTGATATAAGTCATTTGTGCGCGGGTAAATGTGGCAGTGCGGTTACAAGACAAACTGCGCCAAGTGTAAGTTACCATGCCATCGATGATGTAGCAATAACCACACCTGTCCAAATAACGAGACAAATCAAATCGAAAACGAAGGCTCAAACGAACAAGAAACCCAACACCTGATAACGGAAAACAAACTACTACGCAAGATAATCTTAGAAATGGAACAAAAATACGCCGTACTACAGGAGATCACGCACCTACTAAACGATAAGATACATTACTTACAATACATAATATCTCAAAAACATAACCAAGAAGTCGCAAAACATGCAAACCAATACCAAAGCAATCACAAACAACAAACAAATGGCGCCCATATCTCATACGCATCAATAGCGGAAACTATTCCAGAACGTTCGATCCACACACACGAGCGACATCTCGAATCAAGGCAGAGTAAAACATACGTACAACACAGCAAAAACAAACTCCGAAAATCCCATAGCTGAGACTGTGGGATATAAAAGAATATAAACACTCCGGCAGAACTAGCAAATAAGAAAAGAAAGAGCATCATCGTAGGAACGGCAACTCATCCGAACGCAACGATTAAAGCAGTATTGGAAGTTAAGAAAGCATGGTTCCATGCCTCAAGATACCCATTAACAACAGAAGAGAGAGATATAATCACAGATCACAGAAAACAAGTGCACACAAGGTAAACCAAATAAAGTTACTAAATCCCATATTGAAAACGCAAAAAACAAAAAAAAAACAAATAAGAATAGATATTGTAAGAACCTAATAATATTAAAGTCCATAATTTTACGAGTGGGAACAAAACTGCGTAAATATTATAGCAGGCCGCGGCCAACGACGCGTTGGCCCAAGCGAGTACATTCATTTTGCTGACTTCTTAATTTTGGGCAAATGTAAATAAGCACACGATCAAAATGATGACACAGAAATAGGTCATGGGAATACGACGGGAACTCGAAACGGCGATTGCGTAATTCGGTGACACGTATGGGATTGCGTCACTTTGCAGCGGTACGCAGATTTAGCATAGGACGGGGGAAGAAGAGTAAAAAGTGGGGACCAGTATAAATAGAAGTGCGGAACTTAAACGAGACCAGTTAGATGTACCGATCGAAACAGAACGTCACACTGTCCGACGACGACTCATATACTTTAAACATTAATTCCTCAGGTGAATATATAACACAAGTTTATCAAATGTAATTCACACTAACAATTCCAAAGTAATTTATCCATAATAATGTAACCTATCTAGTGATATTACCGCGCCTTGCCGCTGGTAATGAACGAAGTTTAATAAGGGTATGAAATGTAGGGAGCCTCACGCCACTAAATGCGGAGTTGAACCTAACTGCATTTTATGCCTTGTCCTGACAATATTTTCGTACTGACAGGAGAATATTGTAACATGCCTTCCTTTCCGTCGTCGCAAAACATTTGATCAAACATATTTTCACACTAACAATTCTAAAGTAATTTATCCATAATAATGTAACCTATCTAGTGATATTACCGCGCCTTGCCGCTGGTAATGAACGAAGTTTAATAAAGGTATGAAATGTAGGGAGCCTCACGCCACTAAATGCGGAGTTGAACCTAACTGCATTTTATACCTTGTCCTGACAATATTTTCGTACTGACAGGAGAATATTGTAACATGCCTTCCTTTCCGTCGTCGATAACATTTGATAAACAGTGTGGCCTCATTAATCAATCGGTAGTTAAATAAAAGGTTGCGTCAGGGGAACATAACTTAATAATTTCGATATAAATAATTCAATGATATTTGTAATTAAATCGTATAATTAAACTTGCTCAGCGCTCCGATATTCAAGAAATCTCAGAATTATGAATGACTGGAACGAATGTTTGTATGTGCTTAAGTAGATAGAAAAGTAGAAGTAGAATAGAGCTTTATCATACTAATCAATAATCAATTTTGAATAACAATACCTATTAAAGTTTTTACGATCACATGTCTGATAATGTTGGTAGACGCGAGTACTAGCAATATCTCCGAATGAGGACACATTGGGTGCTTGAAGCACTGGAATCGCTTAAAGTACTTTAATGTGAAGTTATGTGATTCGTTCCTATCCACAAGGTGGCGTTGAAATACATTGGTAGGCACCGTGCTAATGAATTTCTATGCAGTGATGACATGTATCAGATATCCTTCTCGGCACAATTTGAAGATTGTGGTGCATGAAGTCGCTAAGTAACACTTTGTAATTCCAACCGCAGTGTTAATAAGTTACTCTGTTTTCAAAATAAAATAAATCATTCAAATTCAAAGAATATAATAAATTTTCAATAATTATTAAACAAATCTATTCCAAAATTTAAATAAATACAACTAAATAAATAACGTCCAATTAGAGTAACAAAATTGTCTTTTATTTACCTGTCGCTTGCATAATCTTTTAAAATGAATAAATCATATGAAATCCATGTATCTGTGTTTTACTTGCTAACAAAAATTACTAACAGACACATTACCCATAAAACGAACCAAACTGAGTTATCACGATTTTGATTTAAAAATCAAACATAACGTAGAGTACTGCCACTAAATCACGAGCCAAATCAATATTACAAATTACGAGAATTTGTAAATCACGAGCCAAATCAATTACTTGAATTATAATAATTCATGTAATATGCAGTTAAAGAAATTAAATGCATCCAATTGCATTTAAGGATGAATTGCAGTTAAATAAATGCAATGAATAATAAATATTACAAATTATGAGAATTTGTACAACACCTGGGTACGAACCGTTACAATATGCACAACGAGAGATCAATGAAAACCAAATTCTAAGTATTAGAAACAATCCCAAAATTACACCAAAACCCTGATATAATTGCAATAACAGAAACATGGCTAACACCCACAATAGAACCATATCACCTATTAAACCGATACAAAGCAGAACTTCACTCAGAACAGACAAAAGAGGAGGCGGACTCGCACTGTACATAAATACAGATATAAACTACGAAGTCAAGACGAAAGAAACAATAAACGACATAGAAATACTGATCATCAAACTTACGGAAAAAGAAATATATGTAACAATTATATACAAGTCCCCACAAGTAAATTTCAAAACCTTACGAAACACTCTAAACAATCAAATGACCAATATAAAAAAGAAGAATATCGTGACGGGAGATATGAACATAAAAACGAAAACTAAAGCAAATAGAGAATATACAAACACACTAACCGAACAAGGGTACAAAATACACAATAAAACAGACAAAAAACATTACACCTGCATCAACAATAAAGACGAAAACACAATAACAAACCACATCTTCTCCAATATAAATATGAACCAAAATAAAATAACCTTAAAAGTACTCCCACAAACATCTCGGACCACAACCTCATCTAAACCACTATCAACCTGTACCCAGACAAAATCGAAAAAACCGAATACAAGCAGAAAAAAAAACAACACAAAAATCAGCAAACAACTAAAGCAAATTAAAGGAGAAAACATCACTACTTTAGAAGAGCTCGCAGCACACTTAAATTAAATTGAAACTATGTGTGTATACTACTTGGTGAAACATTATGATTAGGTAAAATCAAACACTTGGTTAAAGTTTCACTGTATTCATAGAATAAACCTCTTAGAGGTTAGAAAATATAATTTAAAAAAACCAGTATGAAAGCACAATCAAAAGAATACCTGGGAATCCCTGGATAAACGAAGAAATAATGGAAAACATAGCAACAAGAATCCACCTTTATAACAAACATAGGAAATTCCCCTACAACACCCACATAAAAGAAAACTACATTAAGCAGAGGCAAAAGACAAAAATACTAATCAAAGAAATGAAAGAAGCATACTATAAGAATACCCTAGAACAAATAAGATTCAACCCCGAAAAAAATTGGCAAACTTTGAATAGCTTAATCAATATAACCAAAAAGCAACACACGAAAATTACACAAATAACAGCAGGACCATCATTTTCAATCACTGCTTCGCAACAATAGGCGAAAAGCTCGCGAAACAAATACCAAGCAAGCAATATGCAAGGAAAAATAACATCAACCCACCCAGCTACCAACCATTAAATAATGAAAATGTTAAAACAGAAATCGCTGACTCTACCGAAGAAGAAATATCACAAATAATCAAGTCCCTAAACAAACAACAAAGCCCCAATCTTTGACAATATTACGAATAACATACTAAAGACAAACAAATCACACCAATAGTAACAAAAACAATAAACAAAACCTTAAAATCAGAGAAATTCCCAGATACACTAAAATATACCATCATAAAACCAATATGTTTTTTCTTTGTTTTCTATCTCCCTTTTTATGGGAGATAGAAAACAAAGAGAAAACTACAGACCAATAGCTTCAACATCAGCCATAGGGAAGATACTGGTATGTATAATAAAAAATAGATTGGAAAAACATCTAACAGACAACTCCATAATCAGCAAAAAACAATACGCCTACAAACGAAAGACTGGAACAACAACAGCAGTATGTGACTACCGCGTCGCACTCACAAACCAAATCCAAGAAAACACCAACGCAACGACTACCTTCATCGATATGAGTAAAGCAGAGACACCATTAACAGAGACACCCTGTACATAAAGCTACAGGAAATAAACACCCCAATCAAACTTATAAACCTAATAAAATCCTACCTAGAAAATCGACCGCAAGTAACAACAATAGAGGGAACGAACAGTAAAATAAGCATCAGCAAATATGGATATCGGTAAGGCGGAATAATTCCACCAATACTCGTCAATATCTTCACAAACAACATACACAAACTAGAAATAACTGCAATGTTCAGATAAGATTTCATGTATGGTAAATTTCGTGAAATGGTGAAGGCGCCGGGCATGCGGGTTACTTTAATAAATTTAAAAAAACGATTAGTTAAAGGAGACATTATATAAATTGCTTCCACAAGGTTTATTTTTTATCTGTACAATGTATTAATAATTTAACATCTTCAATACTAAAAATTTGTCCTGTTTCAAAATTGTCTGCAGCAAATGCAAATTTGACAGTACTATAAAATTGTGTGTGGTGTAAATGTTCTAAAAACCTATTATTTACATTCCGTTTTGCTTGTCCGATATACCATTGTTTATATTCTTTACAATTTATCTGCTAAATTTGTGATTTTTGTAAAGGAGGTTCCTTATCTAATACAGTTAGTAATTTTGCTTATAACTTGTTATTATTAGAGAAAGCCGAGGTTAATTTAAATTTATTAAAAAGATTTGAAAATGAATTTGCCCAATGTTTATTAAAGGTTATTTTACAAAAAAAAATGTTGGTATTATTGTTTCGTTTCATTAATTATAATGTGGTCTGGTTAGAACAATTATAAGCCTTCTCAGATTTATTGTAAGTTTTTGACATAAAAGTTTTACTGTAACAGTTAATTTTTGTTACTTGCCAAAGATAATTTAATTATATATTAAAATTTTGTACTGATATTGGAAATTTAAAAAAACAACGTATTAAAAAATAGAACGCCGATTGTTTATATTTATATAAAGTCATAGAGCTAGAATTTATATAGTATTTTCTGTAAATATTAAAATAAAAATGTATTTTCAATTCTTGTTATTCTAATATCTAATAATGGAAAGCTATTGTCAATTTCTTCTTCATATGTGAACTTTATTGACACAAATTCAGAATTTACAATTCAAAGAAAACTCTCAATACAAAAATTAGAATCTGCAATTCACATATCTAAGCCAAACTTTGTGAAATTTTGGATATTTTATTTTTATATTATATGTATTTATTATAATATATTATAACACATATTTGGCAGAGCTATGGGTAACCCTTTTTCTCCAATTATAGCAAATTTATATTTATATTATTTTCAAAATTATTTAATTATAAATTTACTATAAATGGAGATAACCCTCTTTTTCCATGGCTGTGCCAAATGTCTGTTAATAAAATATATTGTTAAATTTAAAAATATTTTGTTGTATGCATAATTTTGTAAATTTTAAGTATTCTTTAATGTTTTCTTGATTTAATGAATTTTTTTTTTTTTAATATTCTAAACATTTAAATGTTTCATTTGTAGGAACGTTTGGGAATTGAGCTGTTACATCAGAAGAAATAAATTTATGACCTGAATTTAGTTCATTATCTTTCAACTTAGAAATTAAATCAACGGAATTTAGAATGGACATATCATTTTCAAATTAAAATTTATTAAAGTCTTTAAGCCATTTCGCAATTTTGTATGTTGAATATTTAATATTTGAAACTATTGGCCTGAAACTGTTGCCTTGTTCAGGAATTATTTTTTTTGTGTTTTAGTGTTTGTTTTTGTTTTTTGGTAAACAGTATAGTTTTTAAGTATGAGGATTTGAGTTTCGTAAATTATAATTAATTTTTTAAGTATTAAATTTGCTCAATCTTTCAGAGTTTGAATTACATTTCTAGAATGTGATTGCATTGGATTTAATTTAATTGAATATAATTTATTGTAGTGATTAGCCTTTGAAGATGGCCATAATCTGCCGAAACTAATCAACTATATAAATAAAAACATTTAAAAAACTATAAGACTTAATTACTTTACCAGTAAGTACGAGAAACAAAACATAATATAAGATAATAATTATTATTACAAAACACGTTGGTAAGTACCTACCTACATATTGATTTAATAAATTGTGTAATGTATCTCGTCCCTGATGTGATATACAGCAAAATTACATCCATAACCTTGAAAATATTTGCATACCCTTGAAACTTGTGTACGCAACCACTCGATCAGCCCCGTGTCAAATACAAGAAGTCACGAATAAACAACCCCAGAAGTGTCCAAATAAATCCCCCGAGTACGGCATCTGCCCGCCCACGCGTCCCTAACAAAGGCTGATGAATGTCGCATATTTCTCTTCGCGACGGTGTCCATTCGTTAGGTGGTTTTAACTCACGAGGGCCGCAATCTCTTCTGCCGGATTCACAAATCTTCAACGTAAAAATTGCACACTCGAAAGAAGCCAAGAGGCAACATCTGCACCAGCCCCTATTCAATTGCGCAGTTATGGTGCAGGCGCTGGGCGATAATTATTTTTTTAGTTTCCGTTGCTATTCCGGAAGAGCAATTAATCGTTCCATTAATAATCCAAATCTCTGCAGTGCAGTTCACCGATACTGGCCGTGATTCATGCGGCGTGTTTGATAATTTCACGCGTGAACATCGTGCCGTTCATCTGATTGTTTCGCTGGATAATGTAAATTATACCAGCTCATTATTTACTGAAAATTTGCGAAGCTGAACATTGAAATGCACGTGTAATTACGAACAAGTATAAATGGGCTCGTAAATCATACACAAATAACTTTCTGCCGTTATAAATAGCTTCATTAGTTTCAACCAGCGCAGCGTCTCAATAAATAATGGAAAAACTGCGACTACACTCTTTAGAGAGAATTTTCGTATTTTCGTAGAAACCTTAACAACCCAAATGCGCGTATTAATTAATATACTTGCGCGCAGTTAATTTATATTAATAGCTATATATGTTGCTAAATTGCAAAAAAAATGCCTGAATACCTGAGTTAAAGTCTGGCAACGTAGGCAACGGTAGAAGATATTTATATTGTGCTATTATAAGTTGTGTTTTGAAGCTCTGTGTTAAAATAAATTGGTTGTTGAAGTGTAAATCCAATCAGCAGAACACTGGGTCTAAGAGGTAGTGTTGGTTCAGATAAATAGTTCGTAATTTCACTGCAATTGTGAATTTGTTTTTTCGGTGCCGGAACTCGTAAGTACATTCAATAGTAGTGCGCTTGCTCACACGGTTAATCTCGCTTAAGTCAGTTGTGCGCGCGGAGTCGCAGTGTTGCCGGATTGCATTATTTTTCCTTATTGATCAGTATGCCGATTAAATGTAAGATTTGTCTTCAAATAATTGCACCGAGATCACTTTCTTTAAAATGTGCACAATGCAAAAAGTGGCACCATGCCTCATGCCTAACTCTTCCCAAGGTAAGGGTAAACTTCTTACTGGATGAATCAAAGAAAGATAATGGGGAAGAGTATGTATGTCCAACTTGCGATCCGGTCCTGAAAGAAGTCGAGGATGATCTGATTACTGCAGCAACCAGCAACAACATCGAAAAAGTCATTGAGAAGAGTGTAGAGAGAGCAATTTGCATCGTTCTAAATAAACAACTGTCTCAATTTAAGAAAGATATACTTAAATCGATGCAGGATGAAATTAGCAAAGTAAATACAAAATTGTTGTCAATAGAAAACCAGAATAAATTATTACAAGAAGAAATCAATAAATTGAAAGAAACCTCTAGTACTAGCTACAATAATTGTGATTTGTATAACGAGTTTGAGGAGCGTAACAGAAGAGCAAATAACGTTATGATATTCAATTTGGCAGAATCAAATAATTTAGATGTCAGAGTAAGGATCGAGGATGATGCTAAACAAGTTCAGGAAATTATTACAGCTGTTGGTTTGGATAGCTGTCCTGTCAAAATATTGCGTCTTGGTAAGAAAAATGATAAGCCTCGAGCAGCCAAAGTTATATTTAAAGATAGGTCAGATGCTTTAAACCTAATTAAATCTAATAAATCATCCATTCCGAGAAATGTACATATAAAGCAAGATATGACATTGCAAGAGCGAGATTATCTACAACATCTACGTCAGGAATTATCATCCCGCACAGAGGGAGGGGAAATCGGCCTAACCATTAGATACTTTAATAGAAAACCCAAGATTGTCAAATCTGACTCGCGCTCGAAGGTTTCAAAAAAGGACTAAACATATATTATCACAATGTTGGAGGTATGAACACTAAAATAAACGACTTTTCAACTAATGTCTGGCTTAGTCACTATGACATTTTTATTGTGGTGGAAACGTGGTTGTCATCAAAAATCTCAGACAATGAACTTAATATTAACATATATAACATTTTTCGTTTGGATCGATCCTCGCTGAATAGTGATAAAAGATCTGGTGGGGGAATTTTAATTGGTATTCGAAAAATAATACGTGCAAGCATCATTCCCATAACCCAAGTGGACACGGAGCAATTGTTCGTAAAAGTACTATTTAACAATAAGTGTCTTGTGCTAGGTGCAGTCTACTTGGCCCCTGTGAGTCCCGAAGAAAAATATGAGTCTCATTGCGCGGCTATTAACTCAATTGCAGAGTCTCTCCAACCGGATTCGTTTCTGATATGCGGAGACTACAACCTACCTTCTGATGTCTGGTATAACGACGACCTTGGTGTGGACGTATCCAGTCTCTTCAGTTCCAAAGCGAAGCTTATCTCTGAGTGTATGTGTTTTCTAAATCTATCGCAGGTAAACAAGATTCCAAATCCCCACGGAGTATATCTGGACTTGATATTTAGTGGTGGAAACAGCACAGACATTACGGAGGCTAGTGACCTCTTAGTTAACAACTCTGGTCACCATATCGCGTACAATATTGAGTACAACAATGAGTTCTACTGTGATACTATTCTTAGTGACATCGAGCTTTACGACTTTCAGAAAGCAAACTTTGTGGCAATCAACCAGCTTATTGCTTCTATTGATTGGTGTACATTCTTGGACTCCTATAGTAATATAGATTGCGCAGTTGCGGCTTTTTATGATGTTCTGTTTTACGCAATTAATATGTATGTACCGACGAAGGTCGTGTATAAGAATGAGTATCCAAAATGGTTCACTAAAGAATTAATAAACTTAATTAAACTAAAGAAAAACTTGCATAGAAAGTATAGGGAATCAAACAATTTTAGCAATTATTTAGAATTTCAAGCCATGAGGTCCCAATGTAAAAAATTGAATGATACCCTGTACAAAAACTATCTACATAAGGTAGAAAATAGTATTTGCCGAAATAGTAAACAATTTTGGAATTTCGTTAATAATTCAAAAAATATAAGAGGTTTTCCGGTGGACATGTTTTTACGTGAAAGAGTCAGCAAGAATTTGCAAGATACGGTAGAGTTGTTTGCCGACTTGTATGCCGATATTTATTGTGAAAGTGATGTTCCTATTTCTAAGTTTACTTGTGTTGAAACTGTTGATTCGTCTTACTTGTTTATTGTAAAATGTATTGATGTTTTTAATTCAATTAGTAAGCTTAAGCCCTCAGCATCTGCCAGCCCAGATAATATTCCGAATTTATTTCTGTTAAATTGCATTTTTACCATCACGCACCCTATAACAGTGCTTTTCCAAAGATCGATAAATGTTCAAATCGTTCCAGTAGTATGGAAGGCTAGCTATATTACACCAATTTTTAAATCAGGCAACAGGTCTGATATTAGTAACTACAGAGGAGTCTGCATTCAGTCAGCTATACCTAAGATCTTAGATAGCATCCTATCAAGCCAATTCAAGTGGTTGTGCAAGAGCATAATAGGGGAGGAACAGCATGGTTTTTGGTTGGGGCGATCAACGACAACTAACTTAATGCTATATAACCGTTTTATACAGGGCGCCTTGGAGGATCAGTGTCAGGTCGATGCGATCTACACTGATTTCTCCAAGGCGTTCGATCGTGTCTCCCACGGGGTACTTCTTCATAAGTTGGAGGTACTTGGTTTCAACTCTAGAATCATAAAATGGCTACAAAGTTTTCTCAAGGATCGCAATATGTAAGGATTGATAATTGTGTGTCCAGAGAAATTCAAGTGAAATCTGGCGTTCCGCAAGGGTCACATATAGGACCATTGTTATTTATCATTTTTATAAATGACATCACTGCTAGTCTTAAGTTCTGCATCGGCTTATTGTATGCTGATGATTTAAAACTTTTCGGGAGAATTAGAAATCTCCGAGAAGCTTCACTAGTTCAACAAGATCTAGATAAAATATCTAATTGGTGTGATATTAACAACCTTCAGCTTAATATGAAGAAATGCAAATCAATTTCTTTTTTCCGGGGTAAAAATGTAATAAACACGGAATATTTCATAAACGACAATAGAATCGAGCGAGTGGACGAAATCAGCGATTTAGGAGTCATATTTGACAAAAAACTTACTTTTGTCTCCCATATTCTCAATACGGTTAACAAGGGCCTGAAGCTGTTGGGCTTTATATCAAGAGTGGGCAAAGATTTGTCAATAAATGCAATCCGTTCCTTATATATATATCGCTGGTTCGCTCAGGTTTGGAATATGCCTGCTGCATTTGGTCTCCCCATCAACTATATTTGAAGAATGAATTAAATAAAGTACAGAATAAGTTTTTGCGTCTTGCGGCCTTTAAACTACATATCCCGTTTGATATTTTGAATTATGCACAACTTAGTGTACATCTTAATATCCCTTCCTTGCAAGAACGTCGCATAATTGCAGATTTGCAATTTCTGTTTAAAACAATAAATGAGATCGTTGACTGCCCGATAATTTTGGAAAACATTAACTTTAAATTTCGAAGCTCGGGTGCCAGTACACGTAGTAAAATTCTGTTTCACCTACCAATACATAGAACTAACTATGGTTACCACGAGCCGCTAACAAGAATGATGCGGATGGCCAATAAATTACAGAAAAATAACAACTTTACGCCATTTATTAACAACTACACGACATTTACCAAACGTCTTTATGTAATAAACCTTATCGATCTTCTTGATTAACCCTATTACGATATAAATTTTCGTGTTGTTTTTGTATATGCCTACATGTGAAATTTGTGTATTCTGTATATTTAAAAAAAAAGGGAAGTTCCCGTTAAATAAATTATTATTATAATTATTATTAAAACATAGAAACAATGAAAAACTAACTTCTGTGTTTCTTAATCTTTTCCTCTTTTACCCTTTTTGGTGTTGAGGTGTGGTTCTATTTTCTATGTAATTTTATCCATAATTTTCTGTTGCCTGTTAATTCTGTAACGCTCCGATATTATTTTATTATATTTATTTTATTATTCGTTGTTTTTATCGTGAAATTATTATATAATTTCTTGATTAGATTGGCTTGTCATTTATTATATAATGTTTTAATTATTTTTGACTCGTGATTTATTATATAATGTTTTAATTATTTTTGGCTCGTGATTTGTGATCGTATTTAGTACTTACACGTCGTGACGTTTAATTTAACTACCGTAATTACTCTCAAGGTACTTTGCTATTGGTAACGTGTTAATTAACGTACACTAATAATGGATTAATACATGAAAGCACCAATTTAAGGATTTGTTTTGTTTATTTAATAATAGACACGCTGAAATTGTAAGACACAGTGAAATAAAACACAGGTTGACGATGATGTAAATTAATTTATATAATTGTAACATACAGGAAAATAAAACACAGGTTGACGATTATGACATGAATTGATTTATTTTCTAGATTTCGTTGACCTTTTAATGAATTTGTAAATTCTCTTATTTATTCAATTGATAGTTTGAAAATGGTTATGACTACAAAGTTTATTTACGAATGTTTGTTATACATGCACGTGCTTTTCTAGTTTCGTAGACCACTTATTACCATGCCCTTTCACTCCATTTAACTACGGGAAAGTGATATGATCAAATATAGAACTATTTAAAGATGTTGAAATATCCCCAATAATTCATGAATGATTACTAAAGGTATCTCGCGATCTTCCCGAATTTCATGGTTGTGTCGGTGTCCACACAATAATGTAATTATTGGAGCCCCATTGTTTGCGTTGATTGGGGTAAATTAGTAATTCTACCCACGATCACAGCAAGCACCAATGTCACAAGTAGTCATCACCGTCAGATATGTTACAAGTTGTGTCAAATAACAGTTCTGCTACCTCAATCGGAAATGTTTATGTAATGTTATAATATATTATTATTAGGAACATTGGAGGTTATTAATAACTTCTCTTGTGATTATACCAGGCTTCATTCTCTCGTTTATCATTCTCTCTGTTTATACGGGGTTTTAATAATTCCACTTATTTCTTGTTTACAATATTTAACCACAAATTGTCATTCTGTCTTCAAATTATTGAGATTTAACCCAGCCTATTTTATTTGTACGATTCTAAACTACTCTGCCCAATAATAGGTACGTTATGTGCTTGTTTTATGATTTGAAATCAAGAAACCATTATTTGTATACATTATGATTTTAAATTATTAAGATTTTTAATCCAACTTATTTATTTATACAATTATAAATCACTCTGCCCAATAATATGCACGTTATGTGTTCATTTATGATTTAAAGTGAAGAAGCCATCAATTTTATGAATTATTTTGATTTGAATATGATGATGTATATCGGAGGGTAACGCTGAATGCCTTGATTATTTGTTTTAGTTATGGTGAATACAGCCACATTAATTTGCGATCGCGGGCGCGATGTATAATGAGTTTATATGTTTAAATGTTATGATGCTGACAACGATTTGATTCTAGTGGAGGAGGTGATTTCACAATAACCGGTGTGTGAACGAAGTGCGCGGGTGGGCGTCAATTACACCTGAGATTGCTTCCTCTAGTGATTCATAAACACGAATAGCGTTCGAGCCGCCTTTGTTTACTGATAGGAATAGGTAATCGGTATTTGGTATTTATAGGTAACTTAGGGTTGATTGAAAGGAATAAGCACTCCCGTGAATTTATGATGAGACTGGTTTAACAACTTTATATTATCGTTAATAATAACAAAATTAAATTACTCTGTACCTAGAATTGTACGTTTTTCGATTTATTCAAATTTTTATTCTACTTTGCGTTTTTTACAACGTTGTATGCAATCGTTAATTTAATTATAACCCGACGTGAATTTATATACTCAAAACCGCGAATGTCGTGTGCGTTGCCCGTGGCCGACGCAACTTTCTTACTGATCTCGCTCGTGTGTGGGTTGTGCTTAAATAGGTTTTTTCCAGCTTCAAATCTCAACCCCCCTCACATATCTACTGCTAAATATTCGCCCCCATCCCTTAGTTATCATGGTGATTATTAATCTTGTGTGTGCGTGTGGTATTAATGCGTTTTTAGCGCAGAGTTTTACACTTAACTTAAAGCGTTGCCATTCGAGGTGATTTTTACGTGCCTGGCGCTTGCTCGTTTCTAAGGGGCGCTGATACCCAAATTGTTTATGTGACACCACGACGTGGAATCTTCCAGAAACGTGCATATGCAGGCCTCGGCTCTTAAGATATTTGGCGACGCTCTGGCGAGAGTCGCGATGGCTATTTCTCACATTTCACCCTGGGATTATTTGTAAATTAATCAGTTTAATAATTTTGTTGTATTCATGATTTTTAAAATATAAGTCACTTTATTGCGTAAATGCGTATTATCCTGGGCGTATATTTGGGCCCATTACAAGTACTTCATTTCTATCGCTTGAATTTTAGATTTTTGTCTTGTGTCAATCACTCTCGTATGTCGGTATTGGTGCAAAGATTGTTCTGAAAACTGTCATCTTCGTTTTTTTTATATATTTCTTTCTTGTTTATGAACACTCTTCTTAGTGTACTATACAGTTTCCCCTTCGTTTTTACCCTGTTGTTAATGTCCTTTTCATATTTTCCTTGACTGTCTATTATTGTTTCTAGATACTTACATGCTTGCACCGTCTATATGTTCTCAACTTCTTATTCGTATGTTGGTTATTTTGTTTTCCTTGGTTATCACCATCACTTTTGTTTGTTCTCTATTTATCTTCAGATTCCGTTTATTTAGAGCATCCTTCCATATTTCCGCATTCTCTCTCAGTTTTTTTTCTGTTTCTGCAAATGCCACTATATCATCTGAGAATGCACAATCTTTTATTGCTATTGTCCTCATATTACAAGTCTTGATATAAAAAATAAAAAATAACAAATGCAAATCTGTACCTGAGAAGCAGAAGGATGCATGCCCAAAAACTAAAATGCAGTGCTTATACAATCTGCTGAATTGTAGATAGCTTACACTTTATAGTTCCTCCCAACTATTATAAAGTAATATTAATTACACAGGTATACAAGGTTTTGGACTGGAACAACCAAATGGTGTTGTTATGGTAATTTGGTGGCCTGAATTCGAATCTGTCGTTCGTATCTTTTTTTATATCCTTTTTTTTTCAAAATTATATTTATTACAAACAGAGCAGAAAGAGCTTGAATTAGTAACACACGATCGACTTGACATATTTAAGCACTATTATTATGAAGATAAAGAATAAATGTGGATTTCCGTCAAATTACTTTACAGTAGCGCCATCCATGCGACATAAAATGAACTAGACCTGATAGCGCAATTCTGGCGGTAAATTTGAAGTCTATGCACCCAATTTACTTGGAAAACTTCCTAGTCTTTTCCTATAATTTTTTTAATTTTAATTTGTAGACCAGTGTTATTTGTTATTGCTTTTAGCATTAGATTTTAAGTTATACCTATAAAATACATAATAAATAATATACCTTTACACCTTCACCACATTTCTGCATATATTGGACATACATCCTTCTGCTTTTCAGGTACAGAAATACTTCTTATGAAATCGGTACGCTGGTAATTAATAACAATAACAATTAATATCGTCAAATATTACATTTTCACACAATCAATACAATTTCATACATCTGGTATTTGCTCAAATATTGAGTTTAATTAAATACAGAGGTAAATATTAGGCAAGGTAATATAATTAATCCCACACATTTCTACATCGAAGTTTGCGGTTTTAATGTGTATTAATTAATCAAATCACGTATGGACGATGGAACTATTTATACCCCGGATATTGATGATCATATCTAGACAGGCTTCTGGCATATCGGATGGACGTGAGGGCACCTTAATGCCCCTCCCAAATTGATAAACATTTATTTGACTGTAATTAACTGGCTTACATAAATTCCGGCAGCGTAATCACAGTTACTGGAAGGTATTTGCGTCCGATGTATTCTAATTAGCCCAATCCGGGCCTTTGTCTCCTGAATTTGCCATTAAACTGAAATTATTGATCTCGCTTCAATTGTTAATTGCAAAAAGGGAAACGACTGCGTCCTCCCAAGCAATTAAGCGTGTCACAGGAGATAAATAAGGGTCTGGAAATTTAGGGAGCTGATTATTAATAGGTGTGTGATCGCAGCTTAATTAAAAACGATAAGGGGGAGTGATGAATGATAAATTTATAATTTATTTTAAATAAGAAATACTTACCTATTCATATTTAAAATAAATTATAAATGTATACATGTTTTATTTATCTTTACATATTGTTCCGTTTTTATTTTTTTACTTCACCTATTTTATGGGTGTTCAATATTTACGTATTTACTTGTTTTGTAACTCCTTATTACTTCTCTTATCTCAGGGTCAATGGTAGGTTCAATCAGAACTAAAAAGAGTCTTGTTCAAATGCTTTAATGAATTAATAATAACCAAAAACCTTAAAAACGTCTAATATAAAGTGAACTAGTCAAACAAATCCAAAACAATAGAAAACAAAATTATATTAAACAAAACTAATAAACTATGACCAACATTAACAAAATAAATCCTATATACACAAGCTAACTTATGTGAGAATATGATTCTTGTAATTTACGCAAACTCTATACTTGCAGTTATCTTCTTGCTTTTGGTCCCTTGATTAAGTCGTCCTCTTGTCCCTGCGTTCGTCTTCTGATCCTTTGTTGATTCGCACAAAAGTAAACAGCTACTTTTGTGTGCGAAGTTTAGCGGCTTGAAGTCCTGATTTTCGAATATCTCCGTCACGGCTCCTATCTTGTTGAAGTCCTCTCCTTGTTGACTGCCTTTTTCCAGTCCTATGTCCAATCGTTGAACACGCGTTAATTTTATGTAATCTATTAGTATTAGGGCAACATCACGACCCTCGACCCTCTACCGTCTCCCCTGCTCGCCGTTCACCCTCTACCCCCGACTCGTCAATCTGTTTCTTGTTGATTATTCCCGATCTTCAATTCTTCAAAATCACATGCTTCTATGCACGAAGTCACCTGTCACACGTAGTAACCGATCAACAACCTCCATCCGCGGATCCATAAACCTTGCGATTTTCTGTGTCCATAAAATGTCTTACACATTTCTCGGTAGATTTGTGCATACTTGTTCACATTCACATTTACAATATTTACAATAATTTTAGTTAGCTTGTGCCTTTAAGATTATAATTTTATCTAATACCTGTCTAATAATAATAATAAATCTATTCTAATTAATCTACTCTACTTATAATACAAATACCATCACAATATCTATGTATAAGTAAGATATTATCTAAATATATTTTTTTAACAATAATGTACTAACTCAGGGTGGTCAGCATTGATGAGAATATTTGTATATTGCGTAAAGTAGAAGCTTATTATTTCCGATGATCTACACCTAAGCTGTATTTAGAGTCCATTTAAAGTACTGTCGTGAGAAGCGCAAAAAGTCTCTTACGTATAAAGTATTTGAAGATGTATATGTATGTATAACTAACTCAACTTCAATGCCAAAAAACTTCTAGGGCGATGTCTGCATTGGCTTTAACACAAAGAATGTGTCTAAGAGTAATATTATCTGCACCAAAAGAGAAACCTATGTCTTTCTTCTTTTGGTGCAGGTATTTTCTATTATATCATTTGTACATCTTTGTTCCCTTATAAATGTTTGCCTATCCTCATGTTCAAATTTGTTGCCTGTAATTCTCAAATTGTTTTCCATACCTAATTCTAGAAGCTTCCTTCAATTTCTCATTATTGTCTCTGCCCCGTATCTTCATATTATTGGTGTATATCTTCTCATCGGATTGCTTACTGTTGCATGCATATCTCCCAAAATTATGAATTCGTGATTTGATTTCTCTATTGTCTCCTTTGGTTTGTTGTATATCCTCTATATTTCTTCTACCTACTGATACTCTTGCGTTTACAAATTCCCAGTTAAATACGTTATGTATTTAACCTATGTATTCATGTTCTCTTTCGGTCATTAGGAATTAACATTGCGACCCCTTCTTCGACCCTCTACACCTCTACTCATTACTCTCCTTATTACTCAACTCATTATATATATTGTTATATATCTAGGAGTGGATCTAGGAATCGACTGAACAACACAAGTGCCATGTGTATACTAACTTTATTAAACTTCTCTGCGTGGTCGTTGCGGTAGGTTAGACAACCTTCTTTACCTCTAAGGAACATACATTACATCATTACATCTCCCATATTACGTTACATAGTCATACAGTCTTTTTGGTATTCTGGTTACTCTTTTACAGTTCACTCTTTTTACAATGTTATCATCTACATAGTTATCGTTTACTATATTATCATTTATAATGTTATCATTTAAAATACAATCATCTGTAATGTTGTCATTTACATTATTATCATCTGTAATGTTGTCATTTACAATATTATTATTATTATATACAAAATTTTAACGTTGTATCACTTCATTTGAACCTTTGAAGTTTTTAATGTAAACACCATTTCTTATTATACATCTTCCATCCTCTTTTTCTATTTCGTAAGTTCTTTCTCTTATTTTATACTTAATTTTTCCTAGTTTCCAAGTGCTTTTAGGCTTTTCTTGGAACCACACTTGCATTACGTTTCTAAGTTCAACGTTTGAACGTACACCTGATTTGTCATAATAAATTTTTGATTTGATTTGTCTTGTGTCAATTTTGTTCTTTAGTTTTGTCTTATTTATAATTTGAGAATTTAGTTTGTTTTCATTAATAGGTAAGTTGTCTCTTAAGTATCGTGACATTAGTATCTGAGAGGGTGTGTAGGTATCATAGACTGGGGTGTTACGGTAAATTAATAAAGCTAAGTATATGTCTTCTTTATTTTCTAATGTCTTTTAAATTAATTTCTTAATGGTTTGAATTGATCTTTCTGTAAAACCGTTGGATTGTTGGTGATATGGGGATGATTTAGTTATTTGAAAATTCCATTCTTTGGAAAATGTTTCATATTCTTCACTGATAAATTGTCTTCCACTATCCGATACAACAATTTTGGGTATTCCATGTCTAGCAAATATGGATTTTAATTTGTTGATTACATTTTTGGAAGTTAGATTTTTGTTCAACGTCATGATTTCGGGATATTTTGAGTAGTAATCCACTGCAATAAGGAATGTTTCACCTTGTATTTCAAATAAGTCAATTCCTACTTTTTGCCATGGTTTTTTAATTATTTGATGATTTATCATAGGCTCTCTTCTATTCGAGTTTGAATATTTATTACATACGTAACATGTACTAATTACATTTTCTATATGTGTTATCATATTAGGCCAATATATTGCAAATTTTGCTCTTGATATGCATTTATTTATACCTAAATGACCTGTGTGTATGTCTTCAAGGACTTTGTTTCTCCATGATTTTGGTATAATGACTATTTGATTCATACATATTAAGTTATTGCTTCCCATTGTTATTTCTGACTTTAATTTGTAAAATGGTCTCAAATTTACTGTCCTTTTTTTTGCTCTTTGGCCATCCATCCTTAATAAAGGTTTTTATCATTTTTAATTCTTCATCATCTTCAGTTGCTTTTATCAATTGTTTTAACCTGTCCTCTTTAATTGTTAAAAAAAAACGATTTTGAATACTTGAGCGTTTAATTCTAAATTATCTTCGAATACTTTATTTACTGTTGCTCGTGATAATGTATCAGCTATTACTAGATATTTGCCTGGTTTGTAAACTAAATTTATTTTGTATTTTTGTAATGACAAAAGCATTCTTTATAATCTAGCTGGGCATGAGTTTAATAATTTTTTGAATATGGAATTTAATGGTTTGTGATCGGTTTTAACTGTAAACTCTCTTCCATAAACATATTGATAGAACTTTTGTACGCCAAAACATATTGCTAATAGTTTCTTCTCAATTTGAGCATATCTTTGCTGAGTTTCTGTCATAGCTCTAGAAGCATATGCACATGGTTTTTCATTTTGCAAAAGTGCTGCTCCTAAGCCTGAGCTAGATGCATCAACTGATATTGTTATTTGCTCTCTTGGATTAAAATACTTTAAAATTGGTTCTTGTGAAATTATCTTTTTTAATTCATTAAATGCTTTTTCTTGAGGGGGTTCCCATGAAAATATATTGTTATCTTTAATTAAATCCCTTAATGGTTGAGTAATTTCTGATAAGTTTGGAATAAATTTTCCCACATAAGTTATGAAACCTTTGGACATCTTTTTTATTAATTGGTTTGGGCATTCCTACGATGGCTTCAATTTTATCTTCATCCATTGATATACCTTTATTTGAAAACTTATGTCCTAAATACTTAACTTCATCTTGACCAAATTTACATTTGTTTCTATTAAATTTTACATTTTTTTCTCTAGCTATCTTAAATACTTCTTCCTATATTTTGTCATGTTCTTAGTCTCGGCATGAATTAAAATATCATCGACATAGATTACTACACCTTTTATATGAAAAATTTCTTGGAATACTTCACTAGCAGTTTTAATACCAAATGGTAGTCTATTGAATTTGTATATACCATGAGGGGTTGCAAAAGTGCATAACTTACTAGATTTTTCATCTAATGGAATATTCCAAAATCCACTAGCTGCATCTAATATTGTGAATATTTTTGAACCATTCAAATTTCTTGTTATTTCGTCCATGTTTGGTATTTTGTATTTTCTATCTATTATAACTTCATTTAAATCTCTTGGATCTAAGCAGATTCGTAGAGAACCATCTTCTTTTCTAACTTGTACATATGAATTTATCCAATCTGAGCTGCCTTGAACTTTTTCTATTATTTTTAATGTTTCTAAATTTTCTAAACATTTTTTAAATTGATCTTGTATAGCAAAAGGTACATTTCTTATTGGATTTACTACTGGTTTTGCATGTTTTTGTATTTCATTGTGATACGGCTTACTTGTTTTACCTATACCTTCAAATACATCTTTATATCTATTGGTTAATTCTTCATAATTTTTAATTTGGTTTTTATTTACTGTATTAATGAATTTAATATCCTCATTATTTTTTTATGTTTACTATTCCTAAATGAATACATGTTTTTAAACCTAAGATTGACCCATTATTACTTTTGACTACAAAGAATTCAGTTTTCTTGAAACAATTTCCATTATAGTATAAATCTAGATAACATTTTCCCAATATAGGAATTTTATTTCCAGTAAATGTGACTAAGTTTTCCTTAATGTTCTCAATATTTTTTAAATTAAATTTACACGCTTTTAATCCAAAGTAGGAAATTATATTGACACTTGCTCCCGTATCTTTTTTAAATTTAGCCTTTACATCTGCATCTTCACCTATACTCAACTCTATAACGCAATGATTAAAATTATTGAGGTTTTTGTTTTCATTATTAATCGTGTCTATACTCAAGTGATCATTACAATTATCCGATTGATTAACTTGGTTTACAGATTTATTCCTACATTTATTTGCAAAGTGATTATCCTTTTTACATTTTAAACATTTTTTACCGTATGCTGGACATTTATTTATCGGATATGATTTACCACATCTTGAACAGTTTTTAATTTCTCTTTGTACATGATTGTAATTTCTATATTCGTTCGATCTTGAACAATCTTCTCGGAATTTTTATGTTGTTTTCTTCTGATTTCTTACTTGATCCACTTCTTTGTAATTTCTTGTCTTGTCTCCAATTCTCACTGAGAAAAATTAATATACACAATAAAAAAAATAAAAGTAAATTAACTTTTAAATATAAACGTAAATATATCCAAGTTGCAAGTATTTAACATGCGCTGCATCTGACATATCTCCAAATTAATAAAAGTAAATGTAATTTGGCAAAGACGCAGTGTAATGCTACTTTAATACACTCTGCGGAGGGAAGCTTTAATTCGGTGATATGTGCCAGAGCAACGTGCGTACAAATGTTAATATCCCAGAGTGTAGCCTGGAGTCACCTATAATCCCAGGGGATTATATCCCGAACAGGATCCCGTTAATCTAGATAGAGTTAATCGACTGCTAATTGGATCCGAGTTCTTTTACAAACGGAAGATGCAGCAGCTCAATGGCGCCGTTTATTATTCACGAGCGAATCGTGTGCACCCGGTATCATTAATTAACGAGGCAGTAATTAAACTTCCCCACCCCGAGCAACCTGTAAGGAGCAAATTAGGGCTAAAGGTCGAATAATAAAGAATCTGTTTTTATTTCCAAATTTTAAGCTGCTTTTTTGAATGTGTTGTAAGTATTTGTAAAATTTGTATATAGGGTTGATATTGTAATCTCGAATAGTGCAGAGCAAAATGAAAATCAAGAACATTAATGGAGCACAAAAGACAATGTCCTTGGAACAGGAATTTTGCCATGGAGATATAAAAAAATTAACAATATTTTAGTACATTTTTTTATGTATAAAAGAAACTGAAAACTCTTTGCATATTATCTGATGTAGGTACATAAATTATAATATTACATACATCTACATATATAAAATGTTGCTTACATATTCCTGCATTCAATAGTGTACTGAATAGGGATTGTAACAACTTCTGATATCTTCTCAAGAAAAAGCATTTAACGAATTAAAAAAGATAATTTCACAAGAACCAATTTTAAAGTATTTTAATCCAAGAGAGCAAATAACAATATCAGTTGATGCATCTAGCTCAGGCTTAGGAGCAGCACTTTTGCAAAATGAAAAACCATGTG
This sequence comes from Othius punctulatus, assembly GCA_951805005.1. NCBI lineage: Eukaryota > Metazoa > Arthropoda > Insecta > Coleoptera > Staphylinidae > Othius > Othius punctulatus. The sequence goes on along the minus strand of OX638140.1, from coordinate 2,257,409 downwards.
CATATGCTTCTAGAGCTATGACAGAAACTCAGCAAAGATATGCTCCAACAGAGAAGGAACTATTAGCAATATGTTTTGGCGTACAAAAGTTCTATCTATATGTTTATGGAAGAGAGTTTACAGTTTAAACCGATCACAAACCATTAATTTCCAAATTCAAAAAATCATTAAACTCATGCCCTGCTATATTACAAAGGATGCTTTTGACATTACTAAAATATAAAATAAATTTAGTTTACATACCAGGCAAATATCTAATAATAGCTGATACATTATCACGAGCAACAGTAAATAAAGTATTCGTAGATAATTTAGAATTAAACGCTCAAGTATGCCTAATCGAAAATAAATTTACAATTAAAGAGGACAGGTTAAAACAATTGATAAAAGCAACTGAAGGTGATGAAGAATTAAAAATGAGAAAAACCTTTATTATGGATGGATGGCCAAAGAGCATAAATAAAATGACAGTAAATTTGAAACCATTTTACAAATTAAAGTCAGAAATAACAATGGGAAGCAATAACTTAATATATATGAATCAAAGAGTCATTATACCAAAATCATGGAGAAACAAAGTCCTTGAAGACATACACACAGGTCATTTAGGTATAAATAAATGCATATCGAGAGCAACATTTGCAGTATATTGGCCTAATATGATAACACATATAGAAAATGTAATTAATAGATGTTACGTGTGTAATAAATATTCATACTCGAATAAAAGAGAGCCTATGATAAGTCATCAAATAATTAAAAAACCATGGCAAAAAATAGGAATTGACTTATTTGAAATACAAGGTGAAACATTCCTTATTGCAGTGGATTACTACTCAAAATATCTCGAAATCATGACGTTGAACAAAAATCTAACTTCCAAAAATGTAATCAACAAATTAAAATCCATATTTGCTAGATATGGAATACCCAAAATTGTTGTATCAGATAGTGGAAGACAATTCATCAGTGAAGAATATGAAACATTTTCCAAAGAATGGAATTTTCAAATAACTAAATCATCCCCACATCACCAACAATCCAACGGTTTTACAGAAAGATCAATTCAAACCATTAAGAAATTAATTAAAAAGACATTAAAAAATAAAGAAGACATATACTTAGCTTTATTAAGTTATCGTAACACCCCTGTCTATGATATCTACACACCATCTCAGATATTAATGTCACGATACTTACGAGACAACTTACCCATTAATGAAAACAAACTAAATTCTTAAATTAGAAATAAGACAAAACTAAAGAACAAAATTGACACAAGACAAATCAAATCAAAAATGTATTATGACAATTCAGGTGTACGTTCAAACGTTGAACTTGAATGCAAGTTTTGTTCCAAGAAAAGCCTAAAAGCACTTGGAAACTAGGAAAAATTAAGAATAAAATAAGAGGAAGAACTTACGAAATAGAAAAAGAGGATGGAAGATGTATAATAAGAAATAGTTTTTACATTAAAAACTTCAAAGGTTCAAACGAAGTGATACAACGTTCAAATTTTGTATGTAATAATAATATTGTAAATGATAACATTGCAGATGATAATATTGTATATGTCAACATTGCAGATGATAATATTGTAAGTGACAACATTACAGATGATTGTATTGTAAATGATAACTTTGTAGATGATAACATTGTAAAAAGAGTGAACTGTAAAAGAGTAACCAGAAAACCAAAAAGACTGTATGATATGTAACGTAATAAGGGAGATGTAATAGATGTATGTAATATAGATGTAATGATGTAATGTATGTGCCTTAGAGGTAAAGAAGGTTGTCTAACCTACCGCAACGACCACGCATAGAAGTTTAATAAAGACAGTATACACAAGGCAGTTGTGTGGTTCAGTCGATTCCTAGATCCACTCCTAGATATATAACATTTACCAATAACTTTTTTTATAATGTCACTTTGTCAAATAATTATTTGTCTTCTGTTTATACATTCGGTTTTTCTGTAGTGTATAATATCTAGTACTTTACAGAATGACAAGCCGAGCAGGGCTCCTATGTGCCCCGGCCCAAGGCTAGGGCCCTGTCAGTCCCTCTTGGTGGGGGCTAAGCTTACATCATGTGTTAAATGTCGAAGAAACTTTTCAACTTTATATAAAAGACTTAGCTACAGTTTTTCAAATTAGTCCGTTTTTATTGAATAAAGATATAATGTTGCCCTTTTTGAGCTGTTCAGCATTTTCATTTTACATACATATTCATATATATATATATATATATATATGAATATATTCCATATAAGAATAAAATCGTACGTAAATTTGGAATGTAAATATCGCAATTAAGTACCTGAAATCGTTAACGAAGCAATTGGGGCAACGTATTTACACACGAAAATTTCCATGTAGCAAACGAGATGATTATTCTGTTGACACATCACCTGATAATCAATATCGTCTGGGCCGCACACGCACCTAGGACTATTCCAGGGCTGGCGGTGAATGGGGAGGGGGTGGAAAGGGCGGCAGGGCAATCTCGTTTAAATGTGCCGCGACGAAAAGGGCCAGGGGCAAAGAGGGGCATAAATTGCGGCGAAGGGAGGACGCAAAGAGACGAGACTATTCCCGGGATTAGACGTAGGTCGATGGGGAGACCCTCTTCGAGACTTCCCAAATAGAAGGAAATCAATTAGGAGACCGGATTTTATAGGCGGCAGTGCCGTGAATAGATTAATGGAGGCGTGATAGGAAGTTTATTTTATGAAAAGTGCTTTTTATGTTGGGAGATAATATTTAATATCGGTTTATTTAATATTAATGTATTAATTCATTTTGGCACAAAAATATATTTTAAAATAAATGTACACAAATATGGATTATACTGAGTATCTGGAATAAGGGGCGAACAAAGGAATTTAACATGTAATATTAAATGTGTATAATTATTAGCTCCCCTATTAATTTTAGAGAAAAATCGCAAAGGAATATTAAAAACTGTAAATGTATCGTCCATATAATTTACGTTTGTACCAGAATATACCCCAGAAATAATAAAAATAACTTGAGCGATGTACCGTAAATACCTTTGCCATGAGTTAGACAAATGTCATGTTATACTGAAAATAATTTTGCTAGTCAGATATCAATTAATATGAACAATAATATGCTTTATTCCAATGAATAGAGGGTATTCATTATGAAAACATTTTACAGTGGCGTCAGTTTACGCAGAGTTCGCGACTTAGTTTCGGCTGAATTTAACAATCGATCAATTCCGTCTGTATCAGCAATTAGCAAGTTTGTAACGGTTCGAACCCAGGTGTTGTACAAATTCTCATAATTTGTAATATTTATTATTCATTGCATTTACTTTACTGCAATTCAACCTTAAATGCAATTGGATGCATTTGATTTCTTTAACTGCATATTACATGAATTCCTATAATTCAAGTAATTGATTTGGCTCGTGATTTACAAATTCTCGTAATTTGTAATATTGATTTGGCTCGTAATTTAGTGGTAGTACTCTACGTTATGTTTGATTTTTAAATCAAAATCGTGACAACTCAGTTTGGTTCGTTTTATTGGTAATGTGTCTATTAGTAATTTTTGTTAGCAAGTAAAACACAGATACATGGATTTCATATTATTTATTCATTTTAAAATGTTATGCAAGCGACAGGTAAATAAAAGACAATTTTGTTACTCTAATTAGACGTTATTTATTTAGTTATATTTATTTAAATTTTGGAATAGATTTGTTTAATAATTATTGAAAACTTATTATATTCTTTGAATTTGAATGATTTACTTTATTTTGAAAACAGAGTAACTTATTTACACTACGGTTGGAATTACAAAGTGTTACTTAGCGACTGCATGCACCACAATCTTCAAATTGTGCCGAGAAGGATATCTGATACATGTCATCACTGCATAGAAATTCATTAGCACGGTGCCTACCAATGTATTTCAACGCCACCTTGTGGATATGAACGAATCACATAACTTCACATTAAAGTACTTTAAGCGATTCCAGTGCTTCAAGCACCCAATGTGTCCTCATTCGGAGATATTGCTAGTATTCGCGTTTACAAACACTATCATTCATGTGATCGTAAAAACTTTAATAGGTATTGTTATTCAAAATTGATTATAGATTAGTATGATAAAGCTCTATTCTACTTCTACTTTTCTATCTACTTAAGCACATACAAACATTCGTTTCAGTCATTCATAATTCTGAGATTTCTTGAATATCGGAGCGCTGAGCAAGTTTAATTATACGATTTAATTACAAATATCATTGAATTATTTATATCGAAATTATTAAGTTATGTTCCCCTGATGCAACTTTTTATTTAACTACCGATTGATTAATGATTAATGACGGAAAGGAAGGCATGTTACAATATTCTCCTGTCAGTACGAAAATATTGTCAGAACAAGGTATAAAATGCAGTTAGGTTCAACTCCGCAGTGGCGTGAGGCTCCCTACATTTCATACCCTTATTAAACTTCGTTCATTACCAGCGACAAGGCGCGGTAATATCACTAGATAGGTTACATTATTATGGATAAATTACTTTAGAATTGTTAGTGTGAAAAGATGTTTGATCAAATGTTTTGCGACGACGGAAAGGAAGGCATGTTACAATATTCTCCTGTCAGTACGAAAATATTGTCAGGACAAGGTATAAAATGCAGTTAGGTTCAACTCCGCAGTGGCGTGAGGCTCCCTACATTTCATACCCTTATTAAACTTCGTTCATTACCAGCGACAAGGCGCGGTAATATCACTAGATAGGTTACATTATTAGTATGGAATTGACTTTGGAATTGTTAGTGTGAATTACATTTGATAAACTTGTGTTATATATTCACCTGAGGAATTAATGTTTAAAGTATATGAGTCGTCGTCGGACAGCGTGACGTTCTGTCTCGATCGGTACATCTAACTCCCCGTTTAAGTTCCGCACTTCTATTTATACTGGTATACTAGTCCCCCACTTTTTACTCTTCTTCCCCCGTCCTATGATAAATCTGCTTACCGTTGCAAATTGACGCAATCCCATACGCGTCACCGAATTACGCAATCGCCGTTTCGAGTCCCGTCGTATTCCCACGACCTATTTCTCTGTGTCATCATTTTGATCGTGTGCTTATTTACATTTGCTCAAAACTACGAAGTCAGCAAAATGAATGTACTCGCTTGGGAAACGCGTCGTCGGCCGCGGCCTGCTATGATATTTACGCAGTTTTGTTCCGACTCGTAAAATTATGAATTTTATTATTATTAGGTTCTTACAAGTTTGTGAAAAAAATTTAAAATACAGCGAGTGCAGTGGCAGATGATTCAAAAGGTATTTTAATACTCTGAGATATTATTTCAAAAACAATAATATTATAGGCAAACGGAACGGAACAAGCATCTATTAATTGAAAGAAAGGGTTTCAGGTTTGATATATGCTTGTTATTTATTGTGAGGAAAACTACTTTTGGCACTTTATAAATATATAAATTATACATAATTATGTTTTTATATAATAAAAACATAACGAACATCAAATGTTTTGCGACGAAAGAAAGAAATAGATATTACTCTATTCTCCTATAAATATATAAATTATAAATAATTATGTTTTTATATAATAAAAACATTACGACCATCAAATGTTTTGCCTCGAAAGAAAAAAAATGATATTACACTATTTTCCAGTCAGTACGAAAATAGTGTCAGAATATGAATGCAGTTAATCTCTATCCACTACGCAGTATTCGGTTTTAGGAACCTACATTTCTACCTTCATAAATATTGCTCTATTTACAGGCGGCACAGAGCCGTGTGTCTTAAGATAAATTACATTATTATGTATAATTAACATTACAATTATTAGTGTGGTGTACATTTTATTTCGTTGTGTATATAATTACCCAAGAAATTAATGCTCAAAATGAGAGTCTTCGTAGAGCAGCGTAACGTTCTGTGTCACGTTGATTGGAAATTCTTACTAAGAATTATTATTTAATTTTGGCATTCGTATTTATAGTGTTCCTTAATCTACACTAATCACCGCGACACCTATGCGAATCTGTTTTCGCCGCACAATGACGCAATTCACATGTAAATTATTGAATTCCGCATATTTCCCTCTCATGTATCATGAAGTGCAAAGCTCCAATGTTTATAAAATTACAGGTCAGCATAATCTCAATTGTGCATTTCCCGAAATATGTGACCTGGGCATGATTTTTGTATACGTGCGTTCCCATGCTATCTCTGCACCTTATTTCATGCCTTTTTTGTTTTTATATGTTTATATATAAGATATAATTTATTGAAACATTTACATATTTGGTGTTGTATGTACATTATTAAATTGTAAAAGAAGGTCTTGCTGCAATGCTTCAAATGGCCATCAGCCGCAGCCTTTCAGCCTGGATTTCTTCATATGGAGTTGTGTTTAATTATAGAAATTAATATTAAATATGCGTTGGGTCCTTACACAATTCACATTAGAATCTGCTATAGCCATTGTTAGATATCAAATTGTATTATTGGATAATAACTGATTAATTAGTAATAGAGGTATATAATATATCTGTATATAATATAAGTCGATTGCGATGAAGTACTTAAGTTCGCGCTTACGAACAAATAAAAAAGCAAGGCATTAAGTAACGCTTATAAAGTACGTATGCAAGTTCAGGTGCTGCTTATGGAAAGAGGATGTATGACCCATTGTTTTGGTGCACGTTACAACGTGGACAATTAAGGATTAGGTGTTGGAATGGATTAAAGGTCAGTACCTAAACTACAATATGTATATCAGATTGATGTGTTTCGACATATGCAATTAGATTCTAATATTCACATTAAGGAGAGGTGTGATCCTTTACAACTGCGGGGATCACATAAAGGAAAGGTATGTCCTAGTAATTGAATTAAGGGGAGGTATATCCTAGTGATTGTATAAAGGAGTGCTAGATCCTTGTATCCTTTATATCTACAGTAATTGTATAAAGGAGAGGTATGTCTTTGTCTTATTTATATCTACAGTAATTGCATTAAGGAAAGGTATGTCCCAGTATTTGAATTAAGGACAGGTATGTCCAAGTATTTGAATTAAGGACAGGTATGTCCTGGTAATTGAATTAAGGAGAGGTATGTCCTAGTTATTGTATAAAGGAGAGTAGCTTTTACGCGTATGAGATCCGTACTGTGCAGTCACAATTTTAACCTACAGTTGAAAACACGCTTGGTGAAATGCTATGTATTCTCAGTTTTGCTTCACGGGATGGAAGCATGGACCCTAATAGGAGCAACCTCGAAGAAGATCGACCCCTTCGAGCTATGGGTGTATCGAAGAATTCTGCGGATCAGCTGAATGGACAGAATAACCAACAAAGAGGTTCTGAGAAGAATGGGCAAAAACATCGAAGTTATGCCAAGCATCAAGAGAAGGAAGCTCTTTTGTCTGGGACACATCATGCGAAACCCAAAATACCGCCTACTTCAGCTCATTATGCAAGGCAAGATCAATAGTAACAGAGGGCCGGGGAGAAGAAGAACCTCATGGTTAAAGAACCTTAGGCAGTGGTATGGGAATATTTCAGTAGAGCTGTTCCATGCTGTTATTAACAAAGTTATTATAGCGGGGATGATCGTCATCGTTCACTAAGCGGATATGTCACTAGGAAGAAGAAGAGTAAGTATGTCCTTGTACTCTTTATATCAACAGTTATTTTATTTAAGAAAGGTATATCCTAGTATTTCAATTAAGGAGAGGTTTGTCCTAGTATTTAAATTAAGGAGAGATATGTCCTTGTATTTGAATTAAGGAGAGGTATGTCCTAGTAATTTAATTAAGGAGAGGTATGTCCTAGTGATTGTATAAAGGAGAGGTATGTCGTTGTGTCCTTTATAACTACAGTAATTGCACTAAGGAGAGATGTGTCCTTGTGTCCTTTATAATTACGGTACTCATGCGAAGGAGAAGTGTACTTACACGAATGTGAGAACTGGAGTACTCATGCGAAGAAGAGTGCTTATACGACAACTTGTTATTTATTTTTTATATTACTGCACTTATAACTAGGGTCCGAAATTCTAGAAAATTTGCTTTTTGCGTATATTAATAGCATACCAAAGTTTTTTTAACACCTATGTGAGTTTGCTTTTTCTGCTTATTTTCGCCCTTTTAGTTTTTCATATTTTCTTCGATCTCTTTTTTTTTCTTATTTAGCGATTTTTACCCTTATATAGAAATATATCTTTTGCCAAATTCAGTTACACAAGAAAAAATAATACTTGTGTGATTTGTGTGGTAAAAGTTTGTGATAATTAAAAACAAATCCCAAAAATTGCATCTACTCTACATGGTTTGCTGATGGATTAAATAGAGCAGCAGAACCAAATAGAACCCAATTAACAGCCACTCTATACTTCCCATATATCCCAAGCAACCTCGAAGAAAATCGACGCCTTGGAGATGTGGGATCGAAGAATTCTGCCTTTATCTTTAATCCTTTACCTCCGAAACCAATCATCACTAGAAGTGATACCTGGATGTATGCGGCAATGTAGATTTTGGAATTTTCTGCATGGTATGCTTAAGTCCTGTAGATATAAATGTCAAAATATATTTTTAAAAATTAAGAGATAGAACTAAATGTTGTTCTATCTCTTGATTTTTTAAATATATTTTGACATTTATATCTATGGGACTTATCTATGAGCTTTTCTAAAATCTAACTATACTTTTGTTAGTGATTCAATAAAAAAAACGGAAAAGCAAGGAATGTCCTTAGTGACCTTGAAAGTGTAATCTGTTGTGATTGTCCATGACTTTAAAATATCGCTTCAAGGAAAACTTGGCAAAATTGATCAATTAATACGCAACAAATTTGATAATGTACTTACAAAGAATAGGGGTTTTACAAAACTTCTGAAGATAGAAAAGTTATTGCAAGGTAATTTTAAACAAAATTTAGAATTGAGATGTAAATACTTTCCTAATATTTGCAATTAAGTACACGCCTATAACATCGGAGGATGTCGAGAGAAGTTTTACCGTTTGTAAACATATTTTATCGGATTAGAGGTTTTTTTCTTTTAAATTTTAGAAAATTTAGTAAAATACATTACAATCAATTGTTTTCATAAAAATTATTGAGTATTTTTTTACACTAACATACATATTTAGTATATTTTTATATATTACTGTTATGTTATTTTATTTTTACTTGAAAATGATTTTTTTATTATATAATCGTTTTCTTCTTAATTGGACTACTTACTATATAAATATATAATTATATATATATATAATGATCTTTTGTTTTTCTTACTTTATTGTGTCTTCTTGATCTTATTAGCTAGTTTCGGCTATATTTAGCCATCTTCAGAGGTTGATTCTATAATATGTATTGAAATATAGACATTATATTCAAAATAAGTTTGTGTTTTATGAGGTATATGTGTATGGCGTGTATGTGTATTTTAATTTAATTTTGCTTACTTTTTGGGTTTAATATATTTGATATTAGATTAGATTTTATGTTTCGACTTTTTAATAATCTCTTTATTTGTCGAAATTTCGAAGTTTATGTTATTACTTTATGTTTTAATTTAGATTCTGTAAAGATTATTTAAAAAAAATTACAGTGGTTTAAAATTTACTTCTGTTTGGTCCTTTACACATATTGTATTAGGTTCTATATTTATTAATTTATCTATTTCATATGCCTCTAATAAAATTTGTATGAGTCCTTTGTTAGTGTTATGCAATAATTTTGTGTTGGTGTTTATGTCGAAGGTGTGTTTGTTGAAATGTAAATGTCTTCCAAATTTGATATAGTTTTGTCTCTGATATGTTCTTTAATTCATGTTTTGACTGCTCTTCCTGTTTCTCAAATGTATTTTCCACCGCAATCTTTGCAGCTTTGTGCATAAACTCAATTTTTGTCTAAATCGTTAGTGTGGTCTTTTGCATTAAACAATTCTGTTTTCATTGTGTTTTTGGTTCTAAATGAAATTTTAGTATTATAGTTTTTTAGCGTTTGATTGATATTGTTGCAGATGTGACCTTGGTAAGTAAGTGATCTGTATTGTATATTGTTAGTGGTTTTTAGTGATTGTTTGTTATTTTTTTATGTATTGTTATTAATATTATGTTTTCTTTAGAAATATTTGTATGTTGTTTTTTTAATTATTTTATTAATTGTTTTTAATTTAAAGTTGTTATTAATTGCTGTTTCTTTGATTTTGTTTACTTCATTTATTTAATCATTTTTGTTTAGTGTGTATTGAGAATTCTGTTAATTAGTGAGTATAGTAAAGAGTATATGTATTTTCTACGGTGGAATGAGTCTGCTGGGATAATTATGTTATTGTTTGTAAGTTTTCTGTATATTTTGAAGTTTAGTTTGTTATTTGTTTTCAAATATGTTAATGTCTAGAAAGTTTATGTAATTATTTTGTTCTTTTTCGAGTGTGATTTTTAAGTTTTTGTGTAAAGTGTTAATGTAGTTGTGTAAATCTGTAATGTTATGTGTGTCGTTGTTTTTCCATTTAATTAAAATATCGTCAACATATATTTTCCAAAGTAGTATGTAATTTGTAAAATGTAACGATCCATTCCAAGTTGAATTGATTTAATTATTGAATTTATACACTCACGGATTTGTGCGATTTAAATTTTCACAATTGTGAACTAAAATTCAAATTTTATTAAAAACGATTTTTAGTTAACGTTTGTGGAAATTTAAATCGCACAAATCCGAGAGTGTATAAAGTCATTATTTAAATAGTATATGATAGTAATTGTTAAAAGGATTTTTATTGCTGATAATGTTTTCTAAGTTATCTGAGAAAATATTTGATAATATTCCATTTGTTGGTGAACTTATTGGAAGTTCATCAGTCATTGTGTAATAATTGTTATTGAAGAGGCAAAAATGTTGTTCTATTATTAATTTAAATAAATTTAAAATATCTGTGTATTCTTTAATGCCGTGTATGTCTTCTTTGATTATGTTTTTCGTGTAGTTTAATGTTTCTGTTATATGTATATTAGTGTATAAGTTACATTAACGAGAAGCCCTCGTTTACATTTGGAAAGTTTACTGGCGGAAAGTACTACTAGCGGATAGAAAGTCTGTCAAGAAAGAAACTAAACAAGAAAGTAAAACGTTTTTCTGATTTACACATCGTCAGTTTACTAGAGGCAAGTACTTTCCACCAGTAAAGTTTCCAAATGTAAACGAGTCTTAATATGTGTTCTCGTGGTAATTTTATTAATTTGTTCAATTAATTGTAATCTGGTTTTTAATGTATGTTTTGAAATGTATTTTATTGTGTTGTTCAGGAGGTTGTTAAAAAAAATTCCAATGTTGTTTGTAGATGAGCTTGTAGATGTTATTATGGGTCTGATTGGGATTTCTGATTTATGTAATTTTGGTAGTCTATATAATTTTGGTGAAGTTGGTTTAATTGGAATTACGTTTTTAAAATTGTTAGTATATTTTTCTAATGTGGTTTTTGAAGTTTTGGATTTTTTATAGTGGTTTTTGTTTCATTTATGTAAGGTTGTTGGATATTTTGAAGGAAGTGTAAATTTTTTTAGGAATAATAAAACACTTGGTTGACGTTTCACAGTAGTATATAGAAGAACTCTACAATTGTTTCGGCCTCTCAGCCATTCTCAAGAGTATAAACTCTAGTTTATAACCAAGTGACGCGAAATGTCAACTAAGTGTTTTATTATGCCTATACTAATATGTTTTTTTACTTACTCTTTAAGTCATTAAATTTGCGTATCCAGGGACACAAAGTATCACGTTTGTGACGTTTGAAGAAAACCCGTTTTTTTGTTGCTTTTTTTGCTTTATTGAAGCTATTTCCCTGTGTTTTGTTGCTTATTTTTCTTAAATAGTTTGCCTTTTTAATCGCTTATTTTTAGTGCTTATTTATCCTGATTCTACGTTATAACTAAGTATTATTTTGAGAAACTTTGTATATATTTATGCGCCAGTCTGTAAGCTAAATATCCGGGTTCACACCTCATATAGAGTATTTATTAAGAAATAAATATATGAATGCAATTAGACCTCGTAGTTCTGAAATTAACATCAAATGAAGTTAAACCAACTTTCAAATGAACTCTGAAAATCAACAATAATTCAGCTCACGAGCTCTTCGCTTTAAATTCAGTTATTACTGTCACTTAATAATAGTGATAACTGGCATTACAAGGGTACGCTCAAATAATGAAGTGCTCGGCTTCTATAAGGGTAACGGTATTTATGCGAGAAACCCCCGCAATTATTAAACTCCCGCAGCATTTCACATCGCCACAGAACTCATATCTTTGCCTCGAATTGTGGAAAGTGTAAAATTATTGTGTTATTAAATAACGCTCGGGAGTGGACAAGGTCCAATTTGTGTTTCCAGTTATAATAAATAAATCGCCCCGGCTGACGCTTTGTTTGCCGGCGACGCAGCCCCAGCCCTTCTCCACCAGGTCTGGGGGATAAATCGCACCCCTTGCCCTAATCCGCCCCCACACATCCACACAGAATACCCGAAACCATGACAAACTAACCGCCAACGCAATTCCATGGACAAATATGAGAAGCAGGGGTGTGCTTTTCATTGAAAAGCGACAAGCAGTTTTGTTTGAAATAATTTCCGAAGCTAATTAGAACGCCGGAAACCCAGAAAGCAGGAGGAAAATAATGGCCCCCCGTTTTTTCATCCCTTATGTAACCGAAAATATTAAGTGGCGCTCGAAGGGCGAGTTAACACGGGACAGATTTATGCCTTTTGGGAGAATTAATTTATTGTTGCAGCCCTTGAGGCCGTATTTATTATTCATTGTCTCCTTTTTCGATTCCATTATAAGAATTCAAATTAGGGGCGGCGGAACTTGCAAATGTCCGTAATTTCCGCTTACTACCCAGCACTCGTTAATTCTCTTCGCATAAAAATTCCACCGCCGAAATCGTCGCCTCTGCAATTCGCACGTATATATTTCAGAACTGCAGACGGAAATCCGCATTCGTCACCGTACAAAAAGTGACGTGACGAAATAAAACCGGGGGTAACAAATTTGAAATTCGCCCGACGAAAATCTTTACGATCCGTCTCGGTGCGATGGAGACAATCCGAGCCGCACGGGTTTTCGCCCTCGGTGAAAAACTCGCGAGATATGAGACTGTAAAATGTGTGTTATTTCACCGGTGATTTGCTGAATTTTTCTAGAAATAAGAGTATCCGCCGGGAGGAAAAAGTTGGGCGAATGGAGAACTTTGTAACTCGGCAATTTCAGTTCGTATCGAATTGAACAGTAATATCGGGTTTTATAAAGTATATTTCTAAAGCGCGCACTGCGTTCAATTCTGCGACGATATTTGCTTGTGTTTCATGTTGAAACGATTTGTGAATATAATATGAAATAGATCTCCTAAGTATAATCATCTCTATTAATGTGATATTCTCTCAGTGAACTCGAAACGAAACCAGTCTGTACAAAGCTACACTAAAATAATAGGGAGTATTGAAATACAAACCAAATAAAAATGATGTACACTAAGTAACACGTAAAGCAAAGAAAGAGGATATGGAACTGGACGCAACTAAAAAAGATACATGCAGGAATAATAACATAAGCAAGGACAAATATTCACCAAGCATAAAAAGGAAGAACAAAGCTGAAGTACGAAACACAAATAAAACATACAGAATTGGGACGTTGAATATAAGAAGTCTAAACGCCAAAGAACATGAACTGATAGAAGAAGTAGAGAAACTGAATATAGATATTTTAGGCATCACTGAAACAAAGAAAAAAGGACAGGGGATAGTCGAGATGAACAGAGGTCACATTATGATATACAGTGGGGCAATGTTAGGCGAAAGAGCAACAGAAGGGGTAGCTTGCATAATAAATGAAGGGCTAGCCGAAAACATCATTAAGTGGGACTTCGTATCGAAGAGAGTTCTAAAAGTTTGCCTAGAGATGGCAAAAAACACAAAAGTAACGATAATAATAGCTTATGGACCGAACGAGGACGCCACAGCCAAAAAGAAAGACGAATTCAGGGAGAATCTAACCGAAATAACAGAATATGTGAGTGATAGATTAGTGGTCATTGGCGATGTAATAGGCCCAGATATACGCCCAGTATAATACGCATTTACGCAATAAAGTGACTCATATTTTAAAAATCATGAATACAACCAAATTATTAAATTAACTCATTTACAAATAATCCCAGGGTGAAATGTGATAAATAGCTATTGCAAGTCGCGCCAGAGCGTCGCCAAATATCTCAAGAGCCGAGGCCTGCATATGCACGGTTCTGGAAGATTCCATGTCGTGGTGTCACATTAACAATTTGGGTATCCGCGCCCCTTAGAAACGAGCAAGCGCCAGGCAAGTAAATATCACCTCGAATGGCAACTCTTTAAGTTAAGTGTAAAACTCTGCGCTAAAAACGCATTAATACCACACGCACACTCAAGATTAATAATCACCTTGATAACTTTGGGATGCGGGCGAATATTTAGCAGTAGATATGTGAGGGGAGTGGAAATTTGAAGCTGAAAAAAACCTATTTAAACACAAGCCACACACGAGCGAGATGAGTAAGAAAGTTGCGTCGGCCACGGGCAACGCACACGACATTCGCGGTTTTGAGTATATAAATTCACGTCGGGTTATAATTAAATTAACGATTGCATATAACGTTGTAAAAAACGCAAAGTAGAGTAAAATTTTGAATAAATCGAAAAACGTACAATTCTAGGTACAGAGTAATTTAATGTTTTTATTATTAACGATAATATAAAGTTGTTAAATCAGTCTCATTATAAATTCACGGGAGTGCTTATTCCTTTCAATCAACCCTAAGTTACCTATAAATACCAAACACCGATTATCTATTCCTGTCAGTTAACAAAGGCGGCTCGTACACTATTCGTGTTTACGAATCACTAGAGGAAGGAATAACAGGTGTAATTGACGCCCACCCGCGCACTTCGTTCACACACCTGTTATTGTGGAATCACCTCCTCCACTAGAATCAAATCGTCGTCAGCATCACAACATTTAAACATATAAACTCATCATACATCGCCCCCCCCCCAATAGCAAATTAACGTGGCTGTATTCACCATAACTATAACAACTAATCAAGGCATTCAGTGTTCCCCTCCGACATACATCATCATATTCAAATCAAAATAATTCATAAAAATAATGGCTTCTTCATTTTAAATCATAAATGAACATATAACGTGCATATTGTTGGGCAGAGTGATTTATAATTGTATAAATAAATAAGTTGGATTAAATCATAATAATTTAAAAACATAATGTATAAAAATACTGGTTTCTTTATTTCAAATTATAAAACAAGCACATAACGTACCTATTATTGGGCAGAGTAATTTAGAATCGTACAGATAAAATAGGCTGGATTAAATCTCTATAATTTGAAGACATAATGACAATTTATGGTTAAATATCGTAAACAAGAAATAAGTGGAATTATTAAAACCCCGTATAAACAGAGAATATGATAAACGAGAGAATGAGGCTTGGTATAACCACAAGAGAAGTTATTAATTACCTCCAATTTTCCTAATAATAATATATTATAACATTACATAAACATTTCCGATTGAGGTAGCAGAACTGTTATTTGACACAACTTGTAACATGTCTGACGGTGATGACTACTTGTGACATTGGTGCTTGCTGTGGTCGTGGGTAGAGTTACTAATTTACCTCAATCAACGTAAACAATGGGGCTCCAATAATTACATTATTGTGTGGACACCGACACAACCATGAAATTCGGGAAGATCGCGAGATACCTTTAGTAATCATTCATGAATGATTGGGGATATTTCAACATCTTTAAATAGTTCTATTTTTGATCATATCACTTTCCCGTAGTTAAATGGAGTGAAAGGGCATGGTAATAAATGGTCTAAGAAACTACAGAAGCACGTGCATGTATAACAAACACTCGTAAATAAACTTCGTAGTCATAACCATTTGCAAACTATCAATTGAATAAATAAGAGAATTTACAAATTCATTAAAAGGTCAACGAAATCTAGAAAATAAATCAATTCATGTCATAATCGCCAACCTGTGTTTTATTTCCCTGTACGTTATAATTATATATATTAATTTACTTCATCGTCAACCTGTGTTTAATTTCCCTGTGTCTTACAATTTTAGCGTGTCTATTATTAAATAAACAAAACAAGTCCTTAAATTGTTGCTTTCTTGTATTAATCCATTATTAGTGTACGTTAATTAACACATTACCAATAGCAAAGTACCTTAAGAGTAATCACGGTAGTTAAATCAAACGTCACGACGTGTAAGTACTAAATACGATCACAAATCACGAGCCAAAAATAATTAAAACATTATATAATAAATCATGAGCCAAAATAATCAAGAAATTATATAATAATTTCACGATAAAAACTACGAATAATAAAATAAATATAATAAAATAATAATCGGAGCGTTACAATAGTAAAACGGCGTTCCATATAAAAACATAGTAATATATTTTATTATAATTATTAATATTGATTACTACGTAGTAAAGGTCAAAACCATCTTAATGATTATTTATAAAGATTATATCTATAGTTGAACATCTATCAGCGCAATATAGACTTTGAATGATGAAGAATAACAGCATCGGACATCGCTTCTATACAATTCCACTTTTATTTTCGTCCTCGCGCTAAATGCATTGCGACTTCCGTATACCAATTCTTGAAACATTTATTATCAATCCCCTACATATTTCAGGGATACAGGCGAGCCCGCCTCAATTCGTTCATAGCCGTAAATAACGGGGACGTCCGTGAGTCGGCGGCGGGCAATAAATATTTTAAAATTCGTCAACGTTTCCGATTAGTTCCAAGACAATCCAGAAACTCTTGCCATCGGTCTTCGGGCCTTCGGGGGCGGCTCGAGCCGCTCGTGAGATATGAGCGCGGCGACTGTGAAATGTGCGTTATTTCATCGGTGATTTGTTGGAATCTCCTGGAACGGCGGCATCCGCCGTGGGTGGATGGATGCCGGGGGACCTGGGGGTGGTGGCCCACCCCCCAGCCCTTGGGACGGAGTGAGTTCGCAACTTGACAATTTCTCCGGCTGGGCGCGAGGCGGCGACACGATTTCGCAAACTTGCGATGGAGTTGTTTTTTAACTGTTTGCGGGTGTTAAGGGCGCGGGAGGGGGTTATTAAATTGAGGCTGCCAAGGGTGAAAATGAGCTGTAAGCGGGTTAAAAATATTTGAGACTTTCAGAGAAGTTAAATGTATGAGTAAGTTTGTATACGATTAGCAATTTGATTGTTTCTTTTAGTTGATTTTAATGTGAGAACTGATTAATGATAATCTGCACAAATCATGTCGATGAGTATAAAAAACAATTTTTAAATTTCAATAATCTACCATTTAATCTTTGAAGTATTATATTTTTTTATAACACGATATGTGTCTGTAAACTATTGTTAGGTATCGAATTGTATTATTGGCTAATAATTGATTACTTAATAATAGAGGCCGGATATATGTGCCGTTATCTATATATATATATATAATAATAATTCAAAATTCAGGACTTCAAGCCGCTCAACTTCGCACACAAAAGTAGATGTTTACTTTTGTGGGAATCAACAACGGATCAGACGGGAAAGCAGGGACAACAGGACGATGTAATCAAGGAACCACAAGAAGATAACTGCAAGTAGAAAGTTTGCGTAAACTGCAAGAGTCATATTATCACATAAGTTGGCTTGTGTATATAGGATTTAATTTGTTAATGTTGGTCATAGTTTATTATGTATTTAATAATTTTGTTTTCTATTGTTTTTGATTTGTTTGTTTAGTTCAGTTTATATTAGACGTTTTAATATTTGGTTATTTTCAATTCATTAAAGTATTTGAACAAAACTCTATTTAGTTATGATTGAACCTACTATTGAACCTGAGATAAGAGTAAATAAATAAAAACGTAACATTTTGTAGTCCTGAAAGTAGGGCAATTCGAAAACGTTACAATATATATAAGCCGGCGCAACGGGCTCAGCTTACGAACGAATAACGAAGGGCCTTGAGTTACTGGCCCTTAAGGTGCGCACATGCAAGTTCGGTGCTGGTTATTAAAAGAGGATATGTGGCCTATTTTTTTGGTGTGAGTGGATAAATATGGATTATGTGTTGGAATAGATTAAAGGTCAGTACTTAAACTACAATATGTATATCAGATTGGGGTGTTCCGACATATGCAATTAGATTGGAATGTTCACATTCTTAAGAGGTGTATCCTTACGATCTTTATATCTGAATTAAAGAGCCTCATGATTATATAAAGAAGGGGTGTGTCCTTACGATATTTATATCTGAATTAAAGAGAGGTGTGTCCTCATGATTGTATAAAGAAGGGGTGTGTCCTTACGATCTTTATATCTGAATTAAAGTGAGGCGTGTCCTCATTATTGTATAAAGAAGGAGTGTGTCCTTAATATATTTATATCTGAATTAAAGAGAGGTGTGTCCTCATGATTGTTTAAAGAAAGGGTGTGTCCTTACGATCTTTATATCTGAATTAATGAGAGGTGTGTCCTCATAATTGTATAAAGAAGGGGTGTGTCCTTACAATATTTATATCTGAATTAAAGAGAAGTGTGTAGTGACCCAGAATATACGCCCATTATGAAATGCACCCACGCGATAAAATGACTAATATTATGAGATTACTAGTAATAAATAAAATCATTAAACTTATTCACTTAAAGTAAAAGCCAGATAATACACACGACAGGAAGGCGCCCAGCCAAGTGGAAGCAAAATCGACACCTAACGCATGGTAAACACGTGTCGATAAAGTTACGTGTTCGTTGTCTCATAAGTAAAAACGGCTATTCAAATCTCTCGATAAGGCACTTATATATAAAATGATGAACAAGTTAAATAAACATAGTTTGAATAGAATTATTAAACGTACATATATGAACATAGGGAACGAATGAAACGAAAATGATGAACAACTTAAACAAAAATAGTTTAAATAGAAGTATATAGATAAACATAGAGAGTGAATGAAATGAAAATTGTGAACAATTCAAATAAACATAGGGGGAATAATAGCTCGCAAATCTTTCAAATAATTAATATTCTTTTTATCATGTCAATCAATATAGACAATGGAAAAACTGGATGGCATTCCTGTGGACACAAACACAGTCATGTGATCCAGCGAGATCGCGAAATATCGTTTGTAATCTTGTATTATTTATGATGTTTCAAAATCTCTGAATGGTTCTACTCTAATCATATCAAGCATCATAGATAATGGAAAAACTGGGTGGCATTCCTACGGATACAACCACAGTCATGTGATCCGGGGAGATCGCGAAATATTGTTTGTAATCTTATATTTTTTATGATGTTTCAAAATCTCTGAGTGGTTCCATTTTAATCATATCAATCAGCGTAGTTAAATAGAATGAGTGAATATGGTATTAAATGATTCAATAAATGAGAGACGGATGAGCATGTAAAACAAACTCACGTAAATAAAATAAATAAAATGAGTGAATATGGTATTAAATGATTCAAGAAACGAGAGACGCATGAGCATGTAAAACAAACTCACGTAAATAAAATAAATAGAATGATTGAATATGATATTAAATGAGTCAAGAAACGAAAAACACATGAGCATGTAAAACATACTCATGTAAATAAAAAAAATAGAATGATTGAATATGGTATTAAATGATTAGAGAAACGCGAGATGCATAAGCATGTAAAATAAACTCACGTAAATAAAATAAATAGAATGATTGAATATGGTATTAAATGATTAGAGAAACGCGAGATGCATAAGCATGTAAAATAAACTCACGTAAATAAAATAAATAGAATGATTGAATATGGTATTAAATGAGTCAAGAAACGAAAGACACATGAGCATGTAAAACATACTCATGTAAATAAAAAAAATAGAATGATTGAATATGGTATTAAATGATTAGAGAAACGCGAGATGCATAAGCATGTAAAATAAACTCACGTAAATAAAATAAATAGAATGAATGAACATAAATGAATGAAGACAAAATAAACTCACACAAATAAAATTGGCATTCACCTTCATTTTCAAATATTAATGAATAAAAGAACTTATAAATTCATCACAAGGTTAACGAAATAGAAAATAAATTCAATCATGTCTACTTGTTAATGTGTATATTATTTGCCTGTCTCTCCCAATTTTAATGTGCACGCACATGAATTAACAAAACAAACCCATAAATCTGTGCTTTATTATACTAATCCATGATTTACGTCTTCTAACACATTACCAATAGCAAAGTACCTTGAAAGTAATTACGGTAGTTTATTAAACATCGCGTAAGTACTAAATACGATCAGAAATTACGAGCCAAAAATAATTAAAAAAATATTGAATAATTTCATGATAAAATATACAACGATAAAATCAGTATGTGTTGAAATGCTACAGGTGTGTCCTCATGATTGTATAAAGAAAGGGTGTGTCCTTAAGTTCTTTATATCTACAGTAATTGAATTAAAGAGAGGTGTGTCCTCATGATGGTATAACGAAGGGGTGTGTCCTTACGTTCTTTATATCTGAATTAAAGAGAGGTGTGTCCTCATGATTGTATAACGAAGGGGTGTGTCCTTACGTTCTTTATATCTGAATTAAAGATAGGTGTTTCCTCATGATTTTATAAAAAAGGGGTGTGTCAGGAAATACCTGCTTGATTGACTAACAGATTAACTGACTGGCAGAGCTTTAAACTTCAACTTGAAGACACTATCAACTTGTCATCCTCAATAAAAAAACGAAGACCAGCTAGACAATGAAGCAGAAAATTTTGTTAATAATATCCATCAAGCCACATGGGATAAAACCCATAAAGAGAGGTGCTTCCTCATGATTTTATAAAAAAGGGGTGTGTCCTTGTTTTCTTTATAATCACAGTCATTACATAAAGGAGGGTTTGTCCTCATGTCCTTAATTAATACGGTACTCGATTGAGTATTAAGAGTTGTATGTCCTTGCTTTAAACGTGAAGGTAAATTACAATACTTGTAGACAACAAAGGTCGAAGCCGTGTCTGCTAGGGTTCCATTTAGCAAGAGAACAACTGGCGGGGGAAGGGGAGATGCTCCCCCGGGAAGTCCTTCCAATTATAGTTAATATACAATACTAAAAGAATACTCTTCATATGTGGGGAAATCATTTGGAGCCAATGCCATCTTCGGATCGAGCTCAATATATAGCCTGCGGATTCTGACCAATGAAAATACAGTATATTATGTAAGTGATTATTATTATTACTAGGTAAAATGACGAAAATATATATATTAAATATAGCGTCAAGTTAAGGCTACGATTGTAGAACTAGCGACGAAGAACTAGCTTAACACTATATGTACGTGGAAGAGGCATGGAATATGAACTCTGACCGATTGTCCTCACCCTAAGCGATAGTGGTATACAAAAGGAAATACCTGCTTGATTGACTAACAGATTACCCGACTGGCAGAGCTTTAAACTTCAATTTGAAGACACTATCAACTTGTCATCCTCAATAAGAAACGAAGACTAGCTAGACAATGAAGCGGAAACATTTGTTGATAATATCCATCAAGCCACATGGGATAACACTCCTATTATTACCCCACCAACAAAGCCAACAATTACCCCAAACAAATTCGAACTCTTATTTCCGAAAAGAGAAGACTCAGAAGGATCTGGAATCAAACTAGATGCCCAGCAGATAAAACTAGAGTAAATAACGCAACACAACAACTCAAAAGAAAGATTCAAAAAATTAAAAATGACTCTATTAGTGAACATCTAATTGGACTATCATATGACAGTAAAACTGATTATTCACTTTGGAAAGCTACTAAGAGACTTAAGGGACCAATCTTGCAAAATTCTCCAATTAAAACTGCAGAAGGGACATATGTAAAAAGCAACACTCAAAACGCTAATTGATTTGCCGAATATCTTGAAAGGACTTTCTAACCGAATGAAGCACTGGGAAAATATTACACAGGAAGAAGGTGAAATCAAACTCTCTGCCCCTAAAGAAATTAAAATGGAAATTAAAAAAAAACATTAACACTAAGATTAACACGCAGCCGAGTGTAGTCGCGCAGTCGTGTAGAGTTTGTAAAGTGCAAATAAACAACGCGAGCGAATGTTTCTCCTCTTATACATGTGAAAATAAGTTCCACTTATCATGTGTTATAAAGAGATCGGAAAGTATTGCCGAATCCAAGAACTGGAAATGGATATGTGATATATGTGTCAAAGAATTTTCAAAAAGTCGTAAGCTGCTCCCAAAGTTCGACGGTGTAACCAAGCAGGTAAATGAAGCATGCAAAGATATTATCAGCTTCGACATTCAAAGGAAACTGAATGCTCTATTTATAATGATCAATAAGACCCAAGAGGAGGTCCTAACCTTAAAAGGAACCAAGGCATGCGAAAACATAAGCCATGCAAATAAAGTGGGATCTACATTACTTAAACCATATAGTAAACCAGCATCTCAGCAAATGAAGCAAAAATCAATAAGTTCGGTTGAAAACGGACAGAAAAATATGTCTCGGAAAAAACAAACGTCTGAGGATGGAATCTCGAACGCAAAATAGACCAACGGAAAAAATGTAAATACAAGCGGTGTCTGCGAACCCACAAAAGCAAACGTGAGCTCAGGAATGATTGACCGTGAATTTATAGGGCAAGGCAGAGCTGCGCTCCTGTACCTGAGATAATCCCTTACGCAAAAAGGGATTACAATTTTCGGGGCATTGCTGCGCTCCAAAGTGACCTTTTGGCACCCCCCACGAACAGGACAATTTCGTTAACTTAACCCCCAATGAGTTGTGATAAGTACTTCATGTTTTTGAATCTTATCACTAGCCCGATTTTTTAAATTATTTTCTGTTGATATTATAGTGTGGGAAATTTTGTAATAAGGTGGAGAGGGTGGTTATTTAGATATAAATAAGACAGTGCTGTAGAAATAGTTTAAATCATATTCTGGTGTTGAACTTGAGACCTGCGACAATTAGCAGCATGGAGTCAATTCAGAAAATCTTCAGTCAGAGAGGTAAACAACTAAAAGTGTTCGAGAACTATAAGTTTCCAAATTGTGGCGAAACGAAATTTGGCGTAAAGTGGAGGTGTACGGAAAAAGTTGTACTTCCAGGCTATATACCGATGAAGACTTAACAATAGTGTTGGGTGAGTACAACCATCATTTTGTAGTTAATACCTTTAATATAATATGTAAGTTACGGTTTTTTTCCATAACAGAAAAATCAGTGCCACCACCAACCACAAGATGGACGAAAATATTCACCGTCAACTAGTTTCAAACAGAGCAAAGAGGAAAACCACCGAAGACTTAACCGAAAGGCCATCGAAAATCATACACCAAGAATTATTACACCTATGCCCATACTTTCAGGAAAAATATATTTCCGAGCGCAGATCTGCCACACCGAATTTATATCTTCTACTAATCGCCAGCACTTTAGGGAAAACGGAAATAGAAATAGAAATAAAAATACCAGCACATTATCTGGAATATCTGTGAATACAGATTTATATGGTGCAACTTGATACCACCAATATCATTTATACAATCTACACCCAAGCACAACGGTGGATGATAAAATAACCTTCCTCAATGAATTGAGTATAGTTGAATCTAAATGCGAACAATTAATCGCCAAACAGTCGGATATGTACAGCTCCTTCAAGGTAACTGTCTCATCCGAATATGATGATCGTATGAAAGACGAGGCTACCTGGCCCAAGAATGTCCGCATAAATCGTTTCTTTCAATATCTTGAGAGAAAAAAAAGAATCTTTAAATGGTAGCATCTTGGTTCTCAACGCTCAAACGTTTAGAAGCAAATCAAATGACGTGGAAACTCGTGAAAAAGTAAATGATATTATATCAAAGCTAGACTTAAGTAGCTATGCATGATACCATACACACGACAAAGGAGTAAATAATAAAGCCGCAAAAAGTGAAGAAAAAGCAGCAAATAACTTAGCTACATTATTTCTCAATACACGATCTGTCCGTAACAAAATTCAGCTTCTCTGAGCATTTATTCACGACACATCGACTAACCTCTTAGCACTACAAGAATACTGGCTTCTGAGGGCTTCTGAGGGCTTCTGGGGGCTTCTGAGTGGCAGCTGCAATTCCTTGCATGCCAGATTAATTGTGGGGGGTGACGCTATGAAAATCGGAAACTTTACTGCTATGTCAAGTTTTTGCAGAAATGAACCCTGTGGAGGAAGTGCTATTCTCTCTGATAACTCCATTTCCGCTGTTGAAAAGGTGAATGTGCAATCCTTTAATATTCCAAATGTATGTGAAATGTCCGATGTGGTGATGTCCGATATAATTATTATGATTTTAAAATGTTTATACACTCAGATGCAAAAAACGGGTCAAAATGGGTCATTGTTTGCAAAGGAACCATTTTTTTTATTTTGAGGTTGTATAGTCCTTAGAATATTTTTTTTAGTGTTTTACAATCAAAGAGACCGTCAGGATGTAGATAGAAGCAACATATGGTACTTATTAATTAGTTATTAAGCGAACACGATAATGTATGTATACACGAAAGAAAATGATTTTCTGCAAAGTAAAGTTAACAGAGGTTAATAATGAAAATGATAGTTAATCGAAAACAAACAAGTCAAAACCCAGTAGCCACCTTGATCCTCTATGCATAATGCCGAATGAGCAATAGGTAGTGAAGAACGCATACCTTTAAATGTTAATTTCGCTTATTAAATAAACTGATAAGTATCATATATTGTTTTTTTCTACATCCTGATGGTCTCTTTGATTGTAAAACACTAAAACTTTTATTCTAAGAACTATAACAACATAAAAACTTTAAAAAATGTTTTTTACTTTAAAAAATATATGAAAAAGTTTTGTATTTGAAATTATATGATCACTTTAAAAGTAACAATTTGCTCAGCAGTTTACAATTCGGGTTTAGGAGAAGTATGTCAACGCAGGATGCAATAAACTACCTGATTGAGAAATGGCTGAATTCATTCTAAAAAGGGATAATATTTGCATGCAGCTTTCCTGTACTTATCGAAGGCGTTTGACTGTGTATCACACGTAATTCTACTGAAAAAGTTTTACTTTTATAACATAAATCCAAACAGTTGTAGGTTGCTGCTTTCATGTCTGCAAAATCGCGAGCAATGCGTCTACTATAGCGGCGAATTTTCATCAACGCTCCCTGTTGATATTGGTGTTCCACAGGGATCAATCCTGGGCCCGCTACTGTTTATAATATGTATCAATGACTTTCCAGGGATCCTTGACGACAATGATGCAATTTTGTATGCCGATGATTCCACGGTACTGTCGAAAGGTAGCAACCTGCAACAAGCAATGCAGATTGCAGGTGGTGCGCGGTCGAGGGCTAGGGACTGGTACAGTTGTAACAAGCTTAGTTTGAATGAGTCCAAAACAACACACATCTTGCTCTCGTTGCGACCATTTGAGCAAGTACAGGATTGCAATGTAGTAACCAAATTCGTTGGTATATACATAGACAATCAAAAAAACTGGTCTAAACATACTCGACATCTATCAGCCACTCTAAACAAAAACGTCTTTCTACTCAGAAATTTGTACTGCAATCTCTCCGTAAATACCATCAAAATGGCATACTTTGCACTATTTCAAGGCAACATGACTTACGGGTTACTTGCATGGGGCCATACGACCGCCCTTTGAACGAAAATTTTTGCGATTCAGCGCCGAGCAATTCGTGTCATCACAGGATCTGACTACCGGGAAGACTGTAGAGCTCTATTTAAAAAACTCGGTATTTTGATACTACCGTGTCTTTCTATACTACAATGTGTATTGTACATTAAAAAAAATAGGCACCTGCATGTCAAACACAGTGAGATACATGACCATGATACTAGACAGAAGGATCATGCCTGTCTGGGGAACACTAGGCAATCGTGCGCCCAAAATGGTGCGCGATATCATGGTGTTCTAATGTATAATGCACTCCCAAGTAGCATACAGTCCCTGGAGAGCATTAATATCAAGATGAAGGTGAAGGAAAAGCTAAAGGAAATGGTGACGGAAATGTTCGAGTTAGTTTAATATTGCGTTAGTGCAAGAGTATTTTTCGTGGTAATTTACCTCTGAACATGTTTACGAATTTTAAAGCAAATCCGTGCAGAAATAACGGCGATCTGTTGGAATTACAAAAACGCTACATATTGGGCGATTGAGAAAACACCCTTGAATGAGTTTTCTTGCTAAAAGAATGTTTACCATTTTACCAGAATGTTATAGCCAGTGTGGCATAAAAACCAGCAGTAACAAAATTCTCTTAAAATATTTATACCTTATTATGAGTTGATTATCATCTCCATCTTAAATGTATGGGAAATTATGGCTACTTGGAGGATGAATCACAAATAACTATTGCTTTGTTGCATTACAATACAATTTATATCATTTAAAATAAAGCACTAACCACAACTATTAGTGTGAAACCCTTATTTTATGCACTATAAAACCGACTATAAAATCTAGATACTCCAAGTCCTAGACACCCTCTGGTGCGCCAGAGTGCTAAAATTATTATGGTCATCCCCTCTAGACACGGTGCAATCTAATTATTGTAAAATTTCCGAGTGCTAGTGCAGTCACCTTCTCGCCCTTGGGCTATTCGCATATTACACGGTGGAGTTATAGCAGAGGGAGACGTATATCGACAAGGGATTCTGCGCTAATAGAAAATTTACATGCCATCGCTGGGGAGAGTTCGATTGAAAATCGCGCGGTGGGAAATTGAAATTAAGTTGAAAGTTTCCAGGGGAGAAGTTGAATGTCGACGCCAGACGTGATGGGTCTTCCTGCGGAGGACGATTGCGCAGCCATACGTCGAACATTAATGGCTGTAATTGATGTAAGTGGAGTAGGAATGGAATATTGGGGGAGCATTTGCAAAGTTAACATCGCTCCAGTTGAGAATCGATGTCTTCATAAAATATTTGTTCAGTTGTGGTACGTGAGTAATTTGCAAGAGGAGACGTGCCAGGTAGATAATTTAGATGGTACGTTGGAGATTATCAACCACCCTGCTTAATTTACCTTGATTATAGTGGGTGGCATCATGTATTTTAAAGTATAAATTACTATACCTCTAGAATTACGTAATAAATATATAATAAAAAATTAAGGGGCGAGTGGATGAGCACGGTATGTTACAATCAACTAAAGTGTTACAAAATGGATTTTACGTGATTTCTCTGTGAATTTTGTATTACTGATGCAAGCAACTTGACCTTTTTTTTATATAAATCATGTAAATAGAGGCATTGTAGTGTCGATAATATAAAACTCCAAATTTGTTACTTACAGGTGCGGTTACTTTTCACAAAAGTACAAAAATGACTTTTGACTATAAATAAAAACTAAAAATATGAGCAGAACCGCATCCTGCAAACTATAAGGGTTGCAAAGTGTATAAGCAAAGCTTCCAACCATGCGCCAAAAAACGTTTACAGATGACAATCAAGAAGAAGAATGGACAAATCAAATAAATATATAATCGCCGGGACGTCATATGCACAAACAGCGATTGGAGATAAGAAAGGGGAAAATGAAAAATAACCACAACAACAAGCAGCAAACACAATTGACAAACACGAAAATATTGTATTTGATTTATTTGATGAAATGCGCGATATGAGGAAACTCATATTAACACTGCTAGAGAAAGAAACATAATGGCACCAAACTTCAAGATCTCCATCTGGAACGCCAATGGACTAGCATTGTACAGTCTAGAGCTTATAAAATGCATTACTATTCATGATCTCGATATGGTCCTTATACCGGAGATACATATTACTGCAAAGAGCTACCTCAAAGTACCCAATTATACAGTATATAATACTACGCACCCTGATGGAACGGCTCATGGTGGAAGTGCTGTAATTATCAGAAACTCCATAAAACACGATATTGGGGATAAGTACCAAACAAACCACATCCAAGCCACAAGTACAATTCTTGAAGACTGGCCAGGAAAGATGACAATTACAGCAATATATTGTCCTCCTCGCCACATAATAAAAGAGCAGATGTTTACAGATTTCTTCGCCACTCTTGGCAACAGGTTTCTAGTAGAAGGCGACTATAATGCCAAACACCAGCGATGGGGCTCAAGATTGGCAACTCCAAAAGGGAACTTGTCAAGTGCATGAATAAAAATAATTATAAACATGTCGTCGGTTTAATATTTCAAGGTTCTATGTAAAAATTTATATATTTCGAAATAAGGACTTTAAATATGTTTGTTATTACAGAAAATGATGTATTGTGCACTGAAATTGGATTTTTTTATATCACAGGTTCTTAATATTCCGATTTTAACTTTCCATACTTTCAAGGTATGCACCTTAATAGGCGTCTTACATAAAGAAAGCACATTTTTACAAAGCGGAAGCAGCTTGGCTTGCAGTTCTCCAAACATCATTGTCTGATTGGTCCAAGATCCACACTCTCACTAGAAAACAAACTTGCTATTTATAAAACCATTATGGAGCCGGTGTGGACATACGGTGCTCAACTGTGGGGAACCGCAAGCGTATCTAATATAAATGTGTAATAGATGTATGTAATATAGATGTAATGTATGTAATATATGTGCCTTAGAGGTAAAGAAGGTTGTCTAACCTACCGCAACGACCACGCATAAAAGTTTAATAAAGACAGTATACACATGGCAGTTGTGTCGTTCAGTCGATTCCTAGATCCACTCCCAGATATATAACATGGCGCAGCTTAACGGACATTAAAAGGAGAAATTAAAAGAAGACGTGAAAATGGAAAGCAGAGGAATCCAACCAATTAAATAAAACGGCAATCTCAGTGAGAATTGGAGACAATGGAAGCAGAGGTATGAAATATACTCCGCCACTATAGAATTAGACTCAAAACCAGAAAAAACGCAATGTGCACATTTACCGCATTTAATGGGCGAAGAAGCCATTGCAATCTACAGTAGCTTCACATTTAGTGACGATGATAAGGACAAAATTACTGTACTAAAGAAGAAATTTAATGACTATTTCATTCCAAAAAAGAACCTAACCTACGAGAGATATAAATTTTTCACGTCCCGCCAAAATGAGGAAAGCACAGAACAGTATGTCACGTCTTTAAAAAACCAAGCAAAACAGTGCGAATTCTCTGAAAATTTTAAAACGTAATTAATAAAAACGATGCTAATCATTGGGATAAAAGATGAGAAGGTTCGAAAGCAACTTCTACAACATCAAGAGTACACCCAGGAAAAAGCAATCGAGACATGTGTGTTAACCGAAACATCCAGACATCGCTTCAGGGTATGAAACAATCAACGAGTGGAAACCAAACAAGAAATTTCAAAGAAGTGGATCAAGTAAGAAATCAGAAGAAAACAACACAAAAATTCCGAGAAGATTCTTCAAGATCGAACGAAAATAGAAATTACAATCAGGTACAAAGAGAAATTAAAGACTGTTGTCACAAGATGTGGTAAATCACATCCGACAAATAAATGTCCAGCATACGGTAAAAAATGTTTAAAATGTAAAAAGGACAATCACTTTGCAAATAAATGTAGGAATAAATCTGTAAACCAAGTGAATCAATCGGATAATTGTAATGATCACTTGAGTATAGGCACAATTAATAATGGAAACAAAAACCACAATAATTTTAATCATTGCATTATAGAGTTGAGTATAGGTGAAGATGCAGATGTAAAGGCTAAATTTAAAATAGATACGGGAGCAAGTGTCAATATAATTTCCTACTTTGAATTAAAAGCGTGTAAATTTAATTTAAAAAATATTGAGAACATTAAGGAAAACTTAGTCACATTTACTGGAGATAAAATTCCTATATTGGGAAAATGTTATCTAGATTTATACTATAATGGATATTGTTTCAAGAAATCTGAATTCTTTGTAGACAAAAGTAATAATGGGTCAATCTTAGGTTTAAGAACATGTATTCATTTAGGAATAATAAACATAAAAAATGATGAGGATATTAAATTCATTAATACAGTAAATAAAAACCAAATTAAAAATTATGAAGAATTAACCAATAGATATAAAGATGTATTTGAAGGTATAGGTAAAACAAGTAAGCCATATCACATTGAAATACAAAAACATGCAAAACCAGTAGTAAATCCAATAAGAAATGTACCTTTTGCTATACAAGATCAATTTAAAAAATGTTTAGAAAATTTAGAAAAATTAAAAATAATAGAAAAAGTTCAAGGCAGCTCAGAATGGATAAATTCATATGTACTAGTTAGAAAAGAAGATGGTTCTCTACGAATCTGCTTAGATCCAAGAGATTTAAATGAAGTTATAATAGATACAAAATACAAAATACCAAACATTTGAATGGTTCAAAAATATTCACAATATTAGATGCAGCTAGTGGATTTTGGAACATTCCATTAGATGAAAAATCTAGTAAGTTATGCACTTTTGCAACCCCTCATGGTAGATACAAATTCAATAGACTACCATTTGGTATTAAAACTGCTAGTGAAGTATTCCAAGAAACTTTTCAAGAAATTTTTCATATAAAAGGTGTAGTAATCTATGTCGATGATATTTTAATTCATGCCGAGACTAAAGAAGAACATGACAAAATATTGGAAGAAGAATTTAAGATAGCTAGAGAAAGAAATGTAAAATTTAATAGAAACAAATGTAAATTTGGTCTAGATGAAGTTAAGTATATAGAACATAAGTTTTCAAATAAAGGTATATCAATGGATGAAGATAAAATTGAAGCCATCGTAGGAATGCCCAAACCAATTTATAAAAAAGATGTCCAAAGATTCCTAGGTTTCATAACTTATGTAGGAAAATTTATTCCAAACTTATCAAAAATTACTCAACCATTAAGGGATTTAATTAAAGATAACAATTTATTTTCATGGGAACACCCTCAAGAAAAAGCATTTAACGAATTAAAAAAGATAATTTCACAAGAACCAATTTTAAAGTATTTTAATCCAAGAGAGCAAATAACAATATCAGTTGATGCATCTAGCTCAGGCTTAGGAGCAGCACTCTTGCAAAATGAAAAACCATGTGCATATGCTTCTAGAGGTATGACAGAAACTCAGCAAAGATATGCTCAAATAGAGAAGGAACTATTAGCAATATGTTTTGGCGTACAAAAGTTCTATCAATATGTTTATGGAAGAGAGTTTACAGTTGAAACCGATCACAAACCATTAATTTCCATATTCAAAAAATCATTAAACTCATGCCCAGCTAGATTACAAAGGATGCTTTTGACATTACAAAAATATAAAATAATTTTAGTTTACAAACCAGGCAAATATCTAATAATAGCTGATACATTATCACGAGCAACAGTAAATAAAGTATTCGAAGATAATTTAGAATTAAACGCTCAAGTATGCCTAATCGAAAAAAATTAACAATTAAAGAGGACAGGTTAAAACAATTGATAAAAGCAACTGAAGATGATGAAGAATTAAAAATGATAAAAGCCTTTATTAAGGATGGATGGCAAAAGAGCATAAATAAAATGACAGTAAATTTAAAACCATTTTACAAATTAAAGTCAGAAATAACAATGGGAAGCAATAACTTAATATATATTAATCAAAGAGTCATTATACCAAAATCATGGAGAAACAAAGTCCTTGAAGACATACACACAGGTCATTTAGGTATAAATAAATGCATATCGAGAGCAAAATTTGCAGTATATTGGCCTAATATGATAACACATATAGAAAATGTAATTAATAGATGTTACGTATGTAATAAATATTCAAACTCGAATAGAAGAGAGCTTATGATAAATCATCAAATAATTAAAAAACCATGGCAAAAAATAGGAATTGACTTATTTGAAATACAAGGTGAAACCTTCCTTATTGCAGTGGATTACTACTCAAAATATCCCGAAATCATGACGTTGAACAAAAATCTGACTTCCAAAAATGTAATCAACAAATTAAAATCCATATTTGCTAGATATGGAATACCCAAAATTGTTGAATCAGATAGTGGAAGACAATTCATCAGTGAAGAATATGAAACATTTTCCAAATAATGGAATTTTCAAATAACTAAATCATCCCCACATCACCAACAGTCCAACGGTTTTACAGAAAGATCAATTCAATCCATTAAGAAATTAATTAAAAAGACATTAGAAAATAGAGAAGACATATACTTAGCTTTATTAAGTTACCGTAACATCCCTGTCTATGATACCTACACACCATCTCAGATATTAATGTCACGATACTTAAGAGACAACTTACCCATTAATGAAAACAAACTAAATTCTCAAATTATAAATAAGACAAAACTAAAGAACAACTACTTTAATAATAGATTATGAGATAATTAGGAGATAATAAAAAAAAGATACACAAGTAAGGTAGACTTAGAGCAAATATTGCAAAGATGTCTAAATAATAAGAAAGAATGCGATGTAAAACCACAATGGACTGTATTTATAATAACTATACTAGAGAATGCCATTGATTGAAACCTCACATGTATGAGAACATAGAGCTTGTGTCTTACCAATATTCATTTTGTGCAATTATATTAATATTTGAAGCTTGACGAGATTATTACCGTCGTTTATCAAAGCCAAGAGCGGTTTCGATACAAACCAATTAAATGATAAATTCCCCCCTTAATGAAACATCATTAACGCCAATTAAGGAGTTAACTGCGAAACAAAACGCAACTCAATCATCTCTGGAGCCCCCCTTGGCATCCCGGAACGCCCAGGCCGTCTGGAGTGATTCCAAGCCAATTAAAACTTTTTCTCCATGACCGCGGAGCAGAATTTGGCCTAATGAACACACCCACGTCAATATCCACCCTTCCACGAATCAAGGATTTTCGGATGCGTAAATATTGGCGTAATTCTTATTACGCTGGCAGTGTGGACCGTCGGTGTTAATCGCCAGACGCCAATCCCCCAAAGTTCGCAGATTCCCGATTGACACGGGCCAAAGTCCAATCCTCCAAATTAAAATCGAAACTTCGACGAGCCCGACGCAATTAACTCTGATCCCTGCCGACGATAACCGGCGCTTGGATCGATGGATGAGCCCCTGATTTCGTTATTTCGTCTCGTTCGGGAATCATAATTGGGCAAAATTTTAATTGATATCTGCGCGAGTTAATAAAATTTGATCGCCTGTTTTGAGTTTGGATAAGTTTGGAAGTTTCAAATTGTAAAATCCGTGAGGTTTATTGTTACAGCGATGGCTGAATAATAAATTAGGGACGGCTTGGGAGTGAAATCATGAATTGGACGGCTTTGGGGGAGTCTTAATGGATTTTAGAAGTTGTGGTTAGTTAAATTAGCAATTAATTTAAAGCTGAAATAGAGCCTACTTTTATATCAAACTCAATTAAGTATGTTTTAATTAATAATAAAAATAACATAAATTAACTAAAATTTTGGCCTATAAATACTTCAATATTGTATCACTAGCGTAAGTCGGGGCCTCATATAGTAAGGATTTCTCCCATATATATTCTATATTATTTGTATTAACTATACTTATTCTGGATTTACTTTATACTGTGTGAGACTTTCTTGTTGCAGCATGTGTGGCGTGTTTGAAGAATATTATATTATACTTGTATATTATAACAACACGTATACCACGAGTTCCCACTAACTTCATAGAGTTGGTTGCCTAAACTAATTTTATCATTAGATGAACGTTACTTTGTTTATGTCACTGTTTATTTTTATGTTATGTCTATATTGGATGATCTCTATTGTCTATATGAGTATGGATGTCTAATTTACAAGTAATTCAGGGATTTCAGGGACAAGTCAATTTTTCTCAAAATACGGGTTATTATGTAGACATGTCCATCTAACGTATCTACATAATCCTGTACAAGAACTGAACATTTGCCGTCTATAGTATTCCGTACATATGTGTATTGGTGGTTGTCTAGTTGTCTATTTTACTGCAATAACTGGACAAGTCCGGACATGTCCACTTATTGCTCAGTATCACTCTGTATAGCGTTACATTGTGAGTAGAATACACACTTCTTTCTCGTGAGTTATATAAGTATCGAAATGAGTTTTATACCATCAGAAAATGAAGGTAATCGTGAAGAGCATGAAAATAATCAGAAAAGTGATGAAATTCCTAACCTAGAAATTCGACGCGGGAAAAAGAGACTTAGAAACGATAAATTATGGAAACGAAATCAATCAAAAGCGAAAAGGGTAGCTGGTGATAAGTACACAGACGTTAATGGTAATATTGTACCTGAACAAGCTATGGGAGATGATTGCAAATTCAAATTAAAGCGTTTCGACCGTGTAACTCCTGAAGCAAGAGAACAAATTTTTGAGTCGTTTTATGCCTTAAAGACAAAAGATTTGCAAGATCCATATTTATCTGGTACATTAAGCGTATCTAATGTAAATCGAAGAAGACCACGTTTGGCTGAAAACTGTAAAACTAAACATGTATCATGCACTTACCAGGAAAGACAGTTTCTATTTTATTCAAAGTAGGGACTTACTATTTTTGTTTGTGTATTCAGATTTGGGATAGCCAAAACATCCATAAAGTATGCAAAAAGGCAATGATGGCAGTCCATGGAGTATTAAAGGGTCGATTAAACAGTATTGTGCACCACCTACAAAGAAATGTCACATCTCCTGTAGACAAACGTGGCAGGCATACTAATAGACCAAACAAAATCTCTCCGGAGACTATCTAAAATAAGAGAGCACATTTTATCTTTTCCACAATATAAATCACACTACAGTAAGAAAGATAACATTGCAAGATATTACTTGTCACCACAATTAAATACGACTAAAATTCATGAACTATATTTAAAAAAGCACGAGCCAGAACAATATCTATTATTGAGAGAAAATTAAAAAAATAACCCGAAGTTAAATACGAAATGTTTAGAAAATACTTTGTAGAAAACTTTAATATGTCTTTCGGTTAGCCCAAATCCGATACATGTCATAAATGTGATAAATTGACGAAGAAGATAGAAAGTACAAGCACTGAAGAAGAAAAAAACAGCCTGTCTATGGTAAAAAAATACACATGGCCACAGCGGAGACATTTTATAAGGATGTAAAAGAGAAAACTCTGTTGGCTAAGTCTCAAAATCATGTTGAAGTGATTACGTTTGATTTCCAACAGAAATTTCCCTTACCAGTTTTCACTAGTGGTGAAGTTTTTTATGAAATACAGTTATGGCGATACAACTTTTGCATCCACGTGGGAAGTACAGGCAAAAGTTATGTTTTCGTTTTTGATGAAACACAACGTGTAAAGGGTCAAAATGTTGTTGTAAGTATTCTTTGGTATTTTTTTGCAAAATAATCAAGCCAGAAGCAACAGATACTTATATGTATTCCGATAACTGCGCATCCCAGAATAAAAACTATGTTATGGTTGAGTTTCTTTATAGTCTTGTGTTAACACAAAAATTTTGTTCCATCTACCATCGTTTTCCTGAACCTGGTCATAGCTACTTACTATGCGATCGCAGTTTTGGAGCGATTGAACGTTTGAAGAGGAAACACGACCAAATTTATTTACCTGAGGAGTATATTCAATTAATTCGCTATTCCGGAAAAAAAATGAAGTTATTAAAGTAGATCAAAACATGTTTCTAAATTTTGAAGCACATTACTCTTCTTTATTTTTGAAAAGTTCAAGCACCAAACAAAATAAATTCACAATATCAAAGTACAGAACTTTTAAATACCATCAGAATGATATGCCAACATTTTCGTGCAGCGAATCAGTTTCTATGACAATATTTCAAAAATTTTCATTGCAAAAAAAGATAGCTGTACCTATTTTCTTTGCCAAATGCTGAGCAGGTTCTATACAATGGTCCTCGGCTACTTAAAGAAAAAAGTATAAACACGTAATGAGCCTTCTAAAAAATTATGTACCAGCCGTTGATATGTGGTATTACGACAAGATCGCTGATTACCACAAAAATTTTGAAGACGAAAATAAGAACACGTCATGTTCTGAGTATAAATTTGATTAGTAGCTTCCGTATTCATATGTTAAATTTAGTTTAGTTGAAGAAACAATACTTATGAGTTACTAGAAATAGTAATAGAGTCTATTAGAAATAAACATATTCAAAATAATGGGTCTTTTATTATCAACATTATTTAATATTTTCTCAATACTTTGTAAAAAGTGGACATGTCCAAAATATAATCCATATTATTGTTATTACAATATATTATAAACAAATATATAACACGACTATAAAACCGTGGAACAACAAATGAACATAATGGAAGCAGAAAAATTAATTTTTCCAAACATATACGCCAGTAAAACATTTTCCCTCTCTCCTCAAAAATTTGCATTGCTATACAGAGCGATACTGAGCAATAAGTGGACATGTCCGGACTTGTCCAGTTATTGCAGTAAATTAGATAACTAGACAACCCCCAATACACACATGTACGGAATACTATAGGCGGCAAATGTTCAGTTCTTGTACAGGATTATGTAGATACGTTAGATGGACATGTCTACATAACAACCCGTATTTTGAGAAAAATGGACTTGTTCAGTTATTACATTGGACCCTTTAATTGAATAATCATAAAATATTGTAATTGTTTAAGATTTTTTTGTTAGAAATATCGTACTACACTAAAATGTAAACATGCGTTTGTGCGTCATTGACTCAATTGAGTCAGCGTGGTGAAAATTTTCCGATTGTTGAGAGTCGGTACATTTTTGCAGACTCCACGACTCCGACTGCGGCAACTTAAAATTGCTCGACTCCGACTTCGGCTCCGACTCCTGCTCCACAGCCCTGATCTAAACTGACTGCTTCTAAACTGCAAGAAGTCATTCCATTTTATCCAGAGATTGTTATTATGTTTATTTTAAAATATGTTTATGGTTAAACAAACAATCTTAAACAATTAAAATATTTTATTTTGTTATAGTTTCATCCAAAGAAGGAAGAAAACAATAAAAAAATATATTTTATGATTGTTCAATTATTCCAAAAATAGTATAGTAATAATAGTAGAATTAAAAACTATTTGGGTTGTTAGGAGTCGCAATCGGGAGTGAAGAGTCGATTTTTAAAGTCGAAACAGGTTTCGGAGGTTCTAAAAATAGAGAGTAGGAGTCGGAGTTTGAGTCGGGCTCTTTACCTATCGACTCCATAGCCCTGCTTAAAAGTCATTGTAACAAGATATTAATTGCATTTATACCTAATTTTTTAGCAGTCAGCACGTTTGCACGATATTCCAAATTTACTAGAGCTAACTAAAACACTAAGAACTAAAATATATTGAAATCACTCACCTCTAAGGTAATATCCTTTTGTTAATTTAAATCTGAAACAAATAAAAAATAACAATTAGACAAATTATTTATAGTAGTAAAGTGTACGAAATATTATTTATTATTAACACTTAAAACTGAATAAATGAGATTAGTTATCGAGTTAGGTATTTAGTCGGATAGTACTTTTTAGTTAATATTGTGAATCACCAGGCTGAAACTTGAGTCGTGGTTTACGGTATATGTATACAGGGTCCGTCATTTCACCTCCCGTCTTCAATAGCTCAGTTACTAATTGAGTTAGGATTTTTATATTTTGCAGACTTCAGTTGCTTTCTAGGGTGTATTTCAGGACAATAATTTTGATTATGCAGGGTGTCCCAAAAAAGTGTGACGTCATCATGATGCATATTTTTAGATTGCATGGTATATTTTTTGTTACTTATTTGAGTGCCTCTTATAGATGCCTACATACTTATAAAATTTGATGAAATCGGTTTAGTGACATTAGCACAAAAAAATAAAAACTGAAAAAAATCAGTTTTGCACCATTGATTAAGAAAATTAATAAGGGATAAAAATAGTGCCTCGTTAATAAAACCATACAAGGTACCCATTAAATAAGGTCTGAAAGTTGCGTTAACCAAGTTTTATTGATATGCATTATACAGAGTGTCCAAAATTTAGTATCAAGCTTTTCAAATTTTAAAGCACTTTATTTTTCTTATTTTAAATTGGAACCCCAGTATATTTTTATGTAATTCCATGCGTAATTAAAAGAAAAACATTTTTCCTAATTACAACCCTATCTCAATTCCTAACACATTCAAAGATATTTGCAGAAAACTCGTTTTATCAAAAATTCCAATGTCCATTTTAATTAATCAAAATCGAAGGTGGGTTTGAAAAACCATTTATTGACATTAAAGTTTGACAAAGTGACAAGAGCCATCGTTGACTGTAGTAATATAAAAGTTTAAAACTTTCTTAGCTAAGGTCTTTATACAATCTTTATAAAATATGATTTTCATAATATATTATGACCTATATTGACAAATGTGGATATGACTTTCATATTCGCATTTTAAAATATTACATTCAACCTATTACGAAGACTGGCAATGTCATTTCATACTCGTCTTCGTTTGTGCCTTCAAGAGGGCGGAAGACATATAGAACATAAGTTCTAGCAAGTAATTAATTTTAGAAATGCACAGTTATGTTATGTTTTTATGAAATTTTATTACTAAAACTATTTTTTATACAAAACTTAATACTTTTACGATGTGTAATAGGTTCAGACAAAGATCTGTGAAACCTTTATTACTTTCGAGATATTAATTGTAACTACAAAACATCTTATGTCAATAAATTGTTTTTCAAAGTCACCTTCGAGATTTATTCATTAAAATGTCTATTGGTATAGTTGATAAATCGAGTTTTCTGCACATAACTTTCAATGTGTTAGTAATTTCGATAGAGTTGTGATTAGGAAAATTGTTTGTCTTTTAATTCCACATGGAATGACATAAAAATATATAGGGACTCCAATTTAAAATAAGAATAATAAAGTGCTTTAAAGTTTGAAAAGTTTAACACTAAATTTTGGACACTCTGTATAATGCATATCAATAAAACTTGGTTAACGCAACTATCAGACCTTAGTTAATGAGTACCTTCTATGGTTTTATTAACAAGGCATACTTTTATCTCTTATTAATTTTTTTAACCAATGGTGCAAAACTGATTTTTTTCAGTTTTTATTTTTTTGTGCTAAAATCACTAAATTTATTGGAGATAAAGAGCGAACCCAATATAACATAGCACATTTGAAGCCTGAACGTGAGGCTAAACCAATAGAATAACATAGCAATTTATTACTATTTTGTATGTGATGCGCTGTAACATATGAGGAGCTAACAGTACGTTACATTATTATATATTTTATTTCCCTTCAGAAACCTACTTTGCGTTATCTATTACCGTTTAAGAATGCATTTGGAGAATTTTATTACGTACAAGAAGTCTCGAATTTTTCATGTTTATATACAAGACATTTAAATGAAACATGGTGTCTACATCAGGCTGATAAAATTCACTCCGGCTCGCACGAGTATTTCAAGTGCTTCTATTATGCAGCGAAGTCATAGTACAAAGTCCGGATGTAAGCAGTGCTTGCACAAACACCTTTATATCCCGACTTCCTTGTGTATGGACTAAGTCCCATTTTAATGCATCAACTTGATAATGCGTGCAATCCGATCAATTGCAGTGCTACTAAACCGTGAACCGTGAAGAAAACAATAGTAATCGATGCGATGGGCTTGGTTATAATTCTACTCCGTTATAAAACTGATTATTTCCGTGTGTATTTTGAAGTAATTTGATGGTGATTAGAAGTGCATTTGAACTGGAACATCGTTTTATAAACAATCAGATATAATTATTTGTGGCGGTTCGTTGACATTATAGAGTGGAGAATTGCCAAGCCATACTACGTAATATTTCAGCGAAGTGTAACAATAAGTATCTTATACCTGACCAACTTCGGCGGTAAAGTGGCTGAAGGATGGCTCCATAGCTCAGGAGTTTCGGGTTCGAGCTCATGTAAGATTATATGGAGCATACTCGTGAGGCTCTCAACACCGTTTAATACATGCATATACATAAGGTGACCAGACGTCCCGATTTTGGCGGGACAGTCCCGATTTTTATAAATTTGTCCCGCGTCCCGCGACGTTTGAAAAAAGTCCCGACTTTTGAAAGATTGTGTTTTTTTTTCTTCTTATTTATACTTCTTTATATACTTCTTTATTTATATATATATATATATATATATATATATATATATATATATATATATATATATATATATATATTTATATATTTATACTTCTTTATTTATACGCCGATTTCAATAAAATGAAAACAAAACTAAATGGTTCAACATGTCTACAAAGGGGCCCTATTTTTTTTTTTTGCAAAATCTACAGACTCTCGCTGAAATGAAAGTTGATTCTGCCAAAAAAAAGAAAATTAGGGCCACTTTGTAGAACATGTGGAGACATTTAATTTTGTTTTTGTTTTATTGAAATCGGGCAATAAATAGTTAGGGAGTTATGGAGTTATTGGCCAGCGGCGTTTTTTAGGAGACACCCTGTATATTTTGCGTTCTTTGTTAATTAATTTAAAAATCAACCCCCTGACCCGTTGTCCCGCTTTTCTATCGTTAGGATCTCGTCACCTTATGTATACCTAAATGTGTCTTTTAACATCT
The DNA here is from genome assembly GCA_951805005.1 of Othius punctulatus. Classification (NCBI taxonomy): domain Eukaryota; kingdom Metazoa; phylum Arthropoda; class Insecta; order Coleoptera; family Staphylinidae; genus Othius; species Othius punctulatus. Next base: position 2,216,617 of record OX638140.1, on the reverse strand, counting down.
CATACTCAGAATAAGCGAGATTACAAAAAATTGGGGGTCGAAATTTAATAGCCTCTGATCATTTTGTAAACAAAGAACACTTATGTATATATTTCACTTATTACGCATCCACCATAATGAAAATATCAATCTGGCGCATCCACCATAATGAAAATTATGGTGGAAAATTATTATGAAAACATTATAATGATGATTATATCTATTACAGTTTTATTCTACCCGGCGCATCCACCATATTGAAAATATTCTACCCGGCGCATCCACCATAATGAAAATTTTCTACCCGGCGCATCCACGATAATGAAAAATTTGCTACCCGGCGCATCCACCATAATGAAAAATTTGCTACCCAGCGCATCCACCATAATAAAAATTTTCTACCCGGCGCATCCACCATAATGAAAATTTGCTACCCGGCGCATCCACCATAATGAAAATTTGCTACCCGGCGCATCTAAAATTTCTAAACACTAAATGTGTCTTTTACTATCTTATCCTCAGAATAAGCGAGATTGAAAAATTAGGGGGTTGAAATCTATAAAATATGAAAAAAGTATATTTTTGTACATATTTCTCTTATTAGTTATTGAAATGATTTCAGAATCACACAGCATGTATACCTTAATGTGTCTTTTAACATCTTATACTCAGAATAAGCGAGATTACAAAATTTGGGGGTCGAAATTTAATAACCTCTGATCATTTTGTAAATAAAGAACACTTATGTATATATTTCACTTATTACGCATCCACCATAATGAAAATTTCAATCTGGCGCAACCAATATAATAAAAATTTCATGATTATATCTATTACAGTTTTACGCAACTAATTACACGCAATTGCTACATTATAATGAATGGCGCATCCACCATAATGAAAATTTGCTACCCGGCGCATCCACCATAATGAAAATATTCTACCCGGCGCATCCACCATAATGAAAATATTCTACCCGGCGCATCCACCATATTGAAAATTTGCTACCCGGCGCATCCACCATAATGAAAATTTGCTACCCGGCGCATCCACCATAATGAAAATATTCTACCCGGCGCATCCACCTTAATGAAAATTTGCTACCCGGCGCATCCACCATAATGAAAATTTGCTACCCGGCGCATCCACCATAATGAAAATATTCTACCCGGCGCATCCACCATATTGAAAATTTGCTACCCGGCGCATCCACCATAATGAAAATTTGCTACCCGGCGCATCCACCATAATGAAAATATTCTACCCGGCGCATCCACCATAATGAAAATTTGCTACCCGGCGCATCTAAAATTTCTAAACACTAAATGTGTCTTTTACTATCTTATCCTCAGAATAAGCGGGATTGAAAAATTAGGGGGTTGAAATCTATAAAATATGAAAAAAGTATATTTTTGTACATATTTCTCTTATTAGTTATTGAAATGATTTCAGAATCACACAGCATGTATACCTAAATGTGTCTTTTAACATCTTATACTCAGAATAAGCGAGATTACAAAATTTGGGGGTCGAAATTTAATAACCTCTGATCATTTTGTAAACAAAGAACACTTATGTATATATTTCACTTATTACGCATCCACCATAATGAAAATTTCAATCTGGCGCATCCACCATAAAAAAAAATTGATGATTATACCTATAACAGTTTTACGCAACTAATTACACGCAATTGCTACATTATAATGAATGGCGCATCCACCATAATGAAAATTTGCTACCCGGCGCATCCACCATTATGAAATCTTGCTACCCGGCGCATCCACCATAATGAAAAATTTGCTACCCGGCGCATCCACCATAATGAAAATATTCTACCCGGCGCATCCACCATAATGAAAATTTGCTACCCGGCGCATCCACCATAATGAAAATTTGCTACCCGGCGCATCCACCATAATGAAAATTTGCTACCCGGCGCATCCACCATTATGAAAACTTGCTACCCGGCGCATCCACCATAATGAAAAATTTGCTACCCGGCGCATCCACCATAATGAAAATATTCTACCCGGCGCATCCACCATAATGAAAATTTGCTACCCGGTGCATCTAAAATTTCTAAACACTAAATGTGTCTTTTACTATCTTATCCTCAGAATAAGCGAGATTGAAAAATTAGGGGGTTGAAATCAATAAAATATGAAAAAGTATATTTTTGTACATATTTCTCTTATTAGTTATTGAAATGATTTCAGAATCACACAGCATGTATACCTAAATGTGTCTTTTAACATCTTATACTCAGAATAAGCGAGATTACAAAATTTGGGGGTCGAAATTTAATAACCTCTGATCATTTTGTAAACAAAGAACACTTATGTATATATTTCACTTATTACGCATCCACCATAATGAAAATTTCAATCTGGCGCATCCACCATAATAAAAATTTGATGATTATATCTATTACAGTTTTACGCAACAAATTATACGCAATTTCTACATTATAATGAATGGCGCATCCACCATAATGAAAATTTGCTACCCGGCCCATCCACCATAATGAAAATATTCTACCCGGCGCATCCACCATAATGAAAATTTGCTACCCGGCGCATCCACCATGATGAAAATATTATACCCGGCGCATCCACCATAATGAAAATTTGCTACCCGGCGCATCCACCATAATGAAAATTTGCTACCCGGCGCATCCACCATAATAAAAATTTGCTACCCGGCGCATCCACCATAATAAAAATTTGCTACCCGGCGCATCCACCATAATGAAAATATTCTACCCGGCGCATCCACCATAATGAAAATATTCTACCCGGCGCATCCACCATAATGAAAATTTGCTACCCGGCGCATCCACCATAATGAAAATTTGCTACCCGGCGCATCCACCATAATGAAAATTTGCTACCCGGCGCATCCACCATAATGAAAATATTCTACCCGGCGCATCCACCATAATGAAAATTTGCTACCCGGCGCATCTGACATTTCTTAACACTAAATGTGTCTTTTACTATCTTATCCTCAGAATAAGCGAGATTGAAAAATTAGGGGGTTGAAATCTATAAAATATGAAAAAAGTATATTTTTGTACATATTTCTCTTATTAGTTATTGAAATGATTTCAGAATCACACAGCATACACAGCTAACCTAACCTAACCTAAGGTGACCAGACGTCCCGATTTTGGCGGGACAGTCCCGATTTTTATAAATTTGTCCCGCGTCCCACGACGTTTGAAAAAAGTCCCGACTTTTGAAAGATTGTGTTTTTTTTTTTCTTATTTATACTTCTTTATATACTTCTTTATTTATATATATATATATATATATATATATATATATATATATATATATATATATATATATATATATATATATATATTTATATATTTATACTTCTTTATTTATAGGCCGATTTCAATAAAATGAAAACAAAACTAAATGGTTCAACATGTCTACAAAGGGGCCCTATTTTTTTTTTGCAAAATCTACAGACTATCGCTGAAATGAAAGTTGATTCTGCAAAAAAAAAGTAAATTAGGGCCACTTTGTAGAACATGTGGAGAGATTTAATTTTGTTTTTGTTTTATTGAAATCGGGCAATAAATAGTTAGGGAGTTATGGAGTTATTGGCCAGCGGCGTTTTTTAGGAGACACCCTGTATATTTTGCGTTCTTTGTTAATTAATTTAAAAATCAACCCCCCGACCCGTTGTGCCGCTTTTCTATCGTTAGGATCTGGTCACCTTATGTATACCTAAATGTGTCTTTTAACATCTTATACTCAGAATAAGCGAGATTACAAAATTTGGGGGTCGAAATTTAATAACCTCTGATCATTTTGTAAACAAAGAACACTTATGTATATATTTCACTTATTACGCATCCACCATAATGAAAATTTCAATTTGGCGCATCCACCATAATAAAAATTTGATGATTATATCTATTACAGTTTTACGCAACTAATTACACGCAATTGCTACATTATAATGAATGGCGCATCCACCATAATGAAAATTTGCTACCCGGCGCATCCACCACAATGAAAAATATTCTACCCGGCGCATCCACCATAATGAAAATATTCTACCCTTCGCATCCACCATAATGAAAATTTGCTACCCGGCGCATCCACCATAAAGAAAATTTTCTACCCGGCGCATCCACCATAATGAAAAATTTGCTACCCGGCGCATCCACCATAATGAAAATATTCTTCCCGGCGCATCCACCATAATGAAAATTTGCTACCCGGCGCATCCACCATAATGAAAATTTGCTACCCGGCGCATCTAAAATTTCTAAACACTAAATGTGTCTTTTACTATCTTATCCTCAGAATAAGCGAGATTGAAAAATTAGGGGGTTGAAATCTATAAAATATGAAAAAAGTATATTTTTGTACATATTTCTCTTACTAGTTATTGAAATGATTTTAGAATCACACAGCATACACAGCTAACCTAACCTAACCTAAGGTGACCGGACGTCCCGATTTTGGCGGGACAGTCCCGATTTTTATACATTTGTCCCGCGTCCCGCGAGGTTTGAAAAAAGTCCTGACTTTTGAAAGATTGTGTTTTTTTTTCTTCTTATTTATACTTCTTTATATACTTCTTCATTTATATATATATATATATATATATATATATATATATATATATATATATATATATATATTTATACTTCTTTATTTATAGGCCGATTTCAATAAAATGAAAACAAAACTAAATGGTTCAACATGTCTACAAAGGGGCCCTATTTTTTTTTTTGCAAAATCTACAGACTATCGCAGAAATGAATGTTGATTCTGCAAAAAAAAAGAAAAATAGGGCCACTTTGTAGAACATGTGGAGACATTTAATTTTGTTTTTGTTTTATTGAAATCGGGCAATAAATAGTTAGGGAGTTATGGAGTTATAGGCCAGCGGCGTTTTTTAGGAGACACTCTGTATATTTTGCGTTTTGCGTTCTTTGTTAATTAATTTAAAAATCAACCCCCCGACCCGTTGTCCCGCTTTTCTATCGTTAGGATCTGGTCACCTTACATATACATGATCGCTCATAAGTTACACTTAAGTAGAATTAGTACACAGGTATTTTTCTAATTAATTATTTAATAATTAATAACGTTTCTTTAACTACATAGAACAATCAACAATCTACTTTACATATAAATGAGTTAAGCGATAAGAGCAAAGTTAAAAAACTAAATAAAGACAAATAACAAATAAAACAAGCTGAGCAAGCAAGACAGAATGAAAGTGTAGACGTGCAAACGAGAGAGAGAAATGCAACAATTACGTTGTGTAATAGATGTATGTAATATAAAGATATATAATATAGATGTAATGATTTAATGTATGTGCCTAAGAGGTAAAGAAGGTTGCCTAACCTACCGCAACGACCACGCATAGAAGTTTAATAAAGACAGTATACACATGGCAGTTGTGTTGTTCAGTCAATTCCTAGATCCACTCCTAGATATATAACATGGCGCAGCTTAACGGACATTAAAAGGAGAAATAAAAAGAAGACGTGAAAATGGAAAGCAGAGGAATCCAACCAATTAAATGAAACGGCAATCTCAGTGAGAATTGGAGACAATGGAAGCAGAGGTATGAAATATACTCTGCCGCTGTAGAATTAGACTCAAAACCAGAAAAAACGCAATGTGCACATTTACTGCATTTAATGGGTGAAGAAGCCTTTGCAATCTACAATGGCTTCACATTTAGTGACGATGATAAGGACAAATTTACTGTACTAAAGAAGAAATTTAATGACTATTTCATTCCAAAAAAGAACCTAACCTACGAGAGATATATTTTTTTCAAATTATATCTTTTATTTATAAATTATATTATTTTCCCGCCAAAATGAGGAAAGCACATAACAGATGTCACGTCATTAAAAAACCAAGCAAAATAGTGCGAATTCCCTGATAATTTTAAAACGGAATTAATAAAAACGATGCTAATCATTGGGATAAAAGATGAGAAGGTTCGAGAGCAACTTCTACAAGATCAAGAGTACACCCTGGAAAAAACAATCGAGTCATGTGTGTTAACCGAAACATCCAGACAGCAGCTTCAGGATATGAAACAATCAACGAGTGGAGACAAGACAAGAAATTGCAAAGAAGTGGATCAGGTAAGAAATCAGAAGAAAACAACACAAAAATTCCGAGAAGATTCTTCAAGATCGAACGAAAATAGAAATTACAATCAGGTACAAAGAGAAATTAAAGACTGTTCAAGATGTGGTAAATCACATCCGATAAATAAATGTCCAGCATACGGTAAAAAATGTTTAAAATGTAAAAAGGACAATCACTTTGCAAATAAATGTAGGAATAAATCTGTAAACCAAGTGAATCAATCGGATAATTGTAATGATCACTTAAGTATAGACACAATTAATAATGGAAACAAAAACCTCAATAATTTTAATCATTGCATTATAGAGTTCAGTATAGGTGAAGATGCAGATGTAAAGGCTAAATTTAAAATAGATACGGGAGCAAGTGTCAATATAATTTCCTACTTTGAATTAAAAGCGTGTAAATTTAATTTAAAAAATATTGAGAACATTAAGGAAAACTTAGTCACATATACTGGAGATAAAATTAATATATTGGGAAAATGTTATCTAGATTTATACTATAAAGGAAATTGTTTCAAGAAAACTGAATTCTTTGTGGACAAAAGTAATAATGGGTCAATCTTAGGTTTAAAAACATGTATTCATTTAGGAATGGTAAACATAAAAAATGACGAGGATATTAAATTCATTAATACAGTAAATAAAAACCTAATTAAAAATTATGAAAAATAAACCAATAGATATAAAGATGTATTTGTAGGTATAGGTAAAACAAGTAAGCCATATCACATTGAAATACAAAAACATGCAAAACCAGTCGTAAATCCAAAAAGAAATGTACCTTTTGCTATACAAAATCAATTTAAAAAATGTTTTGAAAATTTAGAAAAATTAAAAATAATAGATAAAGTTCAAGGCAGCTCAGAATGGATAAATTCATATGTACTAGTTAGAAAAGAAGATGGTTCTCTACGAATCTGCTTAGATCCAAGAGATTTAAATGAAGTTATAATAGATACAAAATACAAAATACCAAACATGGACGAAATAACAAGAAATTTGAATGGTTCAAAAATATTCACAATATTAGATGCAGCTAGTGGATTTTGGAACATTCCATTAAATGAAAAATCTAGTAAGTTATGCACTTTTGCAACCCCTCATGGTAGATACAAATTCAATAGACTACCATTTGGTATTAAAACTGCTAGTGAAATATTCCAAGAAACATTTCAAGAATTTTTTCATATAAAAGGTGTAGTAATCTATGTCGATGATATTTTAATTCATGCCGAGACTAAAGAAGAACATGACAAAATATTGGAAGAAGTATTTAAGATAGCTAGAGAAATAAATGTAAAATTTAATAGAAACAAATGTAAATTTGGTCTAGATGAAGTTAAGTATTTAGGACATAAGTTTTCAAATAAAGGTATATCAATGGATGAAGATAAAATTGAAGCCTTCGTAGGAATGCCCAAAACAATTAATAAAAATGATGTTCAAAGATTCCTAGGTTTCATAACTTATGTAGGAAAATTTATTCCAAACTTATCAGAAATTACTCAACCATTAAGGGATTTAATTAAAGATAACAATATATTTTCATGGGAACACCCTCAAGAAAAAGCATTTAACGAATTAAAAAAGATAATTTCACAAGAACCAATTTTAAAGTATTTTAATCCAAGAGAGCAAATTACAATATCAGTTGATGCATCTAGCTCAGGCTTAGGAGCAGCACTTTTGCAAAATGAAAAACCATGTGCATATGCTTCTAGAGCTATGACAGAAACTGAGCAAAGATATGCTCAAATAGAGAAGGAACTATTAGCAATATGTTTTGGCGTACAAAAGTTCTATCAATATGTTTATGGAAGAGAGTTTACAGTTGAAACCGATCACAAACCATTAATTTCCATATTCAAAAAATCATTAAACTCATGCCCAGCTACTATAGGTATAGGACATTGTACATGAAATATGTCTAGAATTTTCTGAGGAATCCAAAAATTGAATAATATACCAGGTGTTGCATTTAAAATAAGAAAGTTGGTATTGGCCACGGTCACATGACACACCCTGTATAAAAAGTTGTTGTTGAAACAAATGCGCAACTAAAAATAACAATCGACGTGTCCGAGCGTTTTTTCGAACACGCCCCCATTTATTTATTATTGAATTTATTCCATTTGGCTGATACACCCTGTATATATATATATATATATATATAATACTGCGTACATATTTAAATATTATTCTATTAAGCATAAATCTTTAGTAGTAGCTTTCGAGAAATAATCAAACAAAATATGTCAGCTTGTAAAAATTAAGACCAATACTTAACGTAGTAATAAAAAACACAATTGATACGACAATTTTTATTAACGAAATCCATCTGCAACTAAACGAATTACGTTCATCGATCACGTATATTTGGGCCCTCACGAGGAGGAAAAGGTGAATCATTTCAAAAGCAAGTATCCACTCCGCGCATTAATCTTTGCTTGCTGGCAATTTTCTTTCGCATTTCTCCTCCTCAATAGGGCCTGTCTACCCTTTTCTCTCCCGCCCAATACTACACTTTTAGATTTGGATCGTATTTCGTTTCGATGAATAGAGATAACAAGTCTATCCGGTTAAGAGATTTGCTTGTTCAGATGTGAACTGGGCATTATACTGCTTTTAACAATACACGCCAATTTATCTTGTATCTCGTAAATAACAAAAAAAATACATGCACAATAGCCCCTTAGGATTTTCTGAAGTACAGGAGCATGTAAGAATTCATAATAGGTACAATATATGTATAACATATGTAATGTACTTATTTGAACCTTGTTTTTTTTGTGAAGTGCATGATATCGTTATGTATATTAAGATGTGCCTTTATTCTTGTCGTTATGTAGCCATGTTAATACGGTATTCGCCAGAAGAAACAGTACTGCAGTTTATGCAACCAAGCATACGCATTGCGCCGTATCCTGTAAGAAATAATTTTCTTTACCTTAAATTGCCTGTTGCGCACATTCAAATATAATTAATTGCTCTGATCGCAATATCTTATTTACTGTTGCTAAATGATTTCAAATGGAGAGACATAATAATTATTACAAATTGTTTCCATTCATAAATACTATGATTCGTTTCCGGATTTTTAGCAAATGTGTTTTATACAAGGTGTTAAAAAAAGTGTAAAATATTCAAGGAGGTAGTAGTATGAATCACAATAAAAAAAAGAGGGTTCCCAAAATTACAACATTCTTTACACGGGATAAAAATCAAGGTGGCAACAGTAAAAATGTACCCCAATCTGGGCCTAGTAAAGTTGCAAAGGAGTGTTTGCTGCAAGATGAATCTGTTTTTGAGGCTTCAGCTTCAGACTTCAGAGTCATCTGAGTTGGATTCGTATGTTCTAAATAACGCAACAAAATTAGAAACAAAAACCAATAGTGGAGGAGAACCCAGTATCAGTATTGCGTTTGAAGAATAACACTATGTTATATATCTGGGACTGGATCTAGGAATCGACTGAACCACACAACTGCCATGTGTATACTGTCTTTATTAAACTTCTATGCGTGGTCGTTGCGGTAGGTTAGACAACCTTCTTTACCTCTAAGGCACATACATTATATACATTACATCTATATTACATACATCTATTACACACTACTTTAAGAAATGGTAATTGCATAGAATTAATGATAAGCTAAATAGGATAGGTAATTTTTATATTATTTGATTGTAGATCCAAGTATACAGGATTTAACCACATTTGAGAGATCCGGCCCTTTGGAAGGATGCTCACAATCATGTGGAAATACTTTTAGAAAATTGGATCGAACAAAACCTTACAGAAATGAACTGTTCAATGTCAAAAAGAAATGTTTGTGATCAAACCAGGAATGCAGGTAAGAGAATATTTTATAAGAAATTAGTTAATGGAGAAATGATTCGGCGAGAACGGGTACTTTATTCAGAAAGCACTGGAAAAATATTTTGTCTCTATTGTTACTTGTTTGGGGTTAGTGAAATGACAGGAACAAAGCACAAAGGGAGAGAAGAAAAAACAGACAACAGAACCAATGGGGAAATCAGAAGGATATCAATGGAGGAACTGGAGATAGCAATCAAAAAAGCAAAACTAGGAAAGGCTCCAGGCACAGACGATATCACAGCGGAAATGATGAAATACATGGGAGGTAAAGGGAAAGAGGAATTCCTGGATATACTTAATGAAATAATAAAGGAAAATATAATACCGGACGAATGGAACAAGGGAATCATACTACCATCCACAAAAAGGGAGAAACAAAAATTTGCGACTACTACAGAGGAATTACACTCACAAGCATACCAGGGAAAATATTTACAAAGATATTAGAGACAAGACTAAAAGAAAAACTAGACCCACTATTGGGAGAAGAACAACACAGGTTCAGGAGAAATAGAAGTACACAGGACCTGATACACATAATGAGACAACTAACAGATAAGACGATGAGAAAAAGAAAAGAACTACACATATGCTTCAGAGATCTGAAAAGGCATTTGACAGAGTAATAAGAGAGGACATATGGAATAAGTTAGAAAAAAGAGAGGTAGAAAGAGACATGATAAACATAATAAAAGAGCAGTACAATAACAACAGAAACAAGGTGAGAACAGGAACAAACGAATCAGAGGAGTTCAAGACCGAAATTGGACTAAAACAAGGTTGCATTTTAAGCCCTTTACTCTTCGCATCACTCATAGATGAAGCAATAAGAACAAGCAAAGAAAGAGCAGCAAACACGATTATAGGATATAGGAAACTGGAAATGATAAAAATACAAATACTTATGTTCGCAGACGACGTAATACGAATAGCAGACTCAGAAGAAAAACTCCAACGTAACCTTAATATATACGAAGAAGAACTGAAAAAGATAAAAATGGAAATAAACATCAGCAAAACTAAAACAATGGTAATAGCGTCAAAAGAAAACAAACACAAAATAGAGCTAGAAGGGAAACAACTATAACAGGCGAATCAATACAACTACCTAGGAACAATAATAGAAGAAAAGAGAAAGATTGACCAAGAAGTGGAAGAAAGATTAGGAAAAACAGGAAGGATCTACAACACAATAAAAAACACGTTTCTAGAGAAAAAAGAAATTACTAAAGAAATATAAACTGAGGTATACAAAAAAATTGTAAGGCCCTCTCTAATATATGGAAGTGAATTGTGGACAAATACGGAAAGAAACAAAAGCAAGATCAACGCAATGGACATGAGATTCCTAAGGAAGATAGAGGGAATTACAAAAAAAGATAGAGTGAGGAACACATAAGTAAGGAAACGGCTTAACATAAAGCCAATAACAACAACAATAGAGGAAAGACAGCTAGGTTGGCTAGGACATCTACACATGCTTGAAGAGAATAGAATAACAAAAAGAATACATGAAGTAAAAATACAAGGTAAAAATAAAGTAGGAAGACCGAGGAAGGGATAAAATTAACAAACGCACTAAGCAGCGGAAAGGAGAGGAATAGAATAGAACAAAATAAGAATATTGGCACAAGACAGGCACCACTGGAAAAGAAGAGTGAAGGAATTAATTAGCGAAGACATGTGATTGTAAATTATAATATAAATGTAATTGAGCAGTCCGACACCCAAAAGGGTAAAAGGACGAAGTATAAATATTTTTACTTGTTTGGCAAAAAAAATAAATTTAAAACCAGATTTTTGTTATGGAGTAAATGCAAGAAAAGATTTGATGAATATGAAAGATCTAATAGTTATTTAGGTATTCTATTAATTTATTAGGTTAAATCAAACACTTGGTTAAAGTTTCACTGTATTAATTTATACTTGTCGCTTGTTAAAGCAAAAAATAATCGACGACGATTTTGAAAAACAAATTAGGAAGAAAGAGTATAGGATAAAAGTATTACAAAGGATCATAAGCGTAGTAAAGTTCCTAGCTACCAGAGAATTTGCATTTAGAGGAACTAATGAACGTATTGGCGCAAAATATAATGGAAATTATTTGGGTTTGTTGAAGCTCATGTCTGAATATGATCCAGTTTTGAAATAACATATATATTCCTAAATCGGCAAATTTAGGTTCATATTTGTCGATGGATATATGTAACGAATTATTGAATATTTTATCAACTCATATTATTGATGAAATCGTTAAGAAAATTAAGGCGAACAAATATTTTTCGAAAGCGTAGATGCAACACCTGACATAACCCAAAACACATCATGATCAATTGACAGTAATTTTGAGATTTTAATAATAAAGGATTTCCTATGGAGAGATTCGTGGGCTTTTATGAAAATAGTAGGCCTAGTGCACAAGAACTTAAAGGAACTGTGATCAATGTGTTAAAATCTTTAAATTTATATATTAAAAACTGCAGAGGCCAATCCTATGACAATGCCACTAAAGCCTCGTTTACATTTGGAAAGTTTACTGGCGAAAAGTACACCAGTAAACTTACGATGTGTAAACCAGAAAAAACGTCTGTCAAGAAAGATACAAAACAAGAAAGTAAGATGTTTTTCTGGTTTACACATCGTTAGTTTACTGGCGGCAAGTACTTTCCGCCAGTAAACTTTCCAAATGTAAACGAGACTTAACATGAGTGGCAAGTATTCTTGATTGCAAGCACGTATTAGATTCCATAATGATTTAGCTTTCTATGTACCTTGTGCTCCTTACTAAATAAATTTAGTTGCAGCAGATAGCTATTTGGAAGCAACCTCATTTTCATCACGGTCAATTCCCTTTATACATTTTGTTCTGCATCTACGCACGGATGGTACTTGTTGTGTCGTACATTGAAGAAATCTTCAGGATTAGAATCACAGCAAACACTGCTACCTAAAGAGTTAATACATTGTCTTCTCGTTTAGATGCCATAAAAGCCTTAAAACAGGCTAAAACAGTTACGTTCTAATCAAAGCTTGTTTGACTGAAATTGCATCCAACAAAAATGGGTAAAATTTAGTAAGAGTTGAAGCAGCTTCTCTATCGGAATAACTCGACTTACTGGAAAACGGCATATTTTTAGTATTTTGGCAAGACGTTTTGCCAAGAGTGAACGAAATTAACAAAGCCATGCAAAGAGAAAATATGGATTTATGCACAACCGCCCTCCTTTGGTCATCTCTAGCAGAATATTTTAACTTTTTACGTGTTCGCTTTCATCATTTCGAGACCTTGGGAAGGTGGTTAACATGGAACGAAAATAATGCTGAAAAGCGGATTTTCGAAAGGAAGCTGCAATTAGGTGAATATAATACACAGGCAAATGTAGATCGAAAAGAAAAAATGCGGATACAATTTTTCATTTTAATAATAGACAACCTTCAAACAGAATTTATCCGTCGATCTGGAAGGTACATATCTTACTCAGAAGCATTTGAATTTCTATTTGATGTGAAAGCAATAAAAGATCAAAATCAAAATCAAAATCAAACTACGTGAAAAGTATGTGGAGGATTTAGAAGAATATTTTCCTCAAGAATGTGTCCATCTTAAGAAACTGTTGATTTATCTTTCGGAAATATAAATAGGAACAAGGTTGGAATTCGTTCAAGTTTTATACGATAATATGTAAATATCTTTATTTCCCAATATAAATATTTGTCTGCGTATTTTTTTCTCTATAATGGTCACAAATTCAAGTGCTGAACGTTCCTTTTCTACTGTAACGGTCTGGTATCGCCTCCGACGGAAACTGCCTTTTAATTATTAATTGCGCGCACAAACCTCCACCGTAGGCAACCATACTCACACGTTTTTTTAGACGTGACGTGTTTCCTATATGCGTGTGATTTTTAAAATCGTAGGCGAGGCGCCGCCATGATCACAGAAACTAGTTACCTTCCCTATCGTGCGGACGTGCCACGAGGTCACCGCTTCCTTGGTATATCACCATCCGGTTTCCGGGATATAAAACGTTAACTCATTTAACCACCCTCAAAGGGATTGACGGCACCAAGTACAAGACAAGGGAGGGTACTATACGACTCAACTCCATACGCTCACAACATCAGAGTAAGTAATTAAACCCGACATATTTTTCTTTTCGTAAATCCACGTGTCCGGCCATTGTTACTAAGGCCATGTGCTTTGCAGGCGTTTTTTTGGGTAAGGGCTACGTAACCCAGCCAGCCAGGTCTTGGCTAGGGGCAGCGACCATCCTGCCAGAGTTATCTGGAGACCGCAGCTGGTGGCGGCATCCAGGTTCGAGAGCCGAGTCTAGAATCATCAGCGAAGTCACACGCGAGGAACACAGGCCAGATCTATATATTTTTTTCATGTTCTCACCTATTTTAATTTCATTTGATATATCGTTTTTTTTTCTTTTGTGTAAAAAACGCGTTGCGTGTTCGTGCCGTACGTGTTTTGCGCTTTTGTAAGAAAAATGTCGCTCCGACGGCCCTTTGAATCGCGCGATTACGAGTTCGCGGTATTCGGCCGAATATAGTGAACCCTGCGTGATAGGGTTGCGGACGGAGGAATTTATTTCAGGAAGCGTAGGCACGGTGTCCCGTTTTTTGTGTGAATAAACGCAGATATTTTACACCACAAAATTCACACCTGTTATTTTTTGTTCCCCCCACGTTTTCTCAATCGGACATTCTTTCAGTTTAACTTCCTATTCTCACTGCGAGATTTAAATCTGGTGGTGTGGGCGCCAGATGGTCAGCTGTTGCGACAGTTCGTAATTTCTGAACTTCGCTGACTGTCTGCCGTCAACCCACGCAGGTAGGGTGGAGCCTCCCTTTGCGACGAAGTAGGGACGAGGTTAAAATTACGTGGAGCCTTTTTTTAATCCCCCCACTCTCCGACACCGAGAGCCGGCCCTCGTCGCTGCTTCGAAGGGACCTTCCACTCGCTCCATGGCCAAACGCGCTGATTGCCCTTCAGGAACGTCACACGTTTTTTTTTGTGGTGTGTGTTTTCCTTAAAAAGGTAAAGACCTACTTAAGAAATTCTATTTCCCAAGAATAATTGAACTCCTTGTCCATTAACCAAGACCTGCTGGATGAATTGGAAATAACTGGTATTATTGAACACTTTGCTTCAATAAAAGCTAGAAAACAGTATTTTAAATAGTTACACTATTCAGGTAGAAATTGGCAAGGAGTTCAATTAATACATTATGTAAATTATGTTCCTATTATTTGAATATGGTTTTATTTTTTTAACTTTTGTTTCCATTTGAATGTGAGTTAATTATTTCTTTGTTTTTCTTGTTATGGTTTATATAAGCCAAATAATACTGTTTTAAAATTATATTGGCGTTAGCATAAGTAAAATGTAAGTTTTTTTAGTTTGTTCTTTCCTTATGTTGTAATTAAAAAAAATTAACACTGCTTTTGCATAAAAAGATTTTATTTAGGGTGAGGTATTTAGGGTGAGGGTCATTAGCACTGGGCGGCAAACTGCCTTAAACCGGCACGGCATTAGAGTAAACAGCCATAGTAATGAAAACTTGTGCACTAACAATAACAGTCAAATACTGAATGTTTATTTCACAAAACATCAGCCAACTATGGTAAGAAAATGCAAGTTTTTGCAAAATAAAAAAAGGAGGTAAAAACGAATAATCTTCCATATCTCCGAAACCGTTACTTTGAGGACCCATGTTTATCAATACTTTTTTTAAATTCTGGTTCATACTACTACCTCCAAAGGTAGGAGGGAAGGGTTGGAGGGGTTGGAGGGAAAACTCCCAACACGGTGGGGTCATACAATTAACAAGAGGTATTCAGTATACTATTCTGCACAACATTAACAATATGTTCGTTGAACTCTTCTACTTGTCTGTTCCATTTGATTACATTGTAGAATAGTTTTTGGTTTTCCGTCCTATTTGTTTCTAGTTTGTCTCCAAATTCGTCTCAGTGCTTCTGTTTGTTTTCGAATATTAGTCGTTTTACATTGTTTCGTGCGTTTTTATATTCCTCGTATTTCTCCCTTGTTTTGTTGTTGAGGTATTTTTTCCATGCCTATTTCTTTGTTCTTACTCTTACTTTAGTTGTCCACCAGGCTGTTCGTTTTTTGTTTGTTCCTCTCTTCCCGGTTCAGCGTATTCTACTTGCCACTTTTATTATGCTTTCTTTGAGATTTTTCCACATTTGTCCTAAATTTTATGTTTTCGTTACCTTTTGTTTTATATTTTTTTGTAGTTCTCTCTCTATTTCTTCTTTGTATTTTGTTTGCGTGCCTTCGTTGTTTAACTTAAAGTCTTTTATTTTGGTGCATACTCTCTTTCCCTTTGTTAGCTGTTATGTTTTTGTTACGTTGTTGTTGTTTTATCTTATTTGTGTCAACACTAGGTAGTGTTCGCTCCCTATTTCTGACCCCATTTTTATTCCATTACTTGATTTTTGTTTGTCTCTTCCGTTATTATATAGTCAATTATCAATTTTCTATCTCCCGCTGGTGATATTGTGTATGTTATTGGGTCTGATTTTTTTTTAATTCTCCTGCTTATTTAAGCGCTTATTTGGAAATTTTTAGTGTTTATTTATCCGGACCGTAGCTATGATTAATCTCCACGAATGCCAATAAACAATTTCCTGTCCGTTTCGCCATCAGCATTGTTTATTTATCCGGCATCGTTATCGCAAGCGCAGAGATTTCGGTCGGCCGAGAAATTGCAAGTTCGCATGTCCTCTGTGTCCCTCGCCCCTTCGTCACGTTAAATATACAAACGGCCTCCCAACCAGATAAAACCGTAAACGACTACCATTGTTCGGAGACCATTATATTTTGTACACGTAGCGAAAAAGAGCCAAGCCAGCACGAAATATTCGGCAATTAATGGATTCGGAGCGCAAAAAAATATCGTCGGGTGTAAATGACAAACAACGAAGCCCAGAGGCCCAGTGCCAAAATTTAGGTAAATAATTACGTGCTTTTCGAACAACTACGGCTTCATGTAGCTCACGGTTGATGTTTGATTTGGAGCCGCTGGCGATAATTAGAATTTGGTTTACGCGAATTAACGTATGTGGAATGGCTTTTTTTTTATAAAATTTACAAGCAATTATACAATAATTATAAGTGCAGCATATGAAAATGAAAATAAAATATATAATATATCAAAATTGTTTAAGTGGTAATAAATTCTATAATGCCTAGGATAACTGACTAACTGAAAGCGCTAAAGCCCATAGATGGAGATGCGCTCGTCCCAACAAAAAAAAATTTCAAGTTACCAGAACAATGGAATGTTTTAATGATAATTCTGCTAAACAGATTTAAAGTTTATATATTTTAGAAAAAAATATCAAAATATGTTTTTATATCTACACTACGAGATTAAGTTTAATTTATACAACGTAAGCGTGTTATTAACTTAAGGAAAGATCACATAACATATATATATACATATATATATATATATATATATATATATATATATATATATATAACATCTGTCCAACCAACTACAACAAATCCCATTCTCTCAATATAATGTTCTCAGGTATTTGTCCTATTCTTCTTCTTCTTCGTGTGCCGTCTCCATTCCGGAGGTTGGCTATCATCATTACTATCCTAATTTTGGAAACTGCAGCCCTAAATATATTTGTGCAAATATTTGTGCATCTTATTTCTCAATTCTATTTTGAAATTCTGTAGAAAAATTCTGGACATGGGTACAAGAATCTACAGTTCTCTAGATTCATAATATTTTGATAATAATAAAAATAATATTAGATATATATACACTACAGACTCATTACCTGATACATTCAGTGAAATAAAGGATATAACTAATGTTCTTTAACTTTTTTTATTTCTGACTGGGTAAATAACGCACGTTTTGAGTTAAAAAAATATTATATTGTCTGCAGACATATATATGTATATATATATATATATATATACATACATATATATATATATATATATATATATATATATATATATATATATATATATATATATATTTATGTATTTATTTATTTACGGGAAAACCCTGTTATATACAAAATATTATACAAACTATTATTACTACAGAATATCATTAAAACATCAATTAAATTAATACATTCTAAATATTAACTTAAAAACTATTGACAAAAATCTTAAATAACTAAACTGTAATATGAAGGTGATATTAAGATATTGTCTGAAAACAAACACATATTTCATGAAATATTATACAGGGTACTTTTTAAATATCGAACAGATCGATTTTTGTTATTAATTACGTCTTTTCTGACGCACTTACATAAATTATAACCTCAGTAATTTTTGACTTGTGACGCAATTGGCATTTTTTAAATTTATTTTTTATTTCATGATTAAAAAATTAAATTAATTAAATAAGTAAATTATTTTTTGTTTTATATTAGTGAAACAACTGACATTTTACTGACAGGTTTTGTTTTTTTTTGATAAATTCAGATATTTTGTCAATTGTTTAATTTTGAGACATTTTTACTATTATCACTGATCATTTTTAGATGTTATGGCAAAATATAAAAAGTTTAAGCTTAAAATTGCCAAAATTGCAGAATATGTAACTATTTTACTTAACAAAAAATGTAAGAAAATAATTATCAAATTGCTGATCATCTGTTTATGTGCGCAACGTAACAAACAACAAAAAATCAAATGATTGCAAACCAAAATAGATTTTTTTTTAATTCTAGTTCATTTACTGGAAATTTTTGACATATTAAGAAACTTTTCTAGAAATTTTCAAACACATTGGCAAATTTACTGCTGATTTTAAGACATTTTGGTACACTGAACTGCAATGTAAAACATTTTCTTAAAATTGTTAGCTTAAAATTATTCGAAATCATCATTTCAAAATATTTCAATTAAAAATATTATGCAAATTATACATCACCTGGTTAGACTTTAAATTAACGGTAGTAAAATAAAAAATAAATATTTGCTAAATATATTAGATTTTTCTCTGTTTTGGTGAAATTACTGACAATTTTCTGACAGTTCTTGACAAATGTCAGTGGTTCTGGCAATTATTACTGCCAATTTTAAAACATTTTACTTATTAAGTTTAAGGCTTTATCCATAAATTACAAGTTATATATATATATATATGATATTAACATTATATATATTAAGATTGTTCTATTTAGTACTTACTGGTAATTAATATTTATTTTTATTTTATTATTTATTTCATTCGCCTGGTTAGTTTCGGTTATGAAAAACCATCATCAGAGGCATATATATTCAATGTTTATATATCTTGAATTTATTTGAAATGTAATTTTAAGTTTGATGGTGTTGTTTATATTCTGTGTATGTAGGTGTGTATGGCAGTGTATTTGTGTGTATTGTGGTGAAAATAGTTTTCTGGGATGTAAAATGATGTATGTTTGTGTAGGTTTTTTTATAAATGTTGAATTGGATCTATCAAATTCAAAATTACATTTCAAATAAATTCAAGATATTAAAACATTAAATACATATATCCCTGATGATGGTTTCTCATAACCCATCATTCAAAATTACATTTCGAATAAATTCAAGATATATAAACATTAAATTTTCGACTGTAGTCCCCATACTTATATCGTCAAACTCTATCACATTTGGAACTGTTTCTATTTTTGCAAATTTTCCATTATAACTGTGAAAAAGGGTTACATGTTTACCTGCATCTGCAAATTTTCAACTACAACTGCCAAAAATTAAAATATTCAACCACATCCATCAAAAATTGTCAAATTTTTGACTGTATATGCAAATTTTTAACTGATTTAGTTAAACATCCAAAAATTTCAGCTTCACTTGTCAAAACTTGTCAAATTTTCAACTGTAACGCTTAAAAACTGTCATATTTTCAACACAAAACGTCAAGCTCTATCAATTTTGGAACTCTTTCTATTGTCAATTTGATTTTCTGAAAACCCTGTTATAATTACTGTTATTTTGTCAGTTGTATGTTCCATTAAAGTATACCTGTATATTACATTGAACTATACCTGTCGCGCCGCAAATTTTCAACTGCAATTGTCAAATACTCAAATTTTCAACTACAGCTATCAAAAACTGTTACGTATTTAAAAGCATTAACACATTTTTAAGTCTTACTATAAAAATCTTTAAAATCTTCAACTTTATGTGTCAAACCTTGTCAAATTTTCCATTACAACTGTGATAAAAGCTAAAATTTTCACCTGCATGTGCAAATTTTCAACTGCAACTGCCAAAAAATAAAATATTGAACCACATCTATCAAAAATTATCAAATTTTTGACTGTATATGCAAACTTTTAACTGAATTAGTTAAAAATCCAAAAAGTTTCAGCTTCACTTTACTTCACTTTCACTTTCACTGTAACTCTTAAAAACTGTCACATTTTCAACTCAAATCGTCAAGCTCTATCAAATTTAGAACTGTTTCTATTGTCAATTTGATTTTCTGTAAATCCTGTTATGTTTACTGTCATTTTGTCAGTTGTATATCCCATTGAACTATATCTGTCGCGTTTATTGTCTCTTTGACGTTTTACTTGATACATTATCTGCCACATTTGCTTTCATTTTGACAGTTGTATATCCCATTGAACGTTATGTGTCATATTAACTGTCATTCTGTCATTATATTATCTGAAATATTTACTATTTAAGTGCTAGAAATTTTCAAGCGCTACTTGTAATATTTTCAACTGTTAAAAACATTTAAATTTTTAATTGTACCTGCAAATTTTTAACTGCAACTGTCAAATACTCAAATTTTCAAATACCATCTGATGATGGTTTTTCATAACCGAAACTCGTCAGGCGAAAGAAATAAATCATAATATAAAATAAAAATAAATCTTACTTACCAGTAAGTACTAAATATAACAACCTTACATTTTACTTATTATTTTGACAATCGGAACTAAGATACATTTTATTACAAAATTTGAACAAAAACAAAAACACAAAAAGTTAATGTTTAAAATTTAAAAAAGTGCAAACTTCGTAACTATTTTGTTTAACAAAACATGTAAGATTCAAGAATGCAACAAACAACAAAATGTCAAATTTAGTGAAAAAAAAATGTACTTGCTTTTGCTTTTGCTATTAAAAAATTAATAATTAAAGAAGCACACGTTATTTTTTTACTGAATAGTCGAAATTACCTAAATTTGAGTCAAATACAAACTCTCAAATGTTTGCTAAGCAATTTTTTTTTTCAGATCCATCTGTTACGCATTATTTGAACATTATAAAATTTCAGTCCCCAATATTTGGCCCCAGTTTGGATTTTTTTAAACCTCATAGGATTTTTGTATAAGAATCTATTTGGTCCGGGCATATGGTTGTGCACACTAATGTGCTCACTAAATTGAGTTTGCCGACAAATTAAGACAAAAGCTATGCGTGATATTTATCTTCAATAATTGTTAAAATGTCAGAAAATTATCAGTAATTTGGCTAATATATAAAAATATTAAAATATAGTTTGCAACATTTAATTTGTTTCTAACCAAGTGATCAACAACTTGATAGTTCAATGTTTAATTTTTCTGTTAAATGAAATAGTTAATTTTTTTTTACAAATTCGGTAATTTAAATGTTATTAGGCAGAAAGACCCCATGGGGTCGATAGCCCTATAAAGATTGTTTATATATAAATGTTATTTTCTTTATATTTTGCCAATACATCTGAAAATTTGTTAGCAATATTTATAACATATCTAAATATTATCGGTAATTTTGCTAAAATTTCATAGATTTTAAATGTTGCAAAATTTCCTGAAGGCTGCTGCAAATTTTAATAAAATTTTGAAAATGATGATTTATAATAATTTTAAGGTAACAATTTCAATATATTGTTCCAAGGAACTAAAATGTTTTAAAATCGGCAGTAGTATTTGCTAACACGTCTGTAAAGTGCCTGCAATAATTGTTAAAATGTTTGTAAATTGCCAGAAATAATTGTTTAAATGTCGAAAATTGTCAATAATTATTTTCAAAATGTCAGCAAATGAAGAAAAAAAATCAAAATTGGTTAGCAAACATTTGATATTTTGTATTTAACTCATATTAAGGTAATTTAGACTATTCAGTAAAAAAACGTGTACTTCCTTAATTTTTACTTTTCTAATAGCTAATTAAATATTTTAATTAGGGAAGTACACGTTTAAAATATCTTGAATTTGTTAGAAATCACAATTTCAAACTGTTTTATTAAAATTTGCAGCAGTCTTCAGGAAATTTTGCAACATTTAAAATCGATGACATTTTAGCAAAATTACTGATAATTTTTAGATATTTTACAATTATTACTACAAATTTTCAGACGTATTGGCAAAATATTAAAAAAAATACATTAAAATTAAAATTAAAATTACCGAAATTGTAAAAATTGTAACTATTTTATTTAACAGAAAAATGAAACTTTAACTTTATATTATAATTTTCCCATAAATTGAACTATTAATCTCCCCTTAATAATTCTAAAATTAACCTTATAATATAATTTTCCTAATAATTGAACTATTAATCTCTCCTTAATAATTCTAAAATTATATTTTCCTATTTTTTTTTTAAGTATCAAAATTATTTGTGATTTGTGTTTTTATGTTTACCATTAAGTATAATTTGAGTCGTTTTTAGCTTAGCTGAAACTAATCGAACTCTATTTGATTTTGCTGAAATAGAATCAGAGTTAGTTTCTGGATTTTATGTTGTTATTTTTTTTTAAATTTAATGTTTGCGATAATTATCATTAATAATTGTTAAAATGTCAGAAAATTATCAGTAATTTGGCTAATATATAATAAAATTAAAATATAGTTTGCAAACATTTAATTTGATTCTAACCAAGTAATCAACAACTTGATAATTCAAATCCTCCTATTCTATACTCAACATGAAATCCAGAAACTAACTCTAAGAGGAGGATTTGAATTATCAAGTTGTTGATCAAACTTGGTTAGAATCAAATTAAATGTTATTTATATTACATCAATAATATATTAGCCAAATTACTGATAATTTTCTGACATTTTAACAATTATAGATGATAATTATCGCGCATAACTTTTGTAGTGCTCATAATTGTCGGAAAACTCAATTTAGTGAGTACATTGCACAACCATCTGACCAGGCAAAACAGATTCTTATACATAAATCCTATGAGGCTTAAAAAATCCCAAACTGGGGCCAAATATTGGTTACTGAAATTTTATAACGTTCTGCCAAATAATGTAAAACAGATGGATGAACGTTGTAAACATTTTATTGGAGAATTCTTACGAAAAACAAAAAATAGGTATTTTTGAATTTGAACCAACAACCAGCAGAGCAATAGAAGATTGACAAAGAATATTAAATGAAAAAGAATTAAAAAATAATTTAGAGTTTATCAAGGCACATTATAGTGTTGTGAGTCATTCAATTATCTCATTGGAGAAGCGAGAAATGCCCTTAACGAATACAATTGGGATTATAAAAATTTTTAAAGAAGCTATTTGTGGTGTCCCGGGAAAAATAGGAGAGAAGATAATAGTAAAATTGAATGAAGTTTAAAAAAAAAACTTAAGTAGTAAAAATGGGGGTGATTTTGAAAGCAGCATACCTATAGCTAATTTTAAATATGCGCCTATAACAAGTGTGGATATTGAAAGAAGTTTCTCTGTCTATAAATATATTTTGAGCGATAGAAGACACAATTTAATCATGGAAAATTTGGAGCAACATTTAATTGTAAATTGTTTTCAAAGAAACTAGTATTTTAGAATGTGATTTTGTAAATTAATAGTACCCACCTATATTTAGGATATTTTGTATCTTTCCATAAACATATATTTTTAAATTTAAAATTAAATGTACTTTTATAAAATATAAATGCTTTAAATTGAATTCATTGTTCTATCTATAACTCGACGCTCTTTCTGTTAATGCTTTCGTCAGCTGTCCTGTGTTTTGGACCAAATTATAAAAGGCACATTCATAATCTAGGTAAGTTTACCATACTATTCTGTAGTTACTTTTATAAACTAAATTTTTTTTTTTTTTTTTTCAAATTTATTGTGCTTGTTTTGTGTAAATTTGTGCTTTTTTGGGTATGTTAATGCTTTGTTTTCAAAAAATGTGATTTTTTAAGTGCTTATTTATGTTTTTTATGCCTTTTATAGGGTCTTCAATTATAAGTAACCGATGTATTACTCAGGATATCGCTATTATGCGCACCAGTTCGAATTATTTATGCAGGAATTGCCTATTCAAATCGCACTGATCTCTTCATTCAGAGAAACTTTCCTATCGAATCTAATTCCTTTCAGCCTAAGCCCAGTTTCAGACCCGAAATTCTCAATGGGACTGGTGGGCCGGTCGCTCCTAATCAAATGTAATTAAATCTACCTGCGCATTCCACCTCTCATCAATCAAAACGGGTGGTGGAGGATGGGGGGAGGGGGCGATGAGCCGCGGGGGCGGCTTTTAATTAAATCAAGTCAGCAAAATAAGATATTGAAGTGCGCCGTGGAAAATGGAAAATGGAAAACTCCCGGGCCTTTGGCCGTGATTAATTCGTCCGGGGGCAGGGCGTTGATTAAAAGGACGAAGGACGGTTGCTTCGTGTCGCGAAAGAGTTAAAGGCTAATGTACATTGCTGGGTAATTCGTTTTTCATCAGCAGTAACCTGCAGGTGGTTTTTTTTTTGTTTATGCTGAATGTGATGGATTTAGATTTGTTGCGGTATAAAAGGCACTAACTACATCAATATAAACGATGAGTTATTATAAAATATTGGAATGGAATTCGGAATGATCATATATTGTACGTAATTTAATAAATATTGCAGTATAATA
Source organism: Othius punctulatus (assembly GCA_951805005.1). Taxonomy (NCBI): domain Eukaryota; kingdom Metazoa; phylum Arthropoda; class Insecta; order Coleoptera; family Staphylinidae; genus Othius; species Othius punctulatus. The sequence continues at coordinate 2,191,724 of OX638140.1, read as the reverse complement.
AAATACCATGTAATGTTTTGCATAATAAAAAAAATACGCTATTCATCGTCGAATACAGGAACATTAATAACGGATATAGCCAAAAAACACCTAGTCAATAAATAACACTAAGACGTCTTGGTCAGAAGATATATTATGCATGAACGAAGAAAGAAGAAAAACGACGCAGGGAAATATAATACATTGTAGACATGAACACTAAGTATGATAAAATCAACAAATGAGTACCTATCGCAAAATTGTGAGGAAATTGAAAACCTCCTGAGGAGATTCAACAGCTTCCACATGCATAAAAAATTATAGGAAACAACAAGAATAGGAACAGAGGAAATATCTTCTCTTACATTAATTTATAATATGTAATAATGGAAGAGACAAACAAAAAACAAATAATGGGCACAAGAGTATGAAGGGTACCGGAAGTACGAACCGAGCACTACCTAGCGATAACACAAATAAGAGAAAACAACAACAACGTAACAAAAACAGAACAGCAATCAAAGGGAATGAGAGTATGCATCAAAATAAAATATTATATACTGAACAACGAAGACACGCAAACAGAATACAAAGAAGATATGGAGAGACAACTACAAAAAAATACAACACGAAAAGCAACGAAAACAGAAAATTTAGAGCAAATGTGGAAAAACCTCAAAAGCCTGGTAGTCAACTGAAGTATGAGACCAGGTAAGAACACAGAAACTGGCATGGAAAAAATACCCCAACAACATAACAAGGGAGAAATACGAAGAATATAAAAACGCAAGAAACAAGTAAAGCAGATAATACTCAAGAACAAACAGAAGCAATGGGAAGAATTTGGAGATAAACCCGAAAGAAATAGGACGGAAAACCAAAAACTATTCTACAGCATAATCGAAAGAAAGAGACAAGACAAAGAAGCAACATAGAGGGTAATAAAAAACAAACTGACAAGTATTAAGGGAAGAAAAAGAAATAGCAGAAATATGGAAGGATTTTTTTAAAGAACTATTGGAAACCACAGAAGATGAAGAGGAGAACAAAGAGACAAATAGAACAGAAGCAGATAAAGAAGAGGGAGAAGCTATACAGAAGAAGAAGTGAAAACAGCAATAAAGGAACTGAAAAAAGGAAAAGCGGCAGGAATTGACAGAATCACTAGTGAAATGATCAAACAAATGGGCACAAAAGGACAAGATAGGCTACAGGAAATAATAGGGAAAGCGTGGAAAATGGAGGACCCATAGAGCAACTCGCAGACAGCACTCATACTACCGATATTTAGAAAAGGGTATCAGAAGGAATATAAAAATTACAGAGAAATAACCCTATTACACTCAGCGATGAAAATAGACGAAAAAATTATAGACACAAGGTTAAGTATTCACATTCAAACAAACATACGAAAAACGAGATGCAGACACAAAAATATACATAGCGTTCGTAGATCTAGAGAAAGCATTCGATAAGGTATAAAGAGCGAAACTATGGGAAACACTGAAACAAAGGAAGGTAAACGACAAAATAATAAGGACAATAAAAATTATATACGAAAGCAACACCAACACAGTAATGCAACAACACACAATCGGAAACAATTAAAACAAAAAATGGGCCAATACAAGGAAGGAGTCTAAGTCCCACACTATTCATTACTTACATGGACGACAATAAAAAAAGTGCACACCAGAGAGCAATAAGAAATGGATAGTAAGCTACAAAAATATGGAAAAAATAGAAATATCAGAAGGATCATTTACAGACTATGTAATAATAATAACAAGAACATCAAAACAGCTACAAGAAAAAGTAAACTTATGGAACACAGAACTAAAGGCAAAAAGAATGAAGCTGAACATAAACAAAACAAAACTAATGGTAGTAGGGAAACAGGAGCAGATATAAATAGAAATTGACAATAAAAATACTTGAACAAGTTTTTCATACAATACAAATACCTGGGAGTAGAACTAAATGCAGACGGAAATTAAGAGACGGAAATAAACAGCAGAATAGGAAAAACTCAAAAACTATACTAGGCAATCAAAAACACAATCATAAACAAAACAGATAGGTAAAGGAAAGAAACAAAAACAAAAGTGTACAAAACAATATACCGACCAATACTAAAATGGGGATGCGAAACGTGGAAGCTGAATAGAACGGGACAAAATAAAATACAAGCAAGCAAAATGAAACTCCTAAGAAGTATCAAGGGAGTAACGAAAATAGACAAAATAAGAAGCAAAAATATAAGAGAAGGATTAGACATAGAGGCAATACAACAATACATGGAAAAACGACAGCTCGGAAGGTGGGGACATATGCAAAGAATGGACAACCAAAGAATAGTGAAAAGAATGTGGGAAGCACAGCCAAACAAAAATAATAGAAAAGGAAGACCGAGAAACACATGGGATGATAATATGAAAACAATAATAGAAGATAGAGGGAAAACATGCAAAGAAGCGAAAGAACTAGCAAAGGACAGGACTAAATGGAAGAACTTTATGAACGAAAAACAGTAACAGAAGAAGAAATGGAGACAAGAAAACAACACACCTAAACCATCGTGGTAGAAAGTGGACTGATATATATATAAAAGGGTTTTCATTTCATTTTCATTTCAATCATGTTACTTATATTGCAATAACATATCGATTATTTATGTTACAATTCCATGAAGGGCTAATAATAATTAATAATTGTTTCAACTTTTTTTCAACCTATTTTTTTTATAAAATAATGAAAAAAGAAATTAATTGTGAAATATGTCAATGTCATTAACGAAAATCCGAAGGTTGAAACTGTTGGAAATAATCTTTTAACATTTTCATATATTTGTTAGTAGCTTATAAAAACATTAACATTGTTGTAGAAAATTGATAACACGAGAGTCCGAAAAGATTTTTGGAACTGTCAAGATTACACCACACGATTTGTTATTTGGTTGGCATAGTGCTCTATTTTTCTTAAATTAACTGCTCGTTTCCAAATAACCAATAATAAGAGGTACGAAGCTTCAGGTTTCTGATTTTCGGATTTCCAGCAATAGTAAGTGTAAATTTAATATTTATTTAAATAAAAAATGCCTTATTGGAGATCTGCCTGCCTTATTGGAGATCTAAGTTCGCAGTAAATTTATTGTTAATAGGCAACTTTAAAACACGCTGTGCTAGAGAGGCGGATTTTTGCACGATTTTTAGTTCGATACTTCGATATTTCGATATTATGTATATATATATATATGTATATGTATATATATATATATATATATATATATATATGTATATAATTGAAAAAAATAACACTAACGAATAAAACTGTGATTTCTTATAATAATCCATGATTTGCGTTCTCTGACCAACGCATTACCTATAGCAAAGTACTTTGAGAATAATCACGGTAATTAATAAACGTCACGATGTATAAGTACTAAATACAATCATATATCACGTACCTCAAATAATCGAGAAATTATATAATAATTACACGATAAAAACAACGATTAATTAAACAATATTTATAATTATATCGGAGCGTTACAAGGTATGATAACAAACATGTTTATATAACCTTGTACTATCAATTAAGCAAGAAGGTGTTGTTCAAAAAGTAGTCAATTGTTGTTTATATATGTTCTTGTAAGTGTACCAGTTCAAATGTTGAGCAATGTATTTAATTTAGGATTTAAAATTGGACGAGGCACTTGAAATGTCACCTTTAAGAGCGTCGTTATTTTCTTGTTTCCTATAAATTTGCAATATTTTCTATCTCTTAAAATAATATTTCTATCGATTAAATTATAAAGAAACCTAGTATTCGTGCGAACATTAAGAGCCACTGCTAGGAAGTTTGGTGGGATATCAATATTTCACACGTATTTATAGCTCTCGCAGTGCAACAATTTATTCCGGAATTGCCAAAGTAAAACATTTATTATACCTCTCTCTTCCTTTGGATTAAGCGCGTCGGACTATTATATTATAACGCTCAAAAACAACCATATACCATTCGGAGAATTAGTAGCACCATCAGCATAATTGTTTATTAGCTTTTTGTACTTGACAATAAAATGTTCTATGTCACTATTATGACTAGGGACCGGATTCTAAGCTTTATGCTATTTGTAAATATCTAAATCATTAACAATAAAATTGAATTTACATCCGATTTAGAAATAAATGGATCATTTAACAATTTTTTTGGAGTGCTTTTTTCCTTCTTTTGCAATGTTGTGCTTATTTTGCACTTTTGTGCATATTTAGGGTTTTTATCAGCTGATAATGAATTAATAAAAATTGGAAAAATATATTTGTTAAAGTTCCTCTTAGAGTGCAACTATTTAAGAAGCGAATGCCCAATACACCACTACCTCCAGAATAAGTTCCTACAAGATGAGGGACGTGGCTTGCAGCACCTAGCCATATATTACGCAAATAAATTTGAATATTTTAAAAAGTTATTTTTGAATTTGAACCAGCAACTAGCAAAGCAATACAAGATTGCCAAAGAATTTTAAACGAGAAATAATTAAATAAATTAGTTAGAGTTTATCAAGGCACACGTATTGTGAGTCATTCAATTACCTCATTGGAGAAGCAAGGAAAGGCCTTAACGGATGCAATTACAAATATTAACAATTTTAAATAAGCTATTTTTGGTGTCCAGGGAAAAATTGGAGGGAAGATAAAAATAAAAATTGAAGTGAGGGTGACTCTGAAAGCTGCATACCTATATCTAATTTTAAATATGCGCTTATAAGAAGTGTGGATGTTGAAAGAAGTTTCTCTGCCTATAAATATATTTTGAACGATAGAAGACAAATTGTAATCATGGCAAATTTGGAGCAATATTTTATTGCAAATGGTTTTCAAAGAAACTAGTATTTTAGATTGTGATTTTGTAAATTAGTATGTACGTACCTATATTTAGGATGTATTTGTATTTTTTCCATAAATATATATTGTAAGAACCTAATAATATTAAAGTCCATAATTTTACGAGTCGGAACAAAACTGCGTAAATATCATATCAGGCCGCGGCCGGCGACGCGTTGGCCCAAGCGAGGTCATTCATTTTGCTGACTTCTTAATTTTAGGCAAATGTAACTAAGCACACGATCAAAATGATGACACAGAAATAGGTCGTGGGAATACGACGGGAACTCGAAACGGCGATTGCGTAATTCGGTGACACGTATGGGATTGCGTCACTTTGCAGCGGAGCACAGATTTAGCATAGGACAGGGGAAGAAGAGTAAAAAGTGGGGAACAGTATAAATAGAAGTGCTGAACTTAAACGAGACGAGTTAGATGTACCGATCGAGACAGAACGTCACGCTGTCCGACGACGACTCATATACTTTGAACATTAATTCCTCAGGTGAATATATAACACAAGTTTATCAAATGTAATTTACACTAACAATTCCAAAGTCAATTCCATACTAATAATGCAACCCATCTAGTGATATTACCGCGCCTTGCCGCTGGTAATGAACGAAGTTTAATAAAGGTATGAAATGTAGGGAGCCTCACGCCACTAAATGCGGAGTTGAACCTAACTGCATTTTATGCCTTGTCCTGACAATATTTTCGCACTGACAGGAGAATATTGTAACATGCCTTCCTTTCCTCGTCGCAAATATATGATAAACAGTGTGGCCTCATTAATCAATCGGTAGTTAAATAAAAAGTTGCGTCAGGAGAACATAACTTAATAATTTCGATAAAAATAATTCAATGATATTTGTAATTAAATCGTATAATTAAACTTGCTCAGCGCTCCGATATTCAAGAAATCTCAGAATTATGAATGAATGAAACGAATGTTTGTATGTGCTTAAGCAGTTAGAAAAGTAGAAGTAGAATAGAGCTTTATCATACTAATCTATAATCAATTTTGAATAACAATACCAATTAAAGTGTTTACGATCACATGGCTGATAATGTTGGTAGACGCGAATACCAGCAATATCTCCGAATGAGGACACATTGGGTGCTTGAAGTACTGGAATCACTTGAAGTACTTTAATGTGAAGTTATGTGATTCGTTCCTATCCACAAGGTGGCGTTGAAATACATTGGTAGGCACCGTGATAATGAATTTCTATGCAGTGATGACATGTATCAGATATCCTTCTCAGCACAATTTGAAGATTGTGGTGCATGAAGTCGCTAAGTAACACTTTGTAATTCCAACCGCAGTGTTAATAAGTTACTCAGTTTTCAAAATAAAATTAATCATTCAAATTCAAAGAATATAATAAATTTTCAATAATTATTAAACAAAGCTATTCCGAAATTTAAATAAATATAATTAAATAAATAACGTCCAATTAGAGTAACGAAACGGTATTTTATTTACCTGTCGCTTGCATTACCTTTTAAAATGAATAAATCATATAAAATCCATGTATCTGTGTTTTACTTGCTAACAAAAATTACTAACAGAAACATTACCCATAAAACGAACCAAACTGAGTTATCACGATTTTGATTTAAAAATCAAACATACCGTTGAGTACTACCACTAAATCACGAGCCAAATCAATATTACAAATTACGAGAATTTGTAAATCACGAGCCAAATCAATTACTTGAATTCTAAGAATTCATGTAATATGCAGTTAAAGAAATTAAATGCATGCAATTGCATTTAAGGAGGAATTGCAGTTAAATAAATGCTATGAATAATAAATATTACAAATTATGAGAATTTGTACAACACCTGGGTTCGAACCGTTACAATATTTTTAAATTTAAAATTAAATGTACTTTTATCAAAAAAAAATGCTTTAAATTGAATTTAAATTGAATTGAAGTTCTATCTATAACTCGACGCTCTTTCAGTCAGGGCTTTCTTCAGCTGTCCTATGTTTTGGACAAAATTAAAAAAAAGCAGATCCATAATTTAGGTAAGTTCACCATACTATTTTGTAGTTATTTTTATAATCTAAGATAAAGAATAAATTTTTAAAATTTACATTGTTTTATTATGCTTAGGTTATTGTAAAGTGTTTGCAATGCTTTTTATCCGGTCTTTAATTATGACTGTGAGTCGTAGATGAGGGGGGGGACACATAGATTTAGTGTCTGCTGGGACATCAACCTGTGGCGCAATTGAATGCTTCCACAGCTGCCATAGCCACTCACACCCCTGGCTAAATCGATTTTCCCAGTCCCGTAGACCGTGCTAAAAAACAAAAAATATGTGCGCGCATATTTTACGCGTTACAAGGACGCGACGTGCGAAACAAATTGTAATTAATTAGCGGGGGCGGTATGTGAACCGCCCCCGCTAATCCGTGTGGGGGTGTAATGAAAAAAAGGGCGACGCGCGAAAAATATGAGCCGATTACCGTAGGAAATGGGTCGGCGGATTTATCGACGGTGCGCGAGCCTGGCTGATGAAATAGTGCGACATTTGTAGGGAGAATAGGACCTGAGTGACGACACCGTTATTTCCAGTAGTTTTTCACAGCCGACGGATAATGGTTTAAGGAAATTAGAAAAAAAAAACAATTGATTTGTTATATTATACCGAAACGAATTCGTGGAAAAGTTCTTTTAAATGTATATTACTCAAGTACTCAAGTACTCAAGTCTCAGGTACTCAAGTCAAAAGTATGTTCAGTGCCGTAATTATGAATAGGCTGTTTCCTCTTCGTGAAGATATGTTCTTGCCAAGTCAGATGTTTGTCCAGGTGTATGCCTAAGTATTTAGCACTGTCCGCTTGCGTTAGCTGACGGCTATTTAGAGTAATGGGGGGGCATTGGTCTCTTTTTATTGTGAAGGTTATGTGCGTGGATTTAGTCTCATTTGCCTTGATCTTCTATTTCGTCAACCAGGCTTCTAATTTATTTAGGTGTGTTTGAAGATTCTTTGATGCTGGTACATGAATGTGGTGGGAGGCCAATATAGCCGTGTCGTCTGCAAAGGTGGAGACTGTAATTAGCCTTGCATCAGGTATAATCAGGTGGATCAGGTATAATAGTGGTCCTAGCACACTTACTTGTGGGACTCCCGAGCTGATAGAGTATAGGTCTGTAAATTCGGAACTCACTTTTACAAGAAAGAACCTGTTGGCTAGATATGACCTAAATACTACCAAAAGGTGGTGTGGTAGGTTTGTTTTTAATCTTGTACAGTAATCCTGGGTGCCATACTTTGTCAAACGCTTGGCTGATATCAATGAAAGCAGCCGAGCAGAACCTCTTATTATCAATGTCATTGCTTATCTTTTTGACCACTCTGTGCACCTGTTCAACCGTACCATGCTTCTTTCTGAAACAGAATTGGTGGTTGTTTATTAATTGTAGTCGGGACAGAATAGGTACTAGCTTCGCAAGTAGTAGTTTTTCAAATATTTTTGGTAGTACTGGTAAGAGACTTATTAGTCTGTATAAGCTCAATTTGTTTGGGTTCTTACCAGGTTTAGCTACCATTATTATTTCCGCTATTTTCCATTGTTGGGGGAAGTAGCTGAGTCGTAGGATAGCATTGAATATTTGTAGGATTGCTGTGGTTGCCTTTTTTGTTAACCTTTGCAGTATCCGTCCTGTTATTAGGTCATACCCAGGAGCCTTTTTGGGATCGATGTCTTTGAAGATGGCTTGTGGGACTTCGTGGTAACTGAATGGCGTAATGGAATTGTCCATTTGGTATGGGGTCTCGAGGAAGTTTGTTACTTCTTCCGTATCACTGTTTATGTCCAACGGTTTAAAGATTTCAGACAGGTGTTGCGCAAATGCGGATGTCTTTTGTTTATCGTTTCTTGCCCATTGTCCTTCTTTGTCCTTTATGGGTGGGATGAGTAGTAGCGGTCTATTTAGCTTTCTTGTTGCCCTCCAAAGGGAGTAGTTGTTAGCTAGGAAGGGCAAGAGGTTTTCAAGGTAAGTCTCTACTGATTGGTTTTGGATAGATAGTAGTAGTTTCTTTAGGTCATGAGATGCTTTATTGAGTTTTCTTTTGTCAGTTGCTGATGTGATTTGCCAGATCTTGCACAGTTTCCGTTTTTGTGCTATTTTGTCTCTCACTATTATTGTTTTTTTTTATTGTTGTTAGTTAGTTATGTCGAGGAGTCCCATGCTGCAGTTTGGATGGATCTTGTCAGGTTTTTAAGTGCGTTTTCGATGTTGTCCGGCGTCTTTAGGGAGATCTTAAGATTTGTTATTTCGTCTATCCTTGTCTGGAATATTTTCCAATTTATATAGCGGTTCCATAGAGTAGGTGGTGTTCCCTATTCTAGTACTTCTGTGTGTATAGTTAGTATACTATTATTATACTAACTACTATTATATAGGTGAGTTACTCGGTACTACTTAGTAAGGTTACTATTATTGGTGAGTGATCTGATGATAGTTCCAGGTTTGACTCATCTCCTCTTTCTCTTTCGTACCCTCTTTCTACTAATCTTTTGCATTCTTTCCGTGCCTCCTGTTTCATACGTTTTGACAGTTATTTTCCCTTTACTTTTCACCTCTTTACCTTGTACTTTCCCATTCTTTCGTATTTCTGTTATTGTCATGGTCAGTAGAAAGTGGTCGCTTCCTACTTGCGCTCCTCTTATCTCTCTCTTGTATAATCTATTATTGACGTTTTCTTTTTGCTTCTCATCTCTCTCGTGTATTTGTGGATTTATTTGTGTCTAAATCTGGTATTTACAATCATCATGTTGTTTATTAGACAGAAGTCTAGCATTATTTTCCCATTGCTGTTTTTTGCTTCTATTCCGTAATTTCCTTCTGTTTTATTACTCACCCTACTATTAAAATCTCCTGCTACTATTGTCTGTCCTGTACAGTTTGCTGCAATTTTTCCCAAAATTTGTTCATAGATTATTTGCTGTAGTATTCATTCGGACAGTACACTATTACTATGCCCATTCTCCCTTCCTGTTTATTTCCCAGTTCTATCACCATAATTCTCTCTGTTATGTATTTCCATTCTTTAACTCCTTTTGGTTTTTTCTTCCGTCAGTAATATTCCAACTCATGCACTTGCGTTTTCGAGTATAGTATATATGTTCCCTCTAATACTATCGTACCTTGTCATTTCTTTTTTGTTTCAGTTATCGCGAGTATCTGCAGATTTGCATTCTAGTCCGTACTTTGCCGTAGTTTCCTCTACAGTTTCCTACAATTTTTCCCAATTTTTTTTAGATTCTTTCCTTACGTCTTTATTCGGACCTTACACTATTACTATCCCCATTCTCCTTTCCTGTTTATTTTCCAGTACTATCACCATGATTCTCTCTATTATGTATTTCCATTCTTTAACTTTTCTTCCATAAATAATATTCCCACTCATGCAATTGCGTTTTCGGTTTCACTAACCACATCCTCCCTCTAATACTATGGTACCGTGTCCGTTCTTTTTTGTTTCAGTTATAGCGAGTATCTGCAGATTTGCCTTCTCCGTTTCCTTTGCGAGTTCCTCTTCTTTCTCTCTTATTCCTGTTATATTCCATGTAGCAAATTTACATCTATATTTTTTTCTCGAAATTCCCTTTTTTTGTTCCTTTTCTGTATTCTCTTTCTAGGCTGTTGTCGTCTTCGTATGAACCTTCGTCTTCTTCATTAGTTTTTTATCCTATTCTGATTATCGGTGATCTCTAATCCATCTTTGCGTTAGTTCCATTTTATCATTTGTATTCAATTTTTGGTATCCAATCTTTACTCCCTTTCGTCCCCTCTTCTCTTGCAATGCTTCTAGTCTCCCTCTGTATTTTTCTTTCTGTAGCTGTTAGGTCATGGTCAATGTATATTTTGGTCTTGCTCAGCTTATTGCTCTTTGCGTTCATGATTTCTTCTTTATTTTCCCATGTTTCGATCTCCACTACCACTATATCTGCTATCGTACCCTTGTTTATCACCAGGGCCTTATTTATTTTTGTCACTACCTGTAGCATTTTGCTTCAAAAATCTTCTCCCCCTAATTTTTCTTCATTTTCTTTCACTTTTAGTCCCTTTGTCGCTATATTATTTGTCTTTTTTTCTTTTTCTATTCTCTCTATTCTTCCCTCCATTTTCACCATTCTTTCTTTCATTTGTGCCCGCTCCATGCCCCACTTTTCCTCTTTTTTTTCTATTTCCCTTCTTACATCGTTTATCTCCTCTTTCAGTTCTTTTGTGTTCTTTTTCATTTCTTGCAACATCTTTTTCATCATATCTTTTTTCTTCCATTTCCCCCTCTTTTTATTTTTCACTGCTTGCTTCTCCTCTCTAGAACCTGTAGTTATTCTCCTTTCCTCCTGTACCTTTCTTTGGTCCGGCAATCTTAGAACTTTCTATCTATGTGAGAATATTCCTTCCTCTTCCTCTTGTCTCTCTTCGTTTATGTGCTCTCTGTCTTTTTTCCTCTCGTTGTTCATTTATTCTATCGTTCAAGTACCACTTAAATGGTATATTTGGTATATATATTTGTATGGTCTGGTATCATCAGTTATATTTATAAACACCGACCAGACAGTCACTTTTCTATTATAGATTTTTCGTTTTTCGTTCTTCAGAACTTGAAAATTTACAGCGTCGCTCGACAATTCATAATCGTTACCATGGTGATCATTCAATAATGTATAATTTCTAATTTACTTTTTCAAATTCTCGCAAATTCAAATGCCCGATCCAAAATTTAATGCGATATTCATTATCCTGATAATTTTCAGCTTCCAATGAAATATCGTACGTTGTTGTACGTCATATTTGAGGTTTTCATTGTAATTACGAATTTCAATTAACTCAATACATTATTAATTAATAATTATGCCCTAGTGATTCACAATATTAACTAAAACGTACTATCCAATTAAATACCTAACTCGATAACTATCTAACTAAACCTATTCCTACTCTATTAATTTAAATAAAACCATCAACAAAGTAATAAATAATTATAAGATTAACAAATAAATATCATCACAATATATAGGACTACATATATACATTTACCGTAAACTATGACTCGAGCTTCAGCCTGTGACGATCATTATCAAGTGCTAACAAATTATAAAGGTGTTACATATATACCGCTTTGTAAAAACTAACACAATATAAGGAACTGACAATATGCAAATATGCAAATTCAAATATGCAGGAATATGCAAAATATGGAAATAAGTTTTAACCTTCAAAAGCCTTTATTGTAGCAGTTTCCCTGGCAGAACTAAACCTTTGCAGTATTATGGTTGGCAATTTTAAAATTTTGCACCTTAAAATTCAATTGTATGCTTTTAGCAAAACTTAAAAATTGTACATTGTGCAGTGTATACAGTAAATTGTGCGACTTGTATTATAGTTTTAAAAACAGTATATGGCTGTATGTATTTTAATTATGTGGTCAATTTTTCACATTTATTAAAAATATGTGGTATTCAAGGACAAACCTGATTCGATCACCTTTTATGTAGTGAGCATATAGCTTAACATGACCTAGATATATATGACAACGTAGTCCCAACAAACAGAGACGGTTGCAAATATTAATTTTAGACGGAGTGATATTTGCCGGCCAAACAGGAATTTCAGTGCAAACACTGAGGGATACGGAAATATTAATTAATGCAGATAGTGTCCGGATAGCGTTGGTCGGCCTGTTTGCTTTAAAAATAAATTCGTTTATCATTTAACTAGAAATGCACGGATAGATTTATTCAGTTTTCAAATTGCCCTACTGCAATGTATATTACCAACGGCGATTCGAGCTTTCGTTCCGAGTGTAATGTGAGACAATTGATCTGAATAAATAATCATGAAATGTGCAGAATACATTGTATTCCATTATATTATGGGCTTAAAAACGCAATTCTAACGGAGCAGCCGTAGTTTTGCTAACTAAATTAACTTATGTGCGGGTTTATACTGGAGTATGTATGGTGAACTTATGTTATTATCACCATGTCTGTAAAGTTATAATAAGATTCAAAGGCGTGTTATAGTAGTGAGGTTTAATTTGATATATGTAAATATGCATACGAACAATACAAGCCGCATTAAATGCTTTAATTACAGCTTTAGTTACTGATTATTAATCAGTACAAATATAAAGGATCACTAACCAGATATTAGCATATTCAAGTTCAATCAGCTATACAGGGAGGTCACTTTTACGACGCCGAATATTAGGCGATTAAAATATCTTTTAAACCGAAATATATACAGAGTTTCTCAAATGGGAGAAACGTTTCATATTTGCATGCCTTTTAATATTCTGAAAAGAAATCTGAAAATAATATCTTGCATAGTTCCTGAAATATAGCTGAAAATCCGAAATAGTGCACTTTCCTTTTCCTTTTATAACTTTTTACTTTTGAAGGAAATTTTATGATTTTTTTAAAATTATATATTTTTGGTGGTAAATAATGTCAGATTACCCATGTGTTACACATGGTTTAAATCGGAATGTTTCGATCTTTTCAATGCTATTAAAATCCAATATTGCGGCCATAAGAAACTCAAAACTTGACTATGAAAATTTGGGCATCTAGTTAGCGCAGAAAATGTTTGGCACTGTCATCTGAAAGTTCACGTCGAAAAATGTAAGACCTAGTTTCCTAAAATTTCCTTCAAAAGTAAAAAGATTATAAAGGAAAAGGAAAGTGCACTTTTTCAGTTTTTCAGCGATATTTCAGGAACTGTACAAGATATCCCGGATTTCGTTTCAGTATATTGAAAGGCACAAAAATAAGAAACTTTTATCCCATTCGACCAACTCTGTATATATTTCCATTTAATAGATCCTAGTGGTGGGCTGTGTAAAAGTGACCACTCTATATACAGGGTGTAACTGAAATGCTAGGCCAAACTTCACGAACGTGACGTATAAAACAAAACTGTGAAAAAAGTTCTTATAAATATGAGTTCAAAAAGTCAAAAGAGTCATTTAAAAAGTTGCACGTGCATTTTAAAATTATCACATTTTCTGAACTCGAATAAGATATTGCTTGTTTGATGCTCAAAGACAGTAAACTACAAAGTTTTACGTTTTCAAAGTTAGGAAGAAAAGAGTATTTTTTCGGACACATTCCCGGATTTTTTTTCAGTTTTTGGATACGTCACATTTGTCAATTTTGGCCATGCAATTCAGGTACACGTTGTATACAGGGTGTCCAAGATAAGGAACAACAGCATGGAGATTTCGGAAACCGTTAAAGTTACAAAGGCGATTAAAATAGAAAAAAGTTGCGCAATTTTGTGGTCAGTAATATTCACTTAATACAATAAATGTATTAACAAGCCTTTTTCTGATTAAATTCATTAGAAACCATACTGTGATATAAATAGTTGAATTCATAATAGGAAATGCTGTCTAATACAAGGTGTACATTTTTTACTGCCCATAAAACAAAATAGAGTTGATGATGGTTTTTACGAACAAAAAGTTTTACTGAAAATTTGTAAACCCTGTTTTGTAGAGCTAAAAATGTGGCAATGAGAAAGTGCTTTTCGTTTTTTTATACCTTTTTAAATTACTTCAGAAAAAAATAATAACGAAATCGCAAGATTTCGGATATTGTCGAATATCTCCGGAAGTAAGTGGTAATTTCTGGTTTTCTCAACAGATTTTCTCAAATTGCGCAACTTTTTTTTTGTAAGTTAACCGCCTTCGTAACTTTTAGGGTTTCCAAGATCTCCATGATATTGCTCCATATCTTGGACACCCTGTATACGATTGCTTCAAGCATCTTCTCTATTAGCTTATGTAATCACGAAACCTTTAGGAAACATATGGTATTTATACCACATAAGTTTCTATGTACAATATTTTTTTAATTTACCAACAGACATTAATAATGCGATTTTTATTTTTAATATAAATCAGGTTTAAGTAAAATTATCGACAGGAATTTCTGAAAATTGACACTTTTAAAATAGCCCAGGGTGAGTTATATGCGAATTTAACAACTTTTGGATGAAGTTCATAAATTTCAATAACATTGCAGTGACAAATTTCAGAGATACATTTATTAGGGATTTTATCAATATAGAATATATAGGTATATTTTGTGTATAGGTATATTTTTTTTGTAGATTTTTTTTTTGAGAATAAAATTAATATTACTTAAATATCATTTACTTAGTACTATTAAAAAATACGAACATATTTTTTATATATTTTTTTTTATTTTAATTTCTTTAGAATTTATCATAAATTGTCTTCTTGAAATTTTCTTGAAAGTTGTCGAGTTTTTAAAAATTTTATGGAGCACTTAGTACCTAATGCTAAAATGTTTTCATTTAGTCTGATTATATTTCAATTATCTACTTAAAAATCTAAAACAAACTAATATTCTGAAACTGTTTTTCAGATTTTGTATTCTTTTCAAAATTATACGATAAAATTTTGTGGTGATTTTCAATATTTGTAATAATGGTCGTAGTTTGTGTATCTTCAGATACTTTTGATATGTTGAGTTTTGATAACATTCTTGACTTTCAAACTATTACATTTTGACCGTAAATTTTCATTACATGTCCATAAGTTCACAATGTTTGTACTTTAATGCTAAAATGTTTATTTTTTTAGTCCGATTATATTTCAATTATCTACTTAAAAATCTAAAACAAACTATTATTCTGAAACTATTTTTTATAGATTTTGTACTCTTTTAAAAAATGATACGATAAAATTTTGTAGTGATTTTCAATATTTGTAATAATAGTCTTAATATCTGTACCTTCAGATTATTTTGATATTTTAAGTTTTGAAAACATTCTTGACTATTAAACTCTTATATTTTGACAGTAAATTTTCATTACATATCCATAAGTTCACAATGTTTGTACTTTAATGCTAATGCTAAATGCTAACCTAATGCTAAAATGTTTATTTTTTTAGTCTGATTGTATTTCAATTATCTCATAAAAACTTAAAACAAACAATTATTCTGAAACTATTTTTTATAGATTTTCTAGTCTTTTAAAAAATAGTACGATAAAATGTTGTGGTGATTTTCAATATTTGTAATAATGGTCGTAGTTTGTGTAGCTTCAGATACTTTTAATATTTTGAGGTTTGAAAATATTCTTGACTATAAAACTCCTATATTTTGAGCGTAAATTTTTATTAAATATCCAAAAATTTGCAATGTTTGTACTTTCTAACACTTTGACGAAATACCAAATATTTATAAATTATTTTTTTTGTTTTTATTATATTGATTTTTCTTCTTTTAATTCTTCTTTTCGAGTACTTACTAGTAGGTATTTTTATTATATAAAGATTATAGGTTTATATAAATTTTATTAATTTTTATTATACAGGGTGTTAATACTAAGTTGTAACACCCGAAAATGGCAGTTAGAACTCATTGAAACAAACAACTTTTCTTAGTTCAAATTTTTGAATTGGAGCCCAAGTTCGTATTTATAGACGTTCTTTTGTTTTTCGAAAAATCGTCTTTACTCCCTTATTTTAAGGAACATTTAAAAAATACAAAAACGTTCAGCATGCGCTATCGGTTCTCTAAAATATTTGTATTTACAATTATTTTCTATTTTATCAAATAACAAAATGGCGACCGATCAAAAATTTCTAAACAAGATATTTTGAAAACCAATCGATCGATTTTTTAAAATAAAACATTTATAAAATCCTTGAACTATCTTATAACATTTGTCTGTTTTGATAATTATGCATTTTTATACACAAATTATGCAAAATACGCACACAAATGATAAACGTGACAGAAACTTTTCAAGATGAAGCAGAAATTTCTGAAGAACAAGATCAAAAAGTATTTAAATTTGAACGTACAAACTAGAAAACATGTGCCTCAACTTGTTTAATGGCCTAACTTAAGGTTAGCCTACTTTGTTTTAAATGATTGTTGCAGTTTGTTAAAATTTATTTTGTAATTCAATTTGACTAATAAATTTATTATGGACAGATCGACAAAAATGTTCCAGACAAACGTTATAATATAGTTTAAGGATTTCATAAATGTTTTGGTTTCAAAAATCAATCGAGTGATTTTCAAAATATCTTGTTTCGAAATGTTTGTTCGGTCGCTATTTTGTTATTTGATAAACTAGAAAATAATTGTGGTTGCTCAATTATCTCTTGCTGGTTCCGCATATTCTACTTGCCACTTTTACTATGCTTTCTTTGAGATTTTTCCACATTTGTTCTAAATTTAGTTTTCTTTGCTTTTCGTGTGATATTTTTTTTATAGTTCTCTCTCCATTTCTTCTTTGTATTCTGTTTGCGTGTCTTCGTTGTGCAACTTATAGTCTTTTCTTTTGGTGCATACTCTCGTTCTCTTTGTGTTCTGTTCTGTTTTTGTTACGTTGTTGGTGTTTTCTCGTATTTGTGTTATCACTAGATAGTGGTCGCTCAATATTTCCGGCCTCCTTACTCTTGTTTCCAATACTTGTTTTTTGTTTGTCTCTTCCGTTATTATTTCGATTTTCTATTTCTCGCGATAACGTTATAAACAGTAAAATGTATTCTGTATGTATGAAATGTTATAAATATGAAACATTTAATTGTTTATAGAGGTAAATATTTGTTATAACTATTAATTTAGTACAAATTGCACTGTTTGTTTCAATGACATTATTGGAGCACAAGATTATTATGAACGTGGATAATAAATTACAGTTTCGTGCAGTTTCATGTTGATTAATTTTACTAAAGTACAAAATATCATCAATGTGTCCACCATTATCGCGACAAATTCCATTATTCTACTCCACGTAGAAGATATCTCGAGAACGAACACCATTTCGCGTCTCCCATAACCAGGGAGCTTTGAAGGTGCATCCGTCTGATAACACGATACCTATTTCTGCACAAAAAGCTCCTCACAGTACAGAATACAAGCGTCCGGTAGAGGAAGGACGATCCAAGTAGATATCGCAGAAGAATATAAATTTACTTCGCGGCGTTCTGATGGATCCTCGTTGGCATCAGCATCGGGACCGAGCCTTAACAGGCTGATGCTTCTGTTTTAAATGACAATGGGGCTTGATAAGTGGAATCGTGCATTGCGGGAGTATCGAATTCCACTCGATTTTGCGTGGCTGCTCGGATATTTTTGTGCGGTGTCACAGTCGCATATTTTTGTTTGTGCCAATTTTCCGGAACAACAAAATATGTGAAAACATACGGTATTCCGCATGTTTATAAAGTCGATATTGCAATAAATAACGATCAGCCAATTTTTACATGAAGTAAAATATCATACTGTAGGTAGGTACATCATTTAAAATTGCATTAGTGGAGTACTTTTGCTATATGAAATAGAAAGCTTGCTTGCTTTATATTACGTACATTAGAACATTATAGTAGTTATTTAGATTAAAAAATATCGCTCTTCCTTAACTTGTGCTGAATAATATGTATTTGCATCCGGTTAAAATAGCTGAAGAGGCAAGAAATAGGGAAACCATGCTATAGTAGGCTACAAAAAACTAATCTTAAACAATAAGGTCCTAAAATGGGACGAAGAGAACAGAAAAAAACAAATAAAAAGGATGTACGCCAGGTAACACGTAAAGCAAAGGAAAAGGATATGGAACTGGACGCAACTAAAAAAGACACGTGCAGGAATAATAACATGAGCAAGGACAAATATTCACCAAGCATAAAAAGAAAGAACAAAGAATAAGTACGAAACAAAAATAAAACATACAGAATAGGGACGTGGAATATAAGAAGTCTAAACGGAAAAGAACATGAATTGATAGAAGAAGTAGAGAAACTGAATATAGACATTTTAGGCATCACTGAAACAAAGAAAAAAGGACAGGGGATGATCAAGATGAACAGAGGTCACATTATGGTATACCGTAGGGCAATGTTAGGCGAAAGAAGAAGGGGTAGCTTGAATAATAAATGAAGGGCTAACCGAAAACATCATTAAGTGGGACTTTGTATCGAAGAGAGTTCTAAAAGTTAGCCTAGAGATGGGAAAAAACACAAAAGTAACGATAATAATAGCTTATGGACCGAACGAGGGCGCCGCAGCCAAGAAGAAAGACGAATTCTGGGAGAATCTAACCTAAATAACAGAAAACGTGAGTGATAGATTAGTGGTCATTGGCGATCTAAATGGTAGAGTAGGTAAAAGAAGAAATGACGCAGTCGACGTAATGGGAACAGAAGGAGAGAGCCACCGAAACAACAGCGGAGACAGAATAATAAATTTCTATGAAGAAAATAACCTAATAGTAACTAACACATTCTACGCCCACAGAGAGACACACAAGTTTACAAGAGAAGTAAAGAGCAGGAAAGAAATATCGATTATAGATTATGTACTAATCAACAGAAAATTTAGAAAAGAGGTGTTTGACGTAAAAGTGAGAAGAGGCCCTGAAATCTATAGTGACCATTATCTATTACTCGCAAAAGTGAAGTTCGAAAAGGAAAGAGCACAAGACCACAACAAACAATGTAAGAATCCGAGGCCCATAGAATCAATCAAGACCTATAAATTGCAGGATATGGTAACAGCAAGCAAATTCAGAGAAGACACCGAAAGGAAGCTAGAAGCAAACCTGAGAGAAGAAAAGGACAGCAATCTACAAAATATGTGGCAAAAGTTTAAGGAAATCAATATAGAAACAGCTAAATAAAAGTGTGGCACAATAATGAACATTAAAAACAAGAAACAAACAAGATAGTGGAACCAGGATATTAAAAAGCAGGGGACAATAAAAAAAAATTGAAGGCTTACCTGAAAAAGAAAACAAATGGGTGCTTTGCAGATTACAAGCAACAAAGAATAAAGGTAAAAGAGCTCGTAAAACAAGCCAAACAACAAACCTGGGAGGAATTCGGCAGGAAAATGGAGGAAGACAGCCTCACAAACCAGAAGCCGTTCTACAAAACGCTGAAGAACATAAAAGAAAAGAAACAACATCAAATAAAGCAAGTAAAATCCAAAGACGGCAGAAACATGAGGGAAAGTAAGGTGGGATGGTGGGAATATTTCCAAGAGTTACTGACAATGGAGCAGCAAGAAGTTAACGCTGAAACCAGTAATGAAGAGACTCAGGAGGAGCACATACCCTGGCAAGATGTTGACATGGAACACGCTATACAAATAGAAGTAGTCACAGAAGCAATTAGACAACTGAAACGGGGGAAAGCAGCAGGCTATGATAGAATAAATACAGAGATGTTGAAAAACCTGGGCGAAAAAGGCATAGACACCATAACAAGGATCTTCAACAAAGCATTTCACAAAGTCCCAGAAGATTGGAGAACAGGCATTATACTTCCAGTTTTTATGAAGGGAGATAGTAGGGAATGCACAAACTACCGGGGAATTACTCTCTTAAGCATGGTAGCTAATGTACACGAACGCATATTGGATAAACGCCTAAGGAATATCGTAGAAGTATATCTGAATGAACAACAGAGTGGCTTCAGGAAAGGACACAGTATCCAGGACCACATTTTTATTATAAAGCAAATTCTAGAAAAACAAAGGAACAGGAAAACAGATCTGTATATGACGTTCATTGACTTGGAAAAGGCGTTCCCACAAAATGTAGTATGGAACAGCCACAAACGTAGAAATATAAGCAAAACAATAATAAAAGCAATAAAAAGCCTATATTACAGAAACCAGAACTACGTGAGAAAAGACAACTTACAGTCAGAAACGTTTGAAATTAACAACGGCTTGAGACATGGTGGAGTCCTGAGTCCGACCTTGTTCATAATAGTAATGGATGACATTATAAAGGCAGTATCTGAGAAAACGAAAAAATATTACGTGGGCTACAACAAGCCGACTCAAGTGAAAATTGAAGAATGTGCTTATGCGGACGACATAATAATCTGCACTGGAAAAGAGAAAGACCTCCAGGAAAATCTAAAGGTATGGGAAAAGGAACTAGAGGAAAGAAATATGAAAATAAACGCAGGTAAAACGAAAACAATGATACTGAGTAAACAAGAAGAAAAGACCACCAACTTAGGAAGAAATAAACAAAGAATAGAGACAGTAGATACATTCAAATACCTAGGGGTAACGATCGACAAAGCAGGAAATATGGAAACTGAGATAAACGAAAGAATAAGTAATACGACCAGATTATACCACATCCTAAGCAAACCTTTACTAGGTAATAAAAAGATAAACAGAAAAACAAAAATGATATATAGGACTATTTTTAGACCTATACTAAGTTTTGGAAGTGAAAGCTGGGTACTTCCAAATAAAACCAAAAGCAAAATTCAAGCCATAGACATGAAGTTTCTTAAAAAAGTGAAAGGAATAACGAATATGGATAGAATAGGAAACGATGTAGTCAGGAATGAACTGGAAATAGAATCAATCTTCGATATAATAGAGAGGCAACAACTGAAATGGTTTAGACACATGTGCAGGATGGACGAGAATCGACAATTAAAACAAATATGGGAAGCAGGTGCGTGTGCGAGAAGACCAAAGGGAAGACTAAAGAAAACATACACAATTAGAGGAAATATTATCAAGAAGATGAAAGGCATGGGCGGAAGGCAAAACGATAGCCAGAAATAAAAGGAAGTGGACAAATTTCGTATACCGCAGAGACCAAGTGTGAATTAATTAATGTAAACTTAAATTGTACACCTTACACCTTACGGTAGAATGTTATTGATTATATATATATATATATATATATATTGTTTCGTTTTTATTTATTTTTTTACTTTACCTATTTTATGGGTGTTGAATATTTACGTATTTACTTGTTTTGTAACTCCTTATTATTTCTCTTATCTCAGGGTCATTGGTAGGTTCAATCAGAACTAAATAGAGTCTTGTTCAAATGCTTTAATGAATTAATAATAACCAAAAACCTTAAAAACGTCTAATATAAAGTGAACTAGTCAAACAAATCCAAAACAATAGAAAACAAAATTATATAAAAAAAAACTAATAAACTATGACCAACATTAATAAAATAAATCCTATATACACAAGCTAACTTATGTGAGAATATGATTCTTGTAATCTACGCATACGCAGTTATCATCTTGCTTTTGGTCCCTTGATTAAGTCGTCCTCTTGTCCCTGCGTTCGTCTTCTGATCCTTTGTTGGTTAGCACAAAAGTAAACGGCTACTTTTGTGTCCGAAGTTTAGCTGAAGGCTTGAAGGCTTGAAGTCCTGATTTTCGAATATCTCTTCACGGCTCCTATCCTGTTGAAGTCCTCTCCTTATTGACTGCCTTTTTCCAGTCCTATGTCCAATCGTTGAACACGCGTTAATTTTATGTAATGTATTCGTATTAGGGCAACATCACGACCCTCGACCCACTACCGTCTCCCCTGCTCGCCGTTCACCCTCTACCCTCGACTCGTCAATCTGTTTCTTGTTGATTATTTCCGATCTTCAATTCTTCAATCTCGCATGCGTCTATGCACGAAGTCACCTATCACCCGTGGTAACCGATCAACAACCTCCATCCGCGGATCCATAAACCTTGCGATTTTCTGTGTCCATAAAATGTCTTACACATCTCTCTGTAGATTTGTGCATGCTTGTTCACATTCACATTTACAATATTTACAATCATTTTAGTTAGCTTGTGCCCTTAAGATTATAATTCTATCTAATACCTATCTAACAATAATAATAATAAATCTATTCTAATTAATCTACTCTACTTACAATACAAATACCATCACAATATATATATATATATATATATATATATATATATATATATATATATATATATATTGTGATATATATATATATATATATATATATATAATAGGAAATGTTTTAATTTTATGCTGAATATTTCTTTCTATATCTGCTAGACACCGAGCTTTTCTTCATCAGACGTACATGTTCAGTACGTATCACAAAGTGAATTGAATAAACGAATAAATAAATGAAAAAACGAGGTTTGGGAATTTTATGGGTTTGGGATTGGGTTTTAAGAAATTTGGGGGTTTCGAAAGTCGACTTCGTGAAACCGTATTCGCACTTCCACTTAATTTTACGGCTGTTTTCTTGTTAGCATAAGGCTGCACACAAAAATAATAACCATACTAACAGAGGTAGCAATCAAAATTATCATCAATAATAACAAATGCAACGCCAGAAATCTAAAATAGCAACAATTATGTCCAACACAACTGCAACTACATTAACTATAAAATATATAAAAACTCGAATCAACAATAACAAAATCACTAATTTAAGGTTTTATCCATAATTACCAGTTATATACAGGGTGATTCACTGGGAAATGCGCATACAGTAATGGTAGATGCGGCACACCGACGTGATTCTAGATAAACTACTACCTCTGTTCCTTAATAAGTGAGCTATTTAAGTTTTTTTTTTCAAACTTATTGACACTTAATTATTTTTTTAATTTCAATTCTGTTATTCTTAATACACGCCAAATTCTTAATTATATGTGATATGGACGTCAAAAAATTTGATTTAACCGCCTTTGTAACTTTTACGGTTTCCGAGATGCCCATGCTGTTGATCCTTATCTTGGACAACCTGTATAAAAACCATATAATCAATTCTATACCCAATTGGGCTCGATTACGCGTAGCACCAAATTTTAAATGTTTTTTTTACTGCTTGTTTGGAAATATAATAACATTATAATGTAGGTCTGATTATCATACATTTCCTGTTTTATGCCGTAATGTTAGTATAAATACTATACACCAATGAAGGATGCTGTAACAATCAGTGGAATTTCGGTCAAGATGTCCAAAGAGCATTTAGTTATCTTCCTCATTTGGTGGTCTCCGCTGACGTTGGGATCTCAGCTTGCCAGAAGATTACGCGTTCCATATAGTGACAAGGCGGTGAGATTCGACAAACTTTTATAAGTATAATAATATTCGAAAGTTGCTAGCATTTTGTGTGGGCTGGCTATTTACCTCTAGGCCCATTGCTCTTAGGATCGAATTGGATAAAAGCGTTGAGTGAAGGAGTTTAAGTAACTCCTTCACTCAACGATAAAAGGGAAAGATTCAGATTTAGTCGTACTGTGGATAAATACGGATACAATTTATGTAATCACCATTTTTTTGTATGACTTCAATTTTCACTGATAAATTTAATTACGAGTCAAAAAAATATTTTGATGCATTTAACATTTGATGATTTTGATATTTTGAACAAATATATTGGTAACAGCCGCAATTACAAACCTAATTTATTTTTTAGGATATATACTTCGAAGATTTTTTGCAGCCTTGTCCACAATATAGCAACACAACAGCACCTCTACGGTTCCATGGAGTAAAGCTGTCGACGCTGAATAGTGACAGCTTCTTCGATGTCGAACTTAACATACCAGTAGACTACCTCAGAGGCTTGAAAGTAAGTGAGCATAATCATAAAAACAATAACAGTGATAATAATAATAATCTTATTTGTAGGTGGATGTGGGTCTTGTGAGCTGCGCGTCAAAAGAGAACCCAGACACCTGCATGAAGATGCCCTCATTGAAAACAAGCAACATGTGCAATATTTTAGCTGCACCAAAGACCTTCTTAAGCCCATTGCTTGCATGTTATGTCCCTCAGGTCAAATGTCCCTTTAAAAAGGTGGGGATTTCAACATTAGTTAATATTCTAATTATTGAGTTCAATAATTGAAACTCAAAAGTTTCACAGAGATATCACAAAACCATCATGGAACTGTATTATTAGAGATTATTAGAGAAGCATTATAATATTTCAAAAACTGACTATCCAATGGAAAATCTGACAAAGTTCTTCGTTGAAGATGTTGAAGCTGATTTTAATTTTTCGTTTATATTTCTCATAGGGTCTCTACATTGGACGAAACTGCACAGTAGACATGAACAACTTCAAACTGTACCCAATAGGAAAGCGAGTATGGAAATCTACAATAAAATTGTTGGACTCAAAGACTTCGCGTGTTGTTAGTTGCACCACACTTACATTGTACTCGGGCCCAAAAATTGTTAACAGGTAGTTTCCAATAAGTCCCTTGCATATCCTGTAAGAACGGTGGGAGAATAAAATAAATATTGTTATTTTAAAGTTGATGAATGAAGCCTTTACTATATGAGAATTGATGTGGGAATAGAAACACATTTTGCTACGTTTTATATCACTTTTAATTTATGTTTAATACGACTGCAGTTTCAACTACAATCTGGTCATTTTCAAGTGGATTTGAAAAACTTTTTTTTATTTTGGTTTCAAATCCACTTAACCACGTTATGGTCGAACCTGTAGTCGCATTAAACGTTAATATAAAAGTGACATAAAACGTAGTAAAATATGTGTTCTATTCCCGACAACATTGTTATTGTAAAGTCATTATGACTAAATGACTTATTACAAGCTATTAGTTGGTTACAACGAGGATATAGCAGTATATGCGTCTATATTAGTTTAGTTAGTGTGATTTTATTGGTGACAGTCACTGACTACCATAACTTCAGAACTACCTGAATAAATGACATTCAATTGTATTAATAAATAGCATGCATTTTCAAATTAAATCGCATCAATAACTGCATTAGGCAAGTGACAATGATTGATCAGTCAGCAGTTATCTTAAAAATATTCACATCAGTGACTACAGAGCTAGTGAGAACATTTAATCGAAAACTAATTATCCTAATGATGATTATGATGAAAATGACGATCAGGGGCGGATGGTCCATACGGGAAAATGGGAAATTTCCCGGTGGGCCGGTAGCCATCCCGAATGTTGGGCCGGAAGCCCCAGAATTTTGGGCTGGTAGATCCGACGACAAGTTTATTAATAATTTTGATTTAATGTATTAACACAAGGCAAAAAGACCCCATGTGGTCGATAGCCCAATAAAAATTGTTTATATATGTATTAACACAGTGGTTCCCAAACTTTTTCGCCTCGCAGCTCCCTTTTTGAACTAAGATTTTCTATGGATCCATTCCGTTTCCATAATAGTTTTTGCAAATTTTTATGAAATATGAAATAATTTGGTGAGGAATATAAATTGTGTAGATAGCCGTTATAATTTTCAACTAAAAATTGGCAGGTTCCATTAATATTTGTAATTTATAAAAATGTTGGTATTTCTAATAAAAAAATGTATTGAAAATTTTGAAATTTTTGTAAATTTAATTTGCAATCGACATGATATGATTTTAATATGTTGTGGTTTGATTAGCTTTTTGCAATTTTTCATAACATTTTCTAATTTGTAAGGAAAATGTAAATATAGTAAAATTTTCGTATTTATAATAAGAATTTCATAATTTCTAATAAACATTTTATAATCTGTTATGAAAAGTATGTAATTTCCACCCAAGTTTATTTTCATAAAATTTTCTACAAATAACTATAAACATTTTAACAACTCGATACAAATTTTGGAAATGCCAATGACATTTTGCAATTTATAATGAAATTTTGGCAATTTACAATAAAATGTTCATGATCGCTGCCGAAATGTTGTAATTTATAATACAATACGAATGTTGAATATTTTACATTTTACAGTGAAATTTATCAATTAACAATAAAATTTTCATAAAGTTATTGCAATTTTGTAATTTAGAATGATGAATGATGAAAGTGACAACGAAAATTACATAATTTTAATAAAACTTATTTATTTGTTTATTTACTTATGTACTTATTTATTATTGTATTTGTTATAGTGTTATCGTGAACTTATTTATACCTTATGATTGTTTTCTAAGTCCATTGAAATATTGTATTCATAATAAAAACTTTGCAATTTTCACTACAATGTTCCAATTTATATTCAACATTTACAAATTTTAAAACTTTTGAAACTTATAATTAATTCTCCATAATTTCTATTGAAACACTGAAATCCATCATCACAATTTCGTAATATTCATCATAATGCTATTACTATTTATGGGATTTCCGAAGACATTTTTGTAATGTGTAGTTAAAATGCGAAAATTTCATTGTTTTCGTTGAATTAAAAAAAAAATTGTCAACATTTTACACCATCCATTATATTTTTTACGAATTTCTATGAAATAGATAATACATTTGCAAGGAATATGATTTATGGGGAAAGACGTTATAAATTCCAATGAATAAACTCGCAGATTTCATTGATCTTTACAATTTATGAAAAGTCTAGTAATTATATTAAAACATTCTAATGAAAATTTTGTAATTTGAAATTCATTGCAGTTTACAAGCGAGATATTTCAATGAGAATTTTATGGTTTGATGAACTTGCAATTTGTAATAAAATATCAAAATTTGTTATTTGCAACGAAAACTTCATAATTTCTCTTTGTAATTTTGTACATAATTTTGTATTTTGCATTCATATTTTTGCAAATTTCTGTCAGAATATTAATAACTTAGTGAGTTATATGTTTTGAGCATAAAGTTTTTATAATTTATACTTAAAATTTCAAATTTTAATTTATCATTGAAATTTATAATTAATATTTTCGTATTTAATATAAGAATTTTATAATTTCCAACTAAATTCTATCAATTATCATGATAACTTTGTTATTTCCTTTGAGTTTCGGAATTTATAATATACATATTTTTACTTTCATGAAAAAAATCAAATCAAGTTTCAAGTTCATTTTCATTTAGTAAGTTTTTATTTTTATTTTTTATGTGTATATTATGCAGGTTCTCCCGCTAGTAAATATTATTATTATAATTTTTAATATAAATTGTATAATGCAAATGATGATTTTGTGTTTTGATTAATATTTTACAATTTAATTTATAATTTGTAATGTAATATTTGTAAAAGTAATAATGTTGAAAATTAAATTTCAATTTTTTTAATTACTAATTTTTTTCTTTCGTGTTCCATAAATTTTCTGCAAATGACTCTGAAGATTTTAACAACTTTGTGAGGGATATGCTTTCTGAATAAAACTCCAATAATTAAAAAAAAAAGCTGTATCTAATAAATCTTTGTAATTTTAATGAAGATTTTATAAATTACAATTAAATTTTCGTAGTCAAAGCATGACTAATTTTAATTACCTAATATTTTTCATATTTTATTTAATATGATTGAAAGTAGTACCGAACGCACACTTTAGGAACGTCTGTATTAATAAATAAAAAAGTATTATGAAAAACTTACGGTATTAAATTTCATATTGATTTTTTCTTTATGGGGAGTACTTTCTCTTATTTATGTAATCTTTTTATTTGATGTTCTTCACCCAACTAGTTTCAGCTTTTACAAGCCATAATCAGAGTTGTTATGTTTTTAAAACCAATATATTCAATTTTAAATTACTTATTGTAAAGTATTTTTGATTTTTGCATATTTGTCAAATTTTGAAGTATGATTATTATTTTGATTATATGGGATTATTGCAATGTTATGTGAATGCAAAATGGGCCGATAAAAGTTTGTTCCCGAGCCGCTTGTATGTTGCCCATCCGCCCCTGGGTATATCTGGTTTATGTAATTTTGGTTGTACGTATGGTTTAGTTGTGGTTGCATTCATTGGGATGATGTTTTTAAAATTCTTTGAATATTTTTCTGTTGTATATTTTGAATTTTGAACTATAGTTTTTGTTTTGTTTAGGATAAATGTTTATTTGTTATTATTGTGATTGTTATCGTTAATAATTTTTTTTCTGTTTTTGTTACATAGGTTTATTTGGAAATAATAAAAAAAACAACATCGCTAAACTAATAAACATCATCATAAACAACACAATAATACGGTATTTTTATCTGTAGTTGCTATTATTAAATTGTTGTTTTTGATTTTCTCCATTATGTTTTTAAGTATTGATTTTTGTTTATTGTCTCTTATATGATTTATTTTTGAAATTAAATAAAACAAACACTTTTCTTTGTTTATAGCATATCGATACTTAAATTTAGTGACTATAGTTTCGATCACCATCTGATCATTATCAAACTAAGAGTAAAATAAAATACAAATAAAACACCTATTTATACATATCTATTAAACATATTTGAAAAGTAGGGAGTAAGCGAGGTCTGTCTGGTCATTGACCAATTTTTTTTTTTTTCTTTTAATATTTTAATTTTTGTTCAATTTTTTTTTCTTTTTCTTTCGGTATTTTAATTTTAGTTCTATTAAGAAACACATTTTTCGCAATAAGAAGACTCGAAAATGAATATTTTTGGAAAAATCCCGAAATTTTCATGATTACAACCCTTGATTTTACCACGGAAATAAAAGAGAGTTATCTCCATCATCAGCCATGTACTTATGCCATAGTAACAAAGATTCATGAAAATTGGAACATGGAAATTCATCTAGACCCATACAAAAATATGAAATCATTAACTGCCATATGTTGCATGAATTTTTGCCATATTTACCCACTGTTGCCACATATTTGCTAATTTTTGTCATAATTGCCTTTTTTAGACACATTTGTAATATTATTATATAATTAATAATTTAATTAACAAAAAAAAATGCATGACAAATTAAAAACTGGCGCCAGTCAAATCCTGACAGAAGTACTAGAAAGAGTACAGAAAATTCGACAAATGGTGCTAAAATTACTACGGCAAAGTGTCACTTTACCGCACTGATGAGGCAAAGTACATCATTATACTCTTTAAGTGAAATTCATAAAGTTCGACATTATATATTGATTGTAGATAAAAAATAATTAGTTAATTACACACCAAAGTTGAGCTCCATTACGTGTAGCAAAAATTAGAATGGTATTTTTACTGCTAGTTTGGAAATTTAATAACATTATAATGTAAGTCTGATTATCATACATTTCCTGGCATAATTCAGTAATGTTAGTATAAATACTATACACCAATGAAGGATGCTGTAAAAATCAGTGGAATTTCAGTCAAGATGTTCAACGAGCATTTAGTTATCCTCCTCATTTGGTGGTCTCCGCTGACGTTGGGATCTCAGCTTGCCAGAAGGTTGCGCGTTCCGTTTAGTCAAAAAGCGGTAAGATTCGATAAAATTTCATATATGTAGTATTTATGTAGTATGTAGTATGCAGGGGCGGATGGGCAACATACAAGGGGCGCGGGAACAAACTTTTATCGGCCCATTTTGCATTCACATAAAATTGCAATAATACCATATAATCAAAATAATAATCATACTTCAAAATTTGACAAATCGTGACAAAATGTAAAAATCAAAAATACTTTACAATAAATAATTTAAAATTGAATATATTATTTTTAAAAACATAACACATCTGAGGATGGCTTGTAAAAGCCGAAACTTGTTGGGTGAAGAACATCAAATAAAAAGATTACATAACTAAGAGAAAGTACTCCCCATAAAGAAAAAATCAATATGAACTTTAATACCGTAAGTTTTTCATAATACTTTTTTATTTATTAATAAAGACGTTCCTAAAGTGTGCGTTCGGTACTGCTTTCAATCATATTAAATAAAATATGAAATATATTAGTAAATTAAAATTAGTCATGCTTTGACTACGAAAATTTTATTGTAATTTATAAAATCTTCATTAAAATTACAAATTTTTATTACATGAAGCATTTTTTTTTAATTATTGGAATTTTATTCAGAAAGCATATCCCTCACAAAGTTGTTAAAATGTTCAGAGTCATTTGCAGAAAATTTATGGAACATGAAAGAAAAAAATTAGTAATTAAAAAAATTGAAATGTAATTTTCAACATTATTACTTTTACAAATATTACATTACAAATTATAATTTGAATTGTAAAATATTAATCAAATCACAAAATCGTCATTTGCATTATACAATTTATATTAAAAATTATAATAATAATATTTACTAGCGGGAGAACCTGCATAATATACACATAAAAAATAAAAATAAAAACTTACTAAATGAAAATGAACTTGAAACTTGATTTGATTTTTTTCATGAAAGTAAAAAATGTATATTATAAATTCCGAAACTCAAAGGAAATAACAAAGTTATCATGATAATTGATAGAATTTAGTTGGAAATTATAAAATTCTTATAGTAAATACGAAAATATTAATTATATATTTCAATGTTAAATTAAAATTTGAAATTTTTAGTATAAATTATAAAAACTTAATGCTCAAAACATATAACTCATTAAGTTATTAATATTCTGACAGAAATTTGCAAAAATGTTGATGCAAAATACAAAATTATGTACAAAATAACAAAGAGAAATTATGAAGTTTTCGTTGCAAATGACAAATTTTGATATTTTATTACAAATTGCAAGTTCATCAAACTATAAAATTCTCATTGAAATATCTCGCTTGTAAACTGCAATGAATTGGAAATTACAAAATTTTCATTAGAATGTTTTAATATAATTACTAGACTTTTCATAAATTGTAAAGATCAATGAAATCTGCGAGTTTATTCATTGTAATTTATAACATCTTTCCCCATAAATCATATTCCTTGCAAATGTATTATCTATTTCATAGAAATTCGTAAAAAATACAATGGATGGTGTAAAATGTTGGCAATTTTTTTTTAATTCAACGAAAACAATGAAATTTTCGCATTTTAACTACACATTACAAAAATTTCTTCGGAAATCCCATAAATAGTAATAGCATTATGATGAATGTTACGAAATTTTGATGATGTGTTTCAGTGTTTCAATAGAAATTATGGAGAATTAATTATAAGTTTCAAAAATTTTAGAATTTGTAAATGTTGAATATAAATTGGAACATTGTAGTGAAAATTTCAAAGTTTCTTTACAATCCAAATTTACAAAAATTTCAAAATTTTCAAACATTTTTTTATTAGAAATACCAACATTTTTATAAATTACAAATATTACTGGAACCTGCGAATTTTTAGTTGAAAATTATAACGGCTTTCTACACAATTTATATTCCTCACCAAATTATTTCATATTTCATAAAAATTTTGCAAAAAATATTATGGAAACGGAATGGATCCATAGAAAATCTTAGTTAAAAAAGGGAGCTGCGAGGCGAAAAAGTTTGGGAACCACTGTGTTAATACATATATAAACAATCTTTATAGGGCTATCGACCACATGGGGTCTTTCCGCCTTGTGTTAATACATTAAATCAAAATTATTAATAAACTTGTCGTCGGATCTACCAGCCCATAATTCTGGGTCTTCCGGCCCAACAATCGGGATGGCTACCGGCCCACCGGGAAATTTCCCATTTTCCCGTATGGCCCATCCGCCCCTGGTAGTATGTAGTCTGTAGTATGTAGTTTGTAGTAAGTGGTATGTAGTATCTAATATGTAGTATATTTGAGGAGCTGGGAAGCCAAAGGGTCTAAGTCTTGAAATATGTATTCCGACTTATTTAAGTTCAAAGTTTTTGAGTACAGTGAAATTATACAAACACTTGATAACATACCGAAGATGACAGCCTTAGTATTGAGAAAATGCTTGGATTTCTTTACCACTAAGTATAATTGTATATCTAGTTTTCATAATATGCACTTAGCTCGATTTTGAGGAACATATTACTTGAACTCCTAAACTACTAATCCTCTCAATTATAGTATACGTAAGTAACTGACATTTTGTGTGGTCCCTTACGCAGAGCTCCTGGGTTTGAATCGGATAAAAGGCAAAGATTCAGATTTAGTCGCCCTGTGAATAAATTAGAATAAAATTGGTGTAGTCACCAATTTTTGTACGACTTTAATTTTCACTGATAAAACAAATTACGAGTCAAAAAAATATTTAGTTGCGGTGATATTGGTAACAGCAGCAACCATAAATCTCATTTATTTTTTAGGATATATACTTCGAAGATTTTTTCCAGCCTTGTCCACAATATAGCAACACAACAGTAGCTATACAGTTTCATGGAGTAAAGCTATCAACGCTGAAAAGTGACAGCTTCTTCGATACCGATTTTAACATATCAACAGACTACCCCAGAGCCATCAAAGTAAGTAAACATAATAATAAAAATAATGACAGTGATAATACTAATCTTATTTGTAGCTGGATGTGAATCTTGTGAGCTGCGCCTCAAAAGAGAACCCAGACACCTGCAAGAAAATGCCATCATTGATAACCAGCAACGTATGCAATCTTTTAGCTGCACCAAAGACCTTCTTGAGCCCATTTATTGCATGTGTTGTCCCACAGATTGCATGCCCTTTAAAAAAGGTGTGGACAACATTGGTTAATATTCAAATTAGTGAGTCAACATACTTGCCTCATTTAAAATCTCAACTTCCAAACAAATGCCACAAAACCGTGATTAAACTGTGTAGGGAGAATATTAGAGGAGGAATATAATATTTCGAAAACTGTTTATCAAATGGAAAACCTGAGAATGATCTTAGTTGAAGAAATCGAAGCTTGCCGGTTTGATTTTAACTTTTCGTTTGTATTTCTTATAGGGTCACTACATTGGACGAAACTGCACATTAGACATGTATAACTTCAATCTGTACCCAATAGGAAAGCGAGTATGGAAATCTACAATAAAATTCTTGGACCTGAAAACTTCGCGCATTCTTGGTTGCATCTCACTTAAATTCTACTCGGGCCCAAAAATTAATAATT
The DNA here is from genome assembly GCA_951805005.1 of Othius punctulatus. Classification (NCBI taxonomy): domain Eukaryota; kingdom Metazoa; phylum Arthropoda; class Insecta; order Coleoptera; family Staphylinidae; genus Othius; species Othius punctulatus. Next base: position 2,158,287 of record OX638140.1, on the reverse strand, counting down.
GATAAGTAGCTCCAATAAGTCTCTTGCATATCCTGTAACTACGATTTGTGAATAAAAAAAAATTGTTATTTTAACTTTGTTAGATGAAGCCTTTACTATGCGAGAATTGATGTGGGAATAGAAATACATTTTGCTACGTTTAATATCACTTTTAATTTTATGTTTAATACGACTTCAGTTTCAACTACAATCTGGTCATTTTCAAATGGATTTGAAAAACTTTTTTTATTTTAGTTTCAAATCCACTTGACGTGGTTATGGTCGAAACTGTAGTCGTATTAAACGTTAATATAAAAGTGATATAAAACGTAGTAATATATTTGTTCTATTCCCGGCAACATTGTTATTGTAAAGTCATTATGACTAAATGATTTATTACAAGCTATAAGTTGGTTACAACGAGGATATAGCAGTATAACTACGCGTCTATATTAGTTTAGTTAGGGTGATTTTATTGGTGACAGTTGCTGACTACCATAACTTCAGAACTACCTTAATAAATGACAATCAATTGTATTAATAAATAGCATGCATTTTCAAAATAAATCGTATCAATGACTGCATTAGGCAAGTGACAATGATTGATCAGCCAGCAGTTATCTTAAAAATATTCACATCAGTGACTACAGAGCTAGTGAGAACATTTAATCGAAAATTAATTATCCTAATGATGATTATGATGATAATGACGGTCAGGGGCGGATGGGCCATACGGGAAAATGGGAAATTTCCCGGTGGGCCGGTAGCCATCCCGAATGTCGGGCCGGAAGACCCAGAATTTTGGGCTGGTAGATCCGACGACAAGTTTAATTTTGATTTAATTTATTAACACAAGGCGGAAAGACCTCATGTGGTCGATAGCCCAATAAAGATTGTTTATATATGTATCAACACAGTGGTTCCCAAACTTTTTCGCCTCGCAGCTCCCTTTTTGAACTATGATTTTCTATGGATCCATTCCGTTTCCATAATATTTTTTGCAATTTTTTATGAAATATGAAATAATTTGGTGAGGAATATAAATTGTGTAGATAGCCGTTATAATTTTCAACTAAAAATTGGCAGGTTCCATTAATATTTGTAATTTATAAAAATGTTGGTATTTCTAATAAAAAAATGTATTGAAAATTTTGAAATTTTTGTAAATTTAATTTACAATCGACATGATATAATTTTAATATGTTGTGGTTTGATTAGCTTTTTGCAATTTTTCATAAAATTTTCTAATTTGTAAGGAAAATGTAAATATAGTAAAATTTTGGTATTTATAATAAGAATTTCATAATTTCTAATGAACATTTTATAATCTCTAATGAAAAGTATGTAATTTCCACCTAAGTTTATTTTCATAAAATTTTCTACAAATAACTATAAACATTTTAACAACTCGATACAAATTTTGAAAATGCCAATGACACTTTGCAATTTATAATGAAATTTTGGCAATTTCTCAATTTACTTTAATTTAATGTTATTAGTTGAATTATTACTTGTTGTAATATGTATTAAATTTTGTAATATATTTAAGAAGCAATGTGTTAGTGGGTATTGTCCCGTTAATTCAATAAATAAATAAATAAATTTACAATAAAATTTTCATGATCGCTGCCGAAATGTTGTAATTTATAATACGAATGTTGAATATTTTACATTTTACATTTTACATTGAAATTTATGAATTAACAGTAAAATTTTCATAAAGTTATTGCAATTTTGTAATTTATAATGATGAATGATGAAAGTGACAACGAAAATTACATAATTTTAATAAAACTTATACATTTGTTTATTTACTTATGTACTTATTTATTATTGTATTTCTTATAGTGTTATTGTGAACTTATTTATACCTTATGATTGTTTTCTAATTCCATTGAAATATTGTATTCATAATTAAAACTTTGCAATTTTCACTACAATGTTCCAATTTATATTCAACATTTACAAATTCTAAAACTTTTGAAACTTATAATTAATTCTCCATAATTTCTATTGAAACACTGAAATCCGTTATCAAAATTTCGTAACATTCATCATAATGCTATTACTATTTATGGGATTTCCGAAGAAATGTTTGTATGTGTAGTTAAAATGCGAAAATTTCATTGTTTTTGTTGAATTAAAAAAAAACTGCCAACATTTTACACCATCCATTATATTTTTTACGAATTTCTATGAAATAGATAATACATTTGCAAGGAATATGATTTATGGGGAACGACGTTATAAATTCCAATCAATAAACTCGCAGATTTCATTGATCTTTACAATTTATGAAAAGTCTTGTAATTATATTAAAACATTCTAATGAAAATTTTGTAATTTTCAATTCATTGCAGTTCACAAGCGAGATATTTCAATGAGAATTTTATGGTTTGGTGAACTTACAATTTGTAATAAAATATCAAAATTTGTTATTTGCAACGAAAACTTCATAATTTCTCTTTGTAATTTTGTACATAATTTTGTATTTTGCATTAATATTTTTGCAAATTTCTGTCAGAATATTAATAACTTAGTGAGTTATATGTTTTGAGCATTAAGTTTTTATAATGTATACTAAAAATTTCAAATTTTAATTTAACATTGAAATTTATAATTAATATTTTCGTATTTACTATAAGAATTTTATAATTTCCAACTAAATTCTATCAATTATCATGATAACTTTGTTATTTCCTTTGAGTTTCGGAATTTATAATATAATTTTTTTACTTTCATGAAAAAAATCAATATATCATATTATGCAGGTTCTCCCGCTAATAAATATTATTATTATAATTTTTAAAATATAAATTGTATAATGCAAATGACGATTTTGTGTTTTGATTAATATTTTACAATTCAAATTATAATTTGTAATGTAATATTTGTAAAAGTAATAATGTTGAAAATTACATTTTTTTAATTACTAATTTTTTTCTTTCATGTTCCATAAATTTTCTGCAAATGACTCTGAACATTTTAACAACTTTGTGAGGGATATGGTTTCTGAATAAAACTCCAATAATTTAAAAAAAAAAAGCTGGATCTAATAAAACTTTGTAATTTTAATGAAGATTTTATAAATTACAATTAAATTTTCGTAGTCAAAGCATGACTAATTTTAATTACCTAATAATTTTCATATTTTATTTAATATGATTGAAAGCAGTACCGAACGCACACTTTAGGAACGTCTGTATTAATAAATAAAAAAGTATTATGAAAAACTTAGGGTATTAAATTTCATATTGATTTTTTCTTTATGGGGTGTACTTTCTCTTAGTTAGGTAATCTTTTTATTTGATGTTCTTCACCCAACTAGTTTCGGCTTTTACAAGCCATCCTCAGAGGTGTTATGTTTTTAAAAATAATATATTCAATTTTAAATTATTTATTGTAAAGTATTTTTGATTTTTACATATTTGTCAAATTTTGAAGTATGATTATTATTTTGATTATATGGTATTATTGCAATTTTATGTGAATGCCAAATGGGCCGATAAAAGTTTGTTCCCGGGCCGCTTGTATGTTGCCCATCCGCCCCTGATGACGATGATGATTATTATTATAGGAACTAATTATGAGAAAAACCAATGATCTAATTTATGAATTTAGGGGCCTAGAAGTAAAAGGGTTTAAGTGCATTTTTGGTAGTTCTGAGATAAATGGCTTTAAGGTTAACTTGAATTTCAAAATTCCTGGAATAAGTTTAGAAAACTGTGTTAATATTTTAGTCTAAACCAAAGTCTAAAATAATAACACAGTTTTCTTAAACTTATTCCTGGAATTTTGAAATTCAAGTAAACTTTAAAACCATTTATCTCAACTACCAAAAATGCACTTAAACCCATTTACTTCTCAATTATTCCGTTTTGTATCAGTTTCCAATTTAAAAAATGTCGCTCTGAAAACAGGATGATTCCTGCAAATCAAAAATATGTTTTTAATATCATCCGATAATTTAAAAAAATCATAAATAAATAGAAACGATTTGTGCAAAATTGAATAAGACCTTAAAAAAAGGGAAAATTGATGCTAAAACTCACACTTAATTCATGACATATCACAGAAAATTTTTCACATCATATTTAAATTGTTAAATTTAAACCTTGCAAACTTCTAAAGTTCTTGGATCAATATTTCCAATTTTGAGAGTATTCCGTTTAAGATTGGTAAATTCCTACACATCATAATGATTCTAATGATGATAATAATGAGAATGATGAGAACTAGTGATGATAAAAACCAATGATGTAATTTATGAATTTTTCGGTCTTCTATTAGTTTGCAATTTTGAAAATGTCGCTCTCAAAAGAGGATAATTCCAGCAAATCAAACATATGTTTTTAAAATCATGGACATTACTGCCATAATTAGACAGATTCATGAATAGATATAAACAATTCGTACGAAAATGAAAAAGACCTATTAAAAAAATTGAGAAAATTTATGCTAAAACTAATAATTATTAGTGATTTAATCATTCATGATTCACTTATTCTTAATTCATAATTTATTGATAAATATACATCAAAATTTTTTAAAAATACAATCATATTTAAAAATGTTCCTGTTCTTGTATCAATATTTCCAATTTTGAGAATATTGCTTTCAAAATTGGACGACTCCTGCAAATCATAAATACGTTTTCAAAATCATGTCGATTCATATCAACATTAGACAGATCCATGAATAAATTGATATAATTTCTGCAAAATTGAAAATAAAACAAAAAAAATAGAAAATTGGTGCTAAAACTAGTAATTCATAATAGACTTGTATCGAGCACAGAAAGTCTTATCAATATATACTATTATTCTTCTTCAAAAGTTGGTTTATCTTCTTAGAAGTGTAGCAATTACTGAAATATGTATCCTACATCCAAAATAACTATAAAATTGAAAATCAAAGCAAATCAAGTTTATTCAGATTTAAATATTTTCCAGTTCTTGTATCAATATTTCCAATTTTGATAATATTCCTTTCAAAATTAGACGAGTCCTGCAAATCATAAACTCGTTGTCAAAATTATGTCGATTCATATCAACATTAGAGAGATCCATGAATAAATTGGTATGATTTGCGCAAAATTGAAAAAAAAATGAAAAAATTGGTGCTAAAACTAGTAATTTATAATAGATTTGTGTCGAGCACAAAAAGTGTTGTCAATATATACTATTGTTCTCTTTAAGAAGTTGGTCTATCTTCTTAGAAGTGTAGCAATCATTGAAAAATGTATCTTACATGCAAAATAACTATAATATATAAAATCAAATCAAATTAAGTTTAATCAAATTTAAATATTTTTCAGTTCTTGTATCAATATTTTCAATTTTGCGAATATTCCTTTCAAAATTGGATGACTCCTGCAAATCATAAACACGTTTTCAAAATCGTGTAGACTCAAATCAATACTAGACAGATCCTTGGGCAGTCCTAGACAGATTAGACAGTTCTTGTATCAAAATTTCTAAATTTAACAAAATTGGATGATTTGTATATAAATTATGATGATTCGTCATACACTTTAGAAGAATTTTGATAAATTAAAAGAAAAAGTATTGGCAATTATGAATATTGGACCAAATTAAAAAAAAATCATCTTCGAAAGCAGGAAATCTTCTAAAAAGTAAACATCAACTGTCAATTTAAATTATTGTGCGTTTGTTTCATTTGACACAAAATACTCGTATTTGATTGGTTCAAATATGTGTGTTAATAACTTAAAACTGCATGTTTTTGATTTTGAACATATCGCTCCTAAAATAGGACTCCTGCAAATCAAAAATATGCTTATAATGCCTATTTATGCACCAAGGGCGTTACTACGATGATTGCGCCCGGAGAACGATGAAATCCAGCTCGAGAGCTTTAGCCCGAGAGAAGGATATCGTTCCTACAAAAAAATAGATGTTTCCTTATGATTGTCAAGTTAGTCTGTTTGATTAAATTTTATTAACCTAGTTTTTGAGGGCGTAATGAATCGGGATGATGTTTTTAAAATTGTTTGAATATTTTTCTAGTGTATTTTTTTGAATTTTGAATTATAGTTTTTGTTTTGTTTATGATACATGTTTATTTGTAATATGTGATTGTTATCAGTAATGATTTTCTCTGCCTTTGTTATATAGGTTTATTTGTAAATATTAATAAAACATAACATAGCTAAACTAATAAAGAACATCATAAACAACACAATAATACTGTATATTTATCTGCAGTTGTATTGTTAAATTGTTGTTTTTTGTTTTCTCCTTTATATTTTTAAGTATTGATTCTTGTTTATTGTGTCTTAAGTGATTTATTTTTGAAATTAAATAAAACAAACACTTTTCTTTGTTTATATATACAGGGTGTCTCAAAATTGACACCCGTGCCTTTGGGATTGCATTCATGGGGCTAAAACAAATTGAAAATTAAGAATGGAAAATTTTCAGTTTGTCCTTCGTTATAGAGTTATTGACAAAAATGTAAACAATAACTTTTTCGACTACTACTCAAAACACGATTTTGATTCATACATTTTGTCAAATCTAGTTATGTCTCTAGATTTGACAGTTAGTTTGGCAGATGAGGATAATATCTCGTTTTTTAATTATTATTTGTTATTTGTTTTTTATTATTAATTACTACACGATTTTGATTTATTCTCTTTGTCAAATCTAGAGACATAACTATCAGATTTGACAATTAGTCTGACAGATGTGGACAATATCTTGTTTTTTAATATTATTAGTTAGTACACGATTTTGATTTATTCATTTTGTCAAATCTAGAGACATAACTGCCAGATTTGACAATTAGTTTGACAGATGTGGACAATATCTCGTTTTTTTAATTATTATTTGTTATTTGTTTTTTAATATTGTCAGTAAGTACACGATTTTGATTTATTCATTTTGTCAAATCTAGAGACATAACTGCCAGATTTGACAATTAGTTTGACAGATGTGGACAATATCTCGTTTTTTAATTATTATTTGTTATTTGTTTTTTAATATTATCAGTAAGTACACGTTTTTGATTTATTCTCTTTGTCAAATCTAGACACATAACTATCAGATCTGACAATTTGTTTGACAGATGTAGACAATATCTTGTATATTAATTCATCTTGTTTAATATCATTAGTTAGTACACGATTTAGATTTATTCTGTTTGTCAAATCTAGAGATATAACGTCAGATGTGACAATTAGTCTGACAGATGTGGACAATATCTTGTTTTTTAATATTATTAGTTAGTACACGATTTTGATTTATTCATTTTGTCAAATCTAGAGACATAACTGCCAGATTTGACAGTTAGTTTGACAGATGTGGACAATATCTCGTTTTTTAATTATTATTTGTTATTTGTTTTTTAATATTATCAGTAAGTACACGATTTTGATTTATTCATTTTGTCAAATCTAGAGACATAACTGCCGGATTTGACAATTAGTTTGACAGATGTGGACAATATCTCGTTTTTTAATTATTATTTGTTATTTGTTTTTTAATATTGTCAGTAAGTACACGATTTTGATTTATTCATTTTGTCAAATCTAGAGACATAACTGCCGGATTGGACAATTAGTTTGACAGATGTGGACAATATCTTGTTTTTTAATTAATCTTGCTTAATATCATCAGATAGTACTCGTTTTTATTCTTATATACTTTCCCGATATAATATACTTCGATTTATTCTCTTTGTCAAATCTAGAGACATAACGTCAGATTTGACAATTAGTTTGACAGATGTGGACAATATCTTGTTTTTTAATTCATCATGCTTAATATCATTAGATAGTACACGATTTAGATTTATTCTCTTTGTCAAATCTAGAGATATAACGTCAGATTGGACAAATAGTTTGACAGATGTGGACAATATCTTGTTTTTTAATTAATCTTGCTTAATATCATCAGATAGTACTCGTTTTTATTCTTATATACTTTCCCGATATAATATACTTCGATTTATTCTCTTTGTCAAATCTAGAGATATAACGTCAGATTTGACAATTAGTTTGACAGATGTGGATAATATCTTGTTTTTCAATTCATCATGCTTAATATCATTAGATAGTACACGATTTAGATTTTTTCTCTTTGTCAAATTTAGAGATATAACGTCAGATGTGACAATTAGTCTGACAGATGTGGACAATATCTTGTTTTTTAATATTATTAGTTAGTATACGATTTTGATTTATTCATTTTGTCAAATCTAGAGACATAACTGCCAGATTTGACAATTAGTTTGACAGATGTGGACAATATCTCGTTTTTTAATTATTATTTGTTATTTGTTTTTTAATATTATCAGTAAGTACACGATTTTGATTTATTCTCTTTTTCAAATCTAGACACATAACTATCAGATTTGACAATTTGTTTGACAGATGTAGACAATATCTTGTTTATTAATTCATCGTGTTTAATATCTACGATAGTACACGATTTAGATTTATTCTCTTTGTCAAATCTAGAGATATAACGTCAGATTGGACAATTAGTTTGACAGATGTGGACAATATCTTGTTTTTTTAATTCATCTTGCTTAATATCATTAGATAGTACACGATTTAGATTTATTCTCGTTGTCAAATCTAGAGATATAACGTCAGATTTGACAATTAGTTTAACAGAAGTGGACAATATCTTGTTTTTAAAAAATATTATTAAATTTGAATCAAGTTTAAAGATAGTAAGAAGTAGCAGTAAAAGATGGAATGTTTTTTTTTGTTATTTTTATCAATAAGTCTATAAGGAGGGATTAACGGAAAAAGTTCCACTCTTAATTTTCAATTTGTTTTAGCCCCCTGAATAGAAACCCAAAGGCACAGGCGTCAATTTTGAGACACCCCGTATATATAGCATACTGCTTATTAAAATTAATGACTAAAGTTTCGATCAGGCTCTGATCATTATCAAACTTAGAGTAAAATAAAATACAAATAAAACACCTATTTATACATATCTATAAAACAGGTTTGAAAAGTGGAGAGTAAACGAGGTCTGTCTGGTCATTGACCAATTTATTTTTCTTTTTTCACATTATCTTTTGATATTTTAATTTTAGTTCAATTAAGAAACACATTTTTCGCAATAAGAAGACTCGAAAATGAATATTTTCGGAAAAATCCCGAAATTTTCATGATTACAACACTTGATTTTACCACGGAAATAAAAGAGAGTTATGTCCATCATCAGTCATGTATTTATGCCATAGTTACACAGATTCATGAAAATTAGAATATGGAAATTCATCTTGACCCATACAAAAATATGAAAACATCAATTGCCATATGTTGCATGAATTTTTGCCATATTTGCTAACTGTTGCCACATATTTGCTAATTTTTGTCATAATTGCCTTTTTTAGAGACACTTGTGTTTTTTCAATATAAAATATCGTCATTCTAGAGAAAATAAATTAATAATTTAATTTAAAAAAAAAATGCATGACAAATTAAAAACTGGCGCCAGTCAAATCGAAACAGAAGTACGAAAAAGAGTACAGAAAATTCGACAAATGGTGCTAAAATTACTACGGCAAAGAGTCACTTTACCGCACTGATGGGGCGAAGTACATCATTATACTCTTTAAGTGAAATTCATAAAGTTCGACATTATATATTGATTGTAGATAAAAAATAATCAGTTAATTACACACCAAAGTTGAGCTCCATTACGTGTAGCAAAAATTAGAATGGCATTTTTACTGCTAGTTTGGAAACTTAATAACATTATAATGTAAGTCTGATTATCATACATTTCCTGGCATAATTCAGTAATGTTAGTATAAATACTATATACCAATGAAGGATGCTGTAATAATCAGTGGAATTTTAGTCAAGATGTCCAACGAGCATTTAGTTATCCTCTTCATTTGGTGGTCTCCGCTGACGTTGGGATCTCAGCTTGCCAGGAGATTGCGTGTTCCGTTTAGTCAAAAAGCGGTAAGATTGGATAAAATTTCATATATGTAGTATGTAGTATGTAGTAAGTAGTATGTAGTATGCAGAGTGGTATAATTGAGGGGCTTGGAAGCCAAAGGGTCTAAGTCTTGAAATATGTATTCTGACTTATTTAAGTTCAAAGTTTTTTGAGTACAGTAAAATTATACAAACACTTGATAACATATCGAAGATGGCAGCCTTAGAATTGAGAAAATCCTTGGATTTCTTTACCACTAAGTATAATTGTATATCTAGTTTTCATAATATGCACTTAGCTCGATTTTGAGGAACATATTACTTGAACTCCTAAACTACTAATCCTCTCAATTATAGTATACGTAAGTAGCAGACATTTTGTGTGGTCACTTACCCAGAGCTCTTGGGTTTGAATCGGATAAAAGGCAAAGATTCAGATTTAGTCGTCCTGTGAATAAATTAGAATAAAATTTATGTAGTCACCAATTTTTGCACGACTTTAATTTCCACTGATAAAACAAATTACGAGTCAAAAAAATATTTAGATGCAGAGATATTGGTAACAGCAGCAACCAAAAATCTCATTTATTTTTTAGGATATATACTTCGAAGATTTTTTCCAGCCTTGCCCACAATATAACAACAAAACAATACCTATACCGTTCCATGGTGTAAAGCTGTCAACGCTGAAAAGTGACAGCTTCTTCGATACCGATTTTAACATAAAAATAGACTACCCCAAAGCAATCAAAGTAAGTATACCTAATAATAATAACAATGACAGTGATAATAATAATCTTATTTGTAGCTGGATATGAGTCTTGTGAGCTGCGCTTCAAAAGAGAACCCAGACACCTGCAAGAAAATGCCATCATTGGTAACCAGCAACGTATGCAATCTTTTAGCTGCACCAAATACCTTCTTGAGCCCATTTACTGCATGTTTTGTGCCCCCGATGAAATGCCCTATAAAAAAGGTAAGGACTTAAGGACAAAATTGGATAATATTCTGATTAGTGAGTCAACATACTCGCCTAATTTAAAATCTCAAAAGCTCCCCAGATATTCGTGATGGAACTGTACAGGGAGAGTATATAATATTTCGAAAACTGTTTATCAAATTGAAAAACCTGATAAAGTTCTTGAAGAAATCGAAGCTGATCAGTTTGATTTTAATGTTTCGTTGATGTTTCTTATAGGGTCTCTACATTGGACGAAACTGCACATTCGACATGAATAACTTCAAACTGTACCCAATAGGAAAGCGAGTATGGATATCTACAACAAAATTCGTAGACCTGAAAACTTCGCGCATTCTTGGTTGCACCTCACTTAAATTGTACTCGGGCCCAAAAATTAATAATTGATAAGTAGTTTCTAATAAGTCTTTTGCATAACCTGTAAGACGGTTGGAGAATAAAATAAAATTGTTATTTTAAAGTTGATGGGTAAAGCCTTTACTTTGTGAGAATTGATGTGGGAATAGAAACACATTTTGCAACGTTTAATATCACTTATAATTTTATGTTTAATACGACTGCAGTTTCGACAACAATCTGGTCATTTTCAAGTGGATTTGAAAATATTTTTTTTAAATTTTGGTTTCAAATCGTCTTAACCAGGTTGTGATTAAAACTGTAATAGGCCCAAATATACGCCCAGTATAATACGCATTTACGCAATAAAGTGACTCATATTTTAAAAATGATGAATACAACAAAATTATTAAATTAATTCATTTATAAATAATCTCAGGGTGAAATGTGATAAATAGCCATCGCAAGTCGCGCCAGAGCGTAGCCAAATATCTCAAGAGCCCAGGCCTGCATATGCACGGTTCTGGAAGATTCCATGTCGTGGCGTCACATAAACAATTTGGGTATCAGCGCCTCTTAGAAACGAGCAAGCGCCAGGCACGTAAAAATCACCTCGAATGGCAACTCTTTAAGTTAAGTGTAAAACTCTGCGCTAAAAACGCATTCATAACACACGCACACTCAAGATTAATAATCACCGTGATAACTAAGGGATGGGGGCGAATATTTAGCAGTAGATATGTGAGGGGAGTGGAGATTTGAAGCTGAAAAAACCTATTTAAGCATAAGCCACACACGAGCGAGATCAGTAAGAAAGTTGCGTCGGCCACGGGCAAAGCACACGACATTCGCGGTTTTGAGTATATAAATTCACGTCGGGTTATAATTAAATTAACGATTACATATAACGTTGTAAAAAACGCAAAGTAGAGTAAAAATTTGAATAAATCGAAAAACGTACAATTCTAGGTACAGAGTAATTTAATGTTTTTATTATTAACGATAATATAAAGTTGTTACACCAGTCTCATTATAAATTCACGGGAGTGCTTATTCCTTTCAATCAACCCTAAGTTACCTATAAATACCAAACACCGATTACCTATTCCTGTCAGTAAACAAAGGCGGCTCGAACGCTATTCGTGTTTACGCATCACTAGAGGAAGCAATAACAGGTGTAATTGACGCCCACCCGCGCACTTCGTTCACACACCTGTTATTGTGGAATCACCTCCTCCACTAGAATCAAATCGTTGTCAGCATCATAACATTTAAACATATAAACTCATCATACATCGCGCCCGCGATCGCAAATTAACGTGGCTGTATTCACCATAACTATAACAACTAATCAAGGCATTCAGTGTTACCCTCCGACATACATCATCAAATTTAAATCAAAATAATTCATAAAAATGATGGCTTCTTCATTTTAAATCATAAATGAGCACATAACGTGCATATTATTGGGCAGAGTGATTTATAATTGTATAAATAAATAAGTTGGATTAAATCAGAATAATTTAAAAACATAATGTATAAAAATACTGATTTCTTTATTTCAAATCATAAAACAAGCACATAACGTACCTATTATTGGGCAGAGTAATTTAGAATCGAACAGAAAAAATAGGCTGGATTAAATCTCAATAATTTGAAGACATAATGACAATTTGTGGTTAAATATCGTAAATAAGAAATAAGTGGAATTATTAAAACCCCGTGTAAACAGAGAAAATGATAAACGAGGGAATGAAGCTTGGTATAATCACAAGAGAAGTAATTAATAACCTCAAATGTTCCTAATAATAATATATTATAACATTACATAAACATTTCCGATTGAGGTAGCAGAACTGTTATTTGACACAACTTGTAACATGTCTGACGGTGATGTCTACTTGTGACATTGGTGCTTGCTGTGGTAGTGGGTAGAATTACTAATTTACCTCAATCAACGTAAACAATGGGGCTCCAATAATTACATTATTGTGTGGACACCGACACAACCATGAAATTCGGGAAGATAGCGAGATACATTTAGTAATCATTCATGAATTATTGGGGATATTTCAACATCTTTAAATAGTCCTATTTTTGATCATATCACTTTCCCGTAGTTAAATGGAGTGAAAGAGCATGGTAATAAATGGTCTAAGATAAGCACGTGCATGTATAACAAACTTTCGTAAATAAACTTCGTAGTAATAACCATTTTCAAATTATCAATTGAATAAATAACAGAATTTACAAATTCATTAAAAGGTCAACGAAATCTAGAAAATAAATCAATTCATGTCATAACCGTCAACCTGTGTTTTATTTCCCTGTACGTTATAATTATACAAATTAATTTACATCATCATCAACCTGTGTTTTATTTCCCTGTGTTTTACAATTTCAGCGTGTCTATTATTAAATAAACAAAACAAATCCTTAAATTGGTGCTTTCTTGTATTAATCCATTATTAGTGTACGTTAATTAACACATTGCCAATAGCAAAGTACCTTGAGAGTAATCACGGTAGTTAAATTAAACGCCACGACGTGTAAATACTAAATACGATCACAAATCACGAGCCAAAAATAATTAAAACATTATATAATAAATCATGAGCCAAAATAATCAAGAAATTATATAATAATTTAACGATAAAAACGACGAATAATAAAATAAATATAATAAAATAATATCGGAGCGTTACAGCTCTTTGCATATTTTCCATAGTTACTTGAACTTAAGGTCCAACTAACCTTACTAGTTGAACCCAGCTCCCATGATTAGTATACCCACTGTGTGATGTCTAACAGGATTCATGACAAACTTCACACTGTTTGCCAGTTTCTATATTTTTCCACGTTCAATTTGTAATAAAAACATGTGTGCTAAGTCTGCCTGAGGTAATTTCTAAAGTTCTTAACGCTTTTGTTTGACAATGCCAGCGAAATTATAGTTGAGTTTATTGTGGAACAATTTTGCAAGTCACAATTAATAATATGCCATCTAAAATAATGGATCGCATAAACGTTCATAATGTATCAAATAACTATTAATCATTGACATAATTAATCAATTTGGAATCAATACCATCGCCTTTCTCCGATGATTGATGGCAACGTACTTATCCCGTGCACTATTTCAAAGCAACTTCTATAGGAATACCTCAATTGTGCTGGCCGTGGCATAAATAAGACATTAAATATTGATTGTTTAACGCACGCTTCGGCGACACATCATATATATATATATATATATATATATATATATATAGTGAAATGGGAAAGATGACTATAGATGAACGCTTCTTCGGGTAAACAAGAGGCAACGGCGCCGTATACTGACGAATAAATTTGGTGTTTGCTGAGCGATCATATTCCGTGGGTTATATTGGAACGACGTGCGAACCTATTTCAATCTTGATTATTAAAGTTTATGGCCCGTGTCAATTTCGAAAATAGTTTACTCAGGATTATAATTTGCTATGGGTTTATTTTATCCCGAGCGTTCCATTCATTATCAACACATTTATTATGAACACCCACGAAATTAATTATCACATAGTAAATTATAATTGCTTCAGAGGCTAATGTTTGCTGAACGGGTAGGGCTAAAGTTCCTATAGCTTGGATTGCGTAACCTATTTCTTGTAAGCTGAGCATTCAAGGGGGCGACTTCAGACGAATTAGTTTTGTGACGTAAATTTATTAGGCAAAAGTGTTTCAGAATATAACATGTTTGCAATTTTTGTATAACTGTTGAATATACGTATTATACGTACTTACATTGATACGTTAAATAGGATTTTGTTTATAGAAAATTATACTGAATATATTAAATTTAGGATATTTAGATATTAATAGGATTACTTAGGTAGTCAAATAGCATTTGCATAGCTAGAATTATAATTAATTAAGGCCACAATTAACGTAAAATAATTGTTACTGTAGAAATTTAAATCATTATGTCAAAATTTGCAATGTTTATTGACAAAGTGTCGATGATAATTAGAGATTGTGTCAAATTCATTATGTCAAATTTTCAATCGTCACTGTTAACTTCTAAATTTATTTTGGTCAAGATTTTGAAGAATTTTCCACTAATTCTTATAGTCGACTTTTTAAATATTTATGTGAATATGTCAATCATTCTACCAAAAATTGGAATTGTGAAAATTCATGTAATCTATCAAATATTTATTTGTGTCAAGATTTAAAATTATTTTTGCTAATATTTCAAATATTTTTCCAGCATTTCAATTATTAATGTCAATTTTTGAATTATAGCTGTTTAAATTTAAATTATTATGTCAAAAATTGCAGTGCTTATTGACAAAGTGTCGATGATAATTGGAGATTGTGTCAAATTCAATGTGTCAAATATTCAATCATTACTGTTAATTTGTTTATTTATTTCTGTCGATATTTTTAAAAAGTTTCCACTAGTTATTACAGTCGACTTTTTAAATATTTCTATGAATATGTCAATCATTCTGTCAAAAATTGGAATTGTGACAATTCATGTACGAGTACGAGTACGAGTACGAGTCTCGTAATTTATCAAATGTTCATTCATCTCTGTTAAGTATTTCAATTGTTTCTGTCAAAAATTAGAAGATTTTGCTATCATTTCAATTATTACTGTCGATTTTTTAATTACATCTGTGCCAATTTCAATCATTAATCAAAAATTGCAATCATTATCGTCAAAATGTCGATGCTATTTGAATAACTATGTTAAGTCACACAATGTGTAAAATGTTCAGTTATCATGTTAATATTTAAATTACTTCCATTAAGATTTCGAAGATTTTTCCTCCATTTCAATTATTATTGTCGATTTTTAATTTTGTCTGTGATAATTTCAATCATTATGTCAAAAATTGAATTGATTATTGTAAAAAAATTTCATGTTAATTTTTAAATTACTTCCATTATGATTTCGAAGATTTTTCCTCCATTTCAATTATTATTGTCGATTTTTAATGCTGTCTGTGATAATTTCAATCATAATGTCAAACATTTAAATGATTATTGTAAAAATGTCGATGATAATTGAGAAATTGTGTTAATCGATGCAATGTGTCAAATTTTTATTCATTGCTGTTACTATTTTCAATTATTTCTGTCAAGACTTTAAAGATTCTTTTACCATTTCAATTCTTGCTGCCGACGTTAAAAATATTTCTGTAACAATGTCAATCATTCTGTTAAAAATATCAATTATTACTATCAAAATTTCAGCGATTATTGGGGAATTATGTTAATTCATCAACTCTGTCAAATTTTCAATCATCTCAGTTATATTTTTAATTATTCCTGACAATAATTCGATTTGTTTTTAAAATTTTAATTAGTACTGTCGATTTTTGAATTATTTTCAATCATTATGTCAAAAATTGCCATGGTTATTGTGAAGATGTCGATGATAATTGGAGAATTGTGATAATTATCATCGAGAAAATTTTCATTATATCTGCCGATATTTCTAAGAGCATTCAAAATTTGCATAAATTCTATAAAAATTTCAATCATTCTATCAAAAGTAGCGATCACTATCTAGAGTAAAATGTTAATGATAATTGTGGAATTATGTTAATTCAAGTAATCAGTTTAATTATCAATCACCAATATCAAATTTTTAATACTTTATCATTATTAATATGTCACTTATTCTGTAAAAATTGCTATGAATTACTATCAAAATTTCAGTGATTATTGAGGAATTGTGACAATTAATGAAATCTGTCAAATGTACGATTATTTCTGTCAAATTTTTAATTATTGTTGTCAACATTTCGAAGACTTTTCTACCTTTTTAGATATTACTGACTATTTTTAATGCATTCTGTAAAAATTTCAATCTTTGTGTCAAAAATTGCCATAATTATTGTGACATATCGATGATAATTGTGGAATTGTGTTAATTGAAAATGTGAAATTTTTAAATATATCTATCGACATTTCTAAGAGGTTGCTAATATGTATATGAATTTGTTATTGTCAAAATTTTAATAAATTCTATGATAATTTCAATCATTCTGTCAAAAATAGCGATCACTATTGTAAAAATGTTAATCATAATTGTGGAATTGTGTAAATTCATGTAATCAGTTTAATTTTCTACCGTCAATGTCAAATTTTTAATACTTTCAGTCATTATTAATATGTCAATTAATATATCATTAATATGTCATTATTTGAGCCGTTGATTTTAAGATATATACAGAAATATGCAAGGGACAACATTCCTTGTGTATTTCTGTATTTCTGTACTTATCAAAATTTATAAAAATGCACTTTCAAAATCAATGGCTCAATTAGAAAATGTTTCCAACATTTTAATTATTACATATCTACTATAGATTTTTTAGTAAATTCTATAAAAAGTTCAATTATTCAGTGAAAAATTATAATGATCACTTGATTAAATAGTTTTAATGAATCAATGTTTTGTTTCTAGTGATTTTTCCTCAAATTATTATAGTCAACTTTTTAAATATTTCTGTGCATATGTAAATCATTCTGTCAAAAATAGCAATGATTTCTATCAGAATTTCAGTGATTATTATGGAATTGTGACAATTCATGTAATCTATCAAATGTTCAATTATCTCTGGTAAATATTTTAGTTATTGCACATTCTGTAAAACTTTCAATAAAATTATATCTTTTTATAGTCATAAGATATCAGAACTTATACCTATATAACTTGTATATTATCTTAGAGCTATATAATGGCAATTCAGGGACATTTAGTAATTTATATTTGAAATTTGGATAGAATAGTCGAAATTTTGATGGAGACAATTGAAGAGTTTACAATAATTCTAATATTTGCAGTAATAATTAAAAAAAAAATGGTTTATTAAAATATTTATTGCAATTGTACGATTTTCATTGAATGTGACACATTATTTTCTATTATTTCTGTAAAACTTTTGAGTGTTCCCTCAAAATATATTAATTATTAATTTATTAATGAGTGTTCCCTCAATATTTATTAATTATTCCCTTATTCCCTTATTTACACTCTTATTTATTCCTTAAAGATTCAATTATTCTGTTAAAAATTGTAATGATTACTGTCAAAACTTCATTGATTGTTTTGTTTCTGGTGATTTCTGTCAAAATATCAAGAAAACAGATGGAAACAATTGAAGAGTTGGCAATAATTGAAATGTTTGTAATAATAATTTAAATTTTGACATGGTTTATTGAAATTTTTATTGCAATTGTATCATTTTCATTGATTTTGATTTATTTTCTGTTTCTGTTTCTGTAAAATTTTTGAGTGTTCCCTCAAAATTTATTAATTTATTAATTTCAGCAATAATTTATAGTATTCCCTAATTTACAGTCTTATTTACAATTATTCCTTTAAAGATTTCAATTATTCTGTCAAAAATTATAATGATTACTGTCAAAAGTTCACTGATTGTTTTGTTTCTAGTGATTTCTGTCAAAAAATCAATAAAACAGAAATTTTTAACCAATTAGTTAGATGACGGAAAATTAGATAACGGCAATTCAAGGAAATTTTGTAATTCATGTGTGAAAATTTGATATGATAATCGAAATTTTGATGGACACAATTGAAGATTTGGCAATAATTCAAATGTTTGTAATAATAATTAAAATTTTGACAAGCTTTATTAATTTTTTTATTGCAATTGTATAATTTTCATTGATTTATACATTTTCTGATGTTTCTATAAAACTTTTGAGTGTTCCTTCAAAATTAATTTATTTATTAATTTCAGCATTAATTTATAGTATTCCCCAATTTACAATCTTATTTACAAGTATTGCTTTAAAGATTTCAATTATTCTGTCAAAAATTATAATGATTACTATCAAAACTTCAGTCAGTAATATGTATAAAATTCAATGGAAAATTCAAACTCATCGTACAAACACATTCGACATTCGTACAGAAGCAGAAAATTACAAGGATCTCGAATATCAGATTCAAATCACAATCGCAATTATGGTTTCACCGGTATATGGATAATTATAAACATAACAATAATTTGGTGATTCGTTGCCGTGGTTACAAACTGGATTCGGGTAGCAACTCGATAATTTACACGCTTATTTGTATCAACGTAGGCGGATTTTAACAAGCGAAAATCACTTGTTTAACCGAGGTTTTAAAAATGCCGAACGCCGATAAACAATCAGATTCGCTCTAGATCCTGGAGCATTCACGTCGGTCAGCAGAGAAAAAGGAAACAGTTGCACAGAAACAAATATCGTCGAACAATAGTTATTTACATTCACGCGTTATTCAAAAACAGTTTGATTTACGTTTTGTTTACGCGGATATAATCAATTTCGGGACAGTAATTATTTGCGTTCGAGCATCTGTAATCACTCGACGTGAACTAGGGAATCATTATCAATGCGGAACAGCTGAAAGGAGTCCAAGAGGATTCAATGAGAACTTCAACCCCAAAGACGATTCAGCGAGAACGTCAACTATAGAAGAGGATCAACCGAGGAGAGCAGGACTTTGAATCTAGGGAATTGGTGCCGACTTGATCGAATTTACTGATTCGACATCTGCAACCAGGATTGCCGATCACCACTGCGAGTTGCCGCTATTCACCAGGAATATGAATATGAATGCCAGGTAGAATTTACTAAAATTACTACTCAATTAGGGAGTTAATGTGCGAATTAGGAATTTAGGGAATTATTGTTATTAAATATTGATAGTGTTAATTTCTTAATTAGTGATAGAACTTACTGTCTATTGTCAAACGTTTATTTTGTTTCATATTGAATTAGTGAAGTTTGTTTTTGTTATCAATTATCTGAATATTTAATATTATAATAAATATTAATTAAAATTAATATTCTTTGCCTGCCATCTAATTTATTTTAAACCCACTTTTTGACCCTGAGAAAAGAGAAATACAAAATAATTAAATTCATAACAATAAAAGTAAGTAACATTTTTATGATTCTTAATTATCAACCCAATAATAAATCTACACAGCTAATAGACTTAGTATAACAGCACATTTTAAACATACAAACTTGGGGCATTGTCTATAACGTAGCATTTGGCACCCTCAACGTGAGGTAATTTATAATTATTGTGTTAAAATAATTAAACCCTAAAAATAACATAGCATTTTGGAACCCGAACGTGGGGCAATAATTATTATTAATTAATATAAATCAAATATAAAATTAAACCATAAACAACAAAAACATTACACTATCTATTTTTCTATCATTCTAGAAAACCGTATATACAAGGAAAATCTGAACATAATCAAGAAAGAAGGTAAAATACATCATAAAAGAATTATTGACGAAAAACAACTTAAGAAGAATAACATAATCAAACAACTAAGAAAGAACAAAGAAAACCTAATAAATAATAAAGTAAATATCACAAATGAATTCAAGATAAGAAAAACAAATGAAACTAAAATGACCAATCTTTCAAACACCATTTTCGAAGAACCCTAATAAATGAGACCATAGAACACCAAAAATACATGAATATCTGCATTCTAGAATTAGAAAAAGCATTTGATAAAATGGAAAGAGAATTTGTGAGGCAGACATGAAATGATAGATAAATAGGACCTAAACTGAGGAGGACAATCAGAATCATATATAACAACACAGAAAATTGTACAAGAACCCGAGACATAATCACAACGAAATTTAAAACCACAAATGGATTGAGACAAGGGGGTGGACTAAGCCCCATTTTGTTCATAATAGCAATGGAGGAAATCGTCGGAAAACCAAGACCAGGAAAACAGTGATTGGATACAACAAATTAAAACCCACAACAATAACTGAAAGTATTTTCGCAGACGATGTGGCAATCATCGCACAAAATAAGAGAGACTTACAAACAAATATTAACATATGGGAAACTGAACTGAAAAAAGCTGTATTAAAAGTAAATATACCAAAAACAAAGGTAATGAAAATAGGAGAAACTAAAGAAGTAATAAACATTACAATCAATAACGAGAAAGTAGAACAACTAGAACACATAAAATACTTAGGACAAATTATTGAAAGGAAAGGGAATATGGAAACAAAAATAAACAGCAGAAGACAAGCAACGACAAGAACCTTTCACACGATTAAGAAAATTATACTAAACAACAAAAAATTATCCTAAAAACAAAACAAGATAAAAAACCAAAATCCAACTCCTTGAAATGAAATACCTGAGGAAAGTATACTGAGTAATAAAACTAGACAGAGAGAGAAGTGTGGACATCATAAATGAACTAGAAATGAAAAAAATCATAAAATCATAAATGAACTCAATAAACAGATAGAAAATAGACAATTACAATGGCTGGGACACCTAATCATGAGAGAAGACAACATCCAAACAAAGAAAATATGGAAAATAACGTAACAGGAAAGAGAATAGTCGAAAGACAAAAAAGAATGGCACAAAAATATTGGAAACATTAAATAAGAGGAGGATAACCTATGCACAAGTGAAGAAAATAGCAAAAAACAAGAAACGATGGAACCAAATGAAAATACATGAAGAAAAGATAGCACCACTAGGACACCCGAAAGGGTAAAAGAAGAAATATAATAATAATAATAATATTAAAAATCAAGCAAAGGCATAAGCGGGATTAAAACTTTTGTTTCTTTTATGAAAGAACAAAATATATCACAATTGTTATGTATTCATACATTTCGATAAATAAATAAAACGGAAAATTCAGTTGGGAAGCTCTAAGAATAGGCGCAACAATAATTAACTGCATCAACAATAATTAGTCGTTCAGAATCAAATTGAAAGAAAGCCACAAATCAAATCACAAAAACCTTTACATATTTTACATATTTACATTGATTATTGGGACAAAGACAATTCCAAGACAATTATTAATAATTGTCCTGAATGTAGAAATACAGGATATGGAATTGCACATAAGAAATTATAACTACATGCAGAATTATATATCCTTCAAAACAAATTGAATGCAAAATGTGTACAGCATACATAAATGTTAAAGATTTATGAACTAATTATGTTATAATTAAATTATAACGGAATTAATTACTGCGGAGGAAGTAAATACGAATTGTATGAAGTCATTTGTCTCTAGTTTGCATAATTTACTTCTCACACTTAATATTGATATGCCCTGGTGAATGCACTACTTTATATGGTTCTGCTTTGTGGAAAAATTGTATCTGCAGTTTTTCACGTTGTTGGTTCTAGTTTCGCCTAAGTAAGTCAGTCTATTCTAAATACAGATTAAATTCTGATCTTAAGCTTCAAGCATAATAAATAGTAGTGTAAGATTAGACTTTAGTAAGTTTGTATAGCTACTGCAAGAATAATATTTTGAAGAATAAAGCTTCAAGCACAATAAATAGTAATCGAAGATTAGACTTTAGTAAGTTTGTATAGCTACTACAAGAATAATAATGTGTGTACAAAAAATACAGCAGTGGTGCTCAACATTTATCACATAGTGAATCCTACTTTTAACTCCACTAAAAATTATGGAAGCGCCACAAACAACTTATATAACCGCAAGAAAGCCAAAAATCCTGGGTAAATTTTGGAAAAAAGATAAACGAGAGGAATAAGGAAAGCCAAACTACATATCAAATGTCTGCTAACAAATTATTATTTTTTTTAATTTACTGACATTTTGAAAATGATTCCTGGCTACTTTCAATATTTTAACAATCATTTTTGACTATTTACAGATACTTTAGCAATACTACTGCCGATTTTAAAACATTTTAGTAACTTGGATTGATATTTTTAAACAATATCTTTAAATTGTTACCTTAAAATTATTAGAAATCACCATTTCAAAATATTTTATTAAAATTTGTAGCAGTCTTCAGGAAATTTTGCAACATTTAAAATCTATGACATTTTGGCAAAATTACTGATAAATTTTCAGATATTCGACACTGATTACTAAAAATTTTCAGATGAAATTTGTTTATTTTTTAAATTTATTATTATTTTGAAAATGATTACTGGCAATTTTCGACATTTTAACTATTAATTCTGTCTATTTACAGACATTTTAACAATACTACCGCCCATTTTAAGACATCTTAGTACCTTGGATTGAAATTTTAAAACAATATCTTGAAATTGTTACCCTAAAATTATTAGAAATCACCATTTCAAAATATTTTATTAAAATTTGTAGCAGTCTTCAACAAATTTTGCAACATTTAAAATCTATGACATTTTAGCAAAATTACTGATAAATTTTCAGACATTCGACACTTATTACTAAAAAAATTCAGATGATTTTTTTTTTATTTATTATCATTTTGAAAATAATTACTGTCAATTTTCGACATTTCAACAATTATTTCTCTCTTTTACAGACAATTTTGCAATACTACTGCCGATTTTAAGACATTTTAGTACCTTGGATTGAAATTTTAAAACAAAATCTTCAAATCCTTACCTTAAAATAATTAGAAATCACCATTTCAAAATATTTTATTAAAATTGTAGTAGTCTTCAGGAAATTTTGCAATATTTCAAATCTATGTCATTTTAGCAAAATTACTGATAATTTTCAAATTTGACAATTATTACTAAACATATTCAGGTGTATTATAAAATATTTAATAAAAACAACATTAAAATGGTAGAATTTAAAAAATGGTAACTCTATTGTCTAACTGAAAAATGTAACATTGAATTATCAAATTGTAGATCACTTGGTTAGAAAAAAATGTTTGCAAACCATATTTTAATTTTATTATATATGAATTGGCAAAATTGCTGATAATTTTCTGACATATTAACAATTATTGATGTAAATTATCACGCCTAAATTTTGTAGTGCTCATATTATTTTTATTTTTGCAAAAATACTTGTCCTTTCCTTTAAAATGTAGAGATATTCTCAATAATTCTTATTGATTTCTGTAGATTTCTCATTTATTATCTTTTTTTTGCAAAAATACTTATATTTTCCTTTAAAAAGAGGAGATTTTCTCAATAATTCTTATTGACTTCTGCAGATTTCTCATTTATTATCATTGAAAAATAGTTAAAAAATTCAATCATTTTGAGATCAAGAGAAAGATCATCTTTGAGTAACATCAGAATATGCAAATTGGTTGGCACGATTAATACATATTCTTTTTATTCTCCAAAATTCTCGATGATTCTTAAAATATCTACTTTTTTCCATAAAATGTTCCATATTTTCCATAAAATTATTATTCTATTTAATAATTATTTATTAATCTGTTAATAGATTAATTCATTACTGAATTTATAAAAAAATCTCAAATCATATATGTATAAGAGATTTCAATGTTGTTCGAGATTTATACTGATTTCTCAATAATTATCGAGATTTCTTTAAATTTTTCTTATAATTCCCAAGATTTCTTTTTTTTCAATATTTATACAGGTATATACACAATAAATAATATTCAGAATATACCAAAGAAAGTATTATAATTGTATGACTTGTGTAAATTGGTTCACACGATTGCAACGATTATTACATACAGTTTTGCATACTACAAATTATTCTACCATTTTTTAAATATGTAAAAAAATCTAAATTTATCAAGATTCCGAGAAATTTACTAAACATTTCCAAGACTTCTCTTTATTTTTCAAGTTTTCTACAAATTTCCCGATAATTATCATGATTTCTGGATATGATCTTGAGATAAAGAAATGCAAATTGGTATTTTCACTAATTAACGATTTCTCAATAATTTTTGAGATTTCTACAGATGTCCAAATAAATATCAATAATTCAAATTCATATTTTTTAACAACACCCAAAAATTCCTAACAATTTTCGAGATTTCTATAGATAATTCTTATGATTTTGAGAGATAATTTCAAGATCATAAAAATCACAAATGATTGACATAAAAGCCAAGTTATTAATAGCATTTTTTTATTGGGAAATCTTTAGATTTAATAAAAATTCTCCAGAAATTTGATCATTATTCCGAAATGTTCCTTAAATGTTATATTTTAATTACACCCAAGGTCTCCTAATAAATTTCTAGATTTCTACAGATAATTCTTATGATTTTGAGATATATATTTTTTTATAGGGAAACCTATAGATTTATTGGAAAATCTCCAGAAATTTGATCATTATTCCGAAAACTTACTAAAATGTTTAATTTTTTTAATAACACCCAAGATTCTTAATAATTTTCGAACTTTCTACAGATAATTCTTATGATTTTAAGAGATAATTTCGAGATCATAAAAATCAAAAATTATTGACATAAAAGTGGAAATAATAATAGCATTTTTTATTGGGAAATCTTTAGATTTATTGAAAAATCTTCCCAAATTTGGTCATTGTTCCGAAATCTTCCTTAAATGTTATATCTTAATAACACAGAAGATCTCCTAATAAATTTCTAGATTTCTGCAGATAATTCTTATGAGTTTGAGAGATAATATTTTTTATTGGGAAACGTTTAGATTTATTGAAACATCTCCAGAAATTTGATCATTATTCCGAAATCTTCCTTAAATGTTTCTTTTTTAATAACACCTAAGATTTCCTAATAATTTTCGAGAATTCTACAGATAATTCTCATGATTTTGAGAGAGATTTTCCTATAATTTCCAAAATGTCTTAATATTTTTGGAGATATCTGCAGATTTCCCTATAATTATCATGATTTCTGGAGATAATTTCGAGATAAAGAAATGTAAATTAGTATTTTCAATAACTAAAGATTTCTCAATCATTTTCAAGATTTCTATAGATTTCCTAATAATTGTCAATAATTCTAAGAGATTTTTTAATAACACCCTAGATTTTCTAATAATTTTTGAGATTTCTACAGATAATTCTTATGATTTTGAGAGATAATTTCGAGATCTTAGAAATCAAAAACGATTGACACAAAAGTGGAGTTTTTAATAGAATTTTTTTATTGGAAATCTTTAGGTTTATTGGAAAATCTCAAAAAATTTAATCATTATTCCGAAATCTTCCTTAAATGTTATTTTTTAATAACACCCTAGATTTCCTAATAATTTTCGAACTTTCTACAGATAATTCTTATGATTTTGAGAGATAATTTCTAGATGATAAAAATCAAAAACGGTTGAAATAAAAGTGGAATTTTTAATAGCATTTTTTAATTGGGAAATCTTTAGGTTTATTAAAAAATCTCCAGAAATTTGATCATTATTCCGAAATCTTCCTTAAATGTATCTTAACCTAAGATCTCTTAATAAAATTCTAGATTTCTACAGATAGTTCTTATGATTTTAAGAGATTTTTTATTAAGAAACCTTAAGATTTATTGAAAAATCTCCAGAAATTTGATCATTATTCCGAAAACTTCCTTAAATGTTTTTTTTTAATAACACCCAAGATTTCCTAATAATTTTCGTGATTTCTACAGATAACTTATGATTTTGAGAGATAATTTCAAGATCATAAAAATCAAAAATGATTGACATAAAGTGAAGTTATCAATACTATTTTTTATTGGGAAATCTTTAGGTTTATTGAAAAATCTCCAGAAATTTGATTATTATTCCGAAATCTTCTTTAAATGTTTTTTATTTTTAATAACATCCAATATTTCTTAATAAATTTCGAGATTTCTACAGATAATTCCTATGATTTTGAGAGATACTATCGAGATCATAAAAATCAAAAATGATTGACATAAAAATGAAGCTATTAATACTATATTTTTATTGAAAAATCGTTAGGTTTATTGAAAAATCTTCTGAAATTTGATCATTATTCCGCAATCTTCTTTAAATGTTTTTTTTTTTTAATAACATCCAATATTTCTTAATAAATTTCGAGATTTCTACAGATAATTCCTATGATTTTGAGAGATACTTTCGAGATCGTAAAAATCAAAAATGATTGACATAAAAATGAAGCTATTAATACTATATTTTTATTGGAAAATCTTTAGGTTTATTGAAAAATCTTCTGAAATTTGATCATTATTCCGCAATATTCATTAAATGTTATTTTTTAATAACAACAAAAATTTCCTAAAATTTTCGAGATTTTTAAAGATAATTCTTAGATTTAATAATTCTCTTATGATTTTGAGAAATATTTTCGAGATCATAAAAATTAAAAATGAATGACATAAAAGTGGAGTTTTTTATTGGAAAATTTATAGATTTATTGACGAATTTCCAGAAATTTGGTCATTATTCCAAAATCTTCCTTATGTTATTTTTTAAACTGCCCAAGATTTCCTTAAAACTTTCGAGACTTTTACAGACAATTCTTAGATTTTGAGAGATAATTTCGAGATCATAAAAATCAAAAATGATTGACACAAAAGTGGAGTTTTTAACAGCATTTTTTTATTGGGAAATCTTTAGATTTATCGAAAAATCCATAGAAATTAGATCATTATTCCGAAATCTTCTTTAAATGTTATTTTTTTATAAAACCCAAGATTTTCTTATAATTTTCGAGATTTCTATAAATAACTTATGATATTGAGAGATAATTTCGAGATCATAAAAATAAAAAATTATTGAGATAAAAATGAAGTTATTAATACTATTTTTTCACCCAACATAAAAGATTTTCATTGACATAAATGTGGAGTTTTTAACACAATGTTTTTACTGGGAAATCTTTAGATTTATTGAAAAATCTCCAGAACTTTAATCATTATTCCGCAAACTTCCTTAAATGTTATTTTTTAATAACACCCAAGTTTTCATAATAATTTTCGTGATTTCAACAGATAATTCTTATGATTTTGAGAGATAATTTCGAGATCATAAAAATCAAAAATGATTCACATAAAAGTGGAGTTTTTCATAGCATTTTTTTATTGGGAAATCTTTAGATTTATTGAAAAATCTTCAAAAATTAGATCATTATTCCGAAATGTTCCTTAAATATTATTTTTTTATAACACCCAAGATTTCCTAATAATTTTCGTGATTTCAACAGATAATTCTTATGATTTTGAGAGATAGTTTCGAGATCATAAAAATCAAAAATGATTCACATAAAAGTGGAGTTTTTAATAGCATTTTTTTATTGGGAAATCTTTAGATTTATTGAAAAATCTTCAAAAATTAGATCATTATTTCGAAATATTTTTTAAATGTTATTTTTTAATAACACCCAAGATTTCCTGATCATTTTCGAGATTTCTGCAGATAATTCCTACGATTTTGAGAGATTATTTCGAGATTATAAAAATCAAAAATCATTGACATAAAAATGGAGTTCTTTAGGTTTATTGAAAAGTTTCCAGAAATTTGATCTTTATTCAGAAATTTGTCATATTCATCATATTTTTTTATTCTCTAATTTTTTCGATAATTTAAGAAATATCGAAACATTTCTAAATATGTATTGTCCAATTTCGAGAGATTTTTCAATCATTTCCCTTATTTCTCAATGAGAGTTGAGATCCCTACAAATTTCGGAATAATAATCAAATTTCTGGAGATTTTTCAATAAATCCAAAGATTTCATAATAAAAAATTGTTATTAAAAACTCCACTGTTTAAAGGAAATGATAAGCATTTAAAAAAAAGTACCTAAAGAGAATTAAGAACTTTACTATGTTCTCTATCTATGTTTTATAATCTAAAATAAAACATATAATATTTCAGTGTTTCTAATTTGTACATAGTGTTTAATGCATGGTGATATTTTATTAACGTTGTTCGAGCCATGGTGCATGGTATTACCTGTTTCAAACATTAAATTAATCATTTTTCCATTCAAAATGTTCATATCTCCTTTGCCTTTTGAACTCTTCAGTCTGGAATTAATTAAAAATCGCTCTCGCATTCCGCAGCGAAAAATAAACCAATTTATTCCCGTGATCTCCGGCATTTATTAAACCAATTCCTGCAGGGAACGATCTAATCCCGAAGCGCACCACCGTCATATCCCATTCCGATAGAAACCGCCGTAGAATTTGCGAATTTATTACAAGACATAATTATGTTTCGAGGGCGGAATTATCGGGAGTTATTTTTACCTCCTCCGTCATTTGCCATCCACGTCCCCTCTAGGGGCTGTTCGGAGAGCGAAGGGCGCCATTAATAACCGCGAATTTGTCCTCGTGAGTTTTTTTCCCTTGGGTGATTGATTTGTTATTTTAAACACAACTTCAGGCACTCTGGAGAGAAAAAGTTGTATATAACGCCGTCTTCTGCCGCGCCTCATTGCGGGCGCAGGGGTTTATTAAATTGGGGCGCGTTCTTATCACGGCGCCCCTAATGTAGTGCAATCAATTAAAATTAATGAAGAATAAGCGCCGCAGAGTTCCGAGTCATTAATAATTTATATCTCGTTTGTGAGTTTACGGTGGCTGAGTTGGCTCGGAAGTACCTTGCAAGATACTTTTTTTACGAAATTATTTATTGATTGAAACCCACACTTATTTTTGGCGAAATTACATTATACACGATCATACATTATACGTTCGTATTAATTATGCGGGATAGGAATAATTTCCTAGTAAAGATGCACATGAAGGTAAACATCGAAACAAACGTAGATAAAAGGACAAGAAAAACAAATGAAAAAATAAAATCATACAAACTTAAGCAAGCACACTACAAAGAAATCTACCAAGAAGCGCTAGAAAGAAAATTTAAAGAACAAGTAAGACATAACAAATGCGAAGCAAGATGGAATACATTTAAAAGCACTCTACTAAACACAGCAAGAGAATGCTGCGGCGCAGCTAAAATAGTAAACACAGACACAAAAGCGACAACATGGTGGACCGAGGAACTCAGAACAACAGTAAAGAACAACAAAAATAAATAGAAGACATACCTCAGCACAAAAAATGCAAAAGACTATGAAGAATATAAAGAAGCGAGAAATAAAGTGAACATAGAAGTACGCAAAGCGAAGGAAGAATCATGGAGAATATTCGGGAAACAGATGCAAGAAAACTTCAGAGAAAACAAAAAATTGTTCTACGGAACAATACAACGATTGAAACAAAAGAAAGAACATAATATGATGAACATAAAAGATAAAGAAGGAAACATAATAACGCAAGAAGATAAAATAATGCAAAGATGGAGGGAATACTTCGAGGAATTGACAAAAGCAGAGGAAACGACAGCAGAAGAAGACACAATAGAAGAACAAAGAGAAGAAAAGGCTGAAAGTGAAATTGAAAACATACCAATAACAGAAGTAGAAGAAGCAGTAAAGAAACTAAAAGGAGGAAAAGCGCCCGGAAAAGACAACATCACCCCGGAAATGCTAAAGTATATGAGAGCAGAAGAATTAACAGAACTAATAAATGAAGTACTAAAGAGCGGAGATATACCTAAAGATTGGAGCACCGGAGTTATATTACAAATATATAAAAAGGGAGGCAAGAGAAAATGCGAGAACTACAGGAGTATAACGCTAACAAGCATAGCGGGGCAAAATAATGACGAGAATAATAGAAAAGCGAGTAAGAGAACAACTAGAAGAAACGATAGAAGACACCCAAAGCGGATTCAGAAGGGGCAGAAGCATGCACGATCCTATATTCACAATAAGACAACTAAGCGAAAAAATGATAAATAAGAAAAGATTCATCCATATATGCGTCATAGACCTAGAAAAGGCCTTCGATGGGGTAAGAGAAGATATATAGAAGGAACTCAAAAAAAGAGGAATTGACATAAAAACAACGTACAAAAATAACAAAAACACAGTAAGAACGAATAACGAAGAATCAGCAGAATTCAAAACAAATATAGCAGTAATGCAAGGTTATATATTAAGCCTGAAATGACCCACGACAGACCATGTTTTATTTAGCTAAACAACGAGTAGGTGAGACAGGTGTTATTTGCTGAAAAATCGTTCGTATTAATAAATAAATAAGATCCGCATTCCGGCGTAAAAATACGTAAACAGACTCGTGGGGGGCCACAGACCCCTGAACCGGTACGGGAGAATTCTATCAACAATGGGGACAAAAAAAGCCATTAACTTAAGGGTAACAAGAGTTTACTAGTCTGGCGGAAATATCAACAGTTCATGGAAATATAAATTACTCGAGACCAGACAGGGGATGTGCCACTGACCGACAGTGAGCGATTCCGGGGAGTTCAAAACCGAAAGTATAATATTACGGCCCATAGAATCATTAAGTTAACTACCATAAAAACAGCGCCAGATACATGCACGCGTACCGAAATTCTTAGAACAGGACCCATTTGGCCTGGATAACTCACGCCTCGAAAAGACATGATTTGTATTGGTAGCAAACACAAATCCGCCAGCAAAAGATCGAGTGGCGTAAACATGTGGAACAAATTATTGCGCAGGCATCGAAAAAGGCACTTGCCCAGGACTTGTAGACCACCGTAGAAGATCGTGGACGGCAGTGTTTGGGCCCGGGGGCTCGGGGAAAATGGGGAGGTAAACATATAAGAATCTGCGAAAGCAGGGGGGAGATCACTTAGTGCTCGACGGCCGAGGGCACGAGACAAATCGCGAGAGTGTACACGGTGGCGCAATTAGTATAAACAGTCAGGGAAATTGATAATTCAATTAGGGCAGTATTGAACCTGTTAGATATTTTCGGGGAGACCGCGAAATAATTAAAACAACACCAAGTGCAAGGGCCACCACGACATCAGTACGGCTATCCAGTCGGCGAGAGATAGGAAGGGTTAATGAGTGAGTACTGACGCAATTGATGATCGAGTAACGCGAATCAAACTGCCAATTTCAAAGGGCACTGCGAAATATTTAGCAGACAAGTCATTACGCGTGTCAAGTAAATTAATTCGGAAATCCGCCGGAAAATATCCTGTGACAAAATTACGAAAGAACAAAACGCCCAAACTGGCGCAAAGGTGTGTGATCCTCATCGTAATGAGAGCGATTTGTGGGTTTCGCGCCGCACTTTGAAACAGAAGGGCGCGCTAGAAGCATACTACAAAATCGCTCTTACCCGTTGGTATGTGCGGATCGAACACATTCATCAATCTCGTACGATAACATGTATGTTTCTCTTAGTAATTAGAGCGATCTGTGGGTTTCGCGACGCACTTTGAAACAGAAGGGCGCGCTAGAAGCTGACTACAAATATCGCTCTAACCCCTTGATGTGTTCGGGTCGAACATATTAACCAATCACACCCCACAACGTGTATGGTTCTCTTCGTAATATTGTCACGTATGATAAGTATTGCTACTCCACATAAACCAACACCAATATTCGATTATCATGCGTTTTAATTATTATTTATATTTTATTAGCAAGGGATTCGGGAAAGAGCTTAGTTCAGGAAGGTATTTAAACAGATATAAACTCAAGGGATTTCCCAGGTAGCGATCGCAACGGGAACTAAAAACCGGTATCCATGAAGGTCAGTAATTATTACAAAAATCAGCAAATATCATCATGTCATACCAAATCACTAAATCCTTGTAATTGACGTTGCGTAGTTAATATCACTAATCAATCAGCCGAGTGAGTGATCAAACTAATAAGTTGTAATTGCATGACGGTGAAATAAAACAGCCCTCAGCATCGATAATGCATGTGGTCAGTATTTGCATAATTCGTGAGCGAGTGAGAAATGAATGAATACGAGTCAGTATATTCCTGAAGCACGAGCATGTGGATATTATAGATAAATCATTGAATGAATCAAAGTCATAAGTCATGATCGCTTGAGAAATAAAGTTAATAATAAATACGAAACACAACGGCAATTAAGAATGAATGCGAATCAATGGAATTCATGCATGGGCATGCGTAAAGAAGGGATATGAATCCGTGAATGAATCAAAGTCAAAATCATGCAGAATCATATCCGCTAGGTGAATTCAATTATCACAAAAACGAAGTAAAAACAAACTAAAAATAAATGAAAATATTAAAAACAAATGAAAAGACATTAAAAAAAATTAAATAAAAATAAAAAGAGTCAAAAACAAACGAGGGGCTTATGTTTCATACACGTCAGACGTAACAGGGTTAGGGTATGAGACTCGCTATGAGATCAGATATATGTACTTTAGCCAGACACAACTGACCATCGTGCACAAATCACCGATCGAAATTTACGATATAATTATTTGGGTGTTATTGCTTGGTAAATGCATTGCGAAACTTTAATTAAGGGTAAATCGTCATCCTTAATACTGGCATGTTATTTGCTGGTAAATACACTTCTAAACTTTATCTGAGGATAAATCAAATCAAGTAAATAAAAGATAAAAATATGGATTAACGAACGCATGTGGAATAAATGACATAACTAAAACACCGTAATTAGCAGGGACAGATCGCATGTACTAATAACCAGTAGAATTTGAATTATAACGTTAATTCACGTCAGAATACCACGAAATATAATCCGAAAACACGTAAAAAAATCGTTAAATTCATTTCAAAACTTTAATTCAAAAAAAATCGTCATTCTTCATTATTTGTGTGTTATTACTTATTAAATAAACCCTTAGTCACCACATAAATGTAAAGCGTATTATTTTACCATAACCAAATGAAATAATCAGAAACAACGTAAAATTCATTACTCATTTCAAAACATTAATTGAGAATAAATCGTCATTCTTCATTATTTGTGCGTTATTACTTATTAAATAAACCCTTAGTCACCACATAAATGTAAAGCGTATTATTTACCATAACCAAATGAACCAAACCTTACTTGCTAAATTAAAATGTAAAACCATATGAATTACTGAATGACTAAATTACTGTATGATGATATTTGTGTATGCGTATAATTTGATATTTTCCCCATAACAGACATAATACTTGAACAACGAACCATCGATCTTGTCACTATAACGATTCCATGAATCAAACACAGGTGAAGTACCGCCACTTAGATTACGAGCCACTCTACGTTTATAAATTAATTACAATTTATAATGATACCCCGGTATTGTACCGTTACAAGCCCACTCTTATTCACACTAGTGCTCGATGGTGCCATAAAAGAAGCAAAGAAAAAGATGAAGAACGTGAGGGTAGGATACTGGAAAATGGAAGAGACCCAGATATGTGAAATGCTCTTTGCGGACGATTGGCCATAATAGCGGAGACAGAAGAAAACCTGCAATTCAACATGGAAGTACTGGAAAGTGAGTTGACAAAGATTAACATGAAAATAAACACAGGTAAAACCAAAACTATGGTCATAGCAAAGGAGAGCACAAACCACAGAATAATGATGCAAGGTAAACAAATAGAACAAGTGCAAAGCTTCAAATATTTAGGATAAGTAATAGAAAGCAACGGGAAAATAGAGAAAGTAATAAACGATAGAATAGGCAAAACCGGAAGAATATTTAATGCACTTAAAACTTCTTTCCTTGGAAATAAAAAAATACCTAAATAAATAAAGACCGAAATAGTGAAAAGGGTAGTGAGACCAACGTTAAACTACAGCAGCGAACTTTGGACGTTAAATGAAACATACAAATCTAGAATCAATGCGGTAGACATGCGCTTTCTAAGAAAAATTGAAAATGAAACAAAAAAAGACAAAATACGAAATGACATACATAGACAAAATTTACAAATGACAGACATAAATGATACAATCACAGAAGGTCAATTGAGATGGTTCGGGCATGTTTGCAGAATGAACGATAACAGACAGACAAAAAGAGTGTATGAGACAAGACCTACGGGGAAATCATATAAGGGAAGACCAAGAAAAACCTGGAACGACAGAATCAAAGAGCAGGCAGAGAAAAGAGGATTAACATGGGAAAGAATCAAACAAGTCACACAAGATAAAAGAAAATTGAGAGAAACCTACATGAAGAAACAATAAACTGTAAAACCGTACACCAACAAGGTAGAAAGGGAAATGATTAAATAAATAAAAATAAAAAATTGTCACGTTACTTCATTTGCTGAAATTCGTATAGATGCGAGGTAATTTTGGTCTGCTATTAAAACTGATGTATAGCAAATACCTAGAAATCTGCGCGTTGATTATTAATACAGAAAATCATATACATATCCCTACAGAAGAATATCCAGAAACATTATTGATTTCTATATTAAAAACACATTTTTATTCATGGGCCGTATCAGTTCTACATATCTTTGAGGTCCGCGTATATGTTTCGGCAATATGTGTGCAGGTCAGGTTCGAAATTGAATTTGAATGAGACATGCCCGACGCCTCCACCATTTCCGGTGGAATAACTTCCGCCTGAAATTCAATTCTTCCTTGTTTTCTTAGGTTGCTGACCGCACGAATAAGAACATAAATTTTCTTATTCGCGTAATACATCATGACGATGGGAGTAGAGTGGACTGTACGTGTACAAATGGTTTCGGTGAGGGCGTCGTGACATTCAAAGACATATAGTAGTTTTCGTATCAAAGAGGGAACGACTTTGAAGTTGACTGAGAGTATATTTAAGCTAATGCTAGAATGCTATTAAATTATAGAGAATTTTATTATCACATGTTACAATAACTAACTTTATGGTTAGTATCAGCCAAATGGAATAAATTCAATAATAAATAAATGGGGGCATGTTCGAAAAAACGCGCGGACACGTCGATTGTTATTTTTAGTTGCGCATTTTTTTCAACAAAAACTTTTTATACAGGGTGTGTCATGTGACCGTGGCCAATACCAATATCTTATTTTAAATGCAACACCTGGTATATTATTCAATTTTTGGATTCTTCAGAAAATTCTAGGCATATTTCATGTACAATGTCCTATACCTATCTTCAACTATTTCGGAAATATTAAGTGTTTTCAGATTTATTGCAAAAATTAACATTAAAAAAAGAAAATTATTTGATTACAGAAATTCGTTACAACACACTCAAAAGCTAATAAGTAATACTGTTTATTTCTTGATAATGTAAAAAAACAAAAAAAAACAATAAATTTCAATGGAGGAGATGTTCAAAATGCTCGCCGTGAACGTCTTGGCAACATCCTAATCTTAAATAGAAATTTCTTCTAACGTTACTCAACATCTCAGGCGTGACCGATCTAATCGCAAGCATTATTCGTCTTCTTAAGTCAGCTATGTCGAGGGGTTTAGTTTTGTATACAATACTTTTGACATATCCCCATAAGAAGAAGTCTAACGACGTCAGATCAGGGGATCGTGCTGGCCATTCCATCGATCCTCGCCTCCCTATCCACCGATTTGGAAATATTTCGAAATCTGAAAACACTTAATATTTCCGAAACAGTTGAAGATAGGTATAGGACATTGTACATGAAACATGTCTAGAATTTTCTGAAGAATCCAAAAATTTTAAATAAGAAAGTTGGTATTGGCCACGGTCACATGACACACCCTGTATAAAAAGTTTTTATTGAAAAAAATGCGCAACTAAAAATAACAATCGACGTGTCCGAGCGTTTTTTCGAACACGCCCCCATTTATTTATTATCGAATTTATTCCATTTGGCTGATACACCCTGTATATTAAATAAATACGTGTATGTAAAAACAATTTCGTTTGTTCCTCCGATTGTTTATGTTGTGTTGCAAAGTGTATTTTACCATTATCATAATAACGTGCTGGTCTTCGTAGGGAGCGAATTGCGAAGTTGATAAGATAACGCGATTAATTCGGTGTAACAGAAATACAGAGCTAACAAGGGGACAAATTTCTCTTCGCCGTTCTCTTTCCCTGTGCCTCCCCGTTTTCCCTTCTCGCTTTTCGTATTTGTGCCACAGTCGGATACTCGCCAGGAATCCGGCTTGAAAACAAGGGCCAAGAAGCGATCGATGGGTTCGGGAGTGATTTGCAAAAAAGGAAAGTAGACACTAATTGGAGCAAGTTTACAGTTGATGACGTCTAGGAGGGAGTGTGATAATAAGAACAGCAATAATAATAACTGTAGTAGTAATTGCTTTTATTATAACTAACATATTATAAATAACATAACAAGAGCTCATATAAGTAATTAAATAGTGAGGGAGAATGCATTACCTTTTTGCCTGTTAAATCATTATTGTGACTTCAACTTTGTAACGGTTCGAACGCAGGTGTTGTACAAATTCTCATAATTTGTAATATTTATTATTCATAGCATTTAATTAACTGCAATTCCTCCTTAAATGCAATTGCATGCATTTAATTTCTTTAACTGCATATTACATGAATTCTTATAATTCAAGTAATTGATTTGGCTCGTGATTTACAAATTCTCGTAATTTGTAATATTGATTTGGCTCGTGATTTAGTGGTAGTACTTTACGTTATGTTTGATTTTAAATCAAAATCGTGACAACTCATTTTGGTTCGTTTTATGGGTAATGTGTCTGTTAGTAATTTTTGTTAGCAAGTAAAACACAGATACATGGATTTTATATGATTTATTCATTTTAAAAGGTTATGCAAGCGACAGGTAAATAAAAGACGGTTTTGTTACTCTAATTGGACGTTATTTATTCAATTATATTTATTTAAATTTCGGAATCGATTTGTTTAATAATTATTGAAAATTTATTATATTATTTGAATTTGAATGATTAATTTTATTTTGAAAATTGAGTAACTTATTAACACTGCGGTTGGAATTACAAAGTGTTACTTAGCGACTTCATGCACCACAATCTTCAAATTGTGCCGAGAAGGATATCTGATACATGTCATCACTGCATAGAAATTCATTAGCACGGTGCCTACCAATGTATTTCAACGCCACCTTGTGGATAGGAACGAATCACATAACTTCACATTAAAGTACTTCAAGTGATTCCAGTACTTCAAGCACCCAAGTGTCCTCATTCGGAGATATTGCTAGTATTCGCGTCTACCAACATTATCATCCATGTGATCGTAAAAACTTTAATAGGTATTGTTATTCAAAATTGATTATAGATTAGTATGATAAAGCTCTATTCTACTTCTACTCTTCTAACTACTTAAGCACATACAAACATTCGTTCCATTCATTCATAATTCTGAGATTTCTTGAATATCGGAGCGCTGCGCAAGTTTAATTATACGATTTAATTACAAATATCATTGAATTATTTATATCGAAATTATTAAGTTATGTTCCCCTGAAGCAACTTTTTATTTAACTACCGATTGATTAATGAGGCCACACTGCTTATCAAATGTTTACGACGAGGAAAGGAAAGCATGTTCTCCTGTCAGTACGAAAATATTGTCAGGACAAGGTATAAAATGCAGTTAGGTTCAACTCCGCATTTAGTGGCGTGAGGCTCCCTACATTTCATACCTTTATTAAACTTCGTTCATTACCAGCGGCAAGGCGCGGTAGTATCACTAGATAGGTTACATTATTAGTATGGAATTGACTTTGGAATTGTTAGTGTGAATTACATTTAATAAACTTGTGTTATATATTCACCTGAGGAGTTAATGTTCATAGTATATGAGTCGTCGTCGGACAGCGTGACGTTCTGTCTCGATCGGTACATCTAACTGGTGTCGTTTAAGTTCCGCTCTTCTATTTATACTGTTCCCCACTTTTTACTCTTCTTCCCCTGTCCTATGCTAAATCTGCGTTCCGCTGCAAAGTGACGCAATCCCATACGTGTCACCGAATTACGCAATCGCCGTTTCGAGTTCCCGTCGAATTCCTATGACCTATTTCTGTGTCATCATTTTGATCGTGTGCTTATTTACATTTGCCTAAAATTAAGAAGTCAACAAAATGACTGACCTCGCTGGGCCAACGCGTTGTCGGCCGCGGCCTGATATGATATTTACGCAGTTTTGTTCCGACTCGTAAAATTATGGACTTTAATATTATTAGGTTCTTATAACTTCAACTTCTTTTAGAGGTAATGCGTGTGTTAGTAACAACAATATTAATAAAATCAAGACACATATTTATGAATTAAGTGTAAATTATTCACTTCAATGGATATTGCAACAAATATTAAACATCAACTTGAATTTAATGACTTTCTTTATTAACTCAAAAAGTATTAGTTAGTTTTGGATAAAAGATGTACGTCAATGACTTCACACATTGCCC
Organism: Othius punctulatus; assembly: GCA_951805005.1. Lineage (NCBI taxonomy): Eukaryota > Metazoa > Arthropoda > Insecta > Coleoptera > Staphylinidae > Othius > Othius punctulatus. The sequence continues at coordinate 2,119,087 of OX638140.1, read as the reverse complement.
AATTCTACGTGCCCACAAATCTGCTCAATGCATATCATCACTTCATGAAATATGTCACTGTTTGTGCTTTCCAATGTCACATTCCATCTATTACATCAGGATTCACTAACTAGGTTTTGATAGATACAATTTTGTTATATATATATCCTGTAAATTATTCGTATGACTAATAATAATGAATTTACAATATGATTATTTATAACTCATTTATACTCATTACACAAAACAACCAATAATTTGCCACAGTATTGCCAGGTTATTATGTAAATTATTTTATTTATTTATTTATTTAATCATTTCCCTTTCTACCTTGTTGGTGTAGGGCCTTACAGTTTATTGTTTCTTCATGTAGGTTTCTCTCCATTTTCTTCTATCTTGTGTGAGTTGTTTGATTCTTTCCTATGTTAATCCTCATTTCGCTGCCTGCTCTTTGATTCTGTCGTTCCAGGTTTTTCTTTGTCTTCCCTTATACGATTTCCCCGTAGGTCTTGTCTCATATACTCTTTTTGTCTGTCTGTTATCGTTCATTCTGCAAATATGCCCGAACCATCTCAATTGACCTTCTGTGATTGTATCATTTATGTCTGTTATTTGTAAATTCTGTCTATGTATGTTATTTCGTATTTTGTCTTTTTTAGTTTTATTTTCAAATTTTCTTAGAAAGCGCATGTCTACCGCATTGATTCTAGATTTGTCTGTTTCGTTTAATGTCCAGAGTTCGCTGCTGTATGTTAACGTTGGTCTCACTACCCTTTTCACTATTTAAATCTTTGTTTTATGGGTATTTCTTTGTTTCCTAGGTAAGAAGTTTTTAGTGCATTGAATGTTCTTCCGGTTTTGCCTATTCTATCGTTTATTTCTTTCTCTATTTTCCCGTTGCTTTCTATTACTGATCCTAAACATTTGAAACTTTCCACTTGTTCTATTTGTTTACCTTGTATCATTATTCTGTGGTTTGTCCTCTCCTTTGCTATGACCATAGTTTTGGTTTTACCTGTGTTTATTTTCATGTTAATCTTTGTCAACTCACTTTCCAGTACTTCCATGTTGAATTGCAGGTTTTCTTCTGTCTCCGGTATTATGGCCATATCGTCCGCAAAGAGCATTTCACGTATCTGGGTATCTTCCATTCATCCTACGCTCATGTTCTTCATCTTTTTCTTTGCTTCTTTTATGGCACCATCGAGCACTGGTGTGAATAAGAGTGGGCTTAATATACGACCTTGCATTACTCCTATATTTGTTTTGAATTCTGCTGATTCTTCGTTATTCGTTCTTACTGTGTTTTTGTTATTTTTGTACATTGTTTTTATGAGCTCTATTGTTTTTGTGTCAGTTTCTTCCTTTTTCAGTTCCTTCCATATATCTTCTCTTTTTATCCTATCGAAGGCCTTTTATAGGTCTATGAAGCATATATGGATGAATCGTTTCTTATTTATCATTTTTTCGTTTAGTTGTCTTATTGTGAATATAAGATCATGCGTGCTTCTGCCCCTTCTGCATCCGCTTTGGGTGTCTTCTATCGTTTCTTCTAGTTGTTCTCTTATTCGCTTTTGTATTATTCTCGTCATTATTTTCCCCGCTATGCTTGTTAGCGGTAGACCCCTACCCCTATAGTTCTCGCATTTTCTTTTGTCTCCCTTTTTATATATTGGTAATATTACTCCGGTGCTCCAATCTTTAGGTATATCTCCGCTCTTTAGTACTTCATTTATCAGTTCTGTTAATTCTTCTGTTCCTTGCTTCCATATACTTTAGCATTTCCTGGGTGATGTCTTTTCCGGGCGCTTTTCCTCCTTTTAGTTTCTTTACTGCTTCTTCTACTTCTGTCATTGGTATGTTTTCTATTTTACTTTCAGCCTTTTCTTCTCTTTGTTCTTTTATTGTGTTTTCTTCTGCTGTCGTTTCCTCTGCGTTTGTTAATTCCTCGAAGTATTCTCTCCATCTTTGCATTATTTTATCTTCTTGCATTATTATGTTTTCTTCTTTATCTTTTATGTTCATCATATTATGTTTTTTTTTTTGTTTCAATCGTTTTATCGTTCCGTAGAACAATTTTTGGTTTTCTCTGAAGTTTTCTTGCATCTGTTTCCCAAATTTTCTCCATGATTCTTCCTTCGCTTTGTTTTGCATTTTTTGTGCTGAGGTATGTCTTCCATTTATTTTTCTTGTTCTCTATTGTTGTTCTGAGTTCCTTGGTCCACCATGTTGTCGCTTTTGTGTCTGTGTTTACTATTTTAACTGCGCCGCAGCATACTATTGCTGTGTTTATTCGAGTGCTTTTAAATGTATTCCATCTTTCTTCGCATGTGTTCTGTCATCCAAATTGGTGGATGCGTATGTCAGTCAATAAGTTAATCGATTACTAATAATATTCATCACCATTATAATAACTCAATTGAATGTAAGCCCATCGACTTGCTTGGGAGCCCAATTTCTGTTCGTGAAAGATTTTCCTGTCGCCGCTTGTGCTTCGCCGGGAGAACCCCACTCGATTGCTCATCCTCGCGAGTGATTGATTAATTGGCTGGAACATCTGCTCGCTTTAATAGGCAACTTCGGCGAGCGGTTGATCACCTGTCGCCGGCCAACAGGTAGGCCCGAAGGACTGCTGACCGCCTCGAGTGGTCATCTGGCCGCGGATTGTACGCGATTACAGCTTTGGTGGGCCCCCCTACGGCCAGATGCGTGGTATAGTAACACGAATTTACAGTTAAACAACAGCCTTTCGTTCAAGAAACGGGTTCCTCGACTTCGTAACCGAATCACTCACCGCGGGATACGTGAAACATTACGCGGACATTGATTCTCGGAGTCACTCAACTGGACTATTTCCGGATTGCGTAATTGGTCAAGCACACATATTTTAAAAGGCATTTTTTTTTTTTCTGAAAATACAGAAATACAAAACAAAACATAATTTTATTAACAAGAACGCACTATATGGAGATAAAAGTATTATTTTAATAACATAGGTATTGGTGATTAATATTAATAACAATAATAATTAATAACAAATAATGATTACTGCTCATTTTTAAATGAACTAATAATTAAATGTTTTTTAAATTTTCAACGGAAAATCCCATTCTCCTATCACTGAGCACATTTTTTAAGTGTGAAAAGCTTCTCTCCACATCCACATTTGTAATCGGTGCATATTTAAATTTGTGAACAATTGTAATATTTATCAGCAAATCTTCCACGAAATCTCCTTTTAAAACTGTTGATATTTTTTGTAACTCGCCTAACCCTTCATTTTTTGACAAAACTGCATTATATTTTTTTTAATAATCTCTCCTATAGATCCCCGTACGTTTGAGACGTCGTTCCTAAAATCTTCAACTATTTGAACGGCATCTACCAAAGTTGTGTGCTTTGCTTGGAGTTTATCAATCGCTTTGCTTACGAAACTGTAGTTGGTTTTTAGGAATGCTAAATTTTGTACAACCCTCCTATCTTTAAGAACTTTGTGGCATTATTTAATTGCCTCTGATACATTTTCGGGAAACTCTAACACAAGCTCCTTAAATGAATCGAAATGGTCGGCATAATAGCAGGCAGCATCTAGCCACATACCCCATCTAGTTATAACAGGTGCCGGAGGAAGAAGTACATTTGGCATTCTTTCCTAAACATTTCAACCCTCAGTGGAGCTTTTAGGAAAATTTTCTTCCCGGTTTTTATCAAATCATTGACCAGGGGAAATTGCAGACTAATCGTTTCAGCAACTCGATTAAAATAATGTGCCAAATAGGTGCAATGCATTAATTACTCATAAAATACTTTTAAATTAGAATTTGCCTTCAACATATATGCAGCGGCATCAGAAAGCATCAATAATAATTTATCATTTGGTACGGAGTTTGGCAAATGAAAACGTGTTATTCCATCGTGGACGAATTTGGCAACGGTATCGTCATTTGTTTTTTCTAACTGCTTGGAACTAATTAAGAATGCATTGGTGGAGTCTTCGTTTAATATTCCAATTATTAAATGGGCGATGTACCGACCACATGAATCAGTAGTTTCATCTACACAGAACCATATGTTATTGTTGCCAGTTATCTTTTTTATTTCCTCAATAGTGTGTTTATATACTTGCTCGACATAGTTTTTGCGAATAGTTGATTCGGCAGGAATATGTCTACCGGTGTATTTTTATAAAAAATATTTAAATCTACTATTATCTAGTTTTCTTAACGGAATGTTAGAAGATACCATCGTATTGCATAAATCAGAGTAAAATTCCTTTTCATTCTGTATTGAACAACTCCCAAAAGACTCGGAAATAGTTTGCTGGGTGCTCAGGTACTGCTTGCAGATTTGTGTTGTTTTATATTTTCCAGGTGAACTGTTGTTTTCATATGTTGTGTTATGTTAAATTTTTTCTCGCAGTTCATCTATAACAGGGGTCTCCAAACTTTTTAGCCCGAGGGCCACACTGACTCCTCCACTAAGTCCCAAGGGCCAAGCCTTAGGTAGCTCATCATATCAACGTACTGTAGTTTTGAATTACCAGCAAATTTTCGTTCAGGAAGCCTACGGTTAGCTTTCGTGTGGCTCTTGAAATTGCAAAACGTGGAAAACCATTCACCGATGGAGAAATGATCAAAGAATGCATAATTGCAGCAGCCGAAGAAATGTGCCCTGAAAAGGTAAATTTATTAAAAACTGTCAGTATGTCAGCAAACACTGTGGCTCGAAGGGTAGAAAACATCGCTGAAAATATATCCTCTCAACTGTTCGACAAAAATGGACATGTTGAGTGGTTTTCTTTGGCCTTGGATGAGTCAACGGATGTGTCAGATACTGTTCAGGTGTTGATTTATATTCGAGTAGTAGATTAAAGCTATGAAGTGCATGAAGAACTTCTTGATTTTAGTATTCATGGCACAACTACTGGTACAAATATTTTTAAAGGAGTTGAAATGGCCATTTATCAAAAGAACCTTCGATGGAAAAACTTGAAATGTATTACAACTGATGGAGGCAAAAACATGAGTGGGAAAGATAAAGGAGTAGTCGCTCTTGTGTCAAAGGCTGTAGAAAATGACGGTGGTTCAAAACCATTAGTCTTACATTGTATCATTCATCAACAGTCTTTGAGCGGAAAATGTTTGGATATGTCTGAAGTTCTGAAACCTGAAGTCATATCAACTGTTAATTTTATCAGATCTTTTGGGCTAAATCACCGACAATTCAGACAATTTATTGAAGAGATTGGAGAAAATGACTTACCTTATCATACTGCCGTACGTTGGCTTAGTTGTGGGAAAGTCCTTTAGCGCTTTTTGAACTTCGAGCAGTGATCGAAATTTTTTTGAATGAAAAACATCGCCCTCTTACTGAATTACAAGACAACGCATGGCTGTGGAAGTTAGCATTCTATGTTGATTTGAGAAAACATGTGAACGAACTGAATTTGAGATTGCAAGGAGAAAACCAGCATCTTCCTGATTTATATACTAATATCAAACATTCCGGAAGAAATTGATACTGTTTCAATCACAACTACGAAGTAAATGTTTTTCACATTTTAAAACATGTGAAATATTCAGCCACACCACTGAGACTGAGTTTCCTATCGATTTTGCAATCGAAACTTTGAGTGCTTTGAAAATAAATTTTGATACTCGTTTCTCGGACTTTGATGCCATTGCGAATCAAATTAAGATTTTTCAGAATCCTTTTGATACTGACATTGAAACCCTAGCCCCAGAACTTCAAATGGAGATGATTGATCTACAGTGCAGTGATATAATTAAGAACAAATATCAAAACTCATCTTTGTTGGAATTTTATAAGAGTCTTCCACTGACACAATTTGATAATTTGCATAAATTTGCTCGTGGGCTGTTTTCTGTTTTTGGTACTACTTATTTGTGTGAGAAGACATTCTCCAAAATGAAGTACACAAAAAATGTTTACAGATCTATATTAACTGATGTGCATCTTAAATCTCTTTTAATAATTGGTACAAGTAAAATTAGTCCACAACTACAAACTATTGTCAGTGGAAAATCTCAATTACATAAATCTCATTAGTATTTCATATGTCATTATGCTTGTTATAAGTTATGTTTTTATTTAAAATGTATAAAATGTTAGTTGGATTGATTTACATAATTTGTTAGTTATTATATACTGAAGTTAAATTTTCTGCATATTATACATGTCTTTACTCATTACAATTCTGTGTTTCTTTATCCAACTTATCACAAAAACAATAACAATAAGCCTACAACAATGTTATGAGTAGTTAGCCCATAACCATATCAATGTAGATGTCATATTAATAATTATTCAACATAAAATTAGAATTCTTCAGTAAACTAAATTTAATTTGCTATAAAAAATATGTTCTCTAAAAGGAGTATTCAAGTATGCTAGGTCTCCGCGGGCCGGACAAAATCTGTACGCGGGCCGGATGTGGCCCTCGGGCCGTAGTTTGGAGACCCCTGATCTATAACATAATACATGTTTGTACCTAGTCCAATAGCAACACAAAATGAAACTTACCGGTTTGATACAAGCCCTGCAAATTAATTTGCCGTTCTCATATTTTAATTCAGAATGTCCACGTATCCATTCATCGACGGAAGGTTTTACTTTCGGCATTTTATACAAGAAAACTTATAAACACGTAATACACACAAGGCACAAGCACAACGCACTGAAGATTGAGATAAATTGGACTAAATTGATAGCACACTTGCCCTAGATGCGTTCTGTGCACGTAAAAGTAGGGTAATCCCCGAAATAATCAAACTTTGCTTACCAAATATCACGTATGCACACTGGCTTTGTTGGTGATTTTGTGATAACCAAGCACTCTAGACGTAACGGAGTAATATTAATACTGAATTATCGTTACAATAATGTGCAACAAAATATATTCCTAGCTAATATAAATAATATGCTATAAAATTGAGAAATAAGCAAATAAGCACAAAAAATAAGGATATATGTACAAAAAATGCATTAAAGCAATTACAAGCTTAAAAACTGAAAATGTAATGCGAGAGTGAAGAACACATCAAGGGGATATTTCCAGTTGGCAAAAGTAGTAGTGAATCACCCGCCTTCACAGATGGCTTGGGTCTGATGGAAAAGTATGAAATTCGCTGGCTTCATTAACGTCCAAAATGTATCCTGACATTTACTAGGGCACGTCCTTCGCCATTCCAGCGCCGGTGTAGTTTATTTTTTTTCTTCCCGGATTCCAGACTTATTTTACAAATCCAGTCTCGTCAGTTCAGAATCCAGGACCGCACCGGCGCGGAAAGCAAGGGAAACCTCGCCCCGTCCTCTCCCACGACTCTACACATGACGGAATTCGGGAATCTGGAATCCTGGATTCGGGATACGGGGGAGTGCAGGTGCTCTCTTCACGTCGCTCCTCGAATTCAGATTAACGCCGGCGTGTAATTTTACAGCGAGCTAAGCATACGATAACGACAATTGTTTGCGAGAGGTTAAACGAAGGGAAGCTACCAATGCCAGTTGACTTAGTTAATGGCGTTTAGGGAATGTAGATTCAAGGCGGCGAAACTATGTACGGTGCTAGTCAAGAATGATAAGGATCGTATAATATTCATGAGAAATTTTAAATACGTTATGTAAGCTGTAGGTATCTAATCCAAAGTTTTTTAATTAGTGTTAGTTTGTACCCAAATTCAAAATGAACATTGGTCACATGTTAGCTGATATTGAATCTATTCTAGAACATGTCCCCGCTGACAAACAAAACTTACTCAGAGCAAAAGTTACGAACATCTTATCAAATAGAGCCCTTACACCATCCAACATAGTATTTTCAGAATCACAGAGGGAAACAAGTCTATTTTTAAAAAACCATCCCAATATTATGGTGAGAAAAGCAGACAAAGGATCCGTCACTGTCATTATAACATCTGATCAATACAGAAGTAAGTCGTATAAATTATTGGATGATAAAACAACTTACAAAATTTTAAAAAAAACAACACTAACCGCACAAATAAAGATCAACAAAGCAATAATAACACTAATTAACAAAAAAATTATAGATGAAAATATAGGAAAACATCTCATGACGTATAATAGCATTCCACCAAAATATTACGGTCTTCCAAAAATCCATAAAAAATATATACCATTACGACCTATTATTTCGTCCATTAATGCACCGACATATAAACTTTCAAATTTCCTAGCCAAGATTTCACATGTAGCATTTTTTAACAGAACAAATTATAATGTAATCGACACTTTCAGTTTTGCTGCTGAATTTAATAATCTGAAACCAGGGGCGGATGGGCCATACGGGAAAATGGGAAATTTCCCGGTGGGCCGGTAGCCATCCCGAATTTTGGGCCGGAAGCCCCAGAATTTTGGGCTGGTAGATCCGACGACAAGTTTATTAATAATTTTGATTTAATATATTAACACAAGGCGGAAAGACCTCATGTGGTCGATAGCCCAATAAAGATTGTTTATTCACCTTTTTCACCTTGCAGCTCCATTTTTGAAGTAAGATTTTTTATGGATCCATTGCGTTTCCATAATATTTTTTGCAAATTTTCATGAAATATGAAATAATTTGGTGATGAATATAAATTGTGTAGATAGCCGTTATATTTTTCAACTAAAAATTGGCAGGTTCCATTAATATTTGTAATTTATAAAAATGTTGGTATTTCTAATAAAAAAATTTATTGAAAATTTTGAAATTTTTGTAAATTAAATTTACAATCGACATGATATCATTTTAATATGTTGGGGTTTGATTAGCTTTTTGCAATTTTTCATAAAATTTTCTAATTTGTAAGGAAAATGTAAATATAGTAAAATTTTGGTATTTATAATAAGAATTTCATAATTTCTAATGAACATTTTATAATCTCTAATGAAAAGTATGTAATTTCCACCTACGTTTATTTTCATAAAATTTTCTACAAATAACTATAAACATTTTAACAACTCGATACAAATTTTGGAAATACCAATGACATTTCGCAATTTATAATGAAATTTTGGCAATTTACAATAAAATTTTCATGATCGCTGCCGAAATGTTGTAATTTATAATACGAATGTTGAATATTTTACATTTTACATTTTACAGTGAAATTTATCAATTAACAATAAAATTTTCATAAAGTTATTGCAATTTTGTAATTTAGAATGATGAATGATGAAAGTGACAACGAAAATTACATAATTTTAATAAAACTTATTTATTTGTTTATTTACTTATGTTCTTATTTATTATTGTATTTGTTATAGTGTTATTGTGAACTTATTTATACCTTATGATTGTTTTCTAATACCATTGAAATATTGTATTCATAATAAAAACTTTGCAATTTTCACTACAATGTTCCAATTTATATTCAACATTTACAAATTCTAAAACTTTTGAAACTTATAATTAATTCTCCATAATTTCTATTGAAACACTGAAATCCATCATCAAAATTTCGTAACATTCATCATAATGCTATTACTATTTATGGGATTTCCGAAGAAATTTTTGTAATGTGTAGTTAAAATGCGAAAATTTCATTGTTTTTGTTGAATTTAAAAAAAATTGCCAACATTTTACACCATCCATTATATTTTTTTACGAATTTCTATGAAATAGATAATACATTTGCAAGGAATATGATTTATGGGGAAAGACCTTATAAATTCCAATAAATAAACTCGCAGATTTCATTGATCTTTACAATTTATGAAAAGTCTAGTAATTATATTAAAACATTCTAATGAAAATTTTGTAATTTACAATTCATTGCAGTTTACAAGCGAGATATTTCAATGAAAATTTTATGGTTTGATGAACTTGCAATTTATAATAAAATATCAAAATTTGTCATTTGCAACGAAAACATCATAATTTCTCTTTGTAATTTTGTACATAATTTTGTATTTTGCATTAATATTTTTGCAAATTTCTGTCAGAATATTAATAAGTTAATGAGTTATATGTTTTGAGCATAAAGTTTTAATAATTTATACTAAAAATTTCAAATTTTAATTTAACATTGAAATTTATAATTAATATTTTCGTATTTACTATAAGAATTTTATAATTTCCAACTAAATTCTATCAATTATCATGATAACTTTGTTATTTCCTTTGAGTTTCGGAATTTATAATATACATTTTTTACTTTCATGAAAAAAATCAAATCAAGTTTCAAGTTCATTTTCATTTAGTAAGTTTTTATTTTTATTTTTTATGTGTATATTATGCAGGTTCTCCCGCTAGTAAATATTATTACTATAATTTTTAATATAAATTGTATAATGCAAATGACGATTTTGTATTTTGATTAATATTTTACAATTTGAATTATAATTTGTAATGTAATATTTGTAAATGTAATAATGTTGAAAATTACATTTCAAGTTTTTTAATTACTAATTTTTTTTCTTTCATGTTCCATCAATTTTCTGCAAAGACTCTGTACATTTTAACAACTTTGTGAGGGATATGCTTTCTGAATAAAACACCAATAATTAAAAAAAAAATGCTGGATCTAATAAAACTTTGTAATTTTAATGAAGATTTTATAAATTACAATTAAATTTTCGTAGTCAAAGCATGACTAATTTTAATTACCTAATATTTTTCATATTTTATTTAATATAATTGAAAGCAGTACCGAACGCACACTTTAGGAACGTCTGTATTAATAAATAAAAAAGTATTATGAAAAACTTACGGTATTAAATTTCATATTGATTTTTTCTTTATGAGGAGTACTTTCTCTTAGTTATGTAATCTTTTTATTTGATGTTCTTCACCCTACTAGTTTCGGCTTTTACAAGCCATCCTCAGAAGTGTTATGTTTTAAAAAATAATATATTCAATTTTAAATTATTTATTGTAAAGTATTTTTGATTTTTACATATTTGTCAAATTTTGAAGTATGATTATTATTTTGATTATATGGTATTATTGCAATTTTATGTGAATGCAAAATGGGGCGATAAAAGTTTGTTCCCGGGCCGCTTGTATGTTGCCCATCCGCCCCTGTCTGAAACTATCTAAAGATCATGTGATTATATCATTAGATGTTATCTCTCTTTTTACACAACATGGACATAGTAACAAAGATAATACGTGACAACTTTGAAAGGATAACACCACACACAGATATTGATAAAGACATGTTCATTGAATTAATAACGCTCATATCCAAATATAGCTATTTCACCTATGAAGAAGTAACGTACGAACAAATTTTCGGCACTCCCATGGACTCCCCTCTTAGTCCTATTTTGGCCACGATAACAATGGATTACCTTCTAGATGATGTAATTATAACCTTACCTTATAAATATTACCTTATATTTTTCCGCTGCTTATTATGTCATTTTTTAGTTTCTTTATTTGTGTTACTCCCTCTTATCAGGCACGGTCATATGTATTTCATAAAGGGGGGGGCAAATAATAGAAAGAAAAAACTATTATTTTCCAACCATATTTAAATCTCAATAACTATCACACAAAAAACACATAAAAAAATTAATATCCAACTTTTAGACAATAAATTTCAAATTACGGTTGACTCCCGTAGTAGCAAATCTATTTATAATATTTTCTACATTAATATCTATGTCTCTGGGGACATGTAGTAATGCCAGTACTACTAGCCTATCTTCGCACATTGTAGATCTTCTCCAAGATTTTAAACGTCGCAAGGCCGAAGAACTTCTCTCTGTTGAAGCAACAGAAATTGGTAAGGTGGCTAAAACTCATAAAAATATATGGATGTGGGCAATGTTCAAGAGCAATTAGTGCAGGCGATGGAATTTCCCCGCTATCCTCATTTTCCCACTTCTTCTTCCAAATTTCTAGTTCAGAGACAAATTGTTACTTGCTTATATTATCATTTGACCTATAATTGCAAAGTATTTATCGATTAGGATATCAGCAGAAGTATTTATAACTTTTTTATTAAATCAAATAATTTCAGATGGAATAATATCATTAAGATAGAATATATTCAGAGTATCTGATGAAAATCTTTCTTCTAAATCAGATATATTGTGATCTAAAATTGGAATATAAATTGAAATTTTATAATCGTCGGACGGATAATGTACTGTAGGGTTCGATCGTTTCGTCATATATTTGACAATCCTTGCTGTTTCAAATTCAACGTTCAGTTCTTCAAGACAGGTTAAAATCGAACTTATTTGATGTTTGAACTCTATATCGACATTGATTTTTTTTTTCTCTAAGTAATAATAATGTATTTAAGACGATATAATTGGCGTGCTTTATATCGATATTTTTAGTCTAAAGCATTGCACTTAGTGGTAAATTCACACCTAATATACTATTTAGACAATGCAAGGTTACAATAAATTCACAACTTGTTATAAAAAATATTAGAGTTTTAGCTTTGCTTGAAGATTCTGATTCTTTCCAATTGCTTATTTGTACATTGAAGAGCAGAAATAATATGGTTTAAAGGTTCTCTAAACTCTAATACAGCATTATGTCTCTCAATCCATTTAGTTTCACATAAATAAGTCAACTTTCCTTCTAATTTTGTCTCCAATACAAAATTTCTATTGGAAAATGATGCGAAAAATGCTATGGTTTGTTTATGTCATTGTCATTGTTTATTGTCATTGTTTTTGTCATTATAGCCATGGCATTACGAACTTGCATCACATTAGAAGCTTTAGATGTGCTCAAAATTAGAGCGTGGTTATAACATGTAGTTCTTGTAGAAAATTTTTAAAAAATCTGAAATTGTTTCACAGCACCTCTTTGATCAAAAGTCATTACAGAACATCCATCGGTGCAAACTCCAATACAATGTATTTGTTAAAAATGGATATGATTTAAATAATTAGTGATGGTGTCCCCTATAACCATTCCACTCAAGATTGGCTATAAACTGTCTGAGTTTACTTTATAGTTCTCTTCGTGACAATCCACAAAAAATGCTACTCAGCAGCAAAACCCCCAGTAAGAGAAACACCCTCTGGGAAATCAAAAACAATAAAACTACATTGAACAAATGCTACAACAAATGTCATATATGATAAATCAAATCTCCATTAGGCTAGAGCGAATAGAGGCCAGAATAAATTTCGTGTCTCTTGAACTGTGATAAAAATTAGCAATACCGACTTAATAATTGGACAATGGAATGCCAATGGCATTCTAAATCACAGACAGGAAGTTGAGCTATTTCTAAAAAATAAGCACATCGATATACTATTAATCTCGGAAACGCATTGTACTGAACAAACACACTTCCAAGTCAATGGATACCAACGCTACCAATGTACTCACCCCGCAAACAAAGCAAAAGGAGGAAGTGCAATATTAATAAAAAATAGTATTAATCATTACGAGGAAAGTAAACTCCGAATAGAAGAAACACAATTAACAGCAGTAGGGATCAAATCGAATAACCAAACATGCAATGTAGGTGCGGTCTATTGTCCACTCAGACATAACCTCAAAAGAACAGAATATCTTCAACTAATTCAGCACATGGGTGAAATATTCATACTGGGAGGCGACTTCAATGCAAAACACAAGGACTGGGGATCCAGAATAACTCAACCCAAAGTAAGAGAGCTCAGGTATGCAATGGAAGTTGCAAACTGTAGCTACCATTCCACAGGAAAACCTACATACTGGCCAACAGATCTAAAAAAAAATACCCGATCTACTGGACTTCTACATCGCAAGAAAAATATCGTTAAACTTCATTGCAGTACAAGAAAACTTTGACCTCAGCTCGGATCACTCACCTCCCATTCTAACGCTCAGTGAAATGGTAATTCGAAAAGAAGCACAGCATAGACTGGTAAAGAAAACCACAGATTGGGAAGGATTCAGAACGTCAATTGAAAATAATATAAACCTAAGAGTTAGCCTTAAAACCAAGGATCAGCTGGACAAAGAACAGGAAAACCTGATCAAAACTATACAAGCAGCTGCGTATTGTAACACTAGACAAATAACCTATGTCACGAAAGGAAACAACTATCCCAAGGAAATCAGGAAAATGGTCAGTGAGAAGAGGAAAGCAAGACAAAAATGGCCTAGTCCTACAGATAAAACCGAGCGAAATAATAAAACCCAGAAACTTAAAAGAGAAAACAAAAAAAATTAAAGAAGATACCATAAGCAGGTACTTGAGGGACCTTTCAGCAGATGCAGAAAAGGACTACTCATTGTGGAAAGCCACTAAAAAGATCAAAAGACCCATTACAACGATTCCACCAATCAGAAAGGAAGATGGGACATGGGCTCGTGACAATAAACAAAAAACTGAAGTTTTCGCCCAACACCTTCAAACCAAACCAAACACATCCAGGTATAGTACTTGAAGAAATACAGAATCCATACATAGAAAATATTCCCCTAATTACTACAAAATAAGTGGCCCGGGAAATTAAAATAAACCTAAACCCAAGAAAAGCTCCTGGCATAGATCGTATTACAATTGAGATTCTAAAGCAGCTCCCAAAGAAAGGAAGAGTAATGCTAACATACCTGTTCAATGCAGCAATATGACTGAAGTACTTCCCAAATGTATGGAAAATAGCGGAAGTCACAATGCTACCAAAACCTGGTAAGCCCCCAACGATGATAAGTCATATAGACCGATTTCTCTACTCCCAATTATCTCTAAAAATTTTGAAAAGCTGCTCCTGAAAAGAATGAGGCCAATAATAGAGAAGAATAACCTAATTCCAGACCACCAATTTTGTTTTCGCCAAAAGCACTCAATAATCGACCAGGTGCATAGAATCACTAACATCATAGAAAATGCTCTGAAAGATAAGTCCGTCTATGCAGCTGTATTCTTAGACGTTGCACAGGCCTTTGACAAGGTATGGCACGAAGGACTAATACACAAACTGGGGAAAATGCTACCTAAACAATATGCTGAAATACTGCCATCATACTTAACAGGCAGATTATTTCGCATAAAACAAGAATGTGAACACTCTGAATTGAAAGAAATAGGTGCAGGGGTGCCACAGGGAAGCGTCCTTGGACCAATTTTATACCTCCTATACACTTGGAACATACATGAGACAGAAGGAGTAACCACATCAACATTTACTGTTGATACAGCTCACTTTCAGTTGGGACAAATGTGGAGAGCGCCTCCACAAAACTCCAAAATACAAGCAACGAAATTCACAAATGGACAATAAAATGGAACATCAAACTAAATGAGATTAAATCAATAGACGTAAACTTTACCAACCAGAAATTAACAAATAACTTGAGAATCAGCATAAACGGTGTGATGGTGCCATATGAAAACAAAGCAATTGGGTATGAACCTTGATGGCACACTGAGGTGGGTTGACCACGTTAAAAAAACGCATGGAACTTGACATCATATACAAACAATATTACAGGCTTATTGGAAGAAATTATAAAGTACAGTTACATAACAAATTACTTATCTACAACCAAGTCTTAAAACTGTAAGAACCTAATAATATTAAAGTCCATAATTTTACGAGTCGGAACAAAACTGCGTAAATATCATATCAGGCCGCGGCCGACGACGCGTTGGCCCAGCGAGGTCAGTCATTTTGCTGACTTCTTAATTTTAGGCAAATGTAAATAAGCACACGATCAAAATGATGACACAGAAATAGGTCGTGGGAATACGACGGGAACTCGAAACGGCGATTGCGTAATTCGGTGACACGTATGGGATTGCGTCACCTTGCAGCGGAACGCAGATTTAGCATAGGACAGGGGAAGAAGAGTAAAAAGTGGGGAACAGTATAAATAGAAGTACGGAACTTAAACGAGACCAGTTAGATGTACCGATCGAGACAGAACGTCACACTGTCCGACGACGACTCATATACTTTGAACATTACCTCCTCAGGTGAATATATAACACAAGTTTATCAAATGTAATTCACACTAATTCCAAAGTCAATTCCATACTAATAGTGTAACCTATCTAATTATATTACCGCGCCTTGCCGCTGGTAATGAACGAAGTTTAATAAAGGTATGAAATGTAGGGAGCCTCACGCCACTAAATGCGGAGTTGAATCTAACTGCATTTTATACCTTGTCCTGACAATATTTTCGTACTGACAGGAGAATATTGTAACATGCCTTCCTTTCCGTCGTCGCAAAACATTTGATCAAACATCTTTTCACACTAACAATTCTAAAGAAATTTATCCATAATAATGTAACCTATCTAGTGATATTACCGCGCCTTGCCGCTGATAATGAACGAAGTTTAATAAAGGTATGAAATGTAGGGAGCCTCACGCCACTAAATGCGGAGTTGAACCTAACTGCATTTTATACCTTGTCCTGACAATATTTTCGTACTGACAGGAGAATATTGTAATATGCCTTCCTTTCCTCGTCGCAAACATTTGATAAACAGTGTGGCCTCATTAATCAATCGGTAGTTAAATAAAAAGTTGCGTCAGGGGAACATAACTTAATAATTTCGATATAAATAATTTAATGATATTTGTAATTAAATCGTATAATTAAACTTGCTCAGCCCTCCGATATTCAAGAAATCTCAGAATTATGAATGAATGAAACGAATGTTTGTATGTGCTTAAGTAGATAGAAACTAGAAGTAGAATAGAGCTTTATCATACTAATCTATAATCAATTTTAAATAACAATACCTATTAGAGTTTTTACGATAACATGGCTGATAATGTTGGTAGACGCGAATACTAGCAATATCTCCGGATGAGGATACATTGGGTGCTTGAAGCACTGGAATCGCTTGAAGTACTTTAATGTGAAGTTATGTGATTCGTTCCTATCCACAAGGTGGCGTTGAAATACATTGGTAGGCACCGTGCTAATGAATTTCTATGCAGTGATGACATGTATCAGATATCCTTCTTGGCACAATTTGAAGATTGTGGTGCATGAAGTCGCTAAGTAATACTTTGTAATTCCAACCGCAGTGTTAATAAGTTACTCAGTTTTCAAAATAAAATAAATCATTCAAATTCAAAGAATATAATAAATTTTCAATAATTATTAAACAAATCTATTCCAAAATTTAAATAAATATAACTAAATAAATAACGTCCAATTAGAGTAACAACTGTCTTTTATTTACCTGTCGCTTGCATAACCTTTTAAAATGAATAAATCATATAAAATCCATGTATCTGTGTTTTACTTACTAACAAAAATTACTAACAGACACATTACCCATAAAACGAACCAAACTGAGTTATCACGATTTTGATTTAAAAATCAAACATAACGTAGAGTACTACCACTAAATCACGAGCCAAATCAATATTACAAATTACAAGAATTTGTAAATCACGAGCCAAATCAATTACTTGAATTATAAGAATTCATGTAATATGCAGTTAAAGAAATTAAATGTATCAAATTGCATTTAAGGATGAATTGCAGTTAAATAAATGCAATGAATAATAAATATTACAAATTATGAGAATTTGTACAACACCTGGGTTCGAACCGTTACAAAACCGATATTGCTTTATGGAATCCAGCTTTGGGGATGCACCAAGGACTCCAACATATATCAAATACAGACCTTTCAAAACATAGTGCTTCGAAATATGGTAGATGCGCCATGGTACGTTCGCAACAAGGATCTACATCGGAACTTAGCTGTCCCAATGGTTAAAGAAGAAATCAAGAGGTATGCTGGCTACCATGAAGCCAGATTGCACCGCCATGTTAATGCAGAAGCACTCCAACTAATAGACAATCAACAGCACGTCCGAAGACTGAAAAGAACGAAGCCATTCGATCTTGTTTAGTGTGTAGTGTATTGTGAGCAGAGCAGAGCATTGTGCGCGACTTCACACTACACAATGCAAACAAACTAAAGGGCAGCGATGGATGAACTTTAGATAAGAATTAAGTTTAGGTTAAGATGTATCCGAGGTAAATTAATGGTTGATCATATGTGATCAGTTTTAATAATTATGTAACATAATACTAATAATGTTTTTCAAAAAAAAACAATGTGTTGCGCTGCGGAAAGCTCATCGGTAACAACTGCACGATAATCGGCAACGTCCAAGCTGTAATTTCTTCAATTGTTTCAGTTTCCTGAACTGGTGGCAAGGGAACAAATGCATAAATCAGCGACCCTCACCAACTCACACCCCAATTGCCGCCCTTATCAGCGTTTTCGCTTCATATCGTGGCCAATAAAATATTTTTACACGGCGTCTTTCACTTTCATCCGGGCCTTTATGGCCAACCCCGAAACAGCGAGAGACGAGACTGAAGTTACGACTTGTCCGGGCCACCGTCATTTCCCCGACGCCAACTATTAGAAGCGGCGTCGGAAAAACTAAACGGCGTCGTTTACTGCGGGGATTTGGTCCTTCGAACGGCGCGGGAAGTTTACTGCTGATAAAGGGAAAGGGGAAACGGCCGAAGGGACGTTATCTTTGAGATGGCTAACTTTATCAATCTCGATGTTTTTCAAAAATCCATACACCAATTATGAATAAATGAGACTACTACAATAATTAGACCTTTATATAACCCATAGTTCTTGGGGACTTCTTGGGTATATTTCCTTATTTTTTGTGCCTATTTGCTTGATTCTCAATTTTATAGCATATTATTTATATTAGCTAGGAATATATTTTCTTGCACATTATTGTAACGAGAATTCAGTATTAATATTACTCCGTTACGTCTAGAGTGCTTGGTTATCACAAAATCATCAACAGAGCGAGCTTGTGTACGTGATATTTGGTAAACAAAGCTTGATTATTTCGGGGATTACCCTATTTTTATGTGCACAGAACGCATCCGGGGCAAGTGTGCTATCAATTCAGTCCAATTTATCTCAATCTTCAGTGCGTTGTGCTTGTGCCTTGTGTATATTACGTGTTTATAAGTTTTCTTGTATAAAATGCCGAAAGTAAAACCTTCCGTCGATGAATGGATACGTGGACATTCTGAATTAAAATATGAGAACGCCATATTAATTTACAGGGCTTGTATCAAACCGATAAGTTTTATTTTGTGTTGCTATTGGCTTAGGTATAAGCATGTATTATGATGTAGATTAACTGCGAGAAAAAATTTAACGTAACACAACATATAAAAACAACAGTTCACCTGGAAAATTCCCAACCCAACCCAACAAACTATTTCCGAGTCTTTTGCGAGTTCTTCTACACAGAATGAAAAAGAATTCAGCAACGTCTCAACATAGGGACGTTGAATTGACTATGTTCCGAGTTAAAAAAAATGTCACGGTATAACAATTGATGACTATCAATATTTCTTGAATACCTATAAAATTTTAATATTCAAATGTTTTTAGTTATAATTTAGCAATAAATAAAAAAAAATCTATACATAATTCATTGATACCGTATCAATTGATGTGCGCTCTGTTTCACTGTAAATTTGAAACGTCAAGATAAATATCCCATTATAGAAAGGGTGCGTGCGAATAATCCAGTTTATCGTGAACACTGTCAGCCTGAAACCATCCCACAAAAAAAGTTGGGTATTAAAAACTGCGTCTGGTATGTTTGAATTTTCCACGTAAATTGCGGTGTATAAATTTCCATAAATACAGTGGGCAGGAATTGTCAGTGCTTGGATTTATGTAAGCAAGTTAGTCCAAAATTTGGGGCATTAAAATTCGCCGCAGTTTTGTTGCGTATCTCCGTTCCACAGTATGTCGCGAATCTTTTTACAGCCGCAGTAATAAAGTTATACATTATTGATGAGGCAAAGTCCATGAGGCGTATTCTTCATTAACGTAATTGATTGGTGAACGCTAAAACCGCCTTGACAACAAGACTGCCTTATTTTAATAATACAGCCGGAGTGAACGACGCAAATAAGACGATCCGCTAGAAAATGGCGTAAAAAGAGGAAGAGTTGGACATAGAGTTCGAAATAATGGAAGTAGAGATATTAGCAATAACTGAGACGAAAACAAAAGTGAATGGAATGTACACAACTAATAGCAAGCACAAAATAATATATAACGGGGTAGACAAGGATAAAAGGGCATCCGCAGGAGTAATATGCAAAATGCGCAGAGGCATAGAACACCAAATAGAATCATGGCAAGCAATATCCCAAGGATATTACCCGTAATAATAAAAGAAAACAACAACCAGAACAATAATTATAGTATATGGACCAAATGAAGACGACACGGCTAACAACAAGGAAGAATTCTAGGATCAGCCAAAGAAACAACCGAAAATGCCATTGGAGAAATATATGTAGCAGGAGACTTCAACAGCAGAATTAGCAAAGAAGTAAAAGATAACGATACGATGAGAGTAAGATACGGGGAAGACACAATAAACGAAAATGGGAAGAAAATGCTAGATTATTGTAGAATGAACAATCTAATAATAGCGAACATACTATTCAACCACATGGAGATACACAAATACACCAGGGAAGTGATAAGCAGGAACGAAAAATCTATAATAGATTAGGTATTAACAGAACAAAGAAGAAAGAGCAAAATAAGCAAAATAATAGACACAAGAGTAAAGAGAAGCTACGAAATAGGAAATGACCACTACCTAGTGATGACCACACTCAAGGAAAACTATCAAGACAGTGACCGAAAAATACAGCCACCAACTATAGCAGTAAACAACAAGAAGATACAGCATACAAGCTAAGAGATGAAGAAACAGCAATACAATACAAAGAGAAATTAGCAGCCAAGTTACAAGTGGCCAACGACTGCGAGGCAGTACAGGAAATGTGGAAAAACAGAAAAAGAAATATGCTTGAGGCAGCACAAGAGACATGCGGGTTGAAGAAAAGTACAAACAAAAAACAACAGACAGCGTGGTGCTCAGAGGACATACGAGATAAAATAAAAGAAATGAAAAAAGCATGTCAAAGATACCTAAATATCAAAAACAGTAATAACTACGAAAGGTGCAGGAAAAAAGGAAAATAGTAAAAGACGAGGTTAGAATAGCAAAGACCAGGGAATGGGAAAAGTTCGGGGAGACAATGGAGAAAAACGCAAAGGAAAATCAACAGCTATTTTATAAAACAATAAAAGGATGCAGGAAAGAAAAAAGACAAGAAACGAGATACATACAAGACAAACAAGGCAAAATGTTGAAGGAAAACGAAGAAATTATAGAACGATGGAAAGAGTATTTTGAAGAATTACTAACTATAAATAGTGGCAACGAACAGAAGACAAGAAACCGCGAAACGAACATCACAGAAACAGTAACGGAGAGTATCAACAAACAAGAGCTTCTTGAAATAACAAGTGAACTGAAAATAGGAAATGCACCAGGACAAGATCAGGTTACAGCAGAAATGATTAAACACATGGGACCCATAGGAAAAGATAAACTACTGAAGCTACTGGACCAAATATGGAAGACAAATGCGATACCTAAAGACTGGCAAACAGTGTTAATAGTACCAAGAAAGGTGACAAAACGAAATGTGCAAACTATAGAGGCATAACACTAATAAGTATAGGGATGAAAATATTAGAAAAGACAATTAACATGAGAATAATAGCAAGAATAGAACAGACCCTAGAAGAACCGCAATGTGATTTCAGGAAAGGGAGATCCACAAAAGACAACATCTTCACAATAAAACAAATCACAGAAAAAATAATCGCAAATAATAAAAATACATATCTGGGATTCATAGACCTCGAAAAACCGTTTGACATGACCCTAAGAAAGAAACTATGGTTAATACTAAAAGAGAGAGGAATAGAAAACAAGATAGTCAAAGTAATACAGAATATATATAACAACGACAGTAATGCAATAATATACAAGGGGCAAATTTCAAGAACTTTTAAAACAAATAATGGACTAAGACAAGGAGGAGCTCTCAGCCCAACAATATTCAACCTATATATGGATGAAATAATGAAGAGCATGAAAACAGAAATAATAAAAGCAAACGTAGGATACAAAAACATGCAAATGGTTAAAATATCAGAAGGAGCATACGCCGATAATGTGGTAGTGATAGCAGAAAGTTAGAGGAACCTGCAACATAACCTGAACGTATGGAATAAACACCTAGAGAAATATAACATGATGATGAACTACAGCAAAACAAAAGTACTGATAATAGGAAAACGGAAAGAACACATAAATATACAGATAGAACAGGACCAGATTGAACAAGTGGAGCAATTCAAATACCTTGGAGTAGAACTTACTAAAGACGGCAAAATGGAAAGAGAATTAAGCAATAGAATAAACAACACAATAAAAACGTACTATGCCCTGAATAATATACTTACTAATAAGAAAGAGATAAGCAGAAAGACAAAATTGAATATATACAAAACTATACAGAACCATTTTGACATATGGGAGCGAGACGTGGAAGCTAACAAAGATAGATAAAAGTAGATTACAGGCAATAGAAATGAAATATCTGTGAAGAGTAAAACAAGTAACGAAAAAAGACAGGATACGAAATAAATACATCAGAGAGGAATTGGAAATAGAATCAATAGAAAAGTTTATAGAAAAGAAGCAGCTCAACTGGTGGGGACATATAATTAGGATGAAAAATACGAATCCAACAAAACAAATCTGGGAAGCAAGATCAGGAAAGAAACGAGGAAGAGGTAGACCAAGACAAGAATGGGACAACAAAATAGACGAAATAATAAACAGCAGAGGGAATACAGTGAAACAAGCAAGAGAAATGGCAATGAACAGAAGAGAGTGGAAAGAATTTGCACATACATAACAAAACAATGTAATATCACTGTAATGTAAGAAATTTAACATGTATAGCCCGAAAGGTAAAGGGCCTATTGATAATATATATATATATATATATATATATATATATATATATATATATATATATATATATATATTGATATAATATATTTTTATTGACCCTGGCCGAATACCCGGTTTTCTACTAAAATAGAGAACAAATTACAAAAACATAGATAAAGAATTAAATATATATATATATATATATATATATATATATATATATATATATTGCGATGGTATTTGTATTATAAGTAGAGTAGATTTATTAGAATAGATTTATTATTAAAATTAGATAGGTATTAGATAGAATTATAATCTTAAGGGCACAAGCTAACTAAAATTATTGTAAATATTGTAAATGTGAATGTGAACAAGTATGCACAAATCTACAGAGAAATGTGTAAGACATTTTATGGACACAGAAAATCGCAAGGTTTATGGATCCGCGGATGGAGGTTGTTGATCGGTTACCACGGGTGACAGGTGACTTCGTGCATAGACGCATGTGAGATTGAAGAATTGAAGATCGGAAATAATCAACAAGAAACAGATTGTCGAGTCGAGGGTAGAGGGTGAACGGCGAGCAGGGGAGACGGTAGTGGGTCGAGGGTCGTGATGTTGCCCTAATACTAATAGACTACATAAAATTAATGCGTGTTCAACGATTGGACCTAGGACTGGAAAAAGGCAGTCGACAAGGAGAGGACTTCAACAAGATAGGAGCCGTGACGGAGATATTCGAAAATCAGGACTTCAAGCCGCTAAACTTCGCACACAAAAGTAGCTGTTTACTTTTGTGCGAATCAACAAAGGATCAGAAGACGAACGCAGGGACAAGAGGACGACTTAATCAAGGGACCAAAAGCAAGAAGATAACTGCAAGTATAGAGTTTGCGTAAATTACAAGAATCATATTCTCACATTAGTTAGCTTGTGTATATAGGATTTATTTTGTTATTGTTGGTCATAGTTTATTAGTTTTTTTAATATAATTTTGTTTTCTATTGTTTTGGATTTGTTTGACTAGTTCACTTCATATTAGACGTTTTTAAGGTTTTTTGTTATTATTAATTCATTAAAGCATTTGAACAAGACTCTATTTAGTTCTGATTGAACCTACCATTGACCATGAGATAAGAGAAATAATAAGGAGTTACAAAACAAGTAAATACGTAAATATTCAACACCCATAAAATAGGTAAAGTAAAAAAATAAAAAAATAAATATATATATATATATATATATATATATATATATATATATATATATATATATATATATATATATAGTACTCTTGATTGATTCTAAAACTTTCTCTACCAATCAATTCTACATCTCCTGCTCTGGTTTCATCTGAATGGATTTTTCGTTTTTCTTCTGCTCAATTTTGATAAATGTTAAATTTTGTTCTTATACATTGAATACTCTTACGGTGGATAGATCGATCTCAGACTATTGTAGCTTATTACTTTATACGTTAAATCGAGGTTACATATCTCAGCAAAAAATTGACAAAAAAGTCGTTTCTAATCTTTGAAGTTGAAGGAGGTAGTTAGATGCTTCACTTATTGTATTTGCCTTTTTTCGTTCGTCATTTATTTATTTATTTGTATATTTATTTTTTGTGACTTGTGCCTTTGGTATTTTTCCAAAAATTTGACGCCCCTGGATTTTGAGGCCCACGGCTACAGTTCTGAACCCCATCTCTGAACAAGCATGAACGCCGCTCCACTGGGAATAATATCCGATAATTCGGCACTCCAGACGCAATTACGCCTCGTTTTAATAAATACACGGGTTTTACGGCCGATTCGTCGGGAATTGAGGGGGAATTAGAAGTTTTGCGGATTAAAATGTTCCGGGATTGGTAGTAATAAATGCAGGAATCGTGGAAATAAGCGGTCGTATTTGTTGCTAATGAGGGTCGTAAAGCTGAATGATAATTTTTAATTAATTTTCAGGGAAAGTTGCGGCCTGTAAATATTCTGACAGTAAATGTTTTCGGTGGAAATTAATGAGCGCGGTAGGGCGAGCTTTTTTTTCGGAAGGCAAAGTTTTTAATAAAACATTGGACTGAATTTTATTTTTTAGTTAAGCTGTATTATATCGTTTTCATCGAATGCAAATTGATGGATGTATTGATGGATGGATAAGTGTGCTATTAACGATCCGAGAATAAGAATATACATAACATAAAAACCGCAAAAAATCATTAAAAAAACATTAACAAAACATTTATAAAAGTACATAATTTTGACAAATAAAAACATTAACATGCCCAAATAAGCACAAATTTACATAAAAGAGCACAGAAAATTTGCAAAATTCCTAACAAAATTAAAAAATGTATATTTTTAAAATTTATTTTTTATCTTTGATTATATAAGCAACTACAGAATAGTATGGTAAACTTGCCCAGATTATCGATGTGCCTTTTATTATTTTGTCCAAAACATAGGACAGTTGAAGAAAACATTAACTGAAAGAACGTCGAGTTATAGATAGAACAATGAATTCAATTTAAAGCATTTATTTTTTATAATGTACGTCCTATAGTAATAACATTGTAATAGGCCCAAATACACGCCCAGTATAATACGCATTTACGCAATAAAGTGACTCATATTTTAAAAATCATGAATACAAGAAAATTATTAAATTAATTCATTTACAAATAATCCCTGGGTGAAATGTGAGAAATAGCCATCGCAAGTCGCGCCAGAGCGTCGCCAAATATCTCAAGAGCCGAGGCCTGCATATGCACGGTTTTGGAAGATTCCATGTCGTGGTGTCACATAAACAATTTGGATATCAGCGCCCCTTAGAAACGAGCAAGCGCCAGGCACGTAAAAATCACCTAGAATGGCAACGCTTTAAGTTAAGTGTAAAACTCTGCGCTAAAAACGCATTAATACCACACGCACACTCAAGATTAATAATCACCATGATAACTAAGGGATGGGGGCGAATATTTAGCAGTAGATATATGAGGGAAGTGGAGATTTGAAGCTGAAAAAACCTATTTAAGCACAAGCCACACACGAGCGAGATCAGTAAGAAAGTTGCGTCGGCCACGGGCAACACTCACGACATTCGCGGTTTTGAGTATATAACTTCACGTCGGGTTATAATTAAATTAACGATTGCATATAACGTTGTAAAAAACGCAAAAGTAGAGTAAAAATTTAAATAAATCGAAAAACGTACAATTCTAGGTACAGAGTAATTTAATTTTTTTATTATTAACGATAATATAAAGTTGTTAAACCAGTCTCATTATAAATTCACGGGAGTGCTTATTCCTTTCATTCAACCCTAAGTTACCTATAAATACCAAATACCGATTACCTATTCCTATCAGTAAACAAAGGCGGCTCGAACGCTATTCGTGTTTACGAATCACTAGAGGAAGCAATAACAGGTGTAATTGATGCCCACCCGCGCACTTCGTACACACACCTGTTATTGTGAAATCAAATTCCCGCACTAGAATCAAATTGACGGAATATAGTGTATTTAACCAACCACAAGTTACCTAGAAAAGCCAAACACCGATTACCTATTCCTATCAGTAAACAAAGGCGGCTCAAACACTATTCGTGTTTACGAATCACTAGAGGAAGCAATAACAGGTGTAATTGACGCCCACCCGCGCACTTCGTTCACACACCTGTTATTGTGGAATCACCTCCTCCACTAGAATCAAATCGTCGTCTGCATCATAACATTGAAACATATAAACTCATCATATATCGCGCCCGCGATCGCAAACTAACGTGGCTGTATTCACCATAACTATAACAACTAATCAAGGCATTCGGTGTTACCCTCCGACATACATCATCATATTCAAATCAAAATAATTCATAAAAAGGATGGCTTCTTCATTTTAAATCATAAATGAGCATATAACGTGCATATTATTGGGCAGAGTGATTTATAATTGTATAAATAAATAAGTTGGATTAAAAAATTTAAGAGATTTTAGATTTAAAAAGCTTAATAATTTAAAAACATGATGTATACAAATAATGGTTTCTTGATTTCAAATCATAAAACAAGCACATAACGTACCTATTATTGGGCAGAGTAATTTAGAATCGTACAAATAAAATAGGCTGGGTTAAATCTCAATAATTTGTAGACATAATGACAATTTGTGGGTAAATATCGTAAACAAGAAATAAGTGGAATTATTAAAACCCCGTATAAACAGAGAGAATGATAAACGAGAGAACGAAGCTTGGTATAATCACAAGAGGAGTTATTAATAACCTCCAATGTTCCTAATAATAATATATTATAACATTACATAAACATTTTCGATTGAGGTAGCAGAACTGTTATTTGACACAACTTGTAACATGTCTGATGGTGATGACTACTTGTGACATTGGTGCTTGCTGTGGTCGTGGGTAGAATTACTAATTTACCTCAATCAACGTAAACAATAGTGCTCCAATAATTACATTATTGTGTGGACACCGACACAACCATGAAATTCGGGAAGGTCGCGAGATACCTTTAGTAATCATTCATGGATTATTGGGGATATTTCAACATCTTTAAATAGTTCTATTTTTGATCATATCACTTTCCCGTAGTTAAATGGAGTGAAAGGGTATGGTAATAAATGGTCTAAGAAACTAGAGAAGCACGTGCATGTATAACAAACTCTCGTAAATAAACTTCATAGTCATAACCATTTTCAAACTTACCATTGGATAAATAAGAGAATTTACAAATTCATTAAAAGGTCAACGAAATCTAGAAAATAAATAAACTCTTGTCATAATCGTCAACCTGTGTTTTATTTTCCTGTATGTTGCAATTATATAAATTAATTTACATCATCGTCAACCTGTGTTTTATTTCCCTGTGTCTTACAATTTCAGCGTGTCTATTATTAAATAAACAAAATAAATCCTTAAATTGGTGATTTCTTGTATTAATCCATTATTAGTGTACGTTAATTAACACATTACCAATAGCAAAGTACCTTCAGAGTAATCACGGTAGTTAAATTAAACGTCACGACGTGTAAGTACTAAATACGATCACAAATCACGAGCCAAAAACAATTAAAATATTATATAATAAATCACGAGCCAAAATAATCAAGAAATTATATAATAATTTCACGATAAAAACGACGAATAATAAAATAAATATAATAAAATAATATCGGAGCGTTACAACATGTATGTGCTACATTATTTTACAGATTTTTTTATAACAAGAATTTGCAGCCAAGCTTATGAAATCACTTACTTATAACTAAATCTACTTATTATAAAATGTAATTGTTGAATAAAGTTAAAATAAAAACAGCATCCATTAATCGAGTGCTTAACACCAGCACTTGAAACGCCATCGATTGCTGAAGTTGTCCTCTCCGTAGTCGCTCTTAATCGTTTTTTTTTTCGCAGGCTTGTAGAACATTTCATGATTAATGAACGACCCCAGAAAAAAAAAATTAAATATGTTGTCAACTTCGTCTTTTGTTTCATCTGGTTAATTTATTACCTTTGGGTGTTTTATGGTACATCCGTGAGATGTCGGTTGCACACTTCTGAAGACAAATGCTGCAACATTTATAATACAAATAGCGACGATTCGCGCCTTATTGTGTCGGCGTTTATACAGTAAAACAATATACAGGGACTTTCAATTGTAACAGATAACATTAATAAAATCGTTAAGTGAAATAGTAAATAGTTCCCAAATTTAAATATGCAGCGATTACAATTGTGGATGTGGAGAGAAACTTTTCACACTTAAAACATGTGCTCAGTGATAGGAGAATGGGATTTTCCGGTGAAAATTTAGAAAAACATTTTAGTTTATTTAAATATGAGCAGTAATCATTATTTGTTATTAATTATTATTGTTATTAATATTAATCACCAAAACCTATGTTATTAAAATATTACTTTTATGTACCTATAGTGCGTTCTTGTTAATAAAATTATGTTTTGTTTTGTTTTTCTGTATTTTCATAAAAAATGAAATATGCCTTTTGATGCTTTTTCTGCGTTATTGTGCTTATTCTAATTTTTATGCTATTTTATATGCTTATTTTCTGAGATTTTAAGCATTTTTAAGCGCTAATTTTGTAATTTTGTATGCTTATGAATCCGCGCTTTGGTTATTAGCTGTATCAATATTTTTCCATGATCATTGTGTACTTGTTTATCCCTCAGCACTGCGGCTTTTAGAATCCATCCAAGTAATATGAAAACACAATGCTCAACTAAATCCTAGTTTTACCATTCTGCGTCGTTATACGGTATGTAATATACTTGAAACTTCCCTTCATCACAGTTCCATTCTGCCTTGACATGTGTTTGACAATCCATTTTAAACTTTGCGTTCTATTGGGATTTTGAATGATGCATAATCACGACGTAATAATGCACCAACTTGGCAACACATTTCCAATCCCTATAAGGGAGTTTTGGAAATAATTATGTGTGCAGTCGTGACTGAGGAACCGCAGTACTCTTTAAATCGCTCCACGTGTCGATATTATAAGGGCGAAATTCGCCACGGCGTTACAGCGATGCAGCAATATACGTGCTCAAAGACCCCTCTCCACAACCACACTTGTAATCGGTGCATATTTAAATTTGGGAACAATTGTAATATTTATCAGCAAATCTTCCACGAAATCTCTTTTTCAAACTGTTGATATTTTTTGTAACTCGACAAACCCTTCAGTTTTTGACAAAACTGCATCACATTTTTTTAAATAATCTCTCCTATAGTTCTCCGTACGTTTAAGACGTCGTTCCAAAAATCTTCAACTATTTGAACCGCATCTACCAAAGTTGGGTCCTTTGCTTGGAGTTTAGCAATCGCTTTGCTTACGAAACTGTAGTTGGTTTTTAGGAATGAAAAATTTTGTACAACCCTTCTATCTTTAAGAACTTTGTGGCATTCTTTAATTGCCTCTGACACATTTTCGGAAAACTCTAACCCGAGCTCGTTAAATGAATCGAAATGGTCGGCATAATTGCAGGCAGCATCTAGCCACATGCCCCAGCTAGTTATAACCGGTGCCCGAGGAAGAGGTACATTTGGCATTCTTTCCCTAAACATTTCAACCCTCGTGGAGCTTTTAGGAAAATTTTCTTCCCGGTTTTTATCAAATCATTGACCAGGGGAAATTGCAGTATAATCGTTTCAGCAACTCGATTAAAACCATGTGCCAAATAGGTGCAATGTATTAATTGCTCATAAAATACTTTTATATTAGAATATGCCTTCAACATATATGCAGCGGCATCAGAAAGCATTAATAATAATTTATCATTTGGTACACGGTTGGGCAAAAAAAATGTGTGAATCCATCATGAACGAATTTGCCAACGGTATTGCCATTTGTTTTTTTGTAACTGCTTCAAACTAATTAAAAAGGAGTCTACGTTTAATATTTTATTTATTTTATTTATACCAAGGAACTAAGAACAACAATAAAGAACAAGAAATATAAATGGAAGACATACCTCAGCACAAAAAATGCAACAGACTATGAAGAATATAAAGAAGCGAGAAATAAAGTGAAGATAGAAGTAAGCAAAGCGAAGGAAGAATCATGGAGAAAATTTGGGAAACAGATGCAAGAAAACTTCAGAGAAAACCAAAAATTGTTCTACGGAACAATAAAACGATTGAAACAAAAGAAAGAACATAATATGATGAACTTAAAAGATAAAGCAGGAAACATAATAACGCAAGAAGATAAAATAATGCAAAGATGGAGGGAATACTTCGAGGAATTGACAAAAGCAGAGGAAACGACAGTAGAAGAAGACACAATAGAAGAACAAAGAGAAGAAAAGGCTGAAAGTGAAATAGAAAACATACCAATAACAGAAGTAGAAGAAGCAGTAAAAAAACTAAAAGGAGGAAAAGCGCCCGGAAAAGACAACATCACCCCGGAAATGCTAAAGTATATGGGAAAACAAGGAACAGAAGAATTAACTGAACTGATAAATGAAGTACTAAAGAGCGGAGATATACCTAAAGATTAGAGCACCGGAATAATATTACCAATATATAAAAAGGGGGACAAGAGAAAATGCGAGAACTACAGGGGTATAACGCTAACAAGCATAGCGGGAAAAATAATGACGAGAATAATAGAAAAGCGAGTAAGAGAACAACTAGAAGAAACGATAGAAGACACCCAAAGCGGATCCAGAAGGGGCAGAAGCACGCATGATCTTATATTCACAATAAGACAACTGAGCAAAATTATGATAAATAAGGAAAGATTCATCCATATATACTTCATAGACCTAGAAAAGGCCTTCGATAGGGTAAAAAGAGAAGATATATGGAAGGAACTGAAAAAGAGAGGAATTGACACAAAAACAATAGAGCTCATAAAAACAATGTACAAAAATAACAAAAACACAGTAAGAACGAATAACGAAGAATCAGCAGAATTCAAAACAAATATAGGAGTAATGCAAGGTTGTATATTAAGCCCACTCTTATTCACACTAATGCTCGATGGTGCCATAAAAGAAGCAAAGAAAAAGATGAAGAATATGAGGGTAGGATACTGGAAAATGGAAGAGACTAAGATATATGAAATGCTCTTTGCGGACGATATGGCCATAATAGCGGAGACAGAAGAAAACCTGCAATTCAACATGGAAGTACTGGAAAGTGAGTTGACAAAAATTAACATGAAAATAAACACAGGTAAAACCAAAACTATGGTCATAGCAAAGGAGAGCACAAACCACAGAATAATGATGCAAGGTAAACAAATAGAACAAGTGGGAAATTTCAAATATATAGGATCAGTAATAGATAGCAACGGGAAAATAGAGAAAGAAATAAACGATAGAATAGGCAAAACCGGAAGAATATTCAATGCACTAAAAACTTCTTTCCTAGGAAACAAAGAAATACCTAAAGAAACAAAGACCGAAATAGTGAAAAGGGTAGTGAGACCAACGTTAACATACAGCAGCGAACTCTGGACATTAAACGAAACAGACAAATCTAGAATTAATGCAGTAGACATGCGCTTTCTAAGAAAAATTGAAAATAAAACAAAAAAAGACAAAATACGAAATGACATACATAGACAGAACTTACAAACAACAGACATAAATGATACAATCACAGAAGGTCAATTGAGATGATTCGGGCATGTTTGCAGAATGAACGATAACAGACAGACAAAAAGAGTATATGAGACAAGACCTACGGGGAAATCATATAAGGGAAGACCAAGAAAAACCTGGAACGACAGAATCAAAGAGCAGGCAGAGAAAAGAGGATTAACATGGGAAAGAATCAAACAACTCACACAAGATAGAAGAAAATGGAGAGAAACCTACACGAAGAAACAATAAACTGCAAAACCCTACACCAACAAGGTAGAAAGGGAAATGATTAAATAAATAAAAATAAAATTGCCATTTGTTTTTTTCTAACTGCTTGAAACTAATTAAAAAGGAGTCTACGTTTAATATTCCAATCATTAAATAGGCGATATACCGACCACATGAATCAGTAGTTTCATCTACATAGAACCATGTGTAATTGTTGCCAATTATCGTTTTTATTTCTTCAATAGTGTGTTTATATACTTGCTCAGCATAGCTTTTGCGAATGATTGATTCGGCAGGAATATGTCTACCGGTGTATTTTTGCAGAAAAGATTAAAACATACTATTAACTAGTTTTTTTAACGGAATGATAGAAGATACCATCGTATTGCATAAATCGTAGTAAAATTCCTTTTCATTCTATGTAGAAGAACTCGAAAAAGACTCGGAAATAGTTTAATGGATACTCAGGGTACTGCTTGCAGATTTGTGTTTTTTAAATTTAACAGGTGAACTGTTGTCTTGATATGTTGTGTTATGTTAAATTTTTTCTCGCAGTTAATCAACAAGATAATACATGCTTATACGTAGGCTAATAGCAACACAAAATAAAACTTATCGGTTTGATACAAGCCCTGCAAATTAATTGCCGTTCTCATATTTTAATTCAGAATGACCACGTATCCATTCATCGACGGAAGGTTTTACTTTCGGCATTTTATACAAGAAAACTTATAAACACGTAATACACACAAGGCACAAGCACAACGCACTGAAATAAAATAATATACGGGGTGATAAATTTAAAAAAGAGACCAAATTTTGTGTTCTGTATTTATGGTACACTCTGCATACTTGAAAATAATTCTAAAAGGTAGCACATCAAGTGTCCAATAACTTCCAATCAGATGTTTTCCTCAATTTTCATTAGTCTAGCAGCAATGGTCCGAGCAAGGATAAGTGGGCCACCCTGTACATATGTGTCGAGTGAAAACTGAGTGTAGATACTTAACGTATATTTTTTCTAATTGTGAAAGTATATGAGAAGATTGCACACTTTTCTCCGCCTTATGATTTCCAATTCGCTCCTTGTTACTTAAACGGTTAATCGGCGACAATTTGCCCAGTTAAGTACTATTAATGTTATATTGCTCTGCAAAAAGGCAAGTCTGGTGTTGGGAGAAAGTCACGCTGTGAGTATATAGAAACGCGGTTTTTGCTCTTTGCCGATGCTTGAAATATGAATGAATTGAAAGCTGAATATTCATAACCGGCATACTAAGGACTTTTCACGCTTCAGTAATCACGTAATCGAATGGAGTCAAATAACTGTAATTTTCCCTCTTTTATTATTTCAATATCGTTGCACCTTTCCGTTGAAAGTAGATACAAATAAATTATCGCAAAATAACAACTTATAGCTAATAAACACATAGCTAATGGTGTACACAGGGGCGGATGGGCAACATACAAGCGGCCCGGGAACAAACTTTTATCGGCCCATTTTGCATTCACATAAAATTGCAATAATACCATATAATCAAAATAATAATCATACTTCAAAATTTGACAAATATGTAAAAATCAAAAATACTTTACAATAAATAATTTAAAATTGAATATATTATTTTTAGAAACATAACACCTCTGAGGATGGCTTGTAAAAGCCGAAACTAGTTGGGTGAAGAACATCAAATAAAAAGATTACATAACTAAGAGAAAGTACTCCCCATAAAGAAAAAATCAATATGAAATTTAATACCGTAAGTTTTTCATAATACTTTTTTATTTATTAATACAGACGTTCCTAAAGTGTGCGTTCGGTACTGCTTTCAATCATATTAAATAAAATATGAAAAATATTAGGTAATTAAAATTAGTCATGCTTTGACTACGTAAATTTAATTGTAATTTATAAAATCTTCATTAAAATTACAAAGTTTTATTAGATCCAGCTTTTTTTTAAATTATTAGATTATTCAGAAAGCATATCCCTCACAAAGTTGTTAAAATGTTCAGAGTCATTTGCAGAAAATTTATGGAACATGAAAGAAAAAAATTAGTAATTAAAAAAATTGAAATGTAATTTTCAACATTATTACTTTTACAAATATTACATTACAAATTATAATTTGAATTGTAAAATATTAATCAAAACACAAAATCGTCATTTGCATTATACAATTTATATTAAAAATTATAATAATAATATTTACTAGCGGGAGAACCTGCATAATATACAAATAAAAAAATAAAAATAAAAACTTACTAAATGAAAATGAACTTGAAACTTGATTTGATTTTTTTCATGAAAGTAAAAATATGTATATTATAAATTCCGAAACTCAAAGGAAATAACAAAGTTATCATGATAATTGATAGAATTTAGTTGGAAATTATAAAATTCTTATAGTAAATACAAAAATATTAATTATAAATTTCAATGTAAAATTAAAATTTGAAATTTTGAGTATAAATTATTAAAACTTGATACTCAAAACATATAACTCACTAAGTTATTAATATTCTGAAAGAAATTTGCAAAAATATTTATGCAAAATACAAAATTATGTACAAAATTTCAAAGAGAAATTATGAAGTTTTCGTTGCAAATAACAAATTTTGATATTTTATTACAAATTGCAAGTTCATCAAATCATAAAATTCTCATTGAAATATCTCGCTTGTAAACTGCAATGAATTGGAAATTACAAAATTTTCATTAGGATGTTTTAATATAATTACTAGACTTTTCATAAATTGTAAAGATCAATGAAATCTGCGAGTTTATTCATTGGAATTTATAACGTCTTTCCCCATAAATCATATTCCTTGCAAATGCATTATCTATTTCATAGAAATTCGTAAAAAATATAATAGATGTTGTAAAATGTTAGCAATTTTTTTTTTTAATTCAACAAAACAATAAAATTTTCGCATTTGAACTACACATTACAAAAATTTCTTCGGAAATCCCATAAATAGTAATAGCATTATGATGAATGTTACGAAATATTGATGATGGATTTCAGGGTTTCAATAGAAATTATGGAGAATTAATTATAAGTATCAAAAGTTTTACAATTTGTAAATGTTGAATATAAATTGGAACATTGTAGTGAAAATTGCAAAGTTTTTATTATGAATACAATATTTCAATGGAATTAGAAAACAATCATAAGGTATAAATAAGTTCACAATAACACTATAACAAATACAATAATAAATAAGTACATAAGTAAATAAACAAATAAATAAGTTTTATTAAAATTGTGTCATTTTCGTTGTCACTTTCATCATTCATCATTCTAAATTACAAAATTGCAATAACTTTATGAAAATTTTATTGTTAATTGATAAATTTCACTGTAAAAAGTAAAATATTCAACATTCGTATTATAAATTACAACATTTCGGCAGCGATCATGAACATTTTATTGTAAATTTATTTATTTATTTATTGAATTAACGGGACAATGCCCACTAACACATTGCTTCTTAAATACATTACAAAATTTAATACATATTATAACAAGTAATAATTCAACTAATAACATTAAATTAAAGTAAAACGAGAAATTGCCAAAATTTCATTATAAATTGCAAAATGTCATTGGCATTTCCAAAATTTGTATCGAGTTGTTAAAATGTTTAAAGTTATTTGTAGAAAATTTTATGAAAATAAACTTCAAATCAAATCAAATCAATATTTATTCACGAATGATGAAGTACAGGCAATACACAAATAATATTACAATGAGCTACATATCTGCACATTCATTAACATGAAGGTCGTCACAAATATTTGGCGTCGTGCTGTCCCCGACAACAGAATTATTATCATTTTGACTTAGGATATATAAGACATACGCGGGAGTTTACAACTCCCTTATGTCATACAATTCCCTTTTGATAAGGTATTCAGATAACCTAATTTTAAACCGGTTTAGTTCGTATATGTCTTGTAATTCGCGAGGTAGGTTGTTGTAGAATTTCAGCCCATTATATGTTGGAGCTTTTTCCGAGACCGTTAGCCTATGTACAGGATAAGCATAGCTACGATTACTTCTTGTGTTATGGTTATGATGGAAGTGATATTGGATGAACTTGTTCTTGTATTTGAAATTAAATACTAGAATTTCTAGTACATACAAACTGTAGAAAGTAAATATGTTTGCTGATTTGTAAAGACCTCTACAGGAATCATTATTTTTAAGTCCAAATATAATCCTCGTTGCTTTTTTTGTGTCCGAAATATTTGTTTGGACTGAACGCTATTTCCATAGAATATTATTCCGTATCTTAACAACGATTCAAACATTGTCTTGTATATTATTATTAGTGTGTGCTGATCCACAAAATTTTTGGTCACTCTTAATGCATAACACACAGACAGTAGTTTTTTGTTTAGGTTCTGGCAATGGACATTCCAATTTAATTTGTCGTCAATTACCATTCCAAGTACTTTAGCATGGGAATGGATTTCGATTTCTAGTTGTTTGATAAAATCTAAATTGACGCCAATTTTTCCGAAGTGAAACAGCATTGCTTTGGTTTTCGATTTATTTAATATCAGCCGATTTTTTTTCCATCCAACATTGACATGTTTCCATTATATCGATAGTTTTGAATTCAAGACTCTGAGCGGTAGTGCCGCGAACAAGTAGGTTTGTATCATCGGCATAAGTTTTTACAATACCTTTGTCTTCGAGGTGTTGTGGTAAGTCATTGACGTATATCAGAAATAATATTGGTCCCAGTATGCTTCCTTGTGGCACCCCGATATTTGTCTCGGCTAAAGCAGAGAATTTACCATTTACATGAATCTTTTGGTATCTGTTTTTTAAAAATGTTCGAATCAAGTTCAGACACACGCCTCGGACCCCATATAGCTCCAGTTTTTCTAGCAATATATTGTGGTCCATTGTATCAAATGCCTTGGATAAGTCAAAGAAAATGCCCAATGGCATTTGTCTCTTCTCCAAGGCATCTATCACACCATCTAAATATTCAAATATTGCTGTATTCGTAGACCGGTTTCTTAGAAATCCATGTTGTGCTCCGTTAAATAAATTATTATTATTAAAAAAGTCTATGATTCTGTTTGCTATTACTTTCTCTGTTATTTTTGAGAACAAACTTAACAGGGTTATTGGTCTATAATTTGCTGGATCGTCCGGGTTTCCACTTTTGAATATTGGTACTAGTATTCCTATCTTTAGGCAATTGGGAAATTTTCCTGTCTCTAATGTCTTATTTATCAAAAAAGTTAAAGGTGTTATGAAACTATTTATACCTTTTTTTAATAGTTCTGAAGAGATTTCGTCATAGCCTGAGCTTTTTTTATTTTTTAATGAAATAATGTTGTTATATATTTCAGTCGGTGTTATAGGACATAGAAATAGTGACTTTGCGTTCCTTAATATGTTCGTGACTGACTGAACGTTGGGCAAACCTTTTGTTAAATTTGATGCTACGTTTGTAAAGTAGTGATTTAGTTCATCCAGTTTATCATCCAACATATTATGTGCTGATCTGTCTGTTTTAACTTAGGTGGAGATTACATACTTTTCATTAGAGATTATAAAATGTTCATTAGAAATTATGAAATTCTTATTGTAAATACCAAAATTTTACTATATTTACATTTTCCTTACAAATTAGAAAATTTTATGAAAAATTGCAAGAAGCTAATCAAACCACAACATATTAAAATTATATTATGTCGATTGTAAATTAAATTTACAAAAATTTTAAAATTTTCAGTACATTTTTTTATTAGAAA
Source organism: Othius punctulatus (assembly GCA_951805005.1). Taxonomy (NCBI): domain Eukaryota; kingdom Metazoa; phylum Arthropoda; class Insecta; order Coleoptera; family Staphylinidae; genus Othius; species Othius punctulatus. The sequence continues at coordinate 2,081,164 of OX638140.1, read as the reverse complement.
TACCAACATTTTTATAAATTACAAATATTAATGGAACCTGCCAATTTTTAGTTGAAAATTATAGCGGCTATCTACACAATTTATATTCCTCACCAAATTATTTCATATTTCATAAAAATATGCAAAAAATATTATGGAAACGGAATGGATCCATAGAAAATCTTAGTTCAAAAAGGGAGCTGCGAGGCGAAAAAGTTTGGGAACCACTGTGTTAATACATATATAAACAATCTTTATTGGGCTATCGACCACATGGGGTCTTTCCGCCTTGTGTTTATACATTAAATCAAAATTATTAATAAACTTGTCGTCGGATCTGCCAGCCCAAAATTCTGGGGCTTCCGGCCCAACATTCGGGATGGCTACCGGCCCACCGGGAAATTTCCCATTTTCCCGTATGGCCCATCCGCCCCTGGGTGTACACATACACTACATAAAACACAAACTTATTTTTCAATATAATTTCTATACTTAAATATATTTTGTAGAATCAACTTCTGTTAATGGCTAAAAATAAACGAAACTTGCTAGTAAGGTCAAGAAGACATAAAGTAATAAAAACAAAATAGCTTTATATTTATCTACCAGTAAGTACTCCAATTAAGAAAAAAACAATTATAAAATATATAATAATAAATAATTTATTTACTATCTATGGGAACAAGGTATTTTCAATACTTCAAAGTGACTCACTGTTAAGACGTAAAATTTATATTACAACTGATATGTTTTTTGTTACAATAGCCATTTGTACAATTGTATGAATAACAAATGTATACATTCCAAATGTAAATAAATAATTCTTAAGGCCTTGCATTAACAATTATCTGTAGTATTCATAATATCTGGTTTCAATGAGCACAGTTATACGCTTGGAGATAAACACGGCTCACATATCAAAGCAACCGACTTGCATATTGTCCTCCATTGACATAACTCGCCGAATATCACATTTCAAACAATCGCAATGATAGGATGATACATACAAGCATGTGTAATAATGCTAGGCTTATACTTTTCTATTTACAGTATTATACGAAGCGTGAAACGTGACATAAATGATTACGTATATCAATAAAGTTCGCGGTATATGAACATAGTTATAATACTACGTTATTAATACCAGGAATTTGTTTCGCTATGAAAAGAGTATTGTTCTTTATTGCTTTGTACAATTGCACGAGGTGCATTTGATGGTGTTTTGTTAATTAATGTAATGCATTAGGATTGGTTTACACTTTACACTCCAGTTGTAACAGGCTTTTCAGTTATAGGCGGATTAATTACAAATAATTGAGGTATTAATTTTATAATTAATTAACGAAGTGTATGCATTTTTTTTAAATTTAAATATTTTGTAAATTGGGATAATATTATATTCACTTATTACAAAACGTAAAACTTGTAAATACTATATAAAATGAATCAGTTATGTGAATCTAATATGGACGACCCAAACGTTGATGGTCGGAAACCAATTTTTAATCCGTAACAAATTTGTGTTTTCAATTCCACAGTTTTAATAGCAATGACGTATTTACCAACGTAATTGAAACACACACTGTTGACAGAAAGTATTCGACGGAATTTAACGGGCAAAGCAAATAGTTTTATTCATAATTCGAAATTGTATTTTAACGAGATTTGTTTTCACAAATAGATTGAAATTGCAAAGCTAATTTATAAACATTATGGGAAAAAGTATTCACTAATTCATGTATATCTGACACGCTGAATTAATATACTGCTACGTTATTGTTAAACGTTTAATATTAATTTTTATCAAATCCATAGTCAGTAAGACAGTCTATTAACGCCATAAAAATATTGTCGGCAGTTGTTGACGTCAATTCTTTTAAATCTACGAAAATCATGAGAGGTTCAATTGCAGACTGTACTTCACACTGTAAAAATATTACCTAAGTACTTTTTTTAGCAAGTGTAGAAGCTTCGTCAATTATGATACAAATTTTTGAATTTTGATTGATAATGCTTTTAAAAACAGTTGTTTTAATCTGAATCGCAATATGTTCGACAATTCTAGTGGCAGTGCGTCTGGAATGTAAACAATTTCCTATACCAACACCTTTTTTTTTCTTGCAATTCCAAAGCTGCTTCTATATCAGACAATTGTCTGTTTCGTTTAACAAGACTATAAACTGTGTAAAAAATTGTTACAGTTGTAACGCTCCGATATTATGTTATTATATAATTTTATTATTCGTCGTTTTTATCGTGAAATTATTATATAATTTCATGATTATTTTGGCTCGTGATTTATTATATAATTTTTTAATTATTTTGGCTCGTGATTTGTGATCGTATTTAGTACTTACACGTGGTGACGTTTAATTTAACTACCGTGATTACTCTCAAGGTACTTTGCTATTGGTAATGTGTTAATTAACGTACAATGGATTAATACAAGAAAGCACCAATTTAAGGATTTGTTTTGTTTATTTAATAACAGACACGCTGAAATTGTAAGACACAGGGAAATAAAACTCAGGTTGATGATGATGTAAATTAAGTTATATAATTGTAACATACAGGAAAATAAAACACAGGTTGACGATTATGACATGAATTGATTTATTTTCTAGATTTCGTTGACCTTTTAATGAATTTGTAAATTCTCTTATTTATTCAATTGATAATTTGAAAATGGTTATTACTACGAAGTTTATTTACGAGAGTTTGTTATACATGCACGTGCTTCTTTAGTTTCTTAGACCATTTATTACCATGCCCTTTCACTCCATTTAACTACGGGAAAGTGATATGATAAAAAATAGAACTATTTAAAGATGTAGAAATATCCCCAATAATTCATGAATGATTACTAAAGGTATCTCGCAATCTTCCCGAATTTCATGGTTGTGTCGGTGTCCACACAATAATGTAATTATTGGAGCCCCATTGTTTACGTTGATTGAGGTAAATTAGTAATTCTACCCACGACCACAGCAAGCACCAATGTCACAAGTAGTCATCACCGTCAGACATGTTACAAGTTGTGTCAAATAACAGTTCTGCTACCTCAATCGGAAATGTTTATGTAATGTTATAATATATTATTATTAGGAACATTGGAGGTTATTAATAACTTCTCTTGTGATTATACCAAGCCTCATTCTCTTGTTTATCATTTTCTCTGTTTATACGGGGTTTTAATAATTTCACTTATTTCTTGTTTACGATATTTAACCATAAATTGTCATTATGTCTTCAAATTATTGAGATTTAATCCAGCCTATTTTATCTGTACGATTCTAAATTACTCTGCCCAATAATAGGTACGTTATGTGCTTGTTTTATGATTTGAAATAAAGAAACCAGTATTTTTATACATTATGTTTTTAAATTATTATGATTATTCCAACTTATTTATTTATACAATTATAAATCAGTCTGCCCAATAATATGCACGTTATGTGCTCATTTATGATTTAAAATGAAGAAGTCATCATTTTTATGAATTATTTTGATTTGAATATGATGATGTATGTCGGAGGGGAGCACTGAATGCCTTGATTAGTTGTTATAGTTATCGTGAATACAGCCACGTTAGTTTGCGATCGCGGGCGCGATGTATGATGAGTTTATATGTTTAAATGTTATGATGCTGACGACGATTTGATTCTAGTGGAGGAGGTGATTCCACAATAACAGGTGTGTGAACGAAGTGCGCGGGTGGGCGTCAATTACACCTGTTGTTGCTTCCTCTAGTGATTCGTAAACACGAATAGCGTTCGAGCCGCTTTTGTTTACTAATAGGAATAGGTAATCGGTGTTTGGCTTTTCTAGGTAACTTGTTGTTGGTTAAATACACTATTTTCCGTCAATTTGAATCTAGTGCGGGAATTTGATTTCACAATAACAGGTGTGTGAACGAAGTGCGCGGGTGGGCGTCAATTACACCTGTTGTTGCTTCCTCTAGTGATTCGTAAACACGAATAGCGTACGAGCCGCCTTTGTTTACTGACAGGAATAGGTAATCGGTGTTTGGTACTTATAGGTAACTTAGGGTTGATTGAAAGGAATAAGCACTCCCGTGAATTTATAATGAGACTGGTTTAACAACTTTATATTATCGTTAATAATAAAAACATTAAATTACTCTGTACCAAGAATGGTACGTTTTTCGATTCATTCAAATGTTTACTCTACTTTGCGTTTTTTACAACGTTATATGCAATCGTTAATTTAATTATAACCCGACGTGAATTTATATACTCAAAACCGCGAATGTCGTGTGCGTTGCCCGTGGCCGACGCAACTTTCTTACTCATCTCGCTCGTGTGTGGCTTGTGCTTAATTAGATTTTTTTTTCAGCTTCAAATCTCCACTCCCCTCACATATCTACTGCTAAATATTCGCCCCCATCTCTTAGTTATCATGGTGATTATTAATCTTGAGTGTGCGTGTGGTATTAATGCGTTTTTAGCGCAGAGTTTTACACTAAACTTAAAGCGTTGCCATTCTAGGTGATTTTTACGTGCCTGGCGCTTGCTCGTTTCTAAGGGGCGCTGATACGCAAATTGTTTATGTGACACCACGACATGGAATCTTCCAGAACCGTGCATATGCAGGCCTCGGCTCTTGATATATTTGGCGACGCTCTGGCGCAACTTGCGATGGCTATTTATCACATTTCACCCAGGGATTATTTGTAAATGAATTAATTTAATAATTTGGTTGTATTCATGATTTTTAAAATATGAGTCACTTTATTGCGTAAATGCGTATTATACTGGGCTTATATTTGGGCCTATTACACAGTAATGTAAATTGCTTCAGAATTAAATATTTTAACTACATTTGGTAAAACCTGCTTGTTAGATTAAATAATTATTTCTTGAATTTTTAAATGTGAGCATGAAGTGTGTTGCTTTTTGGTTTAGTTTTTCGGCCCCTTTTTGCTCCTTTTACTAATTTAATTCCTTTTCTCCCTTTGTTCCATCTGTATTCTATTTCAGTAATTAGTATTTTTCTGTAGCTCATTCTTACTTCATTCCCTTAGTCTTTTTCTTCCTTCGCTATGTTTCTAATTTCTCTTTGCACTTTTCTTTCTTCCAAGAAAGCATGGTACAATATTTTGGTATTAAGATTTTATGATCAAAATTTATAATTAATACGTCTATTTATTAATGGAATTTGTATAAGCATCCGTAAATGAATTTGTATGGTTATCCTGGCAACAATTTATAACATAACTCGTGAATATAGTAATAATCTATGTGTGTTTAAAATATACCTACTTCAGCGCTTACCAGACCACTATTCCTCGTTTCAAGGTAGAAGTGCCCGAGGTATAAAACTAAATATTAATTAAAAGATAATATTCACGCAAAATTCCACTCCAAATATTTCAATTACTCCAGACGCGAGTTGTAAAAGCGCACACATTAAGGCGACAATTCCAATAAAACTTCAAGTTTACGCAGCATTTAAACTAATCTCCCCCGCATACATGTTGAATTTATATTTTCATAATTTCCTGCCTCGGGCCCCTTTTGCCGCTAGTGGGTCCGATATGGGGCTCTGCCCCCCTTTGTTAGTTTTATGTATCTGCCTGTTGAGATATTAAAAGCGTTATCAGCAGCCCTTTAGGCGTTTTACGACATTACAGCGGAGTTGGACCGGTCTGCAAATCGATTGTTAATTGTTCGTGGCGTATTACTGCTGCACATGTAATTAATGGTGCAATCATTACATCAATTAGGGGGTCCTCGTGATAAGATTGTGAGACATGAAAGCTCACTTAAATGCGCTCGCGGAAACATGATTTATACTCTTATTAGCTTTGTCTCGTCGCCGTGCAATTTATCATCCAAGATTATTATTAGATTTATTAATATTGCAAGTTCGCTGGAACTTGTATTAGCAGCACTTTTGGTGCTCCATTGCCCTGTTAGATCCAATTCCGATATGTTATAGTTTATAGTTTAATACTTGTAGAGACTGCGAAAACCTTTAAATCCAGAGCCGTTGCTAGGGCCAAGGCAACTTCCACACAGAATAATTGCAGAAACTTAACTTAACAGAAGCCGGATCATAGGAAACAAAGCAACAAATAATGAAGGCTAAAGGGAATCTGAAAAGTACCATGATATATATAGACAACGACTTAACACAAGTAGAAAGATATGTGCAAAAAGAAAACAGGGATATAGCAAGAGCAGAAAACTCGAAAGGGAACAGGATCAAGATAGAATATAGAAAAATAACAATCAATGGAGAGGAGTACAGATGGAAAAAAGAAGCAAAGGGACTGGAATCAACGGCGGCCTAAAAAAACTGAAAAAAAACACAACTAAAGAAAAAGACAAGGATCACAAAGGAAACGACATAACGAGAAAAGCATAATAAAAATAGGAATATGGAATGTAAGAAGTATAAAAGCAAAGGAGGAAGAAAGAGTAGAAGAAATGAAAACACAGAAACTAGACTATCTAGGAATAACCGAGACAAAAATGAAAGGAAGGGGAATGAAAGAACTCAAAGACGGATACAGGCTATACTGGGCAGGAGTAGAATATAACAAGAGAGGAGCAGAGGGAGTAGGACTAATAGCAAAACCGGATAAAATAAACATTATAATAAATGAGACATACGGAGACTGAAGAACACTAAGAGTAGAAGTCAAAACAGAACAAAATAATACATGGAACATAATTATGGAATACGCACCAAATGAAAACGACAAAAAGGAAGAAAAAGACCAATTTTGTGAGAACCTACAAAAAGAAATAGATGACAGCAAAGAGAGAACAATAGTGATGGGGGATATGAATGGAAGAGTGGGAAAAGAAAACAAAGGCCAAGAAAAGTATATGAGAACATATGGAGAGGAAAACAGAAACGAAAATGGGAAAATAATAATAGAATTATGCATAGCAAATGACCTCATTATAACAAACACAAAATTTAAGCACAAAGCATACACCAATTCCCAAGAGAGGTTAGATCAAGAAAAGAGAAATCAATAATCGACTACTTCCTGGTAAACGACGAAGAATGGAAAAAGTTAAAGATGTTAAGGTAACAAGACAAGCGGAAATCGAGAGCGACCACTACCTGGTAAAAATGGAAATCAACATAGGAGTAAAAGACCCAAAGAGCAAGGAAACAGAGAGGAAGATAACAAAAAAAATCAACAGCTACAAACCAAAAGAGGAAGAAACAAGAAGCAAATACCAAACAAAGGCAGAGAATAGCTACAGACAAACAAACAAAACAGAAGGAGTAGAAAAGAAATGGCAGAAGTTCAAGAAAATCGTAAGCGACGCAGCCAAAGAAAGCTGCGGAACAAGCACAATTTCAAATAAACAGACGAAGAAAAATAAATGGTGGTTGGAAGAGATAAAACAAACAGTAAAGGCAAAAAAAGATAAATGGAAAACCTACATAAGAACAGGAAAAGAGGAAGATTATAGGAGATATAAAACAGCAAGCAAAGAAACGCAAAATCAAGATAGCAAAGCAACAAACATGGGAAGAGTTCGGAAAGAAAATGAAGGAAACCTTCACAGAAAACCAGAAGATGTTCTACAGCACAATAATACAAATGAGGAACAAAAAAATCCCGAAACAAATTAACATAAAAGATAAAAATGGAATTACAATAACAGAACAAAAGAAGATTATGGAAAGGTGGAAAGAATACTTTAGTGAAATGACAGGAACAAAGCACAAAGAGAAAGAAGAAAAACAGACAACAGAACCAATGGGGAAATCAGAAGGATATCAAATATAGGAAATGGAGATAGCAATCAAAAAAGCAAAACTAGGAAAGGCTCTAGGCACAGACGATATCACAGCGGAAATGATAAAATACTTGGGAGATAAAGGGAAAGAGGAATTCTGGGATATTTGTGACGTACCTGAAGGGCAGTCGGCGCGTTAGGCCGTGGAGCGAGTGGAGGGTCCCTTCGAAGTAGTGACGAGGGCCAGGCTCTCGGTGTCAGAGAGTGGGGGGGGGGGGGGGGGGTTAAAAAAAGGCTCCACGTAATTTTACCTCGTTGCTACTTCGTCGCAAGGGGGGCTCCACCCTACCTGCGTGGGTGGATGGCAGACAGTCAGCGAAGTTCAGAAATCACGAACTGTCACAACGCTGACCGTTTGGCGCCAACACCACCAGGTTTAAATCTCGCAGTGAGAATAGAAAACTGTAAATGAGATAAATGAGAAAGAAAACTGTAACTGAAATAAATGAATGAGAAAACGTGGGGGAACAAAAAATAACAGGTGTGAGTTTGTAGTGTAATATCGGCGTTTATTCACACACACAAATGACAGACACCGTGTCCGCGCTCCTGAAGAGAAATACCTCCGAACGCCACCCTTTCGCGCAGGGTTTACCCTATTCGGCCGAATAAAATAAGCTCCTAATCGCGCGATTGAAAGGGCCGAGGGAGCAACTTTCTCGTACACTAGCGCAAAACACGTACGACACAATTTACACGTAGACGCAATTTACACACAAGAATAAACAGAAAAGTGGCCCAATCGAGCACACAAAAAAAAGAAATTATATATATATATTGTCTGGCCTGTGTTATCTGGATGGTCTCGCCGTTGGCTGGGTTCAGCCCCGGGATGTCGGCGGTTTCCGTCGACGGCGCCTGGGCTAGGTCCGCGGCTTCCAGCCAAGAATGGTTTTGGCCGAGCTGTTTAGCCCGTGGCCAAACGCCTAGAAAGCACATGGCCTTAATCAAAATGGCCGGACACGTGGCTTCACGACGAGGAGAAGAAATAAGTACTTACTCAGGTGTTATGAGCGTGTTCTCTGCCCTGTAGTCGGTGCCTCAATCCCCCTCAAGGGTGGTTAGCTGAGAACCGTTGATTATTCCCGTAAACCGGATGGTGATATACCTTATCTGCAACGGTTCGTCTGGCACGATCTATATTGGGCACGAGTCAATTCAGTTCTCCTCGTGGTCGCGCTCCGCCGGTGAATTTTAAAAGTCGCTCGTGGGGAAACGCGTCACCACAACAAAAAAATGCAAGCATGGTTGCCTACCGTGCAGGTCTACACGCCAGTTAATTTATTAAAAAGCCGTTTCTGCCAACGCTATTTTTGGACCGTTACAAATTCTTAATGAAATAATAAAGGAAAAAATAATACCGGACGAATGGAACTAGGGAATCATACTACCTATCCACAAAAAGGAAGAAACAAAAATATGCGACAACTATAGAGGAATTACACTCACAAGCATACCAGGGGAAATATTTGCAAGGATATTAGAGAGAAGACTGAAAGAAAAACTGGACCCATTATTGGGAGAAGAACACGGGTTCAGGAGAAATAGAAGTACACAGGAACTGATACACATAATGAGACAACTAACAGACAAGACGAAAAGAAAAGGAAAAGAACTACACATATCCTTCATAGACCTGAAAAAAGCATTTGACAGAGTAATAAGAGAGGACATATGGAATAAGTTAGAAAAAAGAGAGGTAGAAAGAGACATGATAAACATAATAAAAGAGCTGTACAATAACAACAGAAATAAGGTGAGAATTGGAACAAACGAATCAGAGGAGTTAAAGACGGAAATTGGATTAAAACAAGGTTGCATTTTAAGCACTTTACTCTTCGCATCGCTCATAGATGAAGCAATAAGGACAAGAAAAGAAAGAGCAGCAAACACGATTATAGGATATAGGATACTGGAAGTGATAAAAATACAAATACTTATGTTCGCAGACGACATGATACTAATAGCAGACTCGGAAGAAAAACTCCAACGTAACCTTAATATATACGAAGAAAAACTGAAAAAGATATATATGGAAATAAACATCAGCAAAACTAAAACAATGGTAACAGCGTCAAAAGAAAACAAACACAAAATAGAGCTAGAAGGGAAACAACTAAAACAGGTGAATCAATACAACTACCTAGGAACAATAATAGAAGAAAAGGGAAAGATTGACCAAGAAGTGGAAGAAAGAATAGGAAAAGCAGGAAGGATCTACAACACACAAAAAAACACGTTTCTAGAGAAAAAATAAATTACTAAAGAAATAAAAACTGAGGTATACAAAAAAATAGTAAGGCCCTCTCTAATATATGGAAGTGAATCGTGGACAATTACGGGAAAAAACATAAGCAAGATCAACGCAATGGAAATGAGATTTCTAAGGAAGATAGAGGGAATTGCAAAAAAAGATAGAGTGAGGAACACAGAAGTAAGGAAACAGCACAACATAAAGCCAATAACAACAATAATAGAGGAAATACAGCTAGGTTGGCTAGGACATATACACAGACTAGAAGAGAATAGAATAACAAAAATAATTAGTCGTTAAACATAAAAAACATTATAATAATTCAGAACCACACTTATTATTTTTATTATTATTATAGTATGAGAATTGTTCTGTTCATTTAATTATCTTAAAATCATAAAATTAGGTGATCAATTGTGTCTTAGTTCCTCATTTCAATGCCTACTGCACCAAAATGTTCGAAATGTATGAACAAGCTTTTTTTTCAGTATCAAAACCTGAGAAATCATACTTTGATATAAATCATTGATTTCGTAATAGGAAATGCTATTTAATACAGGGTGTACTTTATTTACGGGCCATATAAAAATATAAAGTTGATGATGATTTCTTCAAAACAAAACGTTGTACTGAAAATTTATAAGCGCTGTCTAAAAAAGTAGCAATAAGAAAGTACCTTTTATTTTTTTTATATCTTATCAAATAAATTCAGCGAAACATATAAACCATATCGCGAAATTTCGGATATTATCGAATGTCTCCGAAAGTAAGCGGAATTTTCTGGTTTTCCCAACAGAATATTACTGACCACTCAAAGTACTTAGAGTAAACGTATTTCATGTTTTTTAATGGAATGACATACTATTTATCTCATAGATCATTTGGCATTACAATTTTCTACAAAATAAGTATTAAACAAATGTATATTGTTTTCATTAAATTGTAGTCTCTTACAATACTTGATCAAATATCACTGACGAATATAAATGCTACCACAAACATTACAAATTTTAATATTTTTCAATGCTCACTATAAAATGCCAGAAAGGAATTAGCGGAGATAATAAAATAGAACATTTTCAAGGCTGGCGGCTTGACCGTAATTAAACCGAATACGAATTACCTAACTTATTGAAGAATTTTAATATTGGACGAGAATCGAATTCACGTCAAGTTGTAATCGTGAATTCGATTCTCGGTCTGGACAATATTAAAATTGTTCGGTTTATGTTTGAATGTAACTTTCCTACAGCGCATTGTAAGAATCAGTGTTCACGTAAATCTACATCCTAAATTGATCAGATTACATTATGTTGCAAAAGAGTATTAGAATCTGCTTTATATGGTCTTCACAAATCATTTTTATTTTTTGAGATCAGTTGCAACGTTGCCAAGTTATTCACATTTTAATCAAATTAAACGAAAAATCATGGACCTAGTGTCCAATAACTTCCAAGCAGATGTTTTCCAAAATTTTCATTAGTCTAGCAGCAATGGTCTGAGCGAGGATAGGTGGGCCACCCTGTATGTAACATTAATAGTTACATACAGTATGTAGAGTTAAGTAGTCAAAATATGTTGAGTATATAGAGACACATATGAGTGACAATGAATATAAAAACACCTTAAAAATGTATTATTTTTGTTTTAATTGTAAAAGAAAATATGTAATCAAGGAATTAGTTCACAAACTTTACAAATCTGTGAAACACAACATAACAGTGATGAGTTACAGAAATGATATCAAAATGTATCAAAAAACGATTTTTTTCATAGAAATTTGTAATAGGCCCAAATATACGCCCAGTATAATACGCATTTAAGCAATAAAGTGACTCATATTTTAAAAATCATGAATACAACAAAATTATTAAATTAATTCATTTACAAATAATCCCAGGGTGAAATGTGATAAATAGCCTTCGCAAGTCGCGCCAGAGCGTCGCCAAATATCTCAAGAGCCGAGGCCTGCATATGCACGGTTCTGGAAGATTCCATGTCGTGGTGTCACATAAACAATTAGGGTACCAGCGCCTCTTAGAAACGAGCAAGCGCCTGGCACGTAAAAATCACCTCGAATGGCAACTCTTTAAGTTAAGTGTAAAACTCTGCGCAAAAAACGCATTAATACCACACGCACACTCAAGATTAATAATCACCATGATAACTAAGAGATGGGGGCGAATATTTAGCAGTAGATATGTGAGGGGAGTGGAGATTTGAAGCTGAAAAAAACCTATTTAAGCACAAGCCACACACGAGCGAGATCAGTAAGAAAGTTGCGTCGGCCACGGGCAACGCACACGATATTCGCGGTTTTGAGTATATAAATTCACGTCGGTTTATAATTAAATTAACGATTGCATATAACGTTGTAAAAAACGGAAAGTAGAGTAAAAATTTGAATAAATCCAAAAACGTACAATTCTAAGTACAGAGTAATTTAATGTTTTTATTATTAACGATAATACAAAGTTGTTAAACCAGTCTCATTATAAATTCACGGGAGTGCTTATTCCTTTTAATCAACCCTAAGTTACCTATAAATACAAAACACCGATTACCTATTCCTGTCAGTAAACAAAGGCGGCTCGAACGCTATTCGTGTTTACGAATCTCTAGAGGAAGCAATAACAGGTGTAATTGACGCCCACCCGCGCACTTCGTTCACACACCTGTTATTGTGAAATCAAATTCCCGCACTAGATTCAAATTGACGGAAGATAGTGTATTTAACCAACCACAAGTTACTTAGAAAAGCCAAACACCGATTACTTATTCCTATCAGTAAACAAAGGCGGCTCGTACGCTATTAGTGTTTACGAATCACTAGAGGAAGCAATAACAGGTGTAATTGACGCCCACCCGCGCACTTCGTTCACACACCTGTTATTGTGGAATCACCTCCTCCACTAGAATCAAATCGTTGTCAGCATCATATCATTTAAACATATAAACTCATTATACATCGCGCCCGCGATCGCAAATTAACGTGGCTGTATTCACCATAACTATAACAACTAATCAAGGCATTCAGTGTTACCCTTCGACATACATCACCATATTCAAATCAAAATAATTCATAAAAATGATGGCTTCTTCATTTTAAATCATAAATGAGCACATAACGTGCATATTATTGGGCAGAGTGATTTATAATTGTATAAATAAATAAGTTGGATTAAATCATAATAATTTAAAAACATAATGTATAAAATACTGGTTTCTTTATTTCAAATCATAGAACAAGCACATAACGTACCTATTATTGGGCAGAGTAATTTAGAATCGTACAGATAAAATAGGCTGGATTAAATCTCAATTATTTGAAGACATAATGACAATTTATGGTTAAATATCGTAAACAAGAAATAAGTGGAATTATTAAAACCCCGTATAAACAGAGAGAATGATAAACGAGAGAATGAAGCTTAGTATAATCACAAGAGAAGTTATTAATAACCTCCAATGTTCCTAATAATAATATATTATAACATTACATAAACATTTCCGATTGAAGTAGCAGAACTGTTATTTGACACAACTTGTAACATGTCTGACGGTGATGACTACTTGTGACATTGGTGCTTGCTGTGGTCGTGGGTAGAATTACTAATTTACCTCAATCAACGTAAACAGTGGGGCTCCAATAATTACATTATTGTGTGGACACCGACACAACCATGAAATTCGGGAAGATCGCGAGATACCTTTAGTAATCATTCATGAATTATTTTGGATATTTCAACATCATTAAATAGTTCTATTTTTGATCATATCACTTTCCCGTAGTAAATGGAGTGAAAGAGCATGGTAATAAATGGTCTAAGAGAAGCACGTGCATGTATACAAACTCTCGTAAATAAACTTCGTAGTAATAACCATTTTCAAACTATCAATTAAATAAATAAAAGAATTTACACATTCATTATAAGGTTAACGAAATATATAAAATAAATCAATTCATGTCATAATCGTCAACCTGTGTTTTATTTCCCTGTACGTTATAATTATATAAATTAATTTACATCATCATCAACCTGTGTTTTATTTCCCTGTGTCTTACAATTTCAGCGTGTCTATTATTAAATAAACGAAACAAATCCTTAATTTGGTGCTTTCTTGTATTAATCCATTATTAGTGTACGTTAATTAACACATTACCAATAGCAAAGTACCTTGAGAGTAATCACGATAGTTAAATTAAACGTCACGACGTGTAAGTACTAAATACGATCACAAATCACGAGCCAAAAATAATTAAAACATTATATAATAAATCACGAGCCAAAATAATCAAGAAATTATATAATAATTTCACGATAAAAACGACGAATAATAAAATAAATATAATAAAATAATATCGGAGCGTTACAGACTTATTAAGATCAGTTAGCAAATTAGAACTAGCAAGTTATCAAAATAGTGCCTGATACGTTTATCCTTCTGTAAATTGCAATAAACTCATCAACTACTTAAAAGTTAAAAAAAGAGTACACAAACCTCAAAAAAGTGCATCAGTTTTTCATCCATCCGTTCCTTAACTGCGTCGTGTATTTACTTGGAGCACAAGCACTGCACAACGAGCACAAACACTGATTAATTGCGATTTCGCTTATCCGCACAAGCTTTATCACCTGTCCACATTTATTACTTCCACTGCACTATGGTGTGTTGCTGTCGTGCTGAGGTCCATCCGCTTCTTATCGCCCACTTTTTCCAACCTGATCCGCTAACAATCACAGTAATTCACGGTCACTGAGTGAGATCCACGTTGTAAGAGAGAAAAATGGGCTAGTTTTTGCGTTTGTCGCCACTTATCGCCCAGTTTCGTTACCCATGATTAATCGTCCATTATCGATTGGAACGGCGTTATCAGCTAACAACTGTACTCAAAAATTAATTTGAGAAATGGGTTTTTGTGAGCGTGGATGTTTGTATTGATTTTGTGAAATTCCTAGCACATATCCTATATCAGTGGAAACGCAAAATTGATATGTCAACAATTGGCTGATGTATTCATACAGCTTGCAATCATAATCCATAGTCATTAGTGCTAATTAATATTCTTCGATATTCCAACTGAAATCATTTTTTAGAGCATTTTCTAATTAAATTCATAATATCTCAATCTGAAACTTTGTAGTACAAGTGACGTATACTTAAATAATCATATCTCAAAAACAATCGTATCAAAATGAATCAAATTTATTGATGATATTGTGAGATATATTGGCACATTTTAGTTATAATAGAATTAATATCTAACAATTAATTTTTGCGAAATTATTGCTTAGTGTCATTTTGCGATTTTAGATGACATTTTAATTGATATCTCAAAAACTAGCTTATCAATGTCTATACAATTTAATAACGATATTCATCGATATATTCAGGGGCGGATGGGCAACATACAAGCGGCTCGGGAACAAACTTTTATCGGCCCATTTTGCATTCACATAAAATTGCAATAATACCATATAATCAAAATAATAATCATACTTCAAAATTTGACAAATATGTAAAAATCAAAAATACTTTACAATAAATAATTTAAAAATTAATATATTGTTTTTATAAACATAACACCTCTGAGGATGGCTTGTAAAAGCTGAAACTAGTTGGGTGAAGAACATCAAATAAAAAGATTACATAAATAAGAGAAAGTACTCCCCATAAAGAAAAAATCAATATGAAATTTAATACCGTAAGTTTTTCATAATACTTTTTTATTTATTAATACAGACGTTCCTAAAGTGTGCGTTCGGTACTACTTTCAATCATATTAAATAAAATATGAAAAATATTAGGTAATTAAAATTAGTCATGCTTTGACTACGAAAATTTAATTGTAATTTATAAAATCTTCATTAAAATTACAAAGTTTTATTAGATCCAGCTTTTTTTTAAATTATTGGAGTTTTATTCAGAAAGCATATCCCTCACAAAGTTGTTAAAATGTTCAGAGTCATTTGCAGAAAATTTATGGAACATGAAAGAAAAAAAATAGTAATTAAAAAAATTGAAATGTAATTTTCAACATTATTACTTTTACAAATATTACATTACAAATTATAATTTAAATTGTAAAATATTAATCAAAACAAAATCGTCATTTGCATTACACAATTTATATCAAAAATTATAATAATAATATTTACTAGCGGGAGAACCTGCATAATATACACATAAAGAATAAAAATAAAAACTTACTAAATGAAAATGAACTTGAAACTTGATTTGATTTTTTTCATGAAAGTAAAATAATGTATATTATAAATTCCGAAACTCAAAGGAAATAACAAAGTTATCATGATAATTGATAGAATTTAGTAGGAAATTATAAAATTCTTATAGTAAATACGAAAATATTAATTATAAATGTCAATGTTAAATTAAAATTTGAAATTTTTAGTATAAATTATAAAAACTTTATGCTCAAAACATATAACTCACTAAGTTATTAATATTCTGACAGAAATTTGCAAAAATATTAATGCAAAATACAAAATTATGTACAAAATTACAGAGAGAAATTATGAAGTTTTCGTTGCAAATGACAAATTTTGATATTTTATTACAAATTGCAAGTTCATCAAACCATAAAATTCTCATTGAAATATCTCGCTTGTAAACTGCAATGAATTGGAAATTACACAATTTTCATTAGAATGTTTTAATATAATTACTAGACTTTTCATAAATTGTAAAGATCAATGAAATCTGCGAGTTTATTCATTGGAATTTATAACGTCTTTCCCCATAAATCATATTCCTTGCAAATGTATTATCTATTTCATAGAAATTCGTAAAAAATATAATAGATGGTGTAAAATGTTGGCAATTTTTGTTTTTAAATTCAACATAAACAATGAAATTTTCGCATTTTAACCACACATTACAAAAATTTCTTCGGAAATCCCATAAATAGTAATAGCATTATGATGAATGTTACGAAATTTTGATGATGGATTTCAGTGTTTCAATAGAAATTATGAAGAATTAATTATAAGTTTCAAAAGTTTTAAAATTTGTAAATGTTGAATATAAATTGGAACATTGTAGTGAAAATTGCAAAGTTTTTATTATGAATACAATATTTCAATGGAATTAGAAAACAATCATAAGGTATAAATAAGTTCACAATAACACTATAAGAAATACAATAATAAATAAGTACATAAGTAAATAAACAAATAAATAAGTTTTATTAAAATTATGTAATTTTCGTTGTCACTTTCATCATTCATCATTCTAAATTACAAAATTGCAGTAACTTTAAGAAAATTTTATTGTTAATTGATAAATTTCACTGTAATATGTAAAATATTCAACATTCGTATTATAAATTACAACATTTCGGCAGCGATCATGAAAATTGTATTGTAAATTGCCAAAATTTCATTATAAATTGCAAAATGTCATTGGCATTTCCAAAATTTGTATCGAGTTGTTAAAATGTTTATAGTTATTTGTAGAAAATTTTATGAAAATAAACTTAGGTGGAAATTACATACTTTTCATTAGAGATTATAAAATGTTCATTAGAAATTATGAAATTCTTATTATAAATACCAAAATTTTACTATATTTACATTTTCCTTACAAATTCCAAAATTTTATGAAAAATTGCAAAAGTTAATCAAACCACAACATATTAAAATTATATCATGTCGATTGTAAATTAAATTTACAAAAATTTCAAAATTTTCAATACATTTTTTTATTAGAAATACCAACATTTTTATAAATTACAAATATTAATGGAACCTGCCAATTTTTAGTTGAAAATTATAACGGCTATCTACACAATTTATATTCCTCACCAAATTATTTCATATTTCATAAAAATTTGCAAAAATTATTATGGAAACGGAATGGATCCATAGAAAATCTTAGTTCAAAAAGGGAGCTGTGAGGCGAGAAAGTTTGGGAACCACTGTGTTAATACATATATAAACAATCTTTATAGGGCTATCGTCCACATGGGGTCTTTCCGCCTTGTGTTAATACATTAAATCAAAATTATTAATAAACTTGTCGTCGGATCTGGGAAAATTCTGGGTCTTCCGGCCCAACATTCGGGATGGCTACCGGCCCACCGGGAAATTTCCCATTTTCCCGTATGGCCCATCCGCCCCTGGATATATTGACTATCAGTAGTAGTAGTAGTAGTAGTAGTAGTAGTAGTAGTAGTAGTAGTAGTAGTAGTAATTATATGTGCCAAATTTCACGCAGTGTAATGGAATATGTTGAGTAAATGTAAGACAAAGCAATACGAGCGAAATTTCGCAATGCAAGCAAAATCACACACATGTGAATACCGACAGAAATTGTTTCGTTAAAACAATGCGAACTTTCAATTTGAGCTGGCAAACAAGTAGTGCCACAGCGGAAGCAATAAGGTGCATTTGCCGGAAACCGAAGCTGGGTTACCTAATCGGCAAAATGCTTATTGGGGAAATTCAGAAGTGCACCGGCCACATGTGCACATAGGGCTTCCCAGTCGGCAAAATGCCCCCTTAAATCAACTCTCGCAATGGCAAAGCGTCCGTTTTGTGGAGTGGGTCCTGATGGAATTCCATCTCTCGAGTAATAAGTGTGAGCTATAATGCCTGCCGATCTCGAGTTTCATTCGCAAAAGCGTTGTATTTCATCGAGGAATATCGCAGCCGTTTGCACCACAGGGGTACATAGGTTTTCGATTCGTTTTAAGTTTTAACACACGTTGAAAGCAGAACTCGAATTTCTCCTATTGAACTGGTGCAACCTTCTAAAAATTTTAAGAAATAATCCTGCTGCTCGTCCAATGTAACATTTGGACTGTAATAGATGAATGTAATATAGTTGTAATGATGTAATGTATGTAATGTATGTGCCTTAGAGGTAAAGAAGGTTGTCTAACCTACCGCAACGACCACGCATAGAAGTTTAATAAAGACAGTATACACATGACAGTTGTATTGTTCAGTCAATTCCTAGATCCACTCCTGGATATAAAACATGGTGCAGCTTAACGGACATTAAAAGGAAAAATTAAAAGAAGACGTGAAAATGGAAAGCAGAGGAATCTAACCAATTAAATTAGACGGCAATCGCAATGAGAATTGGAGACAATGGAAGCAGAGGTATGAAATATACTCCGCCGCTGTAGAATTAGACTCAAACCAGAAAAAACGCAATGTGCACATTTACTGCATTTAATGGGCGAAGAAGCCATTGCAATCTACAATAGCTTCACATTTAGTGACGATGATAAGGACAAAATTACTGTACTATAGAAGAAATTTAATGACTATTTCATTCCAAAAAAGAACCTAACCTACGAGAGATATAAATTTTTCACGTCCCGCCAAAATGAGGAAAGCACAGAACAGTATGTCACGTCATTAAAAAACCAAGCAAAACAGTGCGAATTCCCTGAAAATTTTAAAACGGAATTAATAAAAACGATGCTAATCATTGGGATAAAAGATGAAAAGGTTCGAGAGCAACTTATACAACATCAAGAGTACACCCTGGAAAAAGCAATCGAGACATGTGTGTTAACCGAAACATCAAGACAGCAGCTTCAGGATATGAAACAATCAACGAGTGGAGACAAGACAAGAAATTACAAAGAAGTGGATCAAGTAAGAAATCAGAAGTAAACAACACTAAAATTCCGGGAAGATTCTTCAAGATCGAACGAAAATAGAAATTACAATCAGGTACAAAGAGAAATTAAAGACTGTTCAAGATGTGGTAAATCACATCCGATAAATAAATGTCCAGCATACGGTAAAAAATGTTTAAAATGTAAAAAGGACAATCACTTTGCAAATAAATGTAGGAATAAATCTGTAAACCAAGTAAATCAATCGGATATTTGTAATGATCACTTGAGTATAGACACAATTAATAATGGAAACAAAAACCTCAATAATTTTAATCATTGCATTATATAGTTGAGTATAGGTGAAGATGCACATGTAAAGGCTAAATTTAAAATAGATACGGGAGCAAGTGTCAATATAATTTCCTACTTTGAATTAAAAGCGTGTAAATTTAATTTAAAAAACATTGAGAACATTAAGGAAAACTTAGTCACATTTACTGGTTATAAAATTCTTATATTGGGAAAATGTTATCTAGAATTATACTATAATGGAAATTGTTTCAAGAAAATTGAATTCTTTGTAGACAAAAGTAATAATACGTCAATCTTAGGTTTAAAAACATGTATTCATTTAGGAATAGTAAACATAAAAAATGTTGAGGATATTAAATTCATTAATACAGTTAATAAAAACCAAATTAAAAATTATGAAGAATTAACCAATAGATATAAAGATGTATTTGAAGGTATAGGTAAAACAAGTAAGCCATATCACATTGAAATACAAAAACATGCAAAACCAGTAGTAAATCCAATAAGAAATGTACCTTTTGCTATACAAGATCAATTTAAAAAATGTTTAGAAAATTTAGAAAAATTAAAAATAATAGAAAAAGTTCAAGGCGGCTCAGAATGGATAAATTCATATGTACTAGTTAGAAAAGAAGATGGTTCTCTACGAATCTTCTTAGATCCAAGAGATTTAAATGAAGTTATAACAAATAGAAAATACAAAATACCAAACATGGACGAAATAACAAGAAATTTGAATGGTTCAAAGATATTCACAATATTAGATGCAGCTAGTGGATTTTGGAACATTCCATTAGATGAAAAATCTTGTAAGTTATGCACTTTTGCAATCCCTCATGGTAGATACAAATTCAATAGACTACCATTTGGTATAAAAACTGCTGGTGAAGTATTCCAAGAAACTTTTCAAGAAATTTTTCATATAAAAGGTGTAGTTATCTATGTCGATGATATTTTAATTCATGTCGAGACTAAAGAAGAACATGACAAAAATATTGGAAGAAGTATTTAAGATAGCTAGAGAAAAAAATGTAAAATTTAATAGAAACAAATGTAAATTTGGTCTAGATGAAGTTAAGTATTTAATACATAAGTTTTGAAATGAAGGTATATCAATGGATGAAGATAAAATTGAAGCCATCGTAGGAATGCTCAAACCAATTAATAAAAATGATGTCCAAAGATTCCTAGGTTTCATAACTTATGTAGGAAAATTTATTCCAAACTTATCAGAAATTACTCAACCATTAAGCGATTTAATTAAAGATAACAATATATTTTCATGGGAACACCCTCAAGAAAAAGCATTTAACGAATTAAAAAAGATAATTTCACAAGAACCAATTTTAAAGTATTTTAATCCAAGAGAGCAAATAACAATATCAGTTGACGCATCTAGCTCAGGCTTAGGAGCAGCACTTTTGCAAAATGAAAAACCATGTGCATATGCTTCTAGAGCTATGACAGAAACTCAGCAAAGACATGCTCAAATAGAGAAGGAACTATTAGCAATATGTTTTGGCGTACAAAAGTTCTATCAATATGTTTATGGAAGAGAGTTTACAGTTGAAACCGATCACAAACCATTAATTTCCATATTCAAAAAATCATTAAACTCATGCCTAGCTAGATTACAAAGGATGCTTTTGACATTACAAAAATATAAAATAAATTTAGTTTACAAACCAGGCAAATATCTAATAATAACTGATACATTATCATGAGCAACAGTAAATAAAGTATTCGAAGATAATTTAGAATTAAACGCTCAAGTATGCCTAATCGAAAAAAAATTAACAATTAAAGAGGACAGGTTAAAACAATTGATAAAAGCAACTGAAGATGATGAAGAATTAAAAATGATAAAAACCTTTATTAAGGATGGTTGGCCAAAGAGCATAAATAAAATGACAGTAAATTTGAAACCATTTTACAAATTAAAGTCAGAAATAACAATGGGAAGCAATAACTTAATATATATGAATCAAAGAGTCATTATACCAAAATCATGGAGAAACAAAGTCCTTGAAGACATACACACAGGTCATTTAGGTATAAATAAATGCATATCGAGAGCAAAACTTATAGTATATTGGCCTAATATGATAACACATATAGAAAATGTAATTAATAGATGTTACGTATGTAATAAATATTCAAACTCGAATAGAAAAGAGCCTATGATAAATCATCAAATAATTAAAAAACCATGGCAAAAAATAGGAATTGACTTATTTGAAATTCAAGGTGAAACATTCCTTATTGCAGTGGATTACTACTCAAAATATCCCGAAATCATGACGTTGAACAAAAATCTAACTTCCAAAAATGTAATCAACAAATTAAAATCCATATTTACTAGACATGGAATACCCAAAATTGTTGTATTAGATAGTGGAAGACAATTCATCAGTGAAGAATATGAAACATTTTCCAAAAAATGGAATTTTCAAATAACTAAATCATCCCCACATCACCAACAATCCAACGGTTTTACATAAAGATCAATTCAAACCATTAAGAAATTAATTAAAAAGACATTAGAAAATAAAGAAGACATATACTTAGCTTTATTAAGTTACCGTAACACCCCTGTCTATGATACCTACACACCATCTCAGATATTAATGTCACGATACTTAAGAGACAACTTACCCATTAATGAAAACAAACTAAATTCTCAAATTATAAATAAGACAAAACTAAAGAACAAAACTGACACAAGACAAATCAAATCAAAAATTTATTATGACAAATCAGGTGGACGTTCAAACGTTGAACTCAGAAATGGAATGCAAGGTTGGTACCAAGAAAAGCCTAAAAGCACTTAGAAACTAGGAAAAATTAAGAATAAAATAAGAGAAAGAACTTACGAAATAGAAAAGGAGGATGGAAGATGTATAATAAGAAATAGTGTTTACATTAAAAACTTCAAAGGTTCAAACGAAGTGATACAACGTTCAAATTTTGTATATAATAATAATATTGTAAATGATAACATTGCAGATGATAATATTGTAAATGACAACATTACAGATGATAATATTGTAAATGACAACATTACTGATGATTGTATTGTAAATGATAACATTATAGATGATAACATTGTAAACAGAGTGAACTGTAAAAGAGTAACCAGAAAACCAAAAAGACTGTATGACTATGTAACGTAATAAGGGAGATGTAATAGATGTATGTAATATAGATGTAATGATGTAATGTATGTAATGTATGTGCCTTAGAAGTAAAGAAGGTTGTCTAACCTACCGCAACGACTACGCATTGAAGTTTAATAAAGACAGTATACACATGGCAGTTGTGTTGTTCAGTCGATTCCTAGATCCACTCCTAGATATATAACAGTGACAATTTTTATTTTGTGCTTTTGTGCATATTTTCAGTTTTTAAGCTTATAATTGCGTTAATACATTTTTTGTGCATATTTCCTTATTTTTTGTGCTTATTTTTCAATTTTATAGCATATTATTTATATTAGCTAGGGATAAATTTTGTTGCACATTATTGTAATGAGAATTCAGTATTAATATTACTCCGTTACTAATTTTATTAATTATTATTGATGCTTTCTGATACCGCTGCATATATGTTGAAGGCATATTCTAAGGGAAAGAATGTAGTTGTAGTAGAATGTATGTAGTAGAATAGTTGTTATTCATAATACGTGGTGATAATTGTGGGTTGTCGAGTTAATGCTGTAGGTAACCAATCTTGACTACGTAGCGTATAATTGTAGGTAATTGAGAGAGAAAACAGGAGACGCAATTAGATCAAGCAGTGTTTCAGTTAACAAAGCGTATGGTTTGTTATTACATATTGTTAATAGGAGTAATTTTCATAAATGCTCCGCCAATTGATCTGTTTGGTTAGGTTAGTTTAGGTTAGGTTAAGTTAGGTTGGGTTAAGTTAGGTTAGGTTAATAGTTACTTTATGATAGTCGACAGCTATAATATATTCATGAAAATAGTAGGTAGCTACACAGAAATAGGAACTAAATGAATATATATTTCACTTATTAAATTTACATCATAATAAGAGGTATTAACGTTACAAATAACGTTAATAATAATTAATAATTTCACTGTACCTTGCAACAACAATAATTGTATCAAGTACACAATAAATAATAATAATAATTTTAATATGTACGTTATTTGGCAGCATCACATTCAAATATTAAATGCTATTATGTCATAATTGCATTTAAATGTTATGTCATATAGCGAATACGTTACTATTAACGTTTTTTGATACGCAATGCACATGAATATCAAAAAGTATAATCCCTAACACTTCACAGGTATTTTAGCTTCTTGCAAAATCTTCTTGAAGACTTAAATATTTAAACCGTGATATGCACTTTAACTGGAAACCATCGAAGAGGAATCACTTATGTGTCATCGAAGACGATAATTAATTATCGTATGAATCAATCAATGCGTTATTAATTAGTACAAGATTGAAAGTGGCACCTGCAGAAAAACAACATCGACGCATTTGAAAGCATATTGGAACGTGTTTATGAAATGAAGCGCTTCAAGCGAGTGCTTTGCATCGCATTCTGCAATTAGTGAGTTTATCATTACTCTAAGTGCACTTTTCATGGAGATTAAATGGGCTGTGTTAATAGATATTGCCATAGCTTATGTCTGTATTTCTTAATGCAAAAAACTGTTTGTTAACTGTTGAACAGCGAATATAAATACCTAAAATCAAAATAAGATAATGTTGGCATTTGCTATCATAGACATTTGCTAATTAAATTAAATTATAAGTTTGTTAGGTAACCACTTGGTGAAACATATTAGATAAACTAAAATAATATGCTTGGTACAGGGGCGGATGGGCAACATACAAGCGGCTCGGGAACAAACTTTTATAGGCCCATTTTGCATTCACATAAAATTGCAATAATACCATATAATCAAAATAATAATCATATTTAAAAATTTAACAAATATGTAAAAATCAAAAATACTTTACAATAAATAATTTAAAATTGAATATATTGTTTTTTAAAACATAACACCTCTGAGGATGGCTTGTAAAAGCTGAAACTAGTTGGGTGAACAACATCAAATAAAAAGATTACATGTAACGGTCCAAAATAGCGTTCGGCAGAAACGGCTTTTAATAAATTAACTAGCGTGTAGACCTACACGGTAGGCAACCATGCTTGCATTTTTTTTGTTGTGGTGACGCGTCTCCCCGGTGAGCGATTTTTAAATTCACCGGCGTAAAGCGCCACCACGGGCAGAACTACATTGACTCGTGCCCGAGATAGATCGTGTCAGAAGAACCGTTGCAGATAAGGTATTTCACCATCCGTTTTACGGGAATAATCAACGGTTCTCAACTAACCACCCTTGAGGGGGATTGAGGCATCGACTGGAGGGCAGAGAACACGCTCATAACACCGGAGTAAGTAGTTATCTCCTCTCCTCTTCGTGAAGCCACGTGTCCGGCCATTTTGATTAAGGCCGTGCGTTCCTAGGCGTCTAGCAGCGGGGTAAGCAGCTCGGCCGGAACATTCCTGGCTGGAGGTCGCAAGCGAGCTTCAGGTCCACGACGCGAGCCGTCGGCCCTTCTGGAGCTGTAGCAGTCACCGGCGACGACCACCCGGAACGCAGGCCAGATATAAAAATTCCAATAATATAATTCTTTTTGTGTGCTCGATTGAGCCATCTTTGCCGATTATTGTTTTGTGTGTAAATTGCGTAAACGTGTTCTGTATCGTACGTGTTTTGCGCTAGTGTACGAGAAAGGTCGCTCCCTCTGCCCTTTAAATCGCGCGATTAGGAGCTTATTTTATTCGGCCGAATAGAGTAAACCCTGCGCGAAAGGGTGGCGCTCGGAGGTATTTGTTTTCAGGAGCGCAGGACACGGTGTCCGTCATTGATTTGTGTGTGCGAATAAACGCCATCTTACCATACCAAACTCACACCTGTTATTATTTTTTGCTCCCCCCACGTTTTCTCTTTACAGTTTTCTATTCCAGTCATTTCAGTTACAGTTTTACAGTTTTCTATTCTCACTGCGAGATTTACACCTGGTGGTGTTGGCGTCAAACGGTCAGCGTTGTGACAGTTCGTGATTTCTGAACTTCGCTGACTGTCTGTCGACCACCCACGCAGGTAGGGTGGAGCCTCCCTTGCGACGAAGTAGCAACGAGGTAAAATTACGTGGAGCCTTTTTTTAACCCCCCCCCCACTCTCTGACACCGAGAGCCTGGCCCTCGTCACTACTTCAAAGGGACCCTCCACTCGCTCCACGGCCTAACGCGCCGACTGCCCTTCAGGTACGTCACATACATAAATAAGAGAAAGTACTCCCCATAAAGAAAAAATCAATTTGAAATTTAATACCGTAAGTTTTTCATAATACTTTTTTATTTATTAATACAGATGTTCCTAAAGTGTGCGTTCGGTACTGCTTTCAATCATATTAAATAAAATTTGAAAAATATTAGGTAATTACAATTAGTCATGCTTTGACTACGAAAATTTAATTGTAATTTAAAAAAATCTTCATTAAAATTACAAAGTTTTATTAGATCCAGCTTTTTTTTAAATTATTGGAGTTTTATTCAGAAAGCATATCCCTCACAAAGTTGTTAAAATGTTCAGAGTCATTTGCAGAAAATTTTTGGAACATGTAAGAAAAAAATTAGTAATTAAAAAAATTGAAATGCAATTTTCAACATTATTACTTTTACAAATATTACATTACAAATTATAATTTAAATTGTAAAATATTAATCAAAACACAAAATCGTCATTTGCATTATACAATTTATATCAAAAATTATAATAATAATATTTACTAGCGGGAGAACCTGCATAATATACACATAAAAAATAAAAATAAAAACTTACTAAATGAAAGTGATCTTGAAACTTGATTTGATTTTTTTCATGAAAGTAAAAAAATGTATATTATAAATTCCGAAACTCAAAGGAAATAACAAAGTTATCATGATAATTGATAGAATTTAGTTGGAAATTATAAAATTCTTATAGTAAATACGAAAATATTAATTATAAATTTCAATGTTAAATTAAAATTTGAAATTTTTAGTATAAATTATAAAAACTTTATGCTCAAAACATATAACTCACTAAGTTATTAATATTCTGACAGAAATTTGCAAAAATATTAATGCAAAATACAAAATTATGTACAAAATTACAAAGAGAAATTATGAAGTTTTCGTTGCAAATGACAAATTTTGATATTTTATTACAAATTGCAAGTTCATCAAACCATAAAATTCTCAGGGAAATATCTCGCTTGTAAACTGCAATGAATTGGAAATTACAAAATTTTCATTAGAATGTTTTAATATAATTACTAGACTTTTCATAAATTGTAAAGATCAATGAAATCTGCGAGTTTATTCATTGGAATTTATAACGTCTTTCCCCTTAAATCATATTCCTTGCAAATGTATTATCTATTTCATAGAAATTCGTAAAAAATATAATGGATGGTGTAAAATGTTGGCAATTTTTGTTTTTAAATTCAACAAAAACAATGAAATTTTCGCATTTTAACTACACATTACAAAAATTTCTTCGGAAATCCCATAAATAGTAATAGCATTATGATGAATGTTACGAAATTTTGATGATGGATTTCAGTGTTTCAATAGAAATTATGGAGAATTAATTATAAGTATCAGAAGTTTTAAAATTTGTAAATGTTGAATATAAATTGGAACATTGTAGTGAAAATTGCAAAGTTTTTATTATGAATACAATATTTCAATGGAATTAGAAAACAATCAAAAGGTATAAATAAGTTCACAATAACACTATAACAAATACAATAATAGATAAGTACATAAAGAAATAAACAAATAAATAAATTTTATTAAAATTATGTAATTTTTGTTGTCACTTTCATCATTCATCATTCTAAATTATAAAATTGCAATAACTTTATGAAAATTTTATTGTTAATTGATAAATTTTACTGTAAAATGTAAAATATTCAACATTCGTATTATAAATTACAACATTTCGGCAGCGATCATGAACATTTTATTGTAAATTGCCAAAATTTCATTATAAATTGCAAAATGTCATTGGCATTTCCAAAATTTGTATCGAGTTGTTAAAATGTTTATAGTTATTTGTAGAAAATTTTATGAAAATTAACTTAGGTGGAAATTACATACTTTTCATAAGAGATTATAAAATGTTCATTAGAAATTATGAAATTCTTATTATAAATACCAAAATTTTACTATATTTACATTTTACTTACAAATTAGAAAATTTTATGAAAAATTGCAAAAAGCTAATCAAACCACAACATATTAAAATTATATCATGTCGATTGTAAATTAAAATTACAAAAATTTCAAAATTTTCAATACATTTTTTTATTAGAAATACCAACATTTTTATAAATTACAAATATTAATGGAACCTGCCAATTTTTAGTTGAAAATTATAACGGCTATCTACACAATTTATATTCCTCACCAAATTATTTCATATTTCATAAAAATTTGCAAAAAATATTATGGAAACAGAATGGATCCATAGAAAATCTTAGTTCAAAAAGGGAGCAGCGAGGCGAAAAAGTTTGGGAACCACTGTGTTAATACATATATAAACAATCTTTATAGGGCTATCGACCACATGGGGTCTTTCCGCCTTGTGTTAATACATTAAATCAAAATTATTAATAAACTTGTCGTCGGATCTGCCAGCCCAAAATTCTGCGGCTTCCGGCCCAACATTCGGGATGGCTACCGGCCCACCGGGAAATTTCCCATTTTCCCGTATGGCCCAGCCGCCCCTGGCTTGGTATAAGTTTCGCAAAAAAATGTAACAATGGAGGCAATTATTGAGAATCAATGTATACACATTTTTTTGTGAAACTAATGCCAAGTATCTTATTTTCCTTTATTGCTAATTAATTGTTGCCACAAATATTAACATTTGTAAATATTTCTATTAAATCCAGAACTAGATTATATGAATCGGTGGTTAATACTTGGCGAAACGTCTTTAAATTAGTACAAATAAAGCACTTGGTTAAGTTTCACAAATTTAGACAAATTTCCAGAACGACATAATAATATTTTAAATTAAAAGTAGGTACAGTCATGCTCACAAAAATCTAGTACAAGAAATTAGGTTACAATAGCAATGTTATATAGCAATGTCAATTTTTTTGTACTAGATTTATGTGAGCATGACTGTGCCTATCTGTGGTTACTACTTGGTGAAACATATTTTATAAATATACATAGAATTTTATCAATACATACTTATTTTCCTGATATTTTTCTTTAAATCTAACAATTTTGCTGCTTATTTAGGGATGAATTCCTTTATGCATGTAATTCTTCCAATATCTTGCAGGTTTCGTGTAGTCTTGATACATTTCCGAGAAGGTAATAATAATAACTAACAGACGTTGATGACTCCTCGCATTAAAAATGCGCAATTCGGAGGAATTAGCGTAGGTATAGAAGACGATTCAAGGACAGAGGTAAACAATAGCGAGCAATGGTTTTACCATCTGTTAAGGTCACATCTACATCCCACAAAGGTCACTTTACGTGTACACAATCGACAGGTACAATTAAGTTTAAATAATTACTTGACTATTTGGTCTATTTTATGACGGGTAGGTGAAGAAATAGTAAGATTATTATTGTGTGTTTTCACTATAATATCAATCATAATCAATTATATCAATCAATCAATATTTTCATTATGAATAACTCTGGAAAATCGTGAGGTTATTTATTTAAAGCAATAAACAGGGCTCGTGAAAAAGTTCTTTACCTTTTCAAGTTCAAATTGAGACCAATCAAGTTCAAATTGAGACCAATCAATTGCAAATTGAGACCAATCAATTGCAAATTGAGGCCAATCAAGTTCAAATTGATACCAATCAATTTCAAATTGAGACCAATCAATTTCAAATTTAAACTAAACAAAATCAAGTTGATACTAAACAATATCAAGTTGAGAGTAAACAAATAAAATTTATCATGACAACTTGATATTGTTTAGTGTCAACTTGATTTTGTTTAGTCTCAATTTGAAATTGATTGGTCTCTATTTGAACTTGATTGGCCTCAATTTGAAATTGATTGGTCTCAATTTGAACTTGATTGGTCTCAATTTGAACTTGAAAAGGTATAGATAGATCATTAATCTCAGCAAGGAGAAAATCTTGATGAACACAATAAGCAAATTAATAATAACAATGATAATACTACTGTTTTTCCACCTAAGGCTTCAATTTAAAATAAATGCAACGTTCATATAGCAACTACTTTTATACAGATCTCTTGACTGAAAGGAACCAGTAAGGAGGTTTTAAGATAAACATCAAAATTAAGGAGTATTCCACAAAGCTGAAAAAGAGAAATGTCCGAAGAAATGAATGAAATAAAATAAAACAATTTTACTTTGTTGCTTCCACTAACACATTTATTTTACAAAAAATAATTTAGTTACTGCAGTTCCGAAGAAATGTTTAAACTAATGGATGAAGACTATACCTCAAAAGAATTAGAAGATGGAGGCGAATTAAGCATAGAGGAATATTCATAATAGTAAGTAGAGAAGGTGAAATAATTTAGAAAAATAGTCAAATTATCAATAGTTTTCATTCAATATTTCAATATTTGTTTCATAAATTATAATAATTATAATATAATTATAACAACAACCTTAAATTATAATATAATATATAAAATACTCTGTATTTGGTTCAATTAAATATTGTTGTAATGAAGGAAAATTTATAATAGTAAGTAAATTGTACATCCGTCATACAAAAGTCTTAACCTGAATGGATCACTCAGTATATTACAATATGTAATATAAATATGAAAAACATTTGGTATAAAGTGAAAGTGATTTGACAATCAGGTAATTTTAGTTGACATATAACTTTACATTTGACAAAGTGAAAAGTCATTGGGAAACAATTGACAAAAGGGAGGAAAGTAAACGACTGTATTATCAAAATATACAAAAAATATATTAAATTTGGACAAATTTTAATAAAATCAATGAAATAATAATGAAATTACATAACAGTTTGTGAAGATTTTAAAGATAAAGAGTTTATAAGGATTTTAGAAAATATATAATGCACTGGAAAATGTACAAATTAGTAATAAATATATTAAGAGTTAAAACGTCCAGAATGTTAACACAAGTATCAGAATGTTCAGAAATTGCTAACGTGATACAAATAAATACAGTAAATTACGAAAATTGCTAGAAAAAGTATTTTTTATTGTTTCAAAAAAGTACAAAATCGCAATAAAAATAGATTATAACGATTCTGTCATATTTCAAAAATTCCTGTCGAATTTTCAATTATTCATGTCAACATTTCTATTTTTGTAACGTTTTTCAAAAATTACTATCACATTATAATTGTTTTTACCAAAATTTTAATTTCTCTTAATTATTATTGACAAATTTTCAATTAATTTTCTCAAAATTTCAATGAATACTTAAATTGCATATATCTGGTTATACACAGTATTGTCAATCTTGATAATAATAATTGAAATTTGAACAAAAATCATTGAACGTAAAAATAGATACAATTTGTTTTTATGCTTATTTACCTAGATAGCTTATTAACCTAGTTCACCAAATGGTGAACTTGAATTGGTGTACTTCTATTGCTATGTTCAATGGTTTTTGTTCAAATTTCGATTATTATTATCAAGATTGACAATACCAATGATTTCTGCCAAAATTTAAATTATTTGTGCTAACATTTCAATTATTTTTATCAACATTTACTGTAAAAATTTCAACATTTCTCACACAATTTGAATTAATTGTACTAATATTTTATTTTATTCTAAATTTAGTTTATAATTATCAAATATTCAATTATTTTTGTCAAAATTTCTGTCATTTTACTGTGAAAATTTCAACAATTCTCACACAATTTGAATTAATTGTACTAATATTTTATTTTATTCTAAATTTAGTTTATAATTATCAAATATTCAATTGTTTTTGTCAAAATTTCTGTCATTTTACTGTGAAAATTTCAACAATTCTCACACAATTGGAATTAATTGTACTAATATTTTATTTCATTCTAAATTCAGTTTATAATTATCAAATATTCAATTGTTTTTGTCAAAATTTCAGTCATTTTTAATGTTTAATGGTTGCAGTCAAAATGGCTGCACTCAAATTCTAAATTTCAGTTATTACCGTCAACTATTCAATTGGTTTTGTCATTGTCATGTGTTACTGTCACTGTCACTGTCAATGTCATTGTCATTGTCATTGTCATTGTCATTGTCATTGTCATTGTCATTGCCATTGCCACTGCCATTGTCATTGTCATTGTTATTGTCATTGTCATTGTCATTGTCATTGTCATTGTCATTCTCATTTTTATTGGTTGCAGTAAAAATTTCAAATTAGTTATACGATAAAATTTGATTTTTTTTGATTGAATACAATTATAATTAGTCAACTTTTCATATATTTTTTAATAGGTTGCTCGAGAATGTATAACTACTGCCTCTTAACAAAATGGCCATTAACACTAATTTGTTTGCCAATGCTTTTAACGAATATGGAGAGTGTAACTCCTCAATTTTATATTTACATCTTACCTTTTACGTTTTATACAAGGTTTTTGATGTTTCAGTTTCCAGCTTATATCTGCGAAGCAGTCAAAGGTACAATAACAAGTTTCATAACAAACTTGTCAAATGCAATCTGGTCTACAAAATGGCGCAACAATTTTTTTTTCCAGAGCCTGCCTATTTTCCGGAAAGATATCTAACTTTTGTTTTTATATGGAACACCCTGTATATTTTACAGAATTAAATTCTAAATAAAATTATCTTTGCAATTGTTTATTACTAGCGCCAGTTTGCTTTTAATTTATCTTAATATTTCAAAACAGAATTATTATAGTCGGCTGTGATATTATTTTGTTTATTAAAATAGCTGTCAAATTTGTTTACATCAGCAAATACCTGTCAAATCAGACAGAAATAAGTCTTAATTAGTGTAATTGTCCCAACTTAAGTAAGAAATATTAATAAAGAATGCAAAAATATTGATTTATTGTGATGTTTTACATTAACAATCACTTATTACAAGTATTTGATGATGTGAACATTTTTTTTTGTTTTTTAATTTAATTTTGCAAAACAAAATCACAGCCACCTTAATAATCCTGCTTTTTGATATATTCAGCACGATTTAAATAGACAATGGTACTTGTGATACATCATTGTAAAGAGAATTTGATAGAGAATCTGATTCTGTAAAAATATACAGTGTGTTCCATTTAAAAATCAAAGTTCTAAAAAAATTGGTGGGCTATGGGAAAAAATAATTGAGCCATTTTGTAGACCAGGTTGCATATGACTAATTTATTATGAAACTTTTTGGTATCTTTACCAATTTCGCAGGTATAATCTGGTCACTGAAAAACCAAAAAACCTTGTATAGAGGGTGTCCCAAAAATAGTGGACAAGATCAACAGCACGCCATTGAAGGCTTTAAAGTTATTAAAAAGTTATTAAAAAGTTTACATATTCAAAAAACATAAATTATGGTACACGGAAATTATGTTGTCACGTTGAGTGTTCATCAATTTTCTTAAGAAATCGATGTTTTGAAATTTTTAAACGCTATTAGACATGGAAATATCCAATTAGAATATTTGGGTAATATTATTTTAGAACATGTTTTAGCCTAATTAATTTATTGTATTCTTCGTAGATATGCCTCTGAAGATGTTTTTTTATAACTGAAACTAGCCAGGCGATAAAACATATACATATACTAGAAGTACTTATTAAAACAACCCTAAATAAATATATCTGGTAATTATGGATAAAACCTTAAACTCAATAATTATGTGTATATGGTTTTGTTTTATTCAATCAAAAACTGTGTCAATAATCGTATCCTAGGTAACTGAACCAAGGTCGAAGTTAATCCGAGATTGTACAATTTGACCTAATGGTTAGTTGAACAATATCAGATTATGTTTATCAAATTGTATGGATACCAACAATTGTCTCTCAGCTAACTAAACCAAGGTCAAAGTTAATCCAAGATTGTACAACTGGACCTAAGGAATAGTTGAACAATCCCAGATTATCTTTAATCAGTTTCTGAATTCGTTTAATTACCTGAAAAAAGGTCAAAGTTAATCCGAGATTGTACAATTTGACCTAATGGTTAGTTGAACAATGTCAGATTATCTTTATCAAATTGTATGGATACCAACAATTGTCTCTCAGCTAACTAAACCAAGGTCAAAGTTAATCCAAGATTGTACAACTGAACCTAAGGATTAGTTGATCAATCTCGGATTATCTTTAATCAATTTCTATGGACAATTGTTTCCTAGGCACCTAAATCATGATTATAGATAATTCGTGATTGTACAAACGGCCTAAACGATTGTTCAAGGCCTAAGTGTCAGTGAAAAACTTACAGAAACTGTCAGCGAGACTGTTATTATTTCATGGCTTAGGTTTTTCTAAAACATACTAATTTTACATTGGAATACTGCAAAATCTAATTTATTGGCTCTTAGAATTGATAATGATTTGAGATTCACGCCACGCATAAGTTTTATATTAGGTTATGTTTTTTTTATATTCTTTGATTCTTCTTCTTAGATGAAATGATAACTGAAAGCTGGGGCGAGATAATAATTTGAGATTCACAGCACGCATAAGTTTTATATTAGGTAACGTTCTTTTTTTGGTCGTCTTATTAGATCTTTAATTCTTCTTCTTTGATGAAATGATAACTGAAAGCCGTTGTGAGATAATAATTAAAGATTCACTTAACGCATGAGTTTTATATTAGGTTACGTTCTTTTTTGGCCTTCTCATAAGATCTTTAATTATTCTTCTTTTATAATGTGATAACTGAAAGCTGATTTGAGATAATTATTAGAGATACACGTCACGCATAAGTCTTATATTAGGTGACGTTATTTGTTGATCTTCTTATCAGATCTTTGATTTTTCTTCTTTGATGAAATGATAATTGAAAGCTAATGTGAGATAATAATTAAAGATTCACTTAACGCATAAGGTTTATATTAGGTTACGTTCTTTTTTGGCCTTCTTATTAGATCTTTGATTATTCTTCTTTTATAATGTGATAACTGAAAGCTGAAGTAAAATAATAATTATAGATTCACGTCACGCATAAGTTTTATATGAGGTGACGTAATTTGTTGATCTTCGTCTTAGATCTTTGATTCTTCTTCTTTGATGAAATGATAACTGAAAGCTGATTTGAGATAATAATTAGAGATTCACGTCACGCATAAGTTTTATATTAGGTGACGTTATTTGTTGATCTTCTTATTAGATCTTTGATTTTTCTTCTTTGATGAAATGATAATTGAAAGCTAATGTGAGATAATAATTAAAGATTCACTTAACGCATAAGTTTTATATTAGGTTACGTTCTTTTTTGGCCTTCTCATTAGATCTTTGATTATTCTTATTTTATAAAGTGATAACAGGAAGCTGAAGTAAAATAATAATTATACATTCACGTCACGCATAAGTTTTATATTAGGTGACGTAATGTGTTAATCTTCGTCTTAGAACTTTGATTCTTCTTTTTTGATGAAATGATAACTGAAAGCTGATGTGAGATAATAATTAGAGATTCAAGTCACACATAAGTTTTATATTAGGTTACGTTATTTTTTTTGGTCTTTTTATTAGATCTTTGATTTTTCTTCTTTGATGAAATGATAATTGAAAGTTGGTATGAGATAATAATTAAAGATTCACTTAACGCATAAGTTTTATATTAGGTTACGTTCTTTTTTGGCCTTCTCATTAAATCTTTGATTCTTCTTCTTTGATAAAATGATAACTGAAAGCCGATGTGAGATAATAATTAAAGATTCACTTAACGCATGAGTTTTATATTAGGTTACGTTCTTTTTTGGCCTTCTCATTAGATCTTTGATTATTCTTCTTTTATAATGTGATAACTGAAAGCTGCTTTGAGATAATAATTAGAGATTCACGTCACGCATAAGTCTTATATTAGGTGACTTTATTTGTTGATCTTCTTATCAGATCTTTGATTTTTCTTCTTTGATGAAATGATAATTGAAAGCTAATGTGAGATAATAATTAAAGATTCACTTAACGCATAAGTTTTATATTAGGTTACGTTCTTTTTTGGCCTTCTTATTAGATCTTTGATTATTCTTCTTTTATAATGTGATAACTGAAAGCTGAAGTAAAATAATAATTATAAATTCACGTCACGCATAAGTTTTATATGAGGTGACGTAATTTGTTGATCTTCGTCTTAGATCTTTGATTCTTCTTCTTTGATGAAATGATAACTGAAAGCTGATTTGAGATAATAATTAGAGATTCACGTCACGCATAAGTCTTATATTAGGTGACGTTATTTGTTGATCTTCTTATCAGATCTTTGATTTTTCTTCTTTGATGAAATGATAATTGAAAGCTAATGTGAGATAATAATTAAAGATTCACTT
Organism: Othius punctulatus; assembly: GCA_951805005.1. Lineage (NCBI taxonomy): Eukaryota > Metazoa > Arthropoda > Insecta > Coleoptera > Staphylinidae > Othius > Othius punctulatus. The sequence continues at coordinate 2,044,677 of OX638140.1, read as the reverse complement.
AACGCATAAGTTTTATATTAGGTTACGTTCTTTTTTGGCCTTCTTATTAGATCTTTGATTATTCTTCTTTTATAATGTGATAACTGAAAGCTGAAGTAAAATAATAATTATAGATTCACGTCACGCATAAGTTTTATATGAGGTGACGTAATTTGTTGATCTTCGTCTTAGATCTTTGATTCTTCTTCTTTGATGAAATGATAACTGAAAGCTGATTTGAGATAATAATTAGAGATTCACGTCACGCATAAGTTTTATATTAGGTGACGTTATTTGTTGATCTTCTTATTAGATCTTTGATTTTTCTTCTTTGATGAAATGATAATTGAAAGCTAATGTGAGATAATACGTTTACGATTACGTAATACGATTACGTTCTTTTTTGGCCTTCTCATTAGATCTTTGATTATTCTTATTTTATAAAGTGATAACTGGAAGCTGAAGTAAAATAATAATTATAGATTCACGTCACGCATAAGTTTTATATTAGGTGACGTAATGTGTTAATCTTCGTCTTAGAACTTTGATTCTTCTTTTTTGATGAAATGATAACTGAAAGCTGATGTGAGATAATAATTAGAGATTCACGTCACACATAAGTTTTATATTAGGTTACGTTATTTTTTTTTGTCTTCTTATTAGATCTTTGATTTTTCTTCTTTGATGAAATGATAATTGAAAGTTGGTATGAGATAATAATTAAAGATTCACTTAACGCATAAGTTTTATATTAGGTTACGTTCTTTTTTGGCCTTCTCATTAGATCTTTGATTCTTCTTCTTTGATAAAATGATAACTGAAAGCCGATGTGAGATAATAATTAAAGATTCACTTAACGCATGAGTTTTATATTAGGTTACGTTCTTTTTTGGCCTTCTCATTAGATCTTTGATTATTCTTCTTTTATAATGTGATAACTGAAAGCTGATTTGAGATAATAATTAGAGATTCACGTCACGCATAAGTCTTATATTAGGTGACTTTATTTGTTGATCTTCTTATCAGATCTTTGATTTTTCTTCTTTGATGAAATGATAATTGAAAGCTAATGTGAGATAATAATTAAAGATTCACTTAACGCATAAGTTTTATATTAGGTTACGTTCTTTTTTGGCCTTCTTATTAGATCTTTGATTATTCTTCTTTTATAATGTGATAACTGAAAGCTGAAGTAAAATAATAATTATAGATTCACGTCACGCATAAGTTTTATATGAGGTGACGTAATTTGTTGATCTTCGTCTTAGATCTTTGATTCTTCTTCTTTGATGAAATGATAACTGAAAGCTGATTTGAGATAATAATTAAAGATTCACGTCACGCATAAGTTTTATATTAGGTGACGTTATTTGTTGATCTTCTTATTAGATCTTTGATTTTTCTTCTTTGATGAAATGATAATTGAAAGCTAATGTGAGATAATAATTAAAGATTCACTTAACGCATAAGTTTTATATTAGGTTACGTTCTTTTTTGGCCTTCTCATTAGATCTTTGATTATTCTTATTTTATAAAGTGATAACTGAAAGCTGAAGTAAAATAATAATTATAGATTCACGTCACGCATAAGTTTTATATTAGGTGACGTTATTTGTTGATCTTCTCATTAGATCTTTAATTTTTCTTCTTTGATGAAATGATAACTGAAAGCCGATGTGAGATAATAATTAGAGATTCACGTCACACATAAGTTTTATATTAGGTGACGTTATTTGTTGATCTTCTTATTAGATCTTTGATTCTTGTTCTTTGATGAAATGATAACTGAAAGCTAATGTAATGATAATAATTAGAGATTCACGTCACACATAAGTTTTATATTAGGTTACGTTATTTTTTTGGTCTTCTTATTAGATCTTTGATTTTTCTTCTTTAATGAAATGATAACTGAAAGCCGATGTGAGATAATAATTACAGGTTCACGTCACGCATAAGTTTGATATTAGGTGACGTTATGTGTTGATCTTCTTATTAGATCTTTGATTCTTCTTCTTTGATGAAATAATAACTGAAAGCTGGGGCGAGGTATTAATTAGAGATTCGCATCACGCATAAGTTTTATATGAGGTGACGTAATTTGTTGATCTTCGTGTTAGATCGTTGATTCTTCTTCTTTTATGAAATGATAACTGAAAGCTGATGTGAGATAATAATTAGAGATTAATGTCACGCATAAGTTTTATATTAGGTTACGTTATTTGTTGATCTCCTTCTAAGATCTTTGATTCTTCTTCTTTGATGAAATGATAACTAAAAGCTGATGTGAGATAATAATTAGAGATTCACGTCACACATAAGTTTTATATTAGGTTACGTTCTTTTTTTGGTCTTCTTATTAGATCTTTAATTCTTCTTCTTTGATGAAATAATAACTGAAAGCTGATGTGAGATAATAATTAGAGATTCACGTCACGCATACGTTTTATATTAGGTTACGTAATTTGTTGATCTTCGTGTTAGATCGTTGATTCTTCTTCTTTGATGAAATGATAATTGAAAGCTAATGTGAGATAATTCGTTCTATTTTGATCTTCTTATTAGACCTTTGATTCTTCTTCTTTGATAAATGTTAACTGAAAGCTGATTTGAGATAATGATTAGAGATTCACGTAGCGCATAAGTTTTATATTACGTTACGTTATTTTTTGGCCTTCTCATTAGATCTATGATTATTCTTCTTTGATGAAATGATTACTAAAAGCTGATGTGAGATATCATTTTTGAGTAACTGAATTGTTTTTAAAAACCCAACGATTAACGAATCTTTATGTTTCGTAAAATAAGATTCATCAGGATAAAGTTTGTACAGAAAATTAGCAAAGTTTGCTATTGTTATACATACATCGATAATGACATTCAAAGAGTTACATTAAACGCCCACTCTCACAAAAACAATGTTTACACAAAAACCAATCACTGAACTAAATTTCGAACATTATTGGCGATCACTTCTCGTTTAATCCCCAGATCATGTTGTTAAGTGAGTTGTTGATCCGGATTTGTGAGGCGCGACAATATAATAAACTGGCGATCCATTTAAACCGAGTCGTACACTCGCGTTAACCGTACTCTCTCCTTGGCCTGGGTGTAACGGTGAGGTCGCGCGGACAACTGGCCCGAGCACCTCTTACCTCAGCCTCTTCTTCGTGCAGCTGTTCACTGCTTGGTTAACAGTGGTGAGGTCGGCGAGGAAGCGGAGACGAGTGAACCGCGATGTGGTGCGGTCCTTTCGCGTCCGTCTGTCTGTCTGTGTTTCCTCTCTCGCTGTGACAGATCGTTGGAAGTTGTAAGTGGCTCACTGTTTGTTTTGGTAATTAATGTGGCCGGCCGTCAGTTAGCCGAGTTATTAAATTTCAGCACTAAACGTCTTCAAAGTGGGGTAAGCCGTTATGGCAGCGCTGTGATCAAAAATACATCAAAAGGCTAATTGAGCGAAATAATCATAACTACACGCTGGCTCCCACTAAAGCACCGTTTCCCACACTTTTTTTTTATCGCAAAACCCTCCATACATTTTTCAAAGTTCACAGAACCCGCTACAGTTTTTGATCATCTGACCCAATCCTCCCCGAAATGTAATATGATATTGAATGAAACAAATGCAGAGAGCGCATAAAGTATTAAGACCTGGCTTATTTTTTCCCCTGTATAAATTTTTGAAAAATGCTTTAACAGGTTAAAATTATTTGTTTTCAAACAACTATTTTGAGACTATTTTCAATTTTCCATCTCCGTTTTGAAGTTATGACGTCAGAGGATTTTTTTTTAACTGACGACCTATACATTTTTATTATTAATTTTGATACTACGTTTTATTATGTTTTCAACAATATAACATTTTCAATATGTAACATTTGAAAAAAAATGAGATAAGTGCGTTAAGATGAAACTATTAAATTATTATTTCAATGTGCAAAATGCATCTAGTTACCGTTCAAAACAATGTCAGTTAAAACAAAATTAGGAAAACAGGCTTGGATTATAAATATTGGAATAAAACAAAATTGATTAACCTGAAAAACACTCTTATTCCAATATCATCAATTACAAAAATAAGAACAGAAAAACCAATACTATCAAAGTCAATAATTAAAAATATAGGTTGTCTTTAAAAAAAATGGCTCTGGCGTCATAACTTCAAAACCGAGAGAGATGGAAAAATAAAAATGGTCTCAAAATGTGTGTTTGAAAAAAAATCATTTTGACCTGTTGAAGCTTTTTTCAAACATTTATACAGGGGAAAAAATAAAGCCAGGTCTTAATACTTTATACGCTCTCTGTACATAATCATTTCCACAGAATTGTGTAGGGATCTTCTACATTTGGTTACATTTTTTGTTTAGTTTAAAGCCAGGGATCTCCAAACTACGGCCCGAGGGCCACATCCGGCCCGCGTACAGATTTTGTCCGGCCCGCGGAGACCTAGCATACTTGAAAACTCCTTTTAGAGAACATATTTTTTATAGCAAATTAAATTTAGTTTACTGAAGTATTCTAATTTTATGTTAAATAATTATTAATATGACATCTACATTGATATGGTTATGGGCTAACTACTCATAACATTGTTGTAGGCTTATTGTTATTGTTTTTGTGATAAGTTGGATAAAGAAACACAGAATTGTAATGAGTAAAGACATGTATAATATGCAGAAAATTTAACTTCAGTATATAATAACTAACAAATTATGTAAATGAATCCAATTAACATTTTATACATTTTAAATAAAAACATAACTTATAACAAGCATAATGACATATGAAATACTAATGAGATTTATGTAATTGAGATTTTCCACTGACAATAGTTTGTAGTTGTGGACTAATTTTACTTGTACCAATTATTAAAAGAGATTTAAGATGCTCATGAGTTAATATACATCTGTAAACATTTTTTCTGTACTTCATGTTGGAGAAGGTCTTCTAACACAAATAAGTAGTACCAGAAACAGAAAACAGCCCACGAGCAAATTTATGCAAATTATCAAATTGTGCCAGTGGAAGACTCTTATAAAATTCCAACAAAGATGAGTTTTGATATTTGTTCTTAATTATATCACTGCACTGTAGATCAATCATTTCCATTTGAAGTTCCGGGGCTAGGGTTTCAATGTCAGTATCAAAAGGATTCTGAAAAATCTTAATTTGATTCGCAATGGCATCAAAGTCCGAGAAACGAGTATCAAAATTTATTTTCAAAGCACTCAAAGTTTCGATTGCAAAATCGATAGGAAACTCAGTCTCAGTGGTGTGGCTGAATATTTCACATGTTTTAAAATGTGAAAAACATTTACTTCGTAGTTGTGATTGAAACAGTATCGATTTCTTCCGGAATGATTTGATATTAGTGTATAAATCAGGAAGATGCTGGTTTTCTCCTTGCAATCTCAAATTCAGTTCGTTCACATGTTTTGTCAAATCAACATAGAATGCTAACTTCACACAGCCATGCGTTGTTTTGTAATTCAGTAAGAAGGCGATGCTTTTCATTCAAAAAATTTCGATCACTGCTCGAAGTTCAAAAAAGCGCCGAAGGACTTTCCCACAACTAAGCCAACGTACGGCAGTATGATAAGGTAAGTTCTTTTCTCCAATCTCTTCAATAAATTGTCGGAATTGTCGGTAATTCAGCCCAAAAGATCTGATAAAATTAACAGTTGATATGACTGGTTTCAGAACTTCAGACATTTCCAAACATTTTCCGCACAAAGACTGTTAATGAATGATACAATGTAAGACTAATGGTTTTGAACCACCGTCATTTTCTACAGCCTTTGACACAAGAGCGACCACTCCTTTATCTTTCCCACTCATGTTTTTGCCTCCATCAGTTGTAATACATTTCAAGTTTTTCCATCGAAGCTTCTTTTGATTAATGGCCATTTCAACTCCTTTAAAAATATCTGTACCAGTAGTTGTGCCATGAATACTATACATATCAAGAAGTTCTTCATGCACTTCATAGCTTTTATCTACTCCTCGAATATAAATCAATACCTGAGCAGTATCTGACCCATCCGTTGACTCATCCAAGGCCAAAGAAAACCACTCAACATGTCCATTTTTGTCAAACAGTTGAGAGGATATATTTTCAGCGATGTTTTCTACCCTTCGAGCCACAGTGTTTGCTGACATACTGACAGTTTTTAATAAATTTACCTTTTCAGGGCACATTTCTTCGGCTGCTGCAATTATGCATTCTTTGATCATTTCTCCATCGGTGAATGGTTTTTCACGTTTTGCAATTTCAGGAGCCACACGAAAGCTAACCGTAGGCTTCCTGAACGAAAACTTGCTGGTAATTCAAAACTACAGTACGTTGATATGATGAGCTACCTAAGGCTTGGCCGTTGGGACTTAGTGGAGGAGTCAGTGTGGCCCTCGGGCTAAAAAGTTTGGAGACCCCTGGTTTAAACTATCTGGTATACAAATTTAGTCCATAGGTTTTTCCTCTTTTCTTCAGTATCTCGACCATGTTTTGGTCCCATGATTTACTCGGTCTCCCCCTCCAATTTTTGACTCCCGCCTTTTGCTTCCCATATCTTCTTGACTGGTCTCTCTTTTTCTAACCTTTGTAGATGACTCCATCAGCTCATTTGTCTTCTCTTTATAAAAGTTTCCAAATATTCTATTTGTAGTTTCCCTAACGTCAGTATTTCCTTTCTTGTCCATTTTTGTTATTCGCCTTACTCTTCTCAAAAACTTCATTTCCATTACCTGTAGTTTGCTTTTCTCATTTTTTCATAGGACCCAGGTTTCTCAACCGAACGTTAAGATTCTGTCCATGCCTTTCGTTTTGCTTCTATTACTAGTTCTTTTACTCTCTTCCTATTTTTTTAGTATATATTGTATTTGTTTTCTGTTTTTTGTGTTAGGTATTGTTCCCAGGCTTTTTTCTTCATTTTTGCTGCATCTCCGATTTCACTCGTCCACCATGCTGTTTGTTTCTTTTCCACGTCCCTCTTTTTGCTCACGCCACATATTGTTCTTGTTGTTCGTAGTATGATATGTTTAAGTATGTCCCACACTTCTTCGTATTCCTTGCTTATTCCATCGTTTCTTATGTTATATGCTTTTATCGGTTCATACTGTATGTTATCTTCTGGGTTTGTTTTAGTTACTTTTTCTTCTTCTTCTGCGTGCTTTATTGTTGCTATGACCAGGTAGTGGTCACTCCCAATTTCTAGGTCTCTTGATACTTTATTATCTGTTATTGATTTTTATTTTGTACTTCGACTAATATGTAATCAATGATTGATCTTTCATTTCTGCTCTTTACCTCCCTTGTGTATTTATGTATATCCTTATGTTTGAAGAAGGTGTTGTTATAATCATGGTTTGTGTTATAGAAAAATTGAGTAGCCTTTTTCCATTGCCGTTTCTTTTTACCTCTCTTTGACTACCTATTACTCTATTATATACTTTATCTATTTGTTCCACTCTGCTGTTATAGTCTCCCACTATATAAATTGCTCCTTTAGCCATTTCCTTTGCTAGTGTTAGTTCTTCCCAATATCTTTCTTTGTGGTTTCTTGTATCGGCTCCATTTGGACCATATACGGTTATTATGGTTGTTCTTACACTTTCAGTGGTCTTTATTTCTACTGTCAGGATTCTTTCCGACCAGGCTTTCCAGTTTTCTATTTCGTGTTCTATTCGTTTTTGTATAATACACAAAAAATATGCTCTTTCTAGTGGTACTAAAATAAATAGAATACGAGAGGGCCCTTTTTGCATATTTAATTTTGAAAATAGGCAAAATTTGCCTTTTAGGCATTTAACACATTGTTTATAGGCAAATAATTCTACAAGAATCTAAGCCATTGGTCTGATATTCTTGCAATGTAATATTCTATAGTTGTTAGTCAATTAGTATAAGAACCACTCACCAACTGTTTCCGTCTTTGATTAACATGCCGCCAAAGTATGGAAAATATCCCTCATTGTAATTTTAAGGCCACTTTGAGATTAAATTGTGATTGGTGTGTTGCTTTCTGAGTGTTACTACTATTTTTTCGTATTCGTCAGCAAAAGTTGATCTAAGGTGTTCAATTTCAGCTTCATAGCTAATCTAGATGAACAGTGGAAAGACGTGAAACTCTGTAAAAGAGTTGCGGCAGATGCTTCGAGTTTGGAGTGACCTCCACGGGAAAAGCGGCAGTGACTCAGATATTTGATATCTGGAGCTAAAACTTCACAGAAGTTCCTTTCAGACATACATACACATCCAAATTAATTTTCATCAAAATTGAAGGAGGTCGAGCTGGTCCGGTGGACATAGAATGTCTATTAACCGAAAATCTCACGAATTTAAATTCATTGGAAATATATCTTGCAAGAAACTCCTGAGTTGAATAAACTAATTGCAAAAAGATTGAACCTACTGTTCTCAAAATAGGTATTATGAATTTTCATTTTCAGGGTATTTTACTTTTTTTTCTAGAACCACTAAGGCTACGGATCTGCAAGTGGGCTTTTTGAAATCAGAAAGGTCTGGTTAGTCACTTAAGGTACCCCAAAAGTAACAGCAAGTAGCAAGTAGTCAAGTTGGGACGGTTCTCAAAATAAATAATTTATTCGCTTTTTACTGTTACTGTAATAATAATATCATTTATTGTATTCAAATTCAGAATTAACATTACAGACTCAAACATACAAGCTTAGCATACAAACACTTCTTCTGGAATTGAATTGAATTGAATTCTGGATTCATCTGGAATTCAGAAGTCGCCGTGGCTCCCCGAAATTGCGTTTTTATTGATAGCCCCCTATGGTTCCCGTTAAGAACCACTGCACTAAAGATTGAAAAAAAAAACAGTTTCGCTATTAGAAAGTTTGTGATTTTTTTGTCTACATCAAAATTAAGTTGTATATCTGCTCATGGGAACTGACTGTAAATAAATATAATGGTATTAATTATTTTAATTTTATATTAAGAAAATTTTTAAACACACTATACAGGGTGAGTAAAAAGTAATAACCTCCCCCCTAAAGCCTTTATTTTTGCTTTTAGAAAAAAAAATAAAAAAGTTTCATAGCTAATTACACTGGTATACAAGGTTTTGGACTGGAACAACCAAATAGTGTTTTTAAGGTAATTTGGTGCGCTGAATTCGAATCTGTAACTGTTTTTCTATCAGGTCAGGTTTGCTATAGTATTTCTACTAAATATTATGATATGCAAACAATATCAGATGTTTCATGCAATCTACATTCACCTTTTTTTATGTGGCAGTGGTCATCGTAAAGTGTGTGCGGTTTGCCACACAGACTCTGCAAAAATAATCCAATTCCACAGTGGACCGCGGAGCAATTAGTCCGACACGCCTTTCCCCGAATCAATTTAAAAGCCTAGCAATTCGTGACCGAAAGATTTGCACGTGTACGCAAAAATCAGGTCAAACTCTTGATCAACAGCCGGCCAGAAAACATAATCGACAAATATATATTAGACTTGGAATCGAAAAATTAACGGCGTTTTCAGAACAGTGCCGATATTGTGACGGCCTGCGTTTGCATGTGCGGATCTCTCTTTTTCACTTATTTAGGGCCATTAAACTGCGGAGCGTGATTATTATGCAAATCGGGCGATTCTAATCCATACGAGTTTGCATATTTCCCACGTGAACAAGCCATTGTTTCCACTGGCGAAGTAAATGGCTGTCTAGGAAGAACTTCCTCCATTCCAACGCCAGATACAAAAGAACACTTGCAACTAGTTTCTCACTTTTCGTGAGTTCCTATAAGTGGCTTTATGAATGGACACCAAAGCCCAATGGAGAAATTTACTTCACTCGCAAATAAAAGCAGTTACTGATTCCGAAAACAATGTCTAAATTGCTTGTCAATTATTTTTCGTTCATTTGGTATGAGAGAAAATAGAAATTTATTTTTTATTATTGGTTCGCCATATTGCTTGTTTCAAACACTGCAAAGCGTTTTTTAAATCAATATTTAAAAACGCGCGTTTCCTTTAAAGTTGCTGAGGACCACAACTCCCTCAAAATTAATGTCATACATATGACATAACATACGTTATGTATGAATTATTGAAATATGATAATGAAACAAATAAAAAATAAGAACTTGCTAATAAAGGATGAAGAACACAAGACAGGTAAGACAAGTATGGGAAGCAAGAATACAGAAGAAGACGACAAGAGGAAGGCCAAAAAAGATATGGGACAACGTAGTAACAGAGACAATACGAAAAAAGGAAAGAACCTAAACGATGCAAGTAGACTGGCAATGAAGTAGTATTAGTAGAAAACTTTTGATTGCACATACTTATACTAAATGTCTAGGAAACCAAAGTTCTAGTAGTAGTAGAATTCTTTGGACTTGTATTAGATTACAAATACATAAACTAAAAATGTCCAAGAGACAACACTCCTAATAGTACTAGTAAACGTCGTTTGGCTTACATTAGACTTGACATGTTTCAAATAAAGGTCCAGGAGACAAAATTTCTAATAGTACTAGTAGAAAACTTTTGACTTGCATTAGATTCAGAGATTCAGAGATTCAGAGACATTCAATGGCCACAGGTGCAATACTTGATAGTCATGATGGAATAATTTCTGCATTGCATCAGCTGCATATTGATACTACAGAGAAAGGCGAAACAAGAAATCAATCCATAAACATTTTGAATAGCAAGACCCCCAAATTAGTCCCATTAGTCCCCTATTAGATGAAGTACGTAGGCAATTGTATGCTTCACTTTCGGATTTCGGTCGAGGAATATGTTCGATCATTTTAAAGAAAAAGCAAAGGCAAAATTGTCTCATGTTGATTACAATAAAAGCAGATATAGAAGATGGCATATCAATGATGATGAAAACGATGCTTTAGAGAACCTTGAGCCAAGAGACTTGTTCAGAATCAAAACATTTATACACCTGTGACGGATGCATTAGAATAAAGTCTGGCACAGAGGGTCTCATTATACAATGTTGCTGCAAAAAAGTTTTCATTTAAAAAATATTTTTTAAAGCATGAAGAAAACATAAAGAAAATTTCTTAAAACTCTATTGGTTAGTTGGTTGACAAAAAACCACAAAAACAGCCTGAATATATCAATTATTTTCAGTGGAGGTACTCTATATTAATTGAAAACCACCAAAACCAACTGAAAGGATATAAAAACGACTGTAAAACTTTTGAAAACAACTAAGAACAACTGAAAATCAAAGGAAAATAAGTGAAAACAACTAAAAATATAATAGAGCACATCTGAAAACAACTAAAAATAAACAAAAACGACTGAAAACAGCTGAAAATAATACAGACAATATCTGAAAACTGTTTTTGGTTATTTGGTTGACAAAAAACCACAAAAACAGCATGAATATATCTGTTATTTTCAGTGGAGGTACTCTATATTCATTGAAAACCACTAAAACCAACTGAGAACATATAAAAACGAACGTAAAACTTATGAAAACAACTAAAACCAACTGAAAATCAAAGGAAAATAACTGACAACAACTAAAACTATACCAGAGCACATCTGAAAACCACTAAAAACAAACGAATATGACTGAACACAGCTGAAAACATAAAGAAAATATGTTAAAATTCTTTTGGCTATTTGGTTGATAAAAAACCACAAAAACAAAATTAATACATCAATTATTTTCAGTGGAGGTACTCTGTATTCATTGAAACCCACTAAAACCAACTGGAAATACATAAAAAACGACTGTAAAACTATTGCAAACAACTAAACCAACTGAATACAATTAAAAAATAACAGAGCATATCTGAAAACAACTAAAAACAAACGAAAATGACTGAAAACAGCTGAAAACATAAAGAAAACCTGTTAAATACATGTATGTAGCTACATGTATGCTACATGTATGTAGCTTTCTGCTAATAAATATAATTATTATTAATATTGAAACTCTTTTGGTTATTTGGTTGAGAAAAAACTACAAAAACAGCATTAATATATCAATTAATTTCAGTGGAGGTACTCTATATTCATTGAAAACCACTAAAGCCAACTGAAAATATCTAAAAACGACTGTAAAACTTTTGAAAACAACTAAAACCAACTGAAAATCAAAGAAAAATAACCAAAGACAACTAAAAAATATCAGAGCACATCTAAAAACAACTAAAAACAAACGAAAATGACTGAAAACAGTTGAAAACATAAATAAAATATCTTAAAACTGTTTTGGTTATATGGTTGACAAAAAACCACAAAACAGCATGATATATCAATTATTTTCAGTGGAGGTACTCTATATTCATTGAAAACCACTAAAACCAACTGAGAACATATAAAAACGACTGTAAAACTTTTGCAAAAAACTAAAACCAACTGAAAATCAAAGGAAAATAACTGACAACAACTAAAAATATAACAGAGCACATCTGAAAACAACCAAAAACAAACGAATATGACTGAACACAGCTGAAAACATAAAGAAAATATCTTAAAACTCTTTTGGCTATTTGGTTGACAAAAAACCACAAAAACAAAATGAATACATCAAATATTTTCAGTGAAGGTACTCTGTATTCGTTGAAACCCACTAAAACCAACTGGAAACACATAAAAAACGACTGTAAAACTTTTGCAAACAACTAAACCAACTGAATACAACTAAAAATAACAGAGCATATCTTAAAACAACTAAAAACAAACGAAAATGACCGAAAACAGCTGAAAACATAAAGAAAACATGTAAATACATGTTTGTAGCTACATGTATGCTACATGTATGTAGCTTTCTGCTAATAAATATTATTATTATTATAACTATATTGGTTATTTGGTTGAGAAAAAACCACAAAAACAGCATGAATATATCAATTATTTTTTTAAATTAAAGAATTTAAACTTCTATACTTAAAAGTCATTGTAACAAGATATTAACTGTATGAATACGATATTTTTTTACTAGCCAGCTGGTTTCCACAATATTCCATAATATTCACAATATTTATAGTTTACAGAGAACAGTAGAACAAACGGAAACACTAAAAACTAAAGATATTAAAATCACTAACTTCTAAGATAATATCCTTTTGTTTATTTAAATCTGAAACAAATAAAAAATAACAATTACACAAATTATTCATAGTAAGAAGTATACACTGATCATAGCATACGGAGAAAACGAAGACGCAAAGAAAGATGAGAAAGACAAGTTCTACGAAGATATACAAACAGAAATTGATAATGCAACAGAAAATGTGATAATAATGGGGGACCTAAATGGATGAATAGGAAACAAAAATACAGGGATAGAAGAACTCATGGGGAAACAAGGAGAGGAAACCAAAAATAACAATGGAGACAGAATAGTCCAGCTATGTATAGAAAACAACCTAGTAATAACCAACACAAAGTTCAAACATAAAAACATACATAAGTATACGAGAGCACAGCCCTCCAGAAACGAAGCATCAATAATCGACTATTTCTTGATTAACAAAAACAATAGGAAAAACATAAAAAATGTAAAAGTAACCAGAAGGGCGGAGATAGGAAGCGATCATTTCCTAGTATACATGGACATGAAGGTAAACATCGAAACAAACGTAGATGAAAGGAGAAGAAAAGCAAAAGAAAAAATAAAATCATACAAACTTAAGGAAGCACACTACAAGGACATCTACCAAGAAGCGCTAGAAAGAAAATTTAAAGAACAAGTAAGAACACATGCGAAGAAAGATGGAATACATTTAAAAGCACTCTACTAAACACACCAAGAGAATGCTGCGGCGCAGCTAAAATAGTAAACACAGACACAAAAGCGACAACATGCTGGACCAAGGAACTAAGAACAACAATAAAGAACAAGAAAAATAAATGGAAGACATACCTCAGCACAAAAAATGCAAAAGACTATGAAGAATATAAAGAAGCGAGAAATAAAGTGAAGATAGAAGTAAGCAAAGCGAAGGAAGAATCATGGAGAAAATTAGGGAAACAGATACAAGAAAACTTCAGAGAAAACCAAAAATTGTTCTACGGAACAATAAAACGATTGAAACAAAAGAAAGAACATAATATGATGAACATACAAGATAAAGAAGGAAACATAATAACGCAAGAAGATAAAATAATGCAAAGATGGAGGGAATACTTCGAGGAATTGATAAAAGCAGAGGAAACGACAGCAGAAGAAGACACAATAGAAGAACAAAGAGAAGAAAAGGCTGAAAGTGAGATAGAAAACATACCAATAACAGAAGTAGAAGAAGCAGTAAAGAAACTAAAAGGAGGAAAAGCGCCCGGAAAAGACAACATCACCCCGGAAATGCTAAAGTATACGGGAAAGCAAGGAACAAAATAATTAACAGAACTGATAAATGAAGCACTAAAGAGCGGAGATATACCTAAAGATTGGAGCACCGGAGTAATATTACCAATATATAAAAGGGAGACAAGAGAAAATGCGATAACTACAGGGGTATAACGCTAATAACCATAGCGCGGAAAATAAAGACGAGAATAATAGAAAAGCGAGTAAGACAACAACTAGAAGAAACGATAGAAGACACCCAAAGCGGATTCAGAAGGGGCAGAAGCACGCACGATCTTATATTCACAATAAGACAAGTAAGCGAAATAATGGTAAATAAGAAAAGATTCATCCATATATGCTTCATAGACCTAGAAAAGAACTTCGATGGGGTAAAAAGAGAAGATATATGGAAGGAACTGAAAAATAGAGGAATTGACACAAAAACAATAGAGCTCATAAAACAACGTACAAAAATTAAAAAAACACAGTAAGAACGAATAACGATCTGATTCTTCGTTAATTCTTCGTAAATAGATAATAAAATATAACATTTATCAATTGGCAGATCTGATTTTTATTAAATACGGTTTAGAATTAATTTATTGTGTCCATTCTCTTCCACTGTAACACTCTGTATATTGAAGTTATAAACAATTCTTAATTGAACCATGGTACAATACATAATGACCTTAATGTAATATAATATTTCATTTTATAACAAAATTGGAATGATAAACAAAACATCTTTATATTGTAATATTGTTTTTTTTTTCTTTTTGTGAGGCTTTCATCCTCAAAGAGGGGATTTTGAAGACAAAATGTACATTAATTATATTAATTAATTATTATACTTATTCGAGAAAGTTTAATGCGACGTAATAATATATTACAATTTTAATTAATGCTAAGCACTTCACCATCACCGTCATAATTAAATTAATAGTAATCTCTAAAACTTTGTAAACGATTCGCTTAAACTTCAGTGAACTAATGTCCTTGAATTGTTGGAGGTCGCGGTTATCTTCCGTTCCTGATGCCTGGCAGGGGACACTTTGTGCGTGGCCGGAAGTGGCGGTTAGTCGACCGGTAAATGATGGTCCTGGCGGGAGTCGAACCCGTTCATTTGCGGGCGGTTCCCACAGGAAACGCTTCGCAGAGTTTGCCGTTTGTCCTTGCGCGGCAAAACGGAAATGAATTATCAACTTGGGGTGCTCGGCTAAGTGCATTCCAAAGATAAATTAGTCATGGAACAGTTAATCCTACAGATATGTGATATTAACTAAACTTAAATTCACAACAAAAAAAACATTGTGAACGCATAATAATATGAAACACATAAATTGAAAGTTAAATAATTACGTTTGCGAAGCATAATGACTAAAATCAATTTCAGTCATTATGCATATTATTATTATTGTTATATTGTGATTATTGATGAAATTATATTCAAATGCAAAATCTCAAGAATGGATTGATTCCAATTGTTTTTAAATGTTTAGATTTTCCACAATTTTTGTATAAAAATCTGTAACTTTAAATTGTTGATTTATTTCGGGTCCTTCAACTTAAGCCTATATTTTTTCTTAAATTCCCTCAATGATTTTATACATATAGATAGGTATTCTACATAATTAGGCACTCCTTTTTAAGTGTTCAAAAAAACCTTAAAATCCCCACAAAATGCTTCAAATTTCAATAATAAACGTCGAAATCTGTCAAATTCAAAGCTATAACTAAGAAAACCTGTAAATTTTTCAGCTGTTACAACCCGAATCCCTCATTTGTTATATATCAAATGTGAAAATGGAAAAATCTGTCATATTTCTGTCTGAAACAAATAGAATCTGTCGAATGTTTAACTTAAACTGTCCAAATTTGTCAAACTTTCAACTGAAGTAGTCAAAATCTGTCAAATTTTTAATTGCAAAGATTGGTTTTTCTTACATTTTCTAGTTAGTCCGTCTAAATCTTTCAAATTTTTACTTGCAAAAATCCAAATCTATAACTTTTTGAATTGCAGGTGTCATATTTTGTAAAATGTTCAATTACAACTGTCAATATCTGTCAAATATTTAATTACTACTGCCCAAATCAATCACACTTCCTATTGCAACTAGCAAAATCTGTCATATTTTAAATTTTAAATATACAAATCTGTCAAATGTTTAATTGCAACTATACAAATATCTCAAATTTTCAATTGGCACCGTAAAAATCTGACTAGTCTTCAATAGGGTCTTCCGCGACTTTTCAAAAACTTTGAAACTGAACTCTAGACACATTAAAAACATCCTTGGCACTAATTTTTGTGCTGAGACAAATCGTTGTAATTAGCAAACACGATTTTAAAATTAACGGCGTTTGAAAAAGTCCCAAAAGCCCGCCATGTTGCTGTGACGTCACAACGCACGTGGCGCTCAGCTGTAGCATTGCTTACAATGGAGCGACAGAAAGAAAACGTCGGTTTTACGAAAAAAGGGACGAATAAGTATTGCATTGTGCCTGGATGTGATAGCAGCAGTAAATGCGAACCAAATAAGTTGTTTATAAACGTCCCAACAGGGGAATATACGGAAAAGGGGGTTACAACAAGTCCGAAGTGATTCCGCGAGTGTCACTTTGACGTCTCACTATTTTTGTGAAGACCATTTTAATGTAAGTACATAATTTTTCAATAAATTATCGACGAAATTCGATAAATATATATAATTAACTATCATCATTAGTAATGGGTATTCAAGGGGATTTCCGATTATATATATACATTAGTAATAACATAACCTCAAAATAGTTTTGTGGGTTCCATTCTAAAACAATACCTTCCATATCATTATTACTTTTTTAAAGTACTGTGAGATTTTGTACAATATGTTCTTACACAAACGTTTAGTTAAAACTAAAAAACATGTTGAAACAATATTTGTAGCAAACTGTTGATTTTATAAATTTGATTAGATGATTAATAATTACAAATTTTGAAATCAGCGTTACCAATTCGTATGAGATGTAGGATATATTGCAAAGTTTAAACAGTATTTTATTTGTTCTTACAGCTGGAAGAGGATTTGGAAAATTATATGCGACTCCACGCGTTTCGGCTACGTTGAAAAATTCACTTTTTGAGAAAAAGTCGGGAACCATTAACACGTGAACTTCTATCAGATTATCTGGCTGTCCCTTTACTAACCCATCAGAACTTATTTTATGTCAGACTGGATTCTAAGTCGTATTAATCCACGATTCCTATCCCTTATGCACTGACTCCCGATCGCCAACATGCGCAAAGACGTCACAGTGCCGCTCGGCCAACAGCGTTTCGTCGGTCACGTGACAAAATGTGTAAGTTTTACGATATTGTATGTTGTTTGTTGATAAGTTACAATGAACACCAAACCTTTTCTCTATGGGATGTTTAATTACAGGTTATAAACTTTACGTTAAGACACAAAAAGGTTTTTTTTTTTTTTTCAGGAAACCCTATTGGTTATGTCAAAATTGTCATATTTTTGACTGTAACAGCCAATATCCGTGAGGTTTTTTTCACCAGCTATGAAACTCCGTACAATTTCTAACTGTTACTGCCAAAATCTGTCATATTCCGTAAAATTAAAAGTTCCAGGTTGGAAAACTTGTCACATTTTGAACAAACAATTGGTGATATTTTCAATTATAATTGTCAAAATTAGTTACACTTTCTTCTGTAAATATCAAAATGTGTCATATTTTCAACGTCACTCAATTTTTCTCATCTTTTCAACTATAACTGTAAAGATTTGTTATATATTTTCATCTGTAACTGTCAATATTTCACATATATTCAACTGTAATTGTCGAAATTTGTCATATTTTCAACTGTAACTGTTTAAACTGTCAATATTTCTTCTATTTTCAATTGTAATTGCAAAAATCTATGAAGATTTGATCATCAGGTTTTAATATTTCACATATATTCAACTGTAATTGTCGAAATTTGTCTTATTTTCAACTGTAACTGTTTAAACTGTCAATATTTCTTCTGTTTTCAACTGTAATTGCTAAAATCTATGAAGACTTGATCATCAGGTTTTAATATTTCACATATATTCAACTGTAATTGTCGAAATTTGTCATATTTTCAACTGTAACTGTTTAAACTGTCAATATTTCTTCTATTTTCAACTGTAATTGCTAAAATCTATGAAGATGTGATCATCAGGTTTTAATATTTCACATATATTCAACTGTAATTATCAAAATTTGTCATATTTTCAACTGTAACTGTTTAAACTGTCAATATTTCTTCTATTTTCAACTGTAATTGCCTAAATCTATGAAGATTTGATCATCAGGTTTTAATATTTCACATATATTCAACTGTAATTGTCGAAATTTGTCATATTTTCAACTGTAACTGTTTAAACTGTCAATGTTTCTTTTATTTTCAACTGTAATTGCTAAAATCTATAAAGATTTGATCATCAGGTTTTAATATTTCACATATATTCAACTGTAATTGTCGAAATTTGTCATATTTTCAACTGTAACTGTTTAAACTGTCAATGTTTCTTTTATTTTCAACTGTAATTGCTAAAATCTATCAAGATTTGATCCACAGGTTTTAATATTTCACATATATTCAACTGTAATTATCAAAATTTGTCATATTTTCAACTGTAACTGTTTAAACTGTCAATATTTCTTCTATTTTCAACTGTAATTGCCTAAATCTATGAAGATTTGATCATCAGGTTTTAATATTTCACATATATTCAACTGTAATTGTCGAAATTTGTCATATTTTCAACTGTAACTGTTTAAACTGTCAATGTTTCTTCTATTTTCAACTGTAATTGCTAAAATCTATAAAGATTTGATCATCAGGTTTTAATATTTCACATATATTCAACTGTAATTGTCGAAATTTGTCATATTTTCAACTGTAACTGTTTAAACTGTCTATATTTCTTCTATTTTCAACTGTAATTGCTAAAATCTATGAAGATTTGATCATCAGGTTTAAATATTTCACATAAATTCAACTGTAATTGTCGAAATTTGTCATATTTTCAACTGTAACTGTTCAAACTGTCAATATTTCTTCTATTTTCAACTGTAATTGCTAAAATCTATAAATATTTGATCATCAGGTTTTAATATTTCACATATATTCAACTGTAATTGTCGAAATTTGTCATATTTTCAACTATAACTATCTAAACTGTCAATATTTCTTCTATTTTCAACTGTTATTGCTAAAATCTATGAAGATTTGATCATCAGGTTTTAATATTTCACATATATTCAACTGTAATTGTCGAAATTTGTCAGATTTTCAACTGTAACTGTTCAAACTGTCAATATCTTTTCTATTTTCAACTTTAATTGCTAAAATCTATGAAGATTGGATCATCAGGCTTTATGACTCTAAATTTTTAAACTCTCACGAAATATGACACTTGAACTCGTCGAATTTCTTACAGCGTAATTCATAAAAAAATAAAGTGGTACTATGTTTTGATATAAATTTCCAAATTAAGTTCCTTAAGCCGGAATTCTAGTCAAAAGTTTTGTTGAAAATTTCAAAATACATCATAACTAATAGAATATTCAAAAAAATCACGAAATGTTTATACACTTTCAGATATTAAATTTGAAGTTCTTTAAGATACCTATTCATTTTTTTTACACAATTCACAAAATAATGCAATTTTTGTCACCATGTAAAGTATTCAGTGTTTTTTTTTTAAGTAATATTATAATATAGCATAAATTTGCAAATTTTAAACATTGAAATCCAATGTTCACCAGTTTTAGAGAAACGTTATAAAAACTATATAAAATTTTCTTTAAAACTCAAGAACAGAACTCAATAAATGCTAATAATAATGCTGTATTTTGGTAGAAATTTCAAAATTAGATTCTTTAATCTGGAATTCTGGTCAAAAGTTTTAATGAAAATTGAAAATAACTTATTCAAGCAATGCCTTAATAATATGGCATAAATGAAACAATAAAATTTAATGTACACAAGTTTATTAATTATTTATTAATTATTATTAATTATTAATTTATTTATTATTAATTAATTATTTATGATGTATTTTGAAATTTCCAAAAGAATTTTTGACCAGGATTCCAGCTTAAAGAAGAAAATTTGGAAATTGATACCTAAATATAGTATTACTGTTAAATTTTTTATGCATTATTTTGAATATTTGTACAGACTACTCCCCTACTATAACTAAAACTTGTGAACATTGGATTTTAATGTTTGATATTTGCAAATTTAGGCTATATTATAGTATTACTTATAAAAAAAATAATCTCAATATTTTAAGTAGTGATAAAAATTGCATTATTTTGTGAATTATATAAAGAAAAAAAAATAGAATAGGTATCTTAATGAACTTCAAATTTATTATCTGAAAATGTATAAACATTTCATGGAATTTTTTGAATATCATGTTATTTATGACCAGAACTCTAACTTATGGAACATTATTTGGAAATTTATACCACAATATAGTATTACTATTATATTTTTTATGCATTATTTTGAATTTTTGTACAGACGACTCCCCAACTATTTTTATATGTCCAAAAGTTGTTACAAAATTGCAATGTTTATTATTTTGCAAATCTGTTAATTATTGTGAAGTTTTGTTTACCATTCAATTTAAGTGCATTACTTTGTAATTTTTTTTAAATCACTATGAAATGTTTGAAAATGTTTGCTCAAAAAATCGACATCCAAAATTTGTATACAAAATTACTATGTTTATTTTTCTGTATTAAAACTGTTAATTATTGTAAAATTTTGATAACGATTTAATGTAAGTGCCTTATTTTGATTCTTTGTTTTAAATCATAATGACATATTTAAAATTGGTTTGTGTTGCAAAAAAAAATCACTAAAAATGTACTCAACATTTAATTCGAAGTTTTCCTTGCAAATGTTTATCTTACTTTGGACATTTAATGGAATTCAACACTCAAAAAAAATCTTTTTAATGCACATAATTGAATCGTTTATTTCACCTAGTGATAGGACTTGCTTTCTTTTGTCAAGCGTTCATTTTATTTCATATTGAATTAGTGTAGTGTTTGTTTTGTTATGAATTATCTAAATATTTAATATTATAATAAATATTAATTAAAATTAATATTCTTTGCCTGCCATCTAATTTATTTTGATCCCACTTTTTGACCCTGAGAAAAGAGAAAAACAAAATAATAAAATTCATAAGCTATAAACAAAGAAGTGAGGTTATACAATATTAAATTCATAGTATTTCATTTGTAATTGTAAATTATAAATTGGCGCCCAACAACAACAGAAGTAAGTAACAATTTTATAATTCTTAATTATGAATAATATTTATTAAAACAATTTTGAATAAATATAACTGGTAATTGTGGATAAAACCTTGTAACGGTTCGAACCCAGGTGTTGTACAAATTCTCATAATTTGTAATATTTATTATTCATTGCATTTATTTAACTGCAATTCATCTTTAAATGCAATTGGATGCATTTGATTTCTTTAACTGCTTATTACATGAATTCTTATAATTCAAGTAATTGATTTGGCTCGTGATTTACAAATTCTCGTAATTTGTAATATTGATTTGGCTCGTGATTTAGTGGTAGTACTCTACGTTATGTTTGATTTTTAAATCAAAATCGTGATAACTCAGTTTGGTTCGTTTTATGGGTAATGTGACTGTTAGTAATTTTTGTTAGCAAGTAAAACACAGATACATGGATTTTATATGATTTATTCATTTTAAAAGGTAATGCAAGCGACAGGTAAATAAAAGACAATTTTGTTACTCTAATTGGACGTTATTTATTTAGTTATATTTATTTAAATTTTGGAATAGATTTGTTTAATAATTATTGAAAACTTATTATATTCTTTGAATTTGAACGATTTATTTTATTTTGAAAACAGAGTAACTTATTAACACTACGGTTGGAATTACAAAGTGTTACTTAGCGACTTCATGCACCACAATCTTCAAATTGTGCCGAGAAGGATATCTGATACATGTCATCACTGCATAGAAATTCATTAGCACGGTGCCTACCAATGTATTTCAACGCCACCTTGTGGATAGGAACGAATCACATAACTTCACATTAAAGTACTTCAAGCGATTCGAGTGCTGCAAGCACCCAATGTGTCCTCATTCGGAGATATTGCTAGTATTCGCGTTTACCAACACTACCATCCATGTGATCGTAAAAACTTTAATAGGTATTGTTATTCAAAATTGATTATATATTAGTATGATAAAGCTCTATTCTACTTCTACTTTTCTATCTATTTAAGCACATACAAATATTCGTTTCATTCATTCATAATTCTGAGATTTCGTGAATATCGGAGGGCTGAGCAAGTTTAATTATACGATTTAATTACAAATATTATTGAATTATTTATATCGAAATTATTAAGTTATGTTCCCCTGACGCAACTTTTTATTTAACTACCGATTGATTAATGAGGCCACACTGTTTATCAAATGTTTGCGACGAGAAAAGGAAGGCATATTACAATATTCTCCTGTCAGTACGAAAATATTGTCAGGACAAGGTATAAAATGCAGTCAGGGTCAACTCCGCAGTGGCGTGAGGCTCCCTACATTTCGTACCCTTATTAAACTTCGTTCATTACCAGCGGCAAGGCGCGGTAATATCACTAGATAGGTTACATTATTATGGATAAATTACTTTAGAATTGTTAGTGTGAAAAGATGTTTGATCAAATGTTTTGCGACGGCGGAAAGGAAGGCATGTTACAATATTCTCCTGTCAGTACGAAAATATTGTCAGGACAAGGTATAAAATGCAGTAAGGGTCAACTCCGCAGTGGCGTGAGGCTCCCTACATTTCGTACCCTTATTAAACTTCGTTCATTACCAGCGGCAAGGCGCGGTAATATCACTAGATAGGTTACATTATTATGGATAAATTACTTTAGAATTGTTAGTGTGAAAAGATGTTTGATCAAATGTTTTGCGACGGCGGAAAGGAAGGCATGTTACAATATTCTCCTGTCAGTACGAAAATATTGTCAGGACAAGGTATAAAATGCAGTAAGGGTCAACTCCGCAGTGGCGTGAGGCTCCCTACATTTCATACCCTTATTAAACTTCGTTCATTACCAGCGGCAAGGCGCGGTAATATCACTAGATAGGTTACATTATTAGTATGGAATTGACTTTGGAATTGTTAGTGTGAATTACATTTGATAAACTTGTGTTATATATTCACCTGAGGAATTAATGTTTAAAGTATATGAGTCGTCGTCGGACAGCGTGACGTTCTGTCTCGATCGGTACATCTAACTGGCTCCGTTTGAGTTCCGCACTTCTATTTATACTGGCATACTGGTCCCCCACTTTTTACTCTTCTTCCCCCGTCCTATGATAATTCTGCTTACCGCTGCAAATTGACGCCTTCCCATACGCGTCACCGAATTACGCAATCGCCGTTTCGAGTTCCCGTCGTATTCCCACGACCTATTTCTCTGTGTCATCATTTTGATCGTGTGCTTATTTACATTTGCCCAAAACTACGAAGTCAGCAAAATGAATGTACTCGCTTGGGAAACGCGGCGTCGGCCGCGGCCTGCTATGATATTTACGCAGTTTTGTTCAGACTCGTAAAATTATGGGTTTTAATATTATTAGGTTCTTACAACCTTAAACTTAAAATACTCATTATTATTATCATTACTTATTGTAGTATCGTATATGAGTCGTATCAGTGAACTCTGTGTAGTAATAAAATTGTTGCATTCTTCAGAGCCATTATATTTATTTTGTTGGGACCGTTGAACCATTAAAATAGCTTTTGTAGATTTCATAAGTTATCATAGCATAAAATTTCTCAAGATTTTGTACTACCATGTTAGATATTTGTATGTACATGATACGTTGCAAATTCAATAACGGCAATTAATCTTGAACCGAGCTTTGCTGTAACCCACACTAATTTGTATTCCCAAACTGCATATTAATTTAACACGAGACCGCTTCTGGAGGAAATGGTGCAGCATGCACATCTTCATTTGGGCACAGAAACGGGTAAACGATAATGTAATTGATTTGCAAATAACACCACACACTCCAAATTTAAGGCACACAATGGCTCTGAACCACAACAATACTTCAATTACTTTCGAGTGAGCGTTCGAAGGCAAAGCTTGATTTAGTAAGGCCA
Organism: Othius punctulatus; assembly: GCA_951805005.1. Lineage (NCBI taxonomy): Eukaryota > Metazoa > Arthropoda > Insecta > Coleoptera > Staphylinidae > Othius > Othius punctulatus. The sequence goes on along the minus strand of OX638140.1, from coordinate 2,020,197 downwards.
ATTAAAGTAATTTACCGCTGTTTGCATGCACACTAATTAATTTCGCAAAGTCGTCTCGATAACTATGTAGACTCCGAGTACTGACACTGTTTCAGAGCGAACAATGTGGAAATTAAGAGTGGTGCAATTGCGGCCGAGATGAAAAGTTGTCACACGTTGAAAACTGTTGCACATCAGTAAGATGCAGGACCCACTGTAAGGAGACATATTAATAAATTAACCATGGTTAAAGAGGACGATTAATAATTATATTTATGATTGCTTTTAAATTGTTTTTCAAACCCACCTTCAATTTTAATTAATTAAAATGGCCATTGGAATTGTTGATAAAACGAGTTTTCTGCAAATATCTTTGAATGTGTTAGGAATTGAGATAGGGTTGTTGAAAAATGTTTGTCTTTTAATTCCGCATGGAATTACATAAAAATATACTGGGGATCCAATTTAAAATAAGAAAAATAAAGTGCTTTAAATTTTAAAAAGTTTGACACTAAATTTTGGACACTCTGTATAATGCATATCAATAAAACTTGGTTAACACAACTGTCGGGCCTTATTTAATGAGTACCTTGTATGGTTTTATTAACGAGGCACTATTTTTATCTCTTATTAATTTTCTTAACCAATGCTGCAAAACTGATTTTTTTCAGTTTTTATTTTTTTGTGCTAATGTCACTATACCGATTTCAATCAAATTTTATGGGTATGTAGGCATCTATAAAAGGCACCCAAATAAGTAACAAAAAATATACCATGCAATCTAAAAATATACATCATGATGACGTCACACATTTTTGGGACACCCTGTATAATAAAAAAAAAATCCTGAAATGCACCCTAGAATTCAACTGAAGTCTGCAAAATATCAAAATCCTAACTCAATTAGTAACTGAGCTATTGAAGACGGGAGGTGAAATGATAATGATTTAATATGGATTTAGAAGTTCTAAACGTATTTGTTAATGAATATGTTTAATTTAAATAAATATATTTTAATTAAAGCTATAATTGACGGCTCATTGTTACTTTATCCAGCTAGTTCTGTATAGGTATGAAAGCAATCCTTTATAATTTTGTTTGCATGCGAGTAATTCAGCGGGCTTCAAACATTCAATTCAGCTGGGTCTATTAATAACTGCCCGTATAGAAATTTGAGCGCCTTTGGTTTTCAATCAGCAAAATCAACGCCTCTCGTGCATTGATAGCGTTCCACGGGCGTCGGTTAGCACACTGGAGGCGATTGTTCCTCGTCCATCCGAAGAACGCAATCGAACGAGGAAAAAGACGTTTCACATCGACGACTACCACAAAGGGGGATTTCCCACGGTGCGGCGCCTCCTCGATTGTTCCCTCCGTGATGAACACCTTCCCGCACTCCCAATTAAGAAGGCTTGCATGATTCGTCCGAGATTCGCAATTGTTCCAGCGCCATCTAATGGCCGGTTTCTCCTTTTCACTCTCGCCGGTTTCGCAATGTACAGCCGTAATCCCAATGAACACGCGATATATGAAAATAAGAGAAGATGAGGAGAGAGATGTGTTTTACCGAAACACAAAAGTTTTACATTTCTACACAGACAATAGAAATGAACATAACAGAAAAGGAAACATGATCCCTGATCATAGCATACGGAGAAAACGAAGACGCAAAGAAAGAGGAAAAGACAAATTTTACGAAGATATACAAAAAGAAATTGATAATGCAACAGAAAATGTTATAATAATGGGGGACCTAAATGGACGAGTAGGAAACAAAAATACAGAGATAGAAGAACTTATGGGGAAAGAAGGAGAGGAAACCAAAAATAACAATGGAGACAGAATAATCCAGCTATGTATAGAAAACAACCTAGTAATAACCAACACAAAGTTCAAACATAAAAACATACATAAGTATACGAGAACACAGCCCTCCAGAAACGAAGCATCAATAATCGACTATTTCTTAATTAACAAAAACAATTGGAAAAACATAAAACATGTCAAAGTAACCAGAAGGGCGGAGATAGGAAGCGATCATTTCCTAGTATACATGGACAAGAAGGTAAACATCGAAACAAACGTAGATAAAATGAGAAGAAAAACAAAAGAAAAGATAAAATCATACAAACTTAAGGAAGCACACTACAAAGACATCTACCAAGAAGCGCTAAAAAGAAAATTTAATGAACAAGTAAAACATGCGAAGAAAGATGGAATACATTTAAAAGCACCCTACTAAACACAGCAAGAGAATGCTGCGGCGCAGCTAAAATAGTAAACACAGACACAAAAGCGACAACATGGTGGACCAACAATCTCAGACCAACAATAAAGAACAAGAAAAATAAATGCAAGACATACCTCAGCACAAAAAATGCAAAAGACTATGAAGAATATAAAGAAGCGAAAAATAAAGTGAAGATAGAAGTAAGCAAAGCGAAGGAAGAATCGTGGAGAAAATTTGGGAAACAGGTGCAAGAAAACTTCAGAGAAAACAAAAAATTGTTCTACGAAACAATAAAACGATTCAAACGAAAGAAAGATCATAATATGATGAACATAAAAGATAAAGAAGAAAACATAATAACGCAAGAAGATAAAATAATGCAAAGATGAAGGGAATACTTCGCGGAATTAACAAAAGCAGAGGAAACGACAGCAGAAGAAGACACAATAGAAGAACAAAGAGAAGAAAAGGCTGAAAGTGAAATAGAAAACATACCAATAACAGAAGTAGAAGAAGCAGCAAAGAAACTAAAAGGAGGAAAAGCGCCCGGAAAAGACAACATCACCCCGGAAATGCTAAAGTATATGGGAAAGCAAGGAACAGAAGAATTAACAGAACCAATAAATGAAGTACTAACGAGCGGAGATATACCTAAAGATTGGAGCACAGGAGTAATATCACCAATATATAAAAAGGGAGACAAGAGAAAATGCGAGAACTACAGGGATATAACGCTAACAAGCATAGCGGGGATAATAATAACGAGAATAATAGAGAAGCGAGTAAGAGAACAACTAGAAGAAACGATAGAAGACACCCAAAGCGGATTCAGAAGGGGCAGAAGCACGCACGATCTTTTATTCACAATTAGACAACTAAGCGAACAAATGATAAATAAGAAAAGATTCATCCACATATGCTTCATAGACCTAGAAAAGGCCTTCGATGGGGTAAAAAGAGAAGATATATAGAAGGAACTGAAAAATGGAGGAATTGACACAAAAACAATAGAGCTAATAAAAACAATGTACAAAAATAATAAAAACACAGTAAGAACGAATAACGAAGAATCAAAACAAATATAGGAGTAATGCAAGGTTGTATATTAAGCCCATTCTTATTCACACTAGTACTCGACGGTGCCATAAAAGAAGCAAAGAAAAAGATGAAGAACATGAGGGTAGGATACTGGAAAATGGAAGAGACCCAGATATGTGAAATGCTCTTTGCGGATGATATGGCCATAATAGCGGAGACAGAAGAAAACCTGCAATTCAACAAAGAAGTACTGGAAAGTGAGTTAACAAGGATTAACATGAAAATAAACACAGGTAAAACCAAAACTATGGTCATAGCAAAGGAGAGCACAAACCACAGAATAATGATGCAAGGTAAACAAATAGAACAAGTGGAAAGTTTCAAATATTTACGATCAGTAATAGAAAGCAACGGGAAAATAGAGAAAGAAATAAACGATAGAATAGGCAAAACCCTAAGAATATTCAATGCACTAAAAACGTCTTTCCTAGGAAACAAAGAAATACCTAAAGAAACAAAGACCGAAATAGTGAAAAGGGTAGTGAGACCAACGTTAACCTACAGCAGCGAACTCTGGACATTAAACGAAACAGACAAATCTAGAATCAGTGCGGTAGACATGCGCTTTCTAAGAAAAATTGAAAATAAAACAAAAAAAGGCAAAATACAAAATGACATACATAGACAAAACTTACAAATAACAGACATAAATGATACAATCACAGAAGGTCAATTGAGATGGTTCGGGCATGTTTACAGTATGAACGATAACAGACAGGCAAAAAGAGTGTATGAGACAAGACCTACGGGGAAATCATATAAGGGAAGTCCAAGAAAAACCTGGAACGACAGAATCAAAGAGCAGGCAGAGAATAGAGGATTAACATGGGAAGGAATCAAACAACTCACACAAGATAGAAGAAAATGGAGAGAAACCTACATGAAGAAACAATAATAAAAGGTACTGATTTTTCGGTCTCCAATAATTGAATATACGACTAATTATATACAATAACAAACAGTGCAAGAAACCATTTACAACATGTCTCAACACGTTTGCATTCTTATAAAGTGAATAAATAGATCTTGAATTTAATATATATATATATATATATATGAATTGCAAACATACCGACTTGTCTAAGGGAAGATTGAGGGAAACGTCAGGAGTGAATTATGTGGGGCAGCTATCTCCAGTGCAATATTGTGCGTGCGCAACTTAGATGTGTGAGTGATTCACACACGCGTTAAAAACGTAAAATCTGGTAACTTGTGTTGCCTATACTCAATTGTCAATTGAACTAAAACAATTCTTCATATCTGGAGAAGACCGAGTTGATTCTACATTTGATGAACATAATTAGAGTAATTGTTTTCTTAACACAATAGGTATATACATATATATAATAAATCCTTCGATTTCTTTTAGATTTTTCTAATTTGTTAATTTTTGTCTTCTTCTGGGAAACTATTTATTCATAAAAATGAATTCGTTCATAATTTAAATTTGTGATAATCCGCTTGATCATAAATATATTATATACAGTGACTCTCCAAAAAGTCGGTATCGTATTGGGCATTTTCATTATTATTGATTTACAAAAAAAATAAAAAATGTTCTGCATTAATTTGTGCTTGTCTAAATACCGTATTAGCTTCTATCAGATGTACCGAGTAATTTTTACTTACCCAGAAAATCTCGTTTTTCAAATTGATGAAAATTGAAATAATGCTAATTTTCGGAAATCGCGCGAGATATCATTGATATATTTTTACTGCAAGTTAGTTTTAGATTACTGAAACATTTAAAGGACATGTTTTTTTGTTATCTGTAACTTTTGCAACAATTGTGTTTTTAATGTTTTTTTCATATTTATCATCACATCATTTAGGCCAATATAAATGAACACATACAGGGTTTTTGTGGAACTAAAACATTAACAAGAGGAGATTAATATTTTTGGAAGCTATCTAAATAAATATTAATTATCATTGAGAAATATTTCTCCTAAAAAGCACCTTGCATCATAAACGTAGAAACTATGCAGTGACATAGCATTTTGGTGAATAAAAATTCTAAAGAAATAATTAGTATTCCGAATTGTTTTTGCTACTGATACATGTTATACGTTTTTATCAAACCCGAAAATAAAATTTGAGATTTGGTTTTCGTAATATGAAAAAAACCTTTAAAATTTTAATTGTTGCAAAAGTTGCAGAAGACAAAAAATACTTATGAACTGTAAATAATTCAGTAATCTAAAACTTACAAGCAATAATAGAATCTCATCGATATCATGCGTGATTTAAAAAAATTGGTAGTATTTCCATTTTCATCATTTGATAAAACAAGATTTACTAGATAAATAATAATCACTCGGTATATCTGATGGTAGTTAATAAGGTTTTTAAACAAGCACAAATTAATGTCGTGAAAAAGTTTTTAACAGCAAAAATAACATTGGTGAATTATTTTAGGATCAACTATTGCTGTTGAAATGAAACACAAATGAAGCTGCAAGTAGTTAAATGTATTAAATTTTAGTACATTACTTTCACATTGCTATTATTGTTAGATTCTACTAACTCAATACAACTATCGCCATTTAATTATCGGTAGTAATAACCCAATAGTAAGGTACAGTTTAGTTAAGTTCAATTAGAGTTTTCGAAAGCACATTGCTTTGCAACGACCCGACGCCGAAAACGGAGGGTTTTTAAGTGAAAACTATCCATGGGTAGTAATCAGTCTAATGTTATTTTGATTGGATATTGTTGCACACGTGACTTCAGATACACGAATTTGTTTGGATATATACTTCAGCAAACACCTCTTAGCAAATTTCATAAACATTTGTTTATCTACAAGTGAAATAAAATGTTCTTGAATCGCTAGTGAATTAATATTTATTTATATAACAAGTGAACTAAGGGAATGTTTTTGAAAACATCCTTAGCTCACGTGTTTCATACAATATTTTATTCAATTTTGTCGAAATACGTTTAGTAGTTACAGTTTTAATTTTTATAATATCAAGTCGGTGAAAAGTCAAACATTTATTGTTACATCAAAATTTAAAAAGGCCGATTGTAATCTTTTTGATTACTTTTTGATCAGAAGGGGAATTTTGAAACATGCCCGCAACGGTACAATGAAATAGTAGACAACAGTACTTTACTTCGGAGTAGGAAAAACGTAATTATTTCAAAGCCTGAAGAACTACTTATTTTTATTGTTAAATATGGAGACGAAGAGTTTTTCGAAATCCAATAGTTGCTATTCTAATTATTCTCGCCGTATCGGTTTCAATAAGTTGTGAAAGATCAGTAAACTTAAACTGATTATATCTTATTTAAGAGCTTCATTGGCCCATCAAGATTATCAGATCTTGCTATTTTGAGTGAAGAACGAGAAAAAACAGAAAAAAAAAAATTTTGCTCATACTGTGCGAGCAAACATTATTATCATCAACGTTTGCTTTGCAAAGCCATACAGCTTAGCTTAAAATTCATCAGTTTGGCACGTCATGTGTTAGACACAATTTTATCCAATATTTGGTTAGATATATCGTCCCCTTATAATTGTGATCTAAACCGTACCCTACGTTTTTCAGCCCAAGCCCTCTTGGATAAAAATAATTTTTGGTCGCACGGTATAATCGATCAATTAGCATATATAAACGCACGTAAAGTACATTTTTAGATATTTACTATTTGTACTTGTTCTAATGTCCCTGGTATTGCCGTAAGCCTTACATTGCAAATTTTATGTTGGGATTAATAAAAGATATAATCCTTCGTGTTTGATTTATTGATGTAATTTGACAAGGGCGCACATTTTTGCTATGCCATGGGTAAAACTATAAAATTTGTTTTACTCTATTATTTGTTGGCATTGTATAGCACAATAATTGATTTCCATTTTTTGTAGTTGCAGCAAAAATTAAGTACTAATTTAGCCGTTGTGAAGAACTTTGTTTTGGAAGAACCAAATTTTACATTAATTATAAATTGAGTGGTTGTGAATGTAGTTTAACCATACCAAATTTACAACTAATAATCTAATAAAATTGCCAGTGCAAAATGAGACAATTAATAGCCACTAATTTATTCAGGTTGAGTGGTATGTCGGAGGATAATTTCGTAAACTATTTTTGTTATACCTAAAATTAAACTTAAAATTTGATGTAGTGGTGTTGACAATAGAGACACAAGAGTATAGAGCATTAAATCTTGTCAAATCAATCGTCGCTAATGTTAAAGTCGTGTGATCGATTGTTTATATCATTACTTAAATATTTCGTGACATTTTATAGTTATGCAACACAATTAACATGATATTTTCCGTAGTTCTGTTTGGTGAATGATGCAAGATGCTCAGGCCTTCCCCTTGCAAGCGCACGCATCATTTACTAATGGCCCCCGGCAATGTAACATGATACCCGGTTTAGACGCCGCACGACGTTTAGACAAATATGTCGCCTACGTATGATTTCATAATATTCACTTCTTCGTTTTAGAGAAGATGTTGAGTGAAATGCCAGAGCATCGACCATATAATTTTGAACACGTGTAGCGACTGCAAGGAAGTGCTTAAACGAGGACCTCCCGTTGTTTAGATGCACTTTATCAGCGAGCTTCTGAGCCACTAAGCATCTCACACGAGGCTAGGCACTGCGGCAATTTACCGGTCTCCCATCTTGCAATTTCCGTGGGCCATATCCCACCCACGACATCCCACCCCCACGGTCTTAAGTTATTATCAGATATACCCCGGTGCAATTTTCAGCGACTCTCCGGGACACCATCGGCCCCATCGGACCCGGTCCTAAATAAGCGCAAAAAGGTTAATTGAATCGCGTGCAGTTTTCGGAAATATCGCACGGGTAGATTGCCTGGCCATAAATCTTACCTGTCACAACGTACACGAATAAAGTGTACGTTGTATTATCCTAGGGGGCCGCGCGCAAACCTCCTATATGGATTTTGTGTCAGGAAAACGCGCCGGAGGCACTTGCGGTTTTTTCCTCGGCTGCTGTTTCGTTTATTCGCCTCTTTCTTCGGCGGGGGCGAAAAAGAGGACTGCGTGGTGCCTAATGGCAGTTTTTGCAAGGCTGGGATTCAAGAGCCAGACGTGTGACATGTAATCAACACCGGTACTAATTAAACTGGAACGTGGCTTGACGACATTATTTAATCCATTAATAATGTGAACCGAAATTAGAAACTAAAATAAAAAACTTTCGGTCGCAAAACAAACATGGTTCATAACGATGATTCTAAGTGTAGATAAGGAAGTATAGAAGGGTAGATGAGGGATCAGGTTTTAGCGAAATTATTCTTCATTTTTTACGTGTCAAAAGTTTCTCTCCACATCCACACTTTTAATCGGTGCATATTTAAATTTGGGAACAATTGTAACATTTATCATCAAATCTTCCACGAAATGTCCTTTTAAAACTGTTAATATTTTTTGTAACTCGCCAAACCCTTCATTTTTTGACAAAATTGCATCACATTTTTTTTAATAATCTCTCCTATAGATCCCCGTAAGTTTGAAACGTCGTTCCTAAAATCTTCAACTATTTGAACCGCATCTACCAAAGTTGTGTCCTTTGCTTGGAGTTTATCCATCGCTTTGCTTACGAAACCGTAGTTGGTTTTTAGGAATGCTAAATGTTGTACAACCCTCCTATCTTTAAAAACTTTGTGGCATTCTTTAATTGCCTCTGACACATTTTCGGGAAACTCTAACACAAATTCCTTAAATGAATCGAAATGGTCGGCATAATAGCAGGCAGCATCTAGCCACGTACCCCATCTAGTTATACCCGGTGCCGAAGGAAGATCTACATTTGGCATTCTTTCCCTAATTATTTCAACCCTCAGTGGAGCTTTTAGAAAAAAATTCTTCCCAGTTTTTATCAAATCATTGACCAGGGGAAATTGCAGTCTAATCGTTTCAGCAACTCGAATAAAACCATATGCCAAACAGGTGCATTGCATTAATTGCTCATAAAATACTTTTAAATTAGAATATGCCTTCAACATATATGCAGCGGCATCAGAAAGCATCAATAATAATTTGCCATTTGGTACGGGTTTTGGCAAAAAAAATGTGTTAATCCATCGTGAACGAATTTGGCAACGGTATTGCCATTTGTTTTTTCTAACTGCTTGGAACTAATTAAAAATGCATTGGTGGAGTCTTCGTTTAATATTCCATTCATTAAATGGGCGATGTACCGACCACATGAATCAGTAATTTCATCTACACAGAACCATATGTAATTGTTGCCAATTATCTTTTTTATATCCTCAATAGTGTGTTTATATACTTGCTCGACATAGTTTTTGCGAATGGTTGATTCGGCAGGAATATGTCTACCGGGATATTTTTGTAAAAAAAGATTTAAACATACTATTATCTAGTTCTTTTAACGCTATGTTCGAAGATACCATCGTATTGTATAAATCAAAGTAAAATTCCTTTTCATTATGTGTAGAAGAACTCGCAAAAGACTCGGAAATAGTTTGATGGGTACTCAGGGTACTGCTTGCAGATTTGTATTTTTTTTAATTTTCCAGGCGAACTGTTGTTTTGATATGTTGTGTTATGTTAATTTTTTCTCGCATTTCATCTGCAACATAATACATGCTTATACCTAGTTAAATAGCAGCACAAAATGAAACTTACCGGTTTGATACAAATCCTGCAAATTAATTTGCCGTTCTCATATCTTAATTCAGAATGTCCACGTATCCATTCATCGACGGAAGGTTTTACTTTCGGCATTTTATACAAGAAAACTTATAAACACGTAATACACACAAGGCACAAGCACAACGCACTAAAGATTGAGATAAATTGAACTGAATTGATAGCACACTTGCCTCAGATGCGTTTTGTGCACGTAAAAATAGGGTAATCCCCGAAATAATCAAGCTTTGTTTCCCAAATATCACGTACACAAGCTCGGTCTGTTGATGATTTTGTGATAACCAAGCACTCTACACGTAACGGAGTAATATTAATACTGAATTCTCGTTACAATAATGTGCAAGAAAATATATTCCTAGCTAATATAAATAATATGCTATAAAATTGAGAAACAAGCAAATAAGCACAAAACATAAGGAAATATGCATAAAAAATGCATTGAAGCAATTATAAGCTTAAAAACTGAAAATATGCATAAAAGCACACAAAAAAAAGCCAAATTACTTCATTTGCTAAAATTCGTATAGATTCGAGGGCATTCTGGTCTGCTATTAAAACTGATGTATAGCATAATACCTAGAAATGCGCGCCTTGGATATTAGATATATCACACCATACATCCTGAAAATAGGTAATGGTTGTGCTATCATAATCAAGGAAACAATTGAACATAACCAAGAGACGGGATATAAAACAGATTAATTTCAAGCTGCTTCTGTAAATGTTAAAACAAAAACATACAATATCACTGCATCTGCAATTTACTGTCCGCCTAGACTGCTCGTTCGTTGTGGTTTGATTAGCTTTTTGCAATTTTTCATAAAAATAAATATAGTAAAATTTTTGTATTTATAATAAGAATTTCATAATTTCTAATGAACATTTTATAATCTCTTATGAAAAGTATGTAATTTCCACCTAAGTTTATTTTCATCAAATTTTCTACAAATAACTATAAACATTTTAACAACTCGATACAAATTATGGAAATGCCAATGACATTTTGCAATTTATAATGAAATTTTGGCAATTTACAATAAAATGTTCATGATCGCTGCGGAAATGTTGTAATTTATAATACGAATGTTGAATATTTTACATTTTACATTGAAATTTATCAATTAGCAATAAAATTTTCATAAAGTTATTGCAATTTTGTAATTTAGAATGATGAATGATGAAAGTGACAACGAAAATTACATAATTTTAATAAAACTTATTTATTTGTTTATTTACTTATGTACTTATTTATTATTGTATTTGTTATGTGTAGTGTTATTGTGAACTTATTTATACCTTATGATTGTTTTCTAATTCCATTGAAATATTGTATTCATAATAAAAACTTTGCAATTTTCACTACAATGTTCCAATTTATATTCAACATTTACAAATTCTAAACCTTTTGAAACTTATAATTAATTCTCCATAATTTCTATTGAAACACTGAAATCCATCATCAAAATTTCGTAACATTCATCATAATGCTATTACTATTTATGGGATTTCCGAAGAAATTTTTGTAATGTGTAGTTAAAATGCGAAAATTTCATTGTTCTTGTTGAATTAAAAAAAAAATTGCCAACATTTTACACCATCCATTTTATTTTTTACGAATTTCTATGAAATAGATAATACATTTGCCAGGAATATGATTTATGGGGAAAGACGTTATAAATTCCAATGAATAAACTCGCAGATTTCATTGATCTTTACAATTTATGAAATGTCTAGTAATTATATTAAAACATTCTAATGAAAATTTTGTAATTTCCAATTCATTGCAGTTTACAAGCGAGATATTTCAATGAGAATTTTATGGTTTGGTGAACTTGCAATTTGTAATAAAACATCAAAATTTGTTATTTGCAACGAAAACTTCATAATTTCCCTTTGTAATTTTGTACATAATTTTGTATTTTGCATTAATATTTTTGCAAATTTCTGTTAGAATATTAATAACTTAGTGAGTTATATGATTTAAGCATAAAGTTTTTATAATTTATACTAAAAATTTCAAATTTTAATTTAACATTGAAATTTATAATTAATATTTTCGTATTTACTATAAGAATTTTATAATTTCCAACTAAATTCTATCAATTATCATGATAACTTTGTTATTTAATTTGAGTTTCGGAATTTATAATATACATTTTTTACTTTCATGAAAAAAATCAAATCAAGTTTCAAGTTCACTTTCATTCAGTAAGTTTTTATTTTATTTTTTATGTGTATATTATGCAGGTTCTCCCGCTAGTAAATATTATTATTATAATTTTTAATATAAATTGTATAATGCAAATGACGATTTTGTGTTTTGATTAATATTTTACAATTTAAATTATAATTTGTAATGTAATATTTGTAAAAGTAATAATGATGAAAATTACATTTCAATTTTTTTAATTACTAATTTTTTTCTTTCATGTTCCATAAATTTTCTGCAAATGACTCTGAACATTTTAACAACTTTGTGAGGGATATGCTTTCTTAATAAAACTCCAATAATTTAAAAAAAAAGCTGGATCTAATAAAACTTTGTAATTTTAATGAAGATTTTATAAATTTCAATAAAATTTTCGTAGTCAAAGCATGACTAATTTTAATTACCTAATATTTTTCATATTTTATTTAATATGATTGAAAGTAGTACCTCGTCTGTATTAATAAATAAAAAAGTATTATGAAAAACTTACGGTATTAAATTTCATATTGATTTTTTCTTTATGGAGAGTACTTTCTCTTATTTATGTAATCTTTTTATTTGATGTTCTTCACCCAACTAGTTTCAGCTTTTACACGCCATCCTCAGAGGTGTTATGTTTTTAAAAACAATATATTCAATTTTAAATTATTTATTGTAAAGTATTTTTGATATTTATATATTTGTCAAATTTTGAAGTATGATTATTATTTTGATTATATGGTATTATTGCAATTTTATGTGAATGCAAAATGGGCCGATAAAAGTTTGTTCCCGAGCCGCTTGTATGTTGCCCATCCGCCCCTAGCCATCTATGAGCAGTAATTGTAAGTTATGTATTAAAAATATAAAGTAATGTTCAAGCATATGCAACCAAATACATAGATTAGACAATAAAGTTAACTATAACACTTCATATTAAATATTAGTTTATGTGTGCATTCATACTACTTAAAATAAATATGTAAAGCACGAAAGCTAATTGACATTTGTCATAAAATTACATAGTACGTGAAGACATTCCAAATCGACAGTGCTTTAGAGTGACACAATTACAAAGCCAATCTGCAATGTGTACACCATCGAATAATTCATTGAATTTCCATAAGATTACCACTTATAATTAGGGGAATATAAACATATACGCAAAGTGGGAATAGGGGATGCTTCAGGGAGGTATTTACCTCATAAATATAATGCGTGTATATACATCTTGCATATACTAGCAAATTTTAATCCCCAATAAATTCAACATGTGTGGATATTATGGCCATCTATCAGCAGTAATTGTAAGTTAAGTATTAAAAATATAAAGTAATGTTCAAGCATATGCAACCAAATACATAGATTATACAATAAAGTTAACCATAACACTCAACATTAAATATTATTTTATGTTTGCATTCATACTACTTAAAATAAATATGTAAAGCACGAAAGCTAATTGACATTAGTCATAAAATTACGTAGTACGTGAAGACATTCCAATTCGAGATATACGACATATGCAACCCAATATACACAATTTCAAAGCAAATCTACAATGCGTATAGCAGTGCATAGCTAGTTTTTTTTTTAAGATCCATCAACATCCCAATTATTGTCAAAAGTACAGTGGTGGTCATACAATATCTCGTCGAAGATTCTTTAATTTATTTACTGGTGTAAATCAGGTCAACAGATACTTCAATATAATATGTCAAAGTGACAATTAATATTTTAATACGTCACGTTTCATATGGAATCTATCAGTGTTATTCATAAAAAATTAAACCGTGGTTTAACGGTGGTTTAATCTCAATAACCCTTGGTAACCTTTTGTAAAAGACCGCTAAACCACTTCTAAACTACGGTTTAAATTTTTATTAATAACGCATCGTTAACCTCCAATTTAGAAGAACAATTTACATTGACAAAATATTAAACGAAAGTAACACCGATGTGAAGATATTGGCGACATATTTTATACCCGTTTAATACCTTTGAACGAAATTGCGACGTTGTGGATTTTTAAAAATAAAGGGACTGTAAACATTTCAGATGTACAGAAATCATTAAATAATGCCTGTATTTATAGTCCAAACCATGCATTCTTGGGCAAGCATATTTGGTTGCATAACTTTGATACCCTTTTATAGGAGATAGGCAACCAAATGTACCTTTAGTTAAACTGATGTTCATGACTATAAATACGGGCATTTGTGTCACATAATTGAATGGGAATTTTCCCTGGATGCCTCCTAGGAGGTTGGTTTATCTGTTTATGGTGTTTTCACCCAGAAATCCAAAACCAATATTTCATAAGCAACACCGCAATTATTCGGCAACCCCGCCCAACCTCTCGTGTCCTGTTGTAATGTACGTGTCAAAATCTGATTGTGCCGGCTAATTCTGAACCAAAAACACGAATATTATCAATTAAGATGTTGCTTGGTAAGCTTAAACCGCCCCCTGCACTTTGCACGCCCCCCTATTACACCCGTGCGTCTTTTCAGCTCCCTTCGTAGCCGCCCTGGTCCTCGTGGGGGCCCAGGCCAGCGTTTCAGGCATCATAGACATTGATGAGAAGGACAAACTTCGAGTGCTCACAGCCCTGACCGGCGGCTTGGTTCAGCTGCAGCCCGACGATGTGGACAGCCTCTATTTCGCAGCCAAGGGCTTCAGCATACTCAAGGAGCCGATCGTGCTGGTCCTGAAGATGGACGGGTGCGCTCACCTCGAGAAGAATTTCAAAAAGGACGGGGTCCCGGAGAGCATATTCCACGCACTCAATGCATGGACGTTGCTCGAGTGCAAGGGAAAGCTGCACGATGATACCGTTATCAACGTAAGAAATTGAACGGTTTTAATAGTTTTAGGCCCTTATCTATAGTCCATACTTGAGCATGAGTTCGACTCAAGTCGCATATTTGAGTATATTTGGTTGCGTTTGGTGCATAAACGTTTGTAGAGAATGCGCAACCAAATATACGACTTAAGTCGAACTCATGCTCAAGTACAAACTATAGATACCGGCCGTATAGTACTTAGATTGATCTGAATAACCATTTTTCATAATCAGCGACAATGAAAATGGTAGAAAAATGCATTTATAAAAAATATTGGATACATTTTGATAAACTACAATTTACCTTAAATAAAGTAAGTTAATAAGACAAATTTCAGAGTATTTGAATAATTGTGGATCTCTTTCATCGCATTCACTTTAAAAATCAATGAATTTTTAAGTAATTTAATCCAATTACTTTACTACTTGAATTGTATCAGTCTGTAGTGTTGATAAATCAAGCTTAGGTGGAGGTGGAGGAGTAGTACGGATTATTATTATTATTATTAAGCTTCCTCAAATGCTTGTTTGTTGTGTCTAATTTGCTTATCTTATCGTTTCCAGACTTTGAAAGCTGCTTTGGAGAAACCCACATGTTCCGGTGACGTGCGGTACGCAATGGAAGCCTTGCAGTACTTATCCCAACCGATTCCCAATTCCGCGAAGATCTCACAGGTTCTGCAGCAGAAACTCAAGGAAGACGACAGTTTGCTGAGCTTGGGAAATGCACTGCATGCCGCCGCCCTTCTGGGCAGCCACGGAAAGTTTGCGCTGGATCGCATCGAGGACGTCGTCGTCCAGGCCGACGAGGTCGACGGGCGCATGCTTCAGTGGGAGGGCGGCTTGAGCACCACCGGTTTGCTTCTTACAGGGCTGTTCAAGCTGCCGGGCGCTAAGCCCCTCAGCCAAGACCAAGCCGATAAATTCGCGGCCTATTTGTTGACACGTAAAAGCGTGCAGACTGCCAAGGGCGGTCTGGCGCTGATCGAGTCGGCCCTGGCCCTAACGTCCAGCAGCGTCTCGCCAGTCAGCATAACTATCGCCAAGTCCGCCCAGGTTACTGTTGACAAGCCCGATTTAGTCATTAAAGTTTCTGATTTGTTGGGCCGTCCGTTGAAGACCACGCCATCCCCAGTCGCTGCTCAATCGGCTACAAGAATTAATGACGATGTCGTCGTTCTTTCCAAACAGCCGTTAGCCGTGGGCACGAAACCGTCAGAATTCACGTTGCCATTGCGTTTAGAACCTGGGCAATACCGCATTGTACTTACAGCAGGACCTCACACATCGACCATCACGGCTCGCGTCTTAGGACCAATCAACTTGCAGTCGATTGAGATTGGTGTGGGCGATTCCGATGGCAGCTCTGCCCCCCGAATGAATAAGCTACAGCACCCCGAAAAACTATCGGCCCCTCTGCAGGCAGATTCAAATCAGAACCTAATTGTTAAATTCGCGCTACCCAGAGTTATCCATCAAGCATTTCTGAGGTTATATTCCGACAAGAAGGAGATAATTTTCATAGCCGAGAAGGACAGTTCACAAACGTACAAGATCAACGTAAACCTCGCATCCGAGCTTTCGTACTCCGGCGTTTACAGCATGGAATTGATTTTGGGCGATTCCATAATGAGCAACCCGCTCAGGTGGGACCTGGGATCGGTCGAGGCACGCCTGACGACCACCCAGCCCTCGAAGCAGCAGGCGCGCGGCGCCAAGCCGGAGATCAGGCACATGTTCAGGGTCGCCGACAAGCGGCCGCCGCAGGCCGTCTCCATGTTCTTCACCGGGGCCACCGCAGCGCCGCTCCTCATTCTCTTCCTGCTGTGGCTTAAAATCGGCATCCCGTTCAACTACTTCAACATGTACTCGATCCCATTCCATCTCGGCTTCGCCGGCATCCTCGGCCTCTACACGTACTTCTGGCTGTGTGGCAACATGTTCACCACGTGCGCCTGGCTGCTGTACATCGGCGGCTTCACTTTCATATCGGGCAACAGGATGCTGAGGAGCCTGGCGTCTTATAAAAAATAGGTTGACGTTTCAGGACGCGTTCATGTTTCAGTTTCCTCTTTAAGTGCTACATTATTTATGACGCGTCGGACTGATTGTTGTTTCCAGTACTATTTTGATTGAGCCACACTAACGAGCTGTAATTTTGATAAACACATTTGTAATACAGTAAGCCGCAACTGGTTGAATTGTTTATATTAAATGATGAAATTAATAAATGTTGTTTTTTTAACACTTTGTATTTATACTGTTATTTTGTACTTTAGTCTAGAAATTGAGGGCTTCGAAAGAATAGCAAAACCACAAAAATTATTACAGATGTAACCAGATGCTTTAATTTGTATATGGCTGGTATAATTTAGTTTTGTTTATTTTCTTAATAATTGAAAAAGTAACTCATTTTTTTAACAAATTTTGTTAATACTGAAAATATGTATACAAAAATAAATTTAACCAGACATGGATCAATTTACATTACTTAAGATTATGACTGAATAAAATTTTAATAAAAAAATATATATAAATAAGATGAGTAACGCATATTAACATATTACATTACATATTATATGTAATAAGACAATATTGTCTGCACACTGTATCACAAATATTTTGCAGAAATTTCAAATTCTCATAGCATTTATTAAATAAACAAAGTAATAAGTATGTTCTTATAACTTTATTATTAAAAGTTATTCCCAATTTCGTTGTTTATTTGAATTTATTCATTAAATATCTGTATGGCTTAATTTGATGCATATAGGGTTGCATATGATGGTGTCCACAAGATCAATTTTAACTCACTGAGTTAGAACTTATTTTACAGTTTATCTCAAAAATATTGCACTTATGTTATATTGATACAAAAATAGATAATTTAAACATAATTATCTATATACCAAGATTATATCTGCCCCAATTGTTCCATTTTTTATATGCTCATTGCTTGACTTTACATGGCATCAATATCAAACTTACAATGAGTAAGTTTGATAATGATCCTTTAAGGTGTCGAATCTATAGCTACTACTAAATAAATCTAAGTGATATTAACAAAGTGATGTGTTTTTTACCAACATTATAATAAGACAATATTGTCAGCACACTGTATCACATAAATATTTTGCAGAAATTTCAAATTCTCATAGCATTTATTAAATAAACAAACTAATAAGTATGTTCTTATAACTTTATTATTAAAAGTTATTCCCAATTTCGTTGTTTATTTGAATTTATTCATTAAATATCTGTATGGCTTAATTTGATGCATATAGGGTTGCATATGATGATGTCCACAAGATCAATTTTAACTCACTGAGTTAGAACTTATTTTACAGTTTATCTCAAAAATATTGCACTTATGTTATATTGATTCAAAAATAGATAATTTAAACATAATTATCTATATACTAAGATTATATCTGCCCCAAATTTTCCATTTTTAATATGCTCATTGCTTGAGGTTACATTGCATCAATATCAAACTTACAATGAGTAAGTTTGATAATGATCCTTTAAGGTGTCGAAACTATAGTTACTACTAAATAAATCAAAGTGATACTGACAAAGTAATGTGTTTTTTACCTACATCATAATAAGACAATATTGTCAGCACACTGTATCACATGAATATTTAGCAGAAATTTCAAATTGTTCTAGCATTTACTAAATAAATAAACTCATAAGTATTTTCTTATGAATTTATTATTTAAAGTTATCCCCAGTTTCGTTGTTTATTTAAAATTATTCGTTAAATATCTATATAGCTTAATTTGATGCATATAGGGTTGCATATGATGGTGTCCACAAGATCCATTTTTACTCATTGGGTTAAAACATATTTTACAGTGTATCTCAAAAATATTGCACTTATGTTATATTCACGGGCGGATGGGCCATACGGGAAAATGGGAAATTTCCCGGTGGGCCGGTAGCCATCCCGAATGTTGGGCCGGAAGCCCCAGAATTTTGGGCTGGTAGACACGACGACAAGTTTATAAATAATTTTGATTTAATGTATAAACACAAGGGGGAAAGACCCCATGTGGTCGATAGCCCAATAAAGATTGTTTATATATGTATTAACACAGTGGTTCCCAAACTTTTTCGCCTCGCAGCTCCCTTTTTGAACTAAGATTTTCTATGGATCCATTCCGTTTCCATAATATTTTTTGCAAATTTTTATGAAATAAGAAATAATTTGGTGAGGAATATAAATTGTGTATATAGCCGTTATAATTTTCAACTAAAAATTGGCAGGTTCCATTAATATTTGTTATTTATAAAAACGTTGGTATTTCTAATAAAAAAATGTTTGAAAATTTTGAAATTTTTGTAAATTTAATTTACAATCCACATGATATAATTTTAATATGTTGTGGTTTGATTAGCTTTTTGCAATTTTTCATAAAATTTTCTAATTTGTAAGGAAAATGTAAATATAGTAAAAGTTTGGTATTTATAATTAGAATTCCATAATTTCTAATGAACATTTTATAATCTCTAATGAAAAGTATGTAATTTCCACCTAAGTTTATTTTTATAAAATTTTCTACAAATAATTATAAACATTTTAACAACTCGATACAAATTTTGGAAATGCCAATGACATTTTGCAATTTATAATGAAATTTTTCGTTTTACTTTAATTTAATGTAATTAGTTGAATTATTACTTGTTGTAATATGTATTAAATTTTGTAATGTATTTAAGAAGCAATGTGTTAGTGGGCATTGTCCCGTTAATTCAATAAATAAATAAATAAATTTACAATAAAATTTTCATGATCGCTGCCGATATGTTGTAATTTATAATACGAATGTTGAATATTTTACATTTTACAGTGAAATTTATCAATTAACAATAAAATTTTCATAAAGTTATTACAATTTTGTAATTTAGAATGATGAATGATGAAAGTGACAACGAAAATTACATAATTTTAATAAAACTTATTTATTTGTTTATTTACTTATGTACTTATTTATTATTGTATTTGTTATAGTGTTATTGTGAACTTATTTATACCTTATGATTGTTTTCTAATTCCATTGAAATATTGTATTCATAATAAAAACTTTGCAATTTTCACTACAATGTTCCAATTTATATTCAACATTTACAAATTCTAAACCTTTTGAAACTTATAATTAATTCTCCATAATTTCTATTGAAACACTGAAATCCATCATCAAAATTTCGTAACATTCATCATAATGCTATTACTATTTATGGGATTTCCGAAGAAATTTTTGTAATGTGTAGTTAAAATGCGAAAATTTCATTGTTTTTGTTGAATTAAAAAAAAAATATTGCCAACATTTTACACCATCCATTATATTTTTTACGAATTTCTATGAAATAGATAATACATTTGCCAGGAATATGATTTATGGGGAAAGACGTTATAAATTCCAATGAATAAACTCGCAGATTTCATTGATCTTTACAATTTATGAAAAGTCTAGTAATTATATTAAAACATTCTAATGAAAATTTTGTAATTTCCAATTCATTGCAGTTTACAAGCGAGATATTTCAATGAGAATTTTATGGTTTGGTGAACTTGCAATTTGTAATAAAATATCAAAATTTGTTATTTGCAACGAAAACTTCATAATTTCTCTTTGTAATTTTGTACATAATTTTGTATTTTGCATTAATATTTTTGCAAATTTCTGTCAGAATATTAATAACTTAGTGAGTTATGTGATTTAAGCATAAAGTTTTTATAATTTATACTAAAACTTTCAAATTTTAATTTAACATTGAAATTTATAATTAATATTTTCTTATTTACTATAAGAATTTTATAATTTCCAACTAAATTCTATCAATTATCATGATAACTTTGTTATTTCCTTTGAGTTTCGGAATTTATAATATACATTTTTTACTTTCATGAAAAAAATCAAATCAAGTTTCAAGTTCATTTTCATTTAGTAAGTTTTTATTTTAATTTTTTATGTGTATATTATGCAGGTTCTCCCGCTAGTAAATATTATTATTATAATTTTTAATATAAATTGTATAATGCAAATGACGATTTTGTGTTTTGATTAATATTTTACTATTCAAATTATAATTTGTAATGTAATATTTGTAAAAGTAATAATGTTGAAAATTACATTTCAATTTTTTTAATTACTAATTTTTTTCTTTCATGTTCCATAAATTTTCTGCAAATGACTCTGAACATTTTAACAACTTTGTGAGGGATATGCTTTCTGAATAAAACTCCAATAATTTAAAAAAAAGCTGGATCTAATAAAACTTAGTAATTTTAATGAAGATTTTATAAATTACAATTAAATTTTCGTAGTCAAAGCATGACTAATTTTAATTACCTAATATTTTTCATATTTTATTTAATATGATTGAAAGTAGTACCGAACGCACACTTTAAGAACGTCTGTATTAATAAATAAAAAAGTATTATGAAAAACTTACGGTATTAAATTTCATATTGATTTTTTCTTTATGGGGAGTACTTTCTCTTATTTATGTAATCTTTTTATTTGATGTTCTTCACCCAACTAGTTTCAGCTTTTACAAGCCATCCTCAGAGGTGTTATATTTTTAAAAACAATATATTCAATTTTAAATTATTTATTGTAAAGTATTTTTGATTTTTACATATTTGTCAAATTTTGAAGTATGATTATTATTTTGATTATATGGTATTATTGCAAATTTATGTGAATGCAAAATGGGCCTATAAAAGTTTGTTCCCGAGCCGCTTGTATGTTGCCCATCCGCCCCTGGAAGTAACAAGTGTAACTGTGCTGTTTGCGATAATCTATAATTAGAGTATAGTTTGTACATAACGGTGCAAATTTTCCGACACACCTGCGGTCAAAATGAAACAAGTCAAGGTTGTCGATCAGCGTTTCCTTCACTTCTAAAATATTAACCATGCGCGGGTGCCAAACAGGTTCTCGATAAAATTTGTGTTTATAAATAGGCTTCGAGAATTTCATAAACTCGCCGCGAGTTTGACGTATCACGTCGAGGCGTTATCATTTCTCGTGCACGCTGTTATCATACACCGAGCAGTTAAATAAAAGTTTCATACGATAAGAGGATAAGACGAGCCAAATCACTCAGAGAAGCGGAAGATGTTGGGGCGCTTATGGAAAAATTACAGGCTGAATCACACGTGCTACCTCGCAGTCTTTGAGCAGCAGCAGATTCGAAATGGATTTTGTTCAATGCCGGATTTCACAAAGGTATGGATTTGATTTTTGTATGAATATGTCGCGGGTTTTGAAATATTACATCGAAACATGGAAGTATACAGGGTGATACGAAAATGTTGAAGACTGCTTGAATTTCCCGCCACAGGTTTTAGTGTATTTCACATTGTTTTTGTGGCACTGAAATATGTTGCGTCAAATAACAGTGACAACTCGTCATTCTTTCTTGTTTACATCGTTGTGCTTTTCTGTTCAATTTCTGTTCGCTTGGTTTATTTATTTTTATTTTAGGCAATTGTATTATGCAGCAAGTGTATTATTAATTTTTTTAAATGGTTAAATTTTTGTGATTTTTATATACCTGTACCACTTATTTTAAAGACACCACTATAAAATAAAAATGTCTGAAAACTACTCATGTCACCAACGTGATTGTAATAATTTCTTGTAAATTCAAACTGTCCTCAACTATTTTGGATCACACTGGCTATTATGTTATTGTATACAAGCCATGTATGTATAAGATACTTTGATGTTTATACAAATTATTTAAATACAAACTGCTAAATCAACGAGTGAACTCATTTTGTACACCTAATGCAGAGGTTCCCAACCTTTTTTAGCCTACCGCCCCCCTTCGAAAAAACAAATTACTCACCGCCCCCCATTCAGAAATAAAATCTCACTTAAAATCAATATGGGTTTCCCACCTTTTCAAAGAGCATTTCAAGAGCGCCCCTCTTGGTGAACTATATTATACTAGGTATATATTTAAAAACAAGGACGCATTTTTTAAAATATTTTATTAGTTCTTAACAAAAAAATACACATACCTAATACATTAAAAAAATAGCACTAGTGAGAGGGCTGAGCTTGATGTAATGACACTAATTTGTCTATATTGGGTGCTAGTTTTGTCATGAGCAACCTTAAGTCACCGCGATCTACTATTGACATTCGGCTCCGTTATTTTGTTAGTAGATTGGATACTACACTAAATCCTCTTTCGGCTAAATACGATGATGGAAATGCTAGAAAAAACTTCTTAACTGCACCCCATAAGGGCGGATATAAAATTGGAATTTGTCTTTGAAGCCAAAATGCCTGGTAGCCATGTTTCAATTTTAGTTTTAATTCTTCGTTTGTTGACAATTCTATTAGCTGCTCCTGTAAAAATACTTCTGCTGTTTCAATGTTTGTGCAAGGTTCCTAGACCCAGTCCGGAATTATCATATTGAGGATATCTTGAAATCTATCAAAAAAATCTTCTTTAAGGGTTTCTAAATGCTGGCAATAAACCAAAATGTCATCACCACTTGTTTTCACCGACGAAAGATTTTGAATCTGATGGAATTGTCTCCGACCCAAATTTAATTTGTATAATGCAAGTTTTGACACGAATGCCGAAATTATTGCCTTTGCTTTAATTAAATTCAAATCATCTCCTTGTAGCTGCAGTTTGGTTGCGTTACATTTATTAAATAAATCTGTTAAATACGCTATATCATTTTTAAATTTCAATAAATTTTCTTTTAAGGAATCATCTTTATTTTCGAGAAACGTTATAACTGAGTCAAATAGTTCATAAAATTTGCAGACAAGTACCCTTTGACAACCATCGAACTTCTGTGTGTAACAGTAAACGATTAAAGTCCTGGTCGTTTTCATCACAAAGCTTTCTAAACAATCTATCGTTAAGAGAATTGCTTCTGATTCTATTAACCACTGTAATTACGTACTGCAGCGAGCCATGAAGGCGATCACTAAGGTTTTTTGCAACTGTGAATCACACAATGCATGGCGACTACATTTGGTACAGCTTTTTTTAAATATGCAATGAACCCGCGGTATCGTCCAACCATTACCGGAGCAAAAATCGTATGAGAGAAAAAAAAGTCACGTTACTCCCCCCTCTGAACTTTTTCATTTCTGAAGCAAATTCTAAAATTTACATATTTCGTATTTGTATGCTAATTATTCGTGGCTACATGGATCTCAGGTAGAATACACCATTAATGCTACAGAACTTCCCAAAGTTCGAATTTGCAAAAATCGTATGAGAAAAAAAAAAGTCACGTTACTCCCCCCTCTGAACTTTTTCATTTCTGAAGCAAATTCTAAAATTTACATATTTCGTATTTGTATGCTAATTATTCGTGGCTACATGGATCTCAGGTAGAATACACCATTAATGCTACAGAACTTCCCAAAGTTCGAATTTGCAAAAATCGTATGAGAGAAAAAAAAGTCACGTTACTCCCCCCTCTGAACTTTTTCATTTCTGAAGAAAATTCTAAAATTTACATATTTCGTATTTGTATGCTAATTATTCGTGGCTACATGGATCTCAGGTAGAATACACCATTAATGCTACAGAACTTCCCAAAGTTCGTATTTGGAAAAATCGTATGAGAGAAAAAAAAAGTCACGTTACTCCCCCCTCTGAACTTTTTCATTTCTGAAGAAAATTCTAAAATTTACATATTTCGTATTTGTATGCTAATTATTCGTGGCTACATGGATCTCAGGTAGAATACACCATTAATGCTACAGAACTTCCCAAAGTTCGAATTTGCAAAAATCGTATGAGAGAAAAAAAAGTCACTTTACTCCCCCCTCTGAACTTTTTCATTTCTGAAGAAAATTCTAAAATTTACATATTTCGTATTTGTATGCTAATTATTCGTGGCTACATGGATCTCAGGTAGAATACACCATTAATGCTACAGAACTTCCCAAAGTTCGAATTTGGAAAAATCGTATGAGAGAAAAAAAAAGTCACGTTACTCCCCCCTCTGAACTTTTTCATTTCTGAAGAAAATTCTAAAATTTACATATTTCGTATTTGTATGCTAATTATTCGTGGCTACATGGATCTCAGGTAGAATACACCATTAATGCTACAGAACTTCCCTAAGTTCGAATTTGGAAAAATCGTATGAGAGAAAAAAAAAGTCACGTTACTCCCCCCTCTGAACTTTTTCATTTCTGAAGAAAATTCTAAAATTTACATATTTCGTATTTGTATGCTAATTATTCGTGGCTACATGGATCTCAGGTAGAATACACCATTAATGCTACAGAACTTCCCAAAGTTCGAATTTGGAAAAATCGTATGAGAGAAAAAAAAGTAACGTTACTCCCCCCTCTGAACTTTTTCATTTCTGAAGAAAATTCTAAAATTTACATATTTCGTATTTGTATGCTAATTATTCGTGGCTAC
Source organism: Othius punctulatus (assembly GCA_951805005.1). Taxonomy (NCBI): domain Eukaryota; kingdom Metazoa; phylum Arthropoda; class Insecta; order Coleoptera; family Staphylinidae; genus Othius; species Othius punctulatus. The sequence goes on along the minus strand of OX638140.1, from coordinate 1,994,768 downwards.
ATGGATCTCAGGTAGAATACACCATTAATGCTACAGAACTTCCCAAAGTTCGAATTTGGAAAAATCGTATGAGAGAAAAAAAAATAACGTTACTCCCCCCTCTGAACTTTTTCATTTCTGAAGAAAATTCTAAAATTTACATATTTCGTATTTGTATGCTAATTATTCGTGGCTACATGGATCTCAGGTAGAATACACCATTAATGCTACAGAACTTCCCAAAGTTCGAATTTGCAAAAATCGTATGAGAGAAAAAAAGTCACGTTACTCCCCCCTCTGAACTTTTTCATTTCTGAAGAAAATTCTAAAATTTACATATTTCGTATTTGTATGCTAATTATTCGTGGCTACATGGATCTCAGGTAGAATACACCATTAATGCTACAGAACTTCCCAAAGTTCGAATTTAGAAAAATCGTATGAGAGAAAAAAAAGTCACGTTACTCCCCCCTCTGAACTTTTTCATTTCTGAAGAAAATTCTAAAATTTACATATTTCGTATTTGTATGCTAATTATTCGTGGCTACATGGATCTCAGGTAGAATACACCATTAATGCTACAGAACTTCCCAAAGTTCGAATTTGCAAAAATCGTATGAGAGAAAAAAGTCACGTTACTCCCCCCTCTGAACTTTTTCATTTCTGAAGAAAATTCTAAAATTTACATATTTCGTATTTGTATGCTAATTATTCGTGGCTACATGGATCTCAGGTAGAATACACCATTAATGCTACAGAACTTCCCAAAGTTCGAATTTGGAAAAATCGTATGAGAGAAAAAAAAGTCACGTTACTCCCCCCTCTGAACTTTTTCATTTCTGAAGAAAATTTTAAAATTTACATATTTCGTATTTGTATGCTAATTATTCGTGGCTACATGGATCTCAGGTAGAATACACCATTAATGCTACAGAACTTCCCAAAGTTCGAATTTGCAAAAATCGTATGAGAAAAAAAAGTCACGTTACTCCCCCCTCTGAACTTTTTCATTTCTGAAGAAAATTCTAAAATTTACATATTTCGTATTTGTATGCTAATTATTCGTGGCTACATGGATCTCAGGTAGAATACACCATTAATGCTACAGAACTTCCCAAAGTTCGAATTTGGAAAAATCGTATGAGAGAAAAAAAAGTCACGTTACTCCCCCCTCTGAACTTTTTCATTTCTGAAGAAAATTTTAAAATTTACATATTTCGTATTTGTATGCTAATTATTCGTGGCTACATGGATCTCAGGTAGAATACACCATTAATGCTACAGAACTTCCCAAAGTTCGAATTTGGAAAAATCGTATGAGAGAAAAAAAAGTCACGTTACTCCCCCCTCTGAACTTTTTCATTTCTGAAGAAAATTCGAAAATTTTCATATTTCGTATTTGTATGCTAATTATTCGTGGCTACATCGATCTCAGGTAGAATACACCATTAATGCTACAGAACTTCCCAAAGTTCGAATTTGGAAAAATCGTATGAGAGAAAAAAAAGTCACGTTACTCCCCCCTCTGAACTTTTTCATTTCTGAAGAAAATTCTAAAATTTACATATTTCGTATTTGTATGCTAATTATTCGTGGCTACATGGATCTCAGGTAGAATACACCATTAATGCTACAGAACTTCCCAAAGTTCGAATTTGCAAAAATCGTATGAGAGAAAAAACAGTCACGTTACTCCCCCCTCTGAACTTTTTCATTTCTGAAGAAAATTTTAAAATTTACATATTTCGTATTTGTATGCTAATTATTCGTGGCTACATGGATCTCAGGTAGAATACACCATTAATGCTACAGAATTTCCCAAAGTTCGAATTTGGAAAAGTCGTATGAGAGAAAAAAAGTCACGTTACTCCCCCCTCTGAACTTTTTCATTTCTGAAGAAAATTCTAAAATTTACATATTTCGTATTTGTATGCTAATTATTCGTGGCTACATGGATCTCAGGTAGAATACACCATTAATGCTACAGAACTTCCCAAAGTTCGAATTTGCAATAATCGTATGAGAGAAAAAAAGTCACGTTACTCCCCCCTCTGAACTTTTTCATTTCTGAAGAAAATTCTAAAATTTACATATTTCGTATTTGTATGCTAATTATTCGTGGCTACATGGATCTCAGGTAGAATACACCATTAATGCTACAGAACTTCCCAAAGTTCGAATTTGCAAAAATCGTATGAGAGAAAAAAAGTCACGTTACTCCCCCCTCTGAACTTTTTCATTTCTGAAGAAAATTCTAAAATTTACATATTTCGTATTTGTATGCTAATTATTCGTGGCTACATGGATCTCAGGTAGAATACACCATTAATGCTACTGAACTTCCCAAAGTTCGAATTTGGAAAAATCGTATGAGAGAAAAAAAAGTCACGTTACTCCCCCCTCTGAACTTTTTCATTTCTGAAGAAAATTCTAAAATTTACATATTTCGTATTTGTATGCTAATTATTCGTGGCTACATGGATCTCAGGTAGAATACACCATTAATGCTACTGAACTTCCCAAAGTTCGAATTTGGAAAAATCGTATGAGAGAAAAAAAGTCACGTTACTCCCCCCTCTGAACTTTTTCATTTCTGAAGAAAATTTTAAAATTTACATATTTCGTATTTGTATGCTAATTATTCGTGGCTACATGGATCTCAGGTAGAATACACCATTAATGCTACAGAACTTCCCAAAGTTCGAATTTGCAAAAATCGTATGAGAGAAAAAAAAGTCACGTTACTCCCCCCTCTGAACTTTTTCATTTCTGAAGAAAATTCTAAAATTTACATATTTCGTATTTGTATGCTAATTATTCGTGGCTACATGGATCTCAGGTAGAATACACCATTAATGCTACAGAACTTCCCAAAGTTCGAATTTGGAAAAATCGTATGAGAGAAAAAAAAGTCACGTTACTCCCCCCTCTGAACTTTTTCATTTCTGAAGAAAATTCTAAAATTTACATATTTCGTATTTGTATGCTAATTATTCGTGGCTACATGGATCTCAGGTAGAATACACCATTAATGCTACAGAACTTCCCAAAGTTCGAATTTGGAAAAATCGTATGAGAGAAAAAAAAGTCACGTTACTCCCCCCTCTGAACTTTTTCATTTCTGAAGAAAATTTTAAAATTTACATATTTCGTATTTGTATGCTAATTATTCGTGGCTACATGGATCTCAGGTAGAATACACCATTAATGCTACAGAACTTCCCAAAGTTCGAATTTGGAAAAATCGTATGAGAGAAAAAAAAGTCACGTTACTCCCCCCTCTGAACTTTTTCATTTCTGAAGAAAATTTTAAAATTTACATATTTCGTATTTGTATGCTAATTATTCGTGGCTACATGGATCTCAGGTAGAATACACCATTAATGCTACAGAACTTCCCAAAGTTCGAATTTGGAAAAATCGTATGAGAGAAAAAAAAGTCACGTTACTCCCCCCTCTGAACTTTTTCATTTCTGAAGAAAATTCTAAAATTTTCATATTTCGTATTTGTATGCTAATTATTCGTGGCTGGATCGATCTCAGGTAGAATACACCATTAATGCTACAGAACTTCCCAAAGTTCGAATTTGGAAAAATCGTATGAGAGAAAAATAAGTCACGTTACTCCCCCCTCTGAACTTTTTCATTTCTGAAGAAAATTCTAAAATTTTCATATTTCGTATTTGTATGCTAATTATTCGTGGCTACATGGATCTCAGGTAGAATACACCATTAATGCTACAGAACTTCCCAAAGTTCGAATTTGCAAAGATCGTATGAGAGAAAAAAAAGTCACGTTACTCCCCCCTCTGAACTTTTTCATTTCTGAAGAAAATTTTAAAATTTACATATTTCGTATTTGTATGCTAATTATTCGTGGCTACATGGATCTCAGGTAGAATACACCATTAATGCTACAGAAGTTCCCAGAGTTCGAATTTGGAAAAATCGTATGAGAGAAAAAAAAGTCACGTTACTCCCCCCTCTGAACTTTTTCATTTCTGAAGAAAATTTTAAAATTTACATATTTCGTATTTGTATGCTAATTATTCGTGGCTACATGGAGAGCTACATGGAGCTCAGGTAGAATACACCATTAATGCTACAGAACTTCCCAAAGTTCGAATTTGGAAAAATCGTATGAGAGAAAAAAAAGTCACGTTACTCCCCCCTCTGAACTTTTTCATTTCTGAAGAAAATTCTAAAATTTTCATATTTCGTATTTGTATGCTAATTATTCGTGGCTACATGGATCTCAGGTAGAATACACCATTAATGCTACAGAACTTCCCAAAGTTCGAATTTGGAAAAATCGTATGAGAGAAAAAAAAGTCACGTTACTCCCCCCTCTGAACTTTTTCATTTCTGAAGAAAATTTTAAAATTTACATATTTCGTATTTGTATGCTAATTATTCGTGGCTACATGGATCTCAGGTAGAATACACCATTAATGCTACAGAACTTCCCAAAGTTCGAATTTGCAAAAATCGTATGAGAGAAAAAAAAGTCACGTTACTCCCCCCTCTGAACTTTTTCATTTCTGAAGAAAATTCTAAAATTTACATATTTCGTATTTGTATGCTAATTATTCGTGGCTACATGGATCTCAGGTAGAATACACCATTAATGCTACAGAACTTCCCAAAGTTCGAATTTGGAAAAATCGTATGAGAGAAAAAAAAGTCACGTTACTCCCCCCTCTGAACTTTTTCATTTCTGAAGAAAATTTTAAAATTTACATATTTCGTATTTGTATGCTAATTATTCGTGGCTACATGGATCTCAGGTAGAATACACCATTAATGCTACAGAACTTCCCAAAGTTCGAATTTGGAAAAATCGTATGAGAGAAAAAAAAGTCACGTTACTCCCCCCTCTGAACTTTTTCATTTCTGAAGAAAATTCTAAAATTTTCATATTTCGTATTTGTATGCTAATTATTCGTGGCTACATGGATCTCAGGTAGAATACACCATTAATGCTACAGAACTTCCCAGAATTCGAATTTGGAAAAATCGTATGAGAGAAAAAAAAGTCACGTTACTCCCCCCTCTGAACTTTTTCATTTCTGAAGAAAATTCTAAAATTTTCATATTTCGTATTTGTATGCTAATTATTCGTGGCTACATGGATCTCAGGTAGAATACACCATTAATGCTACAGAACTTCCCAGAGTTCGAATTTGGAAAAATCGTATGAGAGAAAAAAAAGTCACGTTACTCCCCCCTCTGAACTTTTTCATTTCTGAAGAAAATTTTAAAATTTACATATTTCGTATTTGTATGCTAATTATTCGTGGCTACATGGATCTCAGGTAGAATACACCATTAATGCTACAGAACTTCCCAGAGTTCGAATTTGCAAAAATCGTATGAGAGAAAAAAAAGTCACGTTACTCCCCCCTCTGAACTTTTTCATTTCTGAAGAAAATTTTAAAATTTACATATTTCGTATTTGTATGCTAATTATTCGTGGCTACATGGATCTCAGGTAGAATACACCATTAATGCTACAGAACTTCCCAAAGTTCGAATTTGGAAAAATCGTATGAGAGAAAAAAAAGTCACGTTACTCCCCCCTCTGAACTTTTTCATTTCTGAAGAAAATTTTAAAATTTACATATTTCGTATTTGTATGCTAATTATTCGTGGCTACATGGATCTCAGGTAGAATACACCATTAATGCTACAGAACTTCCCAAAGTTCGAATTTGCAAAAATCGTATGAGAGAAAAAAAAGTCACGTTACTCCCCCCTCTGAACTTTTTCATTTCTGAAGAAAATTCTAAAATTTACATATTTCGTATTTGTATGCTAATTATTCGTGGCTACATGGATCTCAGGTAGAATACACCATTAATGCTACAGAACTTCCCAGAATTCGAATTTGGAAAAATCGTATGAGAGAAAAAAAAGTCACGTTACTCCCCCCTCTGAACTTTTTCATTTCTGAAGAAAATTCTAAAATTTTCATATTTCGTATTTGTATGCTAATTATTCGTGGCTACATGGATCTCAGGTAGAATACACCATTAATGCTACAGAACTTCCCAGAGTTCGAATTTGGAAAAATCGTATGAGAGAAAAAAAAGTCACGTTACTCCCCCCTCTGAACTTTTTCATTTCTGAAGAAAATTTTAAAATTTACATATTTCGTATTTGTATGCTAATTATTCGTGGCTACATGGATCTCAGGTAGAATACACCATTAATGCTACAGAACTTCCCAAAGTTCGAATTTGCAAAAATCGTATGAGAGAAAAAAAAGTCACGTTACTCCCCCCTCTGAACTTTTTCATTTCTGAAGAAAATTTTAAAATTTACATATTTCGTATTTGTATGCTAATTATTCGTGGCTACATGGATCTCAGGTAGAATACACCATTAATGCTACAGAACTTCCCAAAGTTCGAATTTGGAAAAATCGTATGAGAGAAAAAAAAGTCACGTTACTCCCCCCTCTGAACTTTTTCATTTCTGAAGAAAATTTTAAAATTTACATATTTCGTATTTGTATGCTAATTATTCGTGGCTACATGGATCTCAGGTAGAATACACCATTAATGCTACAGAACTTCCCAAAGTTCGAATTTGCAAAAATCGTATGAGAGAAAAAAAAGTCACGTTACTCCCCCCTCTGAACTTTTTCATTTCTGAAGAAAATTCTAAAATTTACATATTTCGTATTTGTATGCTAATTATTCGTGGCTACATGGATCTCAGGTAGAATACACCATTAATGCTACAGAACTTCCCAAAGTTCGAATTTGGAAAAATCGTATGAGAGAAAAAAAAGTCACGTTACTCCCCCCTCTGAACTTTTTCATTTCTGAAGAAAATTTTAAAATTTACATATTTCGTATTTGTATGCTAATTATTCGTGGCTACATGGATCTCAGGTAGAATACACCATTAATGCTACAGAACTTCCCAAAGTTCGAATTTGGAAAAATCGTATGAGAGAAAAAAAAGTCACGTTACTCCCCCCTCTGAACTTTTTCATTTCTGAAGAAAATTCTAAAATTTTCATATTTCGTATTTGTATGCTAATTATTCGTGGCTACATGGATCTCAGGTAGAATACACCATTAATGCTACAGAACTTCCCAGAATTCGAATTTGGAAAAATCGTATGAGAGAAAAAAAAGTCACGTTACTCCCCCCTCTGAACTTTTTCATTTCTGAAGAAAATTCTAAAATTTTCATATTTCGTATTTGTATGCTAATTATTCGTGGCTACATGGATCTCAGGTAGAATACACCATTAATGCTACAGAACTTCCCAGAGTTCGAATTTGGAAAAATCGTATGAGAGAAAAAAAAGTCACGTTACTCCCCCCTCTGAACTTTTTCATTTCTGAAGAAAATTTTAAAATTTACATATTTCGTATTTGTATGCTAATTATTCGTGGCTACATGGATCTCAGGTAGAATACACCATTAATGCTACAGAACTTCCCAGAGTTCGAATTTGCAAAAATCGTATGAGAGAAAAAAAAGTCACGTTACTCCCCCCTCTGAACTTTTTCATTTCTGAAGAAAATTTTAAAATTTACATATTTCGTATTTGTATGCTAATTATTCGTGGCTACATGGATCTCAGGTAGAATACACCATTAATGCTACAGAACTTCCCAAAGTTCGAATTTGGAAAAATCGTATGAGAGAAAAAAAAGTCACGTTACTCCCCCCTCTGAACTTTTTCATTTCTGAAGAAAATTCTAAAATTTACATATTTCGTATTTGTATGCTAATTATTCGTGGCTACATGGATCTCAGGTAGAATACACCATTAATGCTACAGAACTTCCCAAAGTTCGAATTTGGAAAAATCGTATGAGAGAAAAAAAAGTCACGTTAATCCCCCCTCTGAACTTTTTCATTTCTGAAGAAAATTTTAAAATTTACATATTTTGTATTTGTATGCTAATTATTCGTGGCTACATCGATCTCAGGTAGAATACACCATTAATGCTACAGAACTTCCCAAAGTTCGAATTTGGAAAAATCGTATGAGAGAAAAAAAAGTCACGTTACTCCCCCCTCTGAACTTTTTCATTTCTGAAGAAAATTCTAAAATTTTCATATTTCGTATTTGTATGCTAATTATTCGTGGCTACATGGATCTCAGGTAGAATACACCATTAATGCTACAGAACTTCCCAAAGTTCGAATTTGCAAAAATCGTATGAGAGAAAAAAAAGTCACGTTACTCCCCCCTCTGAACTTTTTCATTTCTGAAGAAAATTTTAAAATTTACATATTTCGTATTTGTATGCTAATTATTCGTGGCTACATGGATCTCAGGTAGAATACACCATTAATGCTACAGAACTTCCCAGAGTTCGAATTTGGAAAAATCGTATGAGAGAAAAAAAAGTCACGTTACTCCCCCCTCTGAACTTTTTCATTTCTGAAGAAAATTTTAAAATTTACATATTTCGTATTTGTATGCTAATTATTCGTGGCTACATGGATCTCAGGTAGAATACACCATTAATGCTACAGAACTTCCCAGAGTTCGAATTTGGAAAAATCGTATGAGAGAAAAAAGTCACGTTACTCCCCCCTCTGAACTTTTTCATTTCTGAAGAAAATTTTAAAATTTACATATTTCGTATTTGTATGCTAATTATTCGTGGCTACATGGATCTCAGGTAGAATACACCATTAATGCTACAGAACTTCCCAAAGTTCGAATTTGCAAAAATCGTATGAGAGAAAAAAAAGTCACGTTACTCCCCCCTCTGAACTTTTTCATTTCTGAAGAAAATTCTAAAATTTTCATATTTCGTATTTGTATGCTAATTATTCGTGGCTACATGGATCTCAGGTAAAATACACCATTAATGCTACAGAACTTCCCAGAGTTCGAATTTGGAAAAATCGTATGAGAGAAAAAAAAGTCACGTTACTCCCCCCTCTGAACTTTTTCATTTCTGAAGAAAATTTTAAAATTTACATATTTCGTATTTGTATGCTAATTATTCGTGGCTACATGGATCTCAGGTAGAATACACCATTAATGCTACAGAACTTCCCAAAGTTCGAATTTGGAAAAATCGTATGAGAGAAAAAAAAGTCACGTTACTCCCCCCTCTGAACTTTTTCATATCTGAAGAAAATTCTAAAATTTTCATATTTCGTATTTGTATGCTAATTATTCGTGGCTACATGGATCTCAGGTAGAATACACCATTAATGCTACAGAACTTCCCAAAGTTCGAATTTGGAAAAATCGTATGAGAGAAAAAAAAGTCACGTTACTCCCCCCTCTGAACTTTTTCATTTCTGAAGAAAATTTTAAAATTTACATATTTCGTATTTGTATGCTAATTATTCGTGGCTACATGGATCTCAGGTAGAATACACCATTAATGCTACAGAACTTCCCAAAGTTCGAATTTGCAAAAATCGTATGAGAGAAAAAAAAGTCACGTTACTCCCCCCTCTGAACTTTTTCATTTCTGAAGAAAATTCTAAAATTTTCATATTTCGTATTTGTATGCTAATTATTCGTGGCTACATGGATCTCAGGTAGAATACACCATTAATGCTACAGAACTTCCCAGAGTTCGAATTTGGAAAAATCGTATGAGAGAAAAAAAAGTCACGTTACTCCCCCCTCTGAACTTTTTCATTTCTGAAGAAAATTTTAAAATTTACATATTTCGTATTTGTATGCTAATTATTCGTGGCTACATGGATCTCAGGTAGAATACACCATTAATGCTACAGAACTTCCCAAAGTTCGAATTTGCAAAAATCGTATGAGAGAAAAAAAAGTCACGTTACTCCCCCCTCTGAACTTTTTCATTTCTGAAGAAAATTCTAAAATTTTCATATTTCGTATTTGTATGCTAATTATTCGTGGCTACATGGATCTCAGGTAGAATACACCATTAATGCTACAGAACTTCCCAGAGTTCGAATTTGGAAAAATCGTATGAGAGAAAAAAAAGTCACGTTACTCCCCCCTCTGAACTTTTTCATTTCTGAAGAAAATTTTAAAATTTACATATTTCGTATTTGTATGCTAATTATTCGTGGCTACATGGATCTCAAGTAGAATACACCATTAATGCTACAGGACTTCCCAGAGTTCGAATTTGGAAAAATCGTATGAGAGAAAAAAAAGTCACGTTACTCCCCCCTCTGAACTTTTTCATTTCTGAAGAAAATTTTAAAATTTACATATTTCGTATTTGTATGCTAATTATTCGTGGCTACATGGATCTCAGGTAGAATACACCATTAATGCTACAGAACTTCCCAAAGTTCGAATTTGGAAAAATCGTATGAGAGAAAAAAAAGTCACGTTACTCCCCCCTCTGAACTTTTTCATTTCTGAAGAAAATTTTAAAATTTACATATTTCGTATTTGTATGCTAATTATTCGTGGCTACATGGATCTCAGGTAGAATACACCATTAATGCTACAGAACTTCCCAAAGTTCGAATTTGGAAAAATCGTATGAGAGAAAAAAAAGTCACGTTACTCCCCCCTCTGAACTTTTTCATTTCTGAAGAAAATTCTAAAATTTTCATATTTCGTATTTGTATGCTAATTATTCGTGGCTACATGGATCTCAGGTAGAATACACCATTAATGCTACAGAACTTCCCAGAGTTCGAATTTGGAAAAATCGTATGAGAGAAAAAAAAGTCACGTTACTCCCCCCTCTGAACTTTTTCATTTCTGAAGAAAATTTTAAAATTTACATATTTCGTATTTGTATGCTAATTATTCGTGGCTACATGGATCTCAGGTAGAATACACCATTAATGCTACAGGACTTCCCAGAGTTCGAATTTGGAAAAATCGTATGAGAGAAAAAAAAGTCACGTTACTCCCCCCTCTGAACTTTTTCATTTCTGAAGAAAATTTTAAAATTTACATATTTCGTATTTGTATGCTAATTATTCGTGGCTACATGGATCTCAGGTAGAATACACCATTAATGCTACAGAACTTCCCAAAGTTCGAATTTGCAAAAATCGTATGAGAGAAAAAAAAGGTCACGTTACTCCCCCCTCTGAACTTTTTCATTTCTGAAGAAAATTGTAAAATTTTCATATTTCGTATTTGTATGCTAATTATTCGTGGCTACATGGATCTCAGGTAAAATACACCATTAATGCTACAGAACTTCCCAGAGTTCGAATTTGGAAAAATCGTATGAGAGAAAAAAAAGTCACGTTACTCCCCCCTCTGTACTTTTTCATTTCTGAAGAAAATTTTAAAATTTACATATTTCGTATTTGTATGCTAATTATTCGTGGCTACATGGATCTCAGGTAGAATACACCATTAATGCTACAGAACTTCCCAGAGTTCGAATTTGGAAAAATCGTATGAGAGAAAAAAAAGTCACGTTACTCCCCCCTCTGAACTTTTTCATTTCTGAAGAAAATTTTAAAATTTACATATTTCGTATTTGTATGCTAATTATTCGTGGCTACATGGATCTCAGGTAGAATACACCATTAATGCTACAGAATTTCCCAAAGTTCGAATTTGGAAAAGTCGTATGAGAGAAAAAAAAGTCACGTTACTCCCCCCTCTGAACTTTTTCATTTCTGAAGAAAATTCTAAAATTTACATATTTCGTATTTGTATGCTAATTATTCGTGGCTACATGGATCTCAGGTAGAATACACCATTAATGCTACAGAACTTCCCAAAGTTCGAATTTGCAAAAATCGTATGAGAGAAAAAAAAGTCACGTTACTCCCCCCTCTGAACTTTTTCATTTCTGAAGAAAATTTTAAAATTTACATATTTCGTATTTGTATGCTAATTATTCGTGGCTACATGGATCTCAGGTAGAATACACCATTAATGCTACAGAACTTCCCAAAGTTCGAATTTGGAAAAATCGTATGAGAGAAAAAAAAGTCACGTTACTCCCCCCTCTGAACTTTTTCATTTCTGAAGAAAATTCTAAAATTTTCATATTTCGTATTTGTATGCTAATTATTCGTGGCTACATGGATCTCAGGTAGAATACACCATTAATGCTACAGAACTTCCCAGAATTCGAATTTGGAAAAATCGTATGAGAGAAAAAAAAGTCACGTTACTCCCCCCTCTGAACTTTTTCATTTCTGAAGAAAATTTTAAAATTTACATATTTCGTATTTGTATGCTAATTATTCGTGGCTACATGGATCTCAGGTAGAATACACCATTAATGCTACAGAACTTCCCAAAGTTCGAATTTGGAAAAATCGTATGAGAGAAAAAAAAGTCACGTTACTCCCCCCTCTGAACTTTTTCATTTCTGAAGAAAATTCTAAAATTTTCATATTTCGTATTTGTATGCTAATTATTCGTGGCTACATGGATCTCAGGTAGAATACACCATTAATGCTACAGAACTTCCCAGAGTTCGAATTTGGAAAAATCGTATGAGAGAAAAAAAAGTCACGTTACTCCCCCCTCTGAACTTTTTCATTTCTGAAGAAAATTTTAAAATTTACATATTTCGTATTTGTATGCTAATTATTCGTGGCTACATGGATCTCAGGTAGAATACACCATTAATGCTACAGAACTTCCCAAAGTTCGAATTTGGAAAAATCGTATGAGAGAAAAAAAAGTCACGTTACTCCCCCCTCTGAACTTTTTCATTTCTGAAGAAAATTCTAAAATTTACATATTTCGTATTTGTATGCTAATTATTCGTGGCTAGATGGATCTCAGGTAGAATACACCATTAATGCTACAGAACTTCCCAAAGTTCGAATTTGGAAAAATCGTATGAGAGAAAAAAAAGTCACGTTACTCCCCCCTCTGAACTTTTTCATTTCTGAAGAAAATTCTAAAATTTACATATTTCGTATTTGTATGCTAATTATTCGTGGCTACATGGATCTCAGGTAGAATACACCATTAATGCTACAGAACTTCCCAAAGTTCGAATTTGGAAAAATCGTATGAGAGAAAAAAAAGTCACGTTACTCCCCCCTCTGAACGTTTTCATTTCTGAAGAAAATTCTAAAATTTTCATATTTCGTATTTGTATGCTAATTATTCGTGGCTACATCGATCTCAGGTAGAATACACCATTAATGCTACAGAACTTCCCAAAGTTCGAATTTGGAAAAATCGTATGAGAGAAAAAAAAGTCACGTTACTCCCCCCTCTGAACTTTTTCATTTCTGAAGAAAATTCTAAAATTTTCATATTTCGTATTTGTATGCTAATTATTCGTGGCTACATGGATCTCAGGTAGAATACACCATTAATGCTACAGAACTTCCCAAAGTTCGAATTTGCAAAAATCGTATGAGAGAAAAAAAAGTCACGTTACTCCCCCCTCTGAACTTTTTCATTTCTGAAGAAAATTTTAAAATTTACATATTTCGTATTTGTATGCTAATTATTCGTGGCTACATGGATCTCAGGTAGAATACACCATTAATGCTACAGAACTTCCCAGAGTTCGAATTTGGAAAAATCGTATGAGAGAAAAAAAAGTCACGTTACTCCCCCCTCTGAACTTTTTCATTTCTGAAGAAAATTCTAAAATTTACATATTTCGTATTTGTATGCTAATTATTCGTGGCTACATGGATCTCAGGTAGAATACACCATTAATGCTACAGAACTTCCCAGAGTTCGAATTTGGAAAAATCGTATGAGAGAAAAAAAAGTCACGTTACTCCCCCCTCTGAACTTTTTCATTTCTGAAGAAAATTTTAAAATTTACATATTTCGTATTTGAATGCTTATTATTCGTGGCTACATGGATCTCAGGTAGAATACACCATTAATGCTACAGAACTTCCCAGAGTTCGAATTTGCAAAAATCGTATGAGAGAAAAAAAAGTCACGTTACTCCCCCCTCTGAACTTTTTCATTTCTGAAGAAAATTTTAAAATTTACATATTTCGTATTTGTATGCTAATTATTCGTGGCTACATGGATCTCAGGTAGAATACACCATTAATGCTACAGAACTTCCCAAAGTTCGAATTTGGAAAAATCGTATGAGAGAAAAAAAAGTCACGTTACTCCCCCCTCTGAACTTTTTCATTTCTGAAGAAAATTCTAAAATTTACATATTTCGTATTTGTATGCTAATTATTCGTGGCTACATGGATCTCAGGTAGAATACACCATTAATGCTACAGAACTTCCCAAAGTTCGAATTTGGAAAAATCGTATGAGAGAAAAAAAAGTCACGTTACTCCCCCCTCTGAACTTTTTCATTTCTGAAGAAAATTCTAAAATTTTCATATTTCGTATTTGTATGCTAATTATTCGTGGCTACATCGATCTCAGGTAGAATACACCATTAATGCTACAGAACTTCCCAAAGTTCGAATTTGGAAAAATCGTATGAAAGAAAAAAAAGTCACGTTACTCCCCCCTCTGAACTTTTTCATTTCTGAAGAAAATTCTAAAATTTTCATATTTCGTATTTGTATGCTAATTATTCGTGGCTACATGGATCTCAGGTAGAATACACCATTAATGCTACAGAACTTCCCAAAGTTCGAATTTGCAAAAATCGTATGAGAGAAAAAAAAGTCACGTTACTCCCCCCTCTGAACTTTTTCATTTCTGAAGAAAATTCTAAAATTTTCATATTTCGTATTTGTATGCTAATTATTCGTGGCTACATCGATCTCAGGTAGAATACACCATTAATGCTACAGAACTTCCCAAAGTTCGAATTTGGAAAAATCGTATGAGAGAAAAAAAAGTCACGTTACTCCCCCCTCTGAACTTTTTCATTTCTGAAGAAAATTCTAAAATTTTCATATTTCGTATTTGTATGCTAATTATTCGTGGCTACATGGATCTCAGGTAGAATACACCATTAATGCTACAGAACTTCCCAAAGTTCGAATTTGCAAAAATCGTATGAGAGAAAAAAAAGTCACGTTACTCCCCCCTCTGAACTTTTTCATTTCTGAAGAAAATTTTAAAATTTACATATTTCGTATTTGTATGCTAATTATTCGTGGCTACATGGATCTCAGGTAGAATACACCATTAATGCTACAGAACTTCCCAGAGTTCGAATTTGGAAAAATCGTATGAGAGAAAAAAAAGTCACGTTACTCCCCCCTCTGAACTTTTTCATTTCTGAAGAAAATTCTAAAATTTACATATTTCGTATTTGTATGCTAATTATTCGTGGCTACATGGATCTCAGGTAGAATACACCATTAATGCTACAGAACTTCCCAGAGTTCGAATTTGGAAAAATCGTATGAGAGAAAAAAAAGTCACGTTACTCCCCCCTCTGAACTTTTTCATTTCTGAAGAAAATTTTAAAATTTACATATTTCGTATTTGAATGCTTATTATTCGTGGCTACATGGATCTCAGGTAGAATACACCATTAATGCTACAGAACTTCCCAGAGTTCGAATTTGCAAAA
This sequence comes from Othius punctulatus, assembly GCA_951805005.1. Classification (NCBI taxonomy): domain Eukaryota; kingdom Metazoa; phylum Arthropoda; class Insecta; order Coleoptera; family Staphylinidae; genus Othius; species Othius punctulatus. Next base: position 1,979,391 of record OX638140.1, on the reverse strand, counting down.
ATCGTATGAGAGAAAAAAAAGTCACGTTACTCCCCCCTCTGAACTTTTTCATTTCTGAAGAAAATTTTAAAATTTACATATTTCGTATTTGTATGCTAATTATTCGTGGCTACATGGATCTCAGGTAGAATACACCATTAATGCTACAGAACTTCCCAAAGTTCGAATTTGGAAAAATCGTATGAGAGAAAAAAAAGTCACGTTACTCCCCCCTCTGAACTTTTTCATTTCTGAAGAAAATTCTAAAATTTACATATTTCGTATTTGTATGCTAATTATTCGTGGCTACATGGATCTCAGGTAGAATACACCATTAATGCTACAGAACTTCCCAAAGTTCGAATTTGGAAAAATCGTATGAGAGAAAAAAAAGTCACGTTACTCCCCCCTCTGAACTTTTTCATTTCTGAAGAAAATTCTAAAATTTTCATATTTCGTATTTGTATGCTAATTATTCGTGGCTACATCGATCTCAGGTAGAATACACCATTAATGCTACAGAACTTCCCAAAGTTCGAATTTGGAAAAATCGTATGAAAGAAAAAAAAGTCACGTTACTCCCCCCTCTGAACTTTTTCATTTCTGAAGAAAATTCTAAAATTTTCATATTTCGTATTTGTATGCTAATTATTCGTGGCTACATGGATCTCAGGTAGAATACACCATTAATGCTACAGAACTTCCCAAAGTTCGAATTTGCAAAAATCGTATGAGAGAAAAAAAAGTCACGTTACTCCCCCCTCTGAACTTTTTCATTTCTGAAGAAAATTTTAAAATTTACATATTTCGTATTTGTATGCTAATTATTCGTGGCTACATGGATCTCAGGTAGAATACACCATTAATGCTACAGAACTTCCCAGAGTTCGAATTTGGAAAAATCGTATGAGAGAAAAAAAAGTCACGTTACTCCCCCCTCTGAACTTTTTCATTTCTGAAGAAAATTTTAAAATTTACATATTTCGTATTTGTATGCTAATTATTCGTGGCTACATGGATCTCAGGTAGAATACACCATTAATGCTACAGAACTTCCCAGAGTTCGAATTTGGAAAAATCGTATGAGAGAAAAAAAAGTCACGTTACTCCCCCCTCTGAACTTTTTCATTTCTGAAGAAAATTTTAAAATTTACATATTTCGTATTTGTATGCTAATTATTCGTGGCTACATGGATCTCAGGTAGAATACACCATTAATGCTACAGAACTTCCCAGAGTTCGAATTTGGAAAAATCGTATGAGAGAAAAAAAAGTCACGTTACTCCCCCCTCTGAACTTTTTCATTTCTGAAGAAAATTCTAAAATTTTCATATTTCGTATTTGTATGCTAATTATTCGTGGCTACATGGATCTCAGGTAAAATACACCATTAATGCTACAGAACTTCCCAGAGTTCGAATTTGGAAAAATCGTATGAGAGAAAAAAAAGTCACGTTACTCCCCCCTCTGAACTTTTTCATTTCTGAAGAAAATTTTAAAATTTACATATTTCGTATTTGTATGCTAATTATTCGTGGCTACATGGATCTCAGGTAGAATACACCATTAATGCTACAGAACTTCCCAAAGTTCGAATTTGGAAAAATCGTATGAGAGAAAAAAAAGTCACGTTACTCCCCCCTCTGAACTTTTTCATTTCTGAAGAAAATTCTAAAATTTTCATATTTCGTATTTGTATGCTAATTATTCGTGGCTACATGGATCTCAGGTAGAATACACCATTAATGCTACAGAACTTCCCAAAGTTCGAATTTGGAAAAATCGTATGAGAGAAAAAAAAGTCACGTTACTCCCCCCTCTGAACTTTTTCATTTCTGAAGAAAATTTTAAAATTTACATATTTCGTATTTGTATGCTAATTATTCGTGGCTACATGGATCTCAGGTAGAATACACCATTAATGCTACAGAACTTCCCAAAGTTCGAATTTGCAAAAATCGTATGAGAGAAAAAAAAGTCACGTTACTCCCCCCTCTGAACTTTTTCATTTCTGAAGAAAATTCTAAAATTTTCATATTTCGTATTTGTATGCTAATTATTCGTGGCTACATGGATCTCAGGTAGAATACACCATTAATGCTACAGAACTTCCCAGAGTTCGAATTTGGAAAAATCGTATGAGAGAAAAAAAAGTCACGTTACTCCCCCCTCTGAACTTTTTCATTTCTGAAGAAAATTTTAAAATTTACATATTTCGTATTTGTATGCTAATTATTCGTGGCTACATGGATCTCAGGTAGAATACACCATTAATGCTACAGAACTTCCCAGAGTTCGAATTTGGAAAAATTGTATGAGAGAAAAAAAAGTCACGTTACTCCCCCCTCTGAACTTTTTCATTTCTGAAGAAAATTCTAAAATTTACATATTTCGTATTTGTATGCTAATTATTCGTGGCTACATGGATCTCCCAAAGTTCGAATTTGCAAAAATCGTATGAGAGAAAAAAAAGTCACGTTACTCCCCCCTCTGAACTTTTTCATTTCTGAAGAAAATTTTAAAATTTACATATTTCGTATTTGTATGCTAATTATTCGTGGCTACATGAATCTCAGGTAGAATACACCATTAATGCTACAGAACTTCCCAAAGTTCGAATTTGGAAAAATCGTATGAGAGAAAAAAAAGTCACGTTACTCCCCCCTCTGAACTTTTTCATTTCTGAAGAAAATTCTAAAATTTACATATTTCGTATTTGTATGCTAATTATTCGTGGCTACATGAATCTCAGGTAGAATACACCATTAATGCTACAGAACTTCCCAAAGTTCGAATTTGGAAAAATCGTATGAGAGAAAAAAAAGTCACGTTACTCCCCCCTCTGAACTTTTTCATTTCTGAAGAAAATTCTAAAATTTACATATTTCGTATTTGTATGCTAATTATTCGTGGCTACATGGATCTCAGGTAGGTAGGTACCATTAATGCTACAGAACTTCCCAAAGTTCGAATTTGGAAAAATCGTATGAGAGAAAAAAAAGTCACGTTACTCCCCCCTCTGAACTTTTTCATTTCTGAAGAAAATTTTAAAATTTACATATTTCGTATTTGTATGCTAATTATTCGTGGCTACATGGATCTCAGGTAGAATACACCATTAATGCTACAGAACTTCCCAGAGTTCGAATTTGGAAAAATCGTATGAGAGAAAAAAAAGTCACGTTACTCCCCCCTCTGAACTTTTTCATTTCTGAAGAAAATTTTAAAATTTACATATTTCGTATTTGTATGCTAATTATTCGTGGCTACATGGATCTCAGGTAGAATACACCATTAATGCTACAGAACTTCCCAGAGTTCGAATTTGGAAAAATCGTATGAGAGAAAAAAAAGTCACGTTACTCCCCCCTCTGAACTTTTTCATTTCTGAAGAAAATTCTAAAATTTACATATTTCGTATTTGTATGCTAATTATTCGTGGCTACATGGATCTCAGGTAGAATACACCATTAATGCTACAGAACTTCCCAAAGTTCGAATTTGCAAAAATCGTATGAGAGAAAAAAAAGTCACGTTACTCCCCCCTCTGAACTTTTTCATTTCTGAAGAAAATTCTAAAATTTACATATTTCGTATTTGTATGCTAATTATTCGTGGCTACATGGATCTCAGGTAGAATACACCATTAATGCTACAGAACTTCCCAAAGTTCGAATTTGCAAAAATCGTATGAGAGAAAAAAAAGTCACGTTACTCCCCCCTCTGAACTTTTTCATTTCTGAAGAAAATTTTAAAATTTACATATTTCGTATTTGTATGCTAATTATTCGTGGCTACATGGATCTCAGGTAGAATACACCATTAATGCTACAGAACTTCCCAAAGTTCGAATTTGCAAAAATCGTATGAGAGAAAAAAAGTCACGTTACTCCCCCCTCTGAACTTTTTCATTTCTGAAGAAAATTCTAAAATTTACATATTTCGTATTTGTATGCTAATTATTCGTGGCTACATCGATCTCAGGTAGAATACACCATTAATGCTACAGAACTTCCCAAAGTTCGAATTTGGAAAAATCGTATGAGAGAAAAAAAGTCACGTTACTCCCCCCTCTGAACTTTTTCATTTCTGAAGAAAATTCTAAAATTTTCATATTTCGTATTTGTATGCTAATTATTCGTGGCTACATCGATCTCAGGTAGAATACACCATTAATGCTACAGAACTTCCCAAAGTTCGAATTTGGAAAAATCGTATGAGAGAAAAAAAAGTCACGTTACTCCCCCCTCTGAACTTTTTCATTTCTGAAGAAAATTCTAAAATTTTCATATTTCGTATTTGTATGCTAATTATTCGTGGCTACATCGATCTCAGGTAGAATACACCATTAATGCTACAGAACTTCACAAAGTTCGAATTTGGAAAAATCGTATGAGAGAAAAAAAAGTCACGTTACTCCCCCCTCTGAACTTTTTCATTTCTGAAGAAAATTCTAAAATTTACATATTTCGTATTTGTATGCTAATTATTCGTGGCTACATGGATCTCAGGTAGAATACACCATTAATGCTACAGAACTTCCCAAAGTTCGAATTTGCAAAAATCGTATGAGAGAAAAAACAGTCACGTTACTCCCCCCTCTGAACTTTTTCATTTCTGAAGAAAATTCTAAAATTTCCATATTTCGTATTTGTATGCTAATTATTCGTGGCTACATGGATCTCAGGTAGAATACACCATTAATGCTACAGAACTTCCCAAAGTTCGAATTTGCAAAAATCGTATGAGAGAAAAAAAAGTCACGTTACTCCCCCCTCTGAACTTTTTCATTTCTGAAGAAAATTTTAAAATTTACATATTTCGTATTTGTATGCTAATTATTCGTGGCTACATGGATCTCAGGTAGAATACACCATTAATGCTACAGAACTTCCCAAAGTTCGAATTTGCAAAAATCGTATGAGAGAAAATAAAGTCACGTTACTCCCCCCTCTGAACTTTTTCATTTCTGAAGAAAATTCTAAAATTTACATATTTCGTATTTGTATGCTAATTATTCGTGGCTACATGGATCTCAGGTAGAATACACCATTAATGCTACAGAACTTCCCAAAGTTCGAATTTGCAAAAATCGTATGAGAGAAAAAAAAGTCACGTTACTCCCCCCTCTGAACTTTTTCATTTCTGAAGAAAATTTTAAAATTTACATATTTCGTATTTGTATGCTAATTATTCGTGGCTACATGGATCTCAGGTAGAATACACCATTAATGCTACAGAACTTCCCAAAGTTCGAATTTGCAAAAATCGTATGAGAGAAAAAAAAGTCACGTTACTCCCCCCTCTGAACTTTTTCATTTCTGAAGAAAATTCTAAAATTTACATATTTCGTATTTGTATGCTAATTATTCGTGGCTACATGGATCTCAGGTAGAATACACCATTAATGCTACAGAACTTCCCAAAGTTCGAATTTGCAAAAATCGTATGAGAGAAAAAAAAGTCACGTTACTCCCCCCTCTGAACTTTATCATTTCTGAAGAAAATTTTAAAATTTACATATTTCGTATTTGTATGCTAATTATTCGTGGCTACATGGATCTCAGGTAGAATACACCTTTAATGCTACAGAACTTCCCAAAGTTCGAATTTGGAAAAATCGTATGTGAGAAAAAAAAGTCACGTTACTCCCCCCTCTGAACTTTTTCATTTCTGAAGAAAATTCTAAAATTTACATATTTCGTATTTGTATGCTAATTATTCGTGGCTACATGGATCTCAGGTAGAATACACCATTAATGCTACAGAACTTCCCAAAGTTCGAATTTGGAAAAATCGTATGAGAGAAAAAAAAGTCACGTTACTCCCCCCTCTGAACTTTTTCATTTCTGAAGAAAATTCTAAAATTTTCATATTTCGTATTTGTATGCTAATTATTCGTGGCTACATGGACCTCAGGTAGAATACACCATTAATGCTACAAAACTTCCCAAAGTTCGAATTTGCAAAAATCGTATGAGAGAAAAAAAAGTCACGTTACTCCCCCCTCTGAACTTTTTCATTTCTGAAGAAAATTTTAAAATTTACATATTTCGTATTTGTATGCTAATTATTCGTGGCTACATGGATCTCAGGTAGAATACACCATTAATGCTACAGAACTTCCCAAAGTTCGAATTTGGAAAAATCGTATGAGAGAAAAAAAAGTCACCTTACTCACCCCTCTGAACTTTTTCATTTCTGAAGAAAATTCTAAAATTTACATATTTCGTATTTGTATGCTAATTATTCGTGGCTACATGGATCTCAGGTAGAATACACCATTAATGCTACAGAACTTCCCAAAGTTCGAATTTGCAAAAATCGTATGGGAGAAAAAAAAGTCACGTTACTCCCCCCTCTGAACTTTTTCATTTCTGAAGAAAATTCTAAAATTTACATATTTCGTATTTGTATGCTAATTATTCGTGGCTACATGGATCTCAGGTAGAATACACCATTAATGCTACAGAACTTCCCAAAGTTCGAATTTGCAAAAATCGTATGGGAGAAAAAAAAGTCACGTTACTCCCCCCTCTGAAATTTTTCATTTCTGAAGAAAATTCTAAAATTTACATATTTCGTATTTGTATGCTAATTATTCGTGGCTACATGGATCTCAGGTAGAATACACCATTAATGCTACAGAACTTCCCAAAGTTCGAATTTGGAAAAATCGTATGAGAGAAAAAAAGTCACGTTACTCCCCCCTCTGAACTTTTTCATTTCTGAAGAAAATTCTAAAATTTTCATATTTCGTATTTGTATGCTAATTATTCGTGGCTACATGGATCTCAGGTAGAATACACCATTAATGCTACAGAACTTCCCAAAGTTCGAATTTGGAAAAATCGTATGAGAGAAAAAAAAGTCACGTTACTCCCCCCTCTGAACTTTTTCATTTCTGAAGAAAATTCTAAAATTTTCATATTTCGTATTTGTATGCTAATTATTCGTGGCTACATCGATCTCAGGTAGAATACACCATTAATGCTACAGAACTTCCCAAAGTTCGAATTTGGAAAAATCGTATGAGAGAAAAAAAAGTCACGTTACTCCCCCCTCTGAACTTTTTCATTTCTGAAGAAAATTCTAAAATTTACATATTTCGTATTTGTATGCTAATTATTCGTGGCTACATGGATCTCAGGTAGAATACACCATTAATGCTACAGAACTTCCCAAAGTTCGAATTTGCAAAAATCGTATGAGAGAAAAAACAGTCACGTTACTCCCCCCTCTGAACTTTTTCATTTCTGAAGAAAATTCTAAAATTTACATATTTCGTATTTGTATGCTAATTATTCGTGGCTACATGGATCTCAGGTAGAATACACCATTAATGCTACAGAACTTCCCAAAGTTCGAATTTGCAAAAATCGTATGAGAGAAAAAAAAGTCACGTTACTCCCCCCTCTGAACTTTTTCATTTCTGAAGAAAATTTTAAAATTTACATATTTCGTATTTGTATGCTAATTATTCGTGGCTACATGGATCTCAGGTAGAATACACCATTAATGCTACAGAACTTCCCAAAGTTCGAATTTGCAAAAATCGTATGAGAGAAAATAAAGTCACGTTACTCCCCCCTCTGAACTTTTTCATTTCTGAAGAAAATTCTAAAATTTACATATTTCGTATTTGTATGCTAATTATTCGTGGCTACATGGATCTCAGGTAGAATACACCATTAATGCTACAGAACTTCCCAAAGTTCGAATTTGCAAAAATCGTATGAGAGAAAAAAAAGTCACGTTACTCCCCCCTCTGAACTTTTTCATTTCTGAAGAAAATTTTAAAATTTACATATTTCGTATTTGTATGCTAATTATTCGTGGCTACATGGATCTCAGGTAGAATACACCATTAATGCTACAGAACTTCCCAAAGTTCGAATTTGGAAAAATCGTATGTGAGAAAAAAAAGTCACGTTACTCCCCCCTCTGAACTTTTTCATTTCTGAAGAAAATTCTAAAATTTACATATTTCGTATTTGTATGCTAATTATTCGTGGCTACATGGATCTCAGGTAGAATACACCATTAATGCTACAGAACTTCCCAAAGTTCGAATTTGGAAAAATCGTATGAGAGAAAAAAAAGTCACGTTACTCCCCCCTCTGAACTTTTTCATTTCTGAAGAAAATTCTAAAATTTTCATATTTCGTATTTGTATGCTAATTATTCGTGGCTACATGGACCTCAGGTAGAATACACCATTAATGCTACAAAACTTCCCAAAGTTCGAATTTGCAAAAATCGTATGAGAGAAAAAAAAGTCACGTTACTCCCCCCTCTGAACTTTTTCATTTCTGAAGAAAATTTTAAAATTTACATATTTCGTATTTGTATGCTAATTATTCGTGGCTACATGGATCTCAGGTAGAATACACCATTAATGCTACAGAACTTCCCAAAGTTCGAATTTGGAAAAATCGTATGAGAGAAAAAAAAGTCACGTTACTCCCCCCTCTGAACTTTTTCATTTCTGAAGAAAATTCTAAAATTTTCATATTTCGTATTTGTATGCTAATTATTCGTGGCTACATCGATCTCAGGTAGAATACACCATTAATGCTACAGAACTTCCCAAAGTTCGAATTTGGAAAAATCGTATGTGAGAAAAAAAAGTCACGTTACTCCCCCCTCTGAACTTTTTCATTTCTGAAGAAAATTCTAAAATTTACATATTTCGTATTTGTATGCTAATTATTCGTGGCTACATGGATCTCAGGTAGAATACACCATTAATGCTACAGAACTTCCCAAAGTTCGAATTTGGAAAAATCGTATGAGAGAAAAAAAAGTCACGTTACTCCCCCCTCTGAACTTTTTCATTTCTGAAGAAAATTCTAAAATTTTCATATTTCGTATTTGTATGCTAATTATTCGTGGCTACATGGACCTCAGGTAGAATACACCATTAATGCTACAAAACTTCCCAAAGTTCGAATTTGCAAAAATCGTATGAGAGAAAAAAAAGTCACGTTACTCCCCCCTCTGAACTTTTTCATTTCTGAAGAAAATTCTAAAATTTACATATTTCGTATTTGTATGCTAATTATTCGTGGCTACATGGATCTCAGGTAGAATACACCATTAATGCTACAGAACTTCCCAAAGTTCGAATTTGCAAAAATCGTATGGGAGAAAAAAAAGTCACGTTACTCCCCCCTCTGAACTTTTTCATTTCTGAAGAAAATTCTAAAATTTACATATTTCGTATTTGTATGCTAATTATTCGTGGCTACATGGATCTCAGGTAGAATACACCATTAATGCTACAGAACTTCCCAAAGTTCGAATTTGGAAAAATCGTATGAGAGAAAAAAAGTCACGTTACTCCCCCCTCTGAACTTTTTCATTTCTGAAGAAAATTCTAAAATTTTCATATTTCGTATTTGTATGCTAATTATTCGTGGCTACATGGATCTCAGGTAGAATACACCATTAATGCTACAGAACTTCCCAAAGTTCGAATTTGGAAAAATCGTATGAGAGAAAAAAAAGTCACGTTACTCCCCCCTCTGAACTTTTTCATTTCTGAAGAAAATTCTAAAATTTTCATATTTCGTATTTGTATGCTAATTATTCGTGGCTACATCGATCTCAGGTAGAATACACCATTAATGCTACAGAACTTCCCAAAGTTCGAATTTGGAAAAATCGTATGAGAGAAAAAAAAGTCACGTTACTCCCCCCTCTGAACTTTTTCATTTCTGAAGAAAATTCTAAAATTTACATATTTCGTATTTGTATGCTAATTATTCGTGGCTACATGGATCTCAGGTAGAATACACCATTAATGCTACAGAACTTCCCAAAGTTCGAATTTGCAAAAATCGTATGAGAGAAAAAACAGTCACGTTACTCCCCCCTCTGAACTTTTTCATTTCTGAAGAAAATTCTAAAATTTACATATTTCGTATTTGTATGCTAATTATTCGTGGCTACATGGATCTCAGGTAGAATACACCATTAATGCTACAGAACTTCCCAAAGTTCGAATTTGCAAAAATCGTATGAGAGAAAAAAAAGTCACGTTACTCCCCCCTCTGAACTTTTTCATTTCTGAAGAAAATTTTAAAATTTACATATTTCGTATTTGTATGCTAATTATTCGTGGCTACATGGATCTCAGGTAGAATACACCATTAATGCTACAGAACTTCCCAAAGTTCGAATTTGCAAAAATCGTATGAGAGAAAATAAAGTCACGTTACTCCCCCCTCTGAACTTTTTCATTTCTGAAGAAAATTCTAAAATTTACATATTTCGTATTTGTATGCTAATTATTCGTGGCTACATGGATCTCAGGTAGAATACACCATTAATGCTACAGAACTTCCCAAAGTTCGAATTTGCAAAAATCGTATGAGAGAAAAAAAAGTCACGTTACTCCCCCCTCTGAACTTTTTCATTTCTGAAGAAAATTTTAAAATTTACATATTTCGTATTTGTATGCTAATTATTCGTGGCTACATGGATCTCAGGTAGAATACACCATTAATGCTACAGAACTTCCCAAAGTTCGAATTTGCAAAAATCGTATGAGAGAAAAAACAGTCACGTTACTCCCCCCTCTGAACTTTTTCATTTCTGAAGAAAATTCTAAAATTTACATATTTCGTATTTGTATGCTAATTATTCGTGGCTACATGGATCTCAGGTAGAATACACCATTAATGCTACAGAACTTCCCAAAGTTCGAATTTGCAAAAATCGTATGAGAGAAAAAACAGTCACGTTACTCCCCCCTCTGAACTTTTTCATTTCTGAAGAAAATTCTAAAATTTACATATTTCGTATTTGTATGCTAATTATTCGTGGCTACATGGATCTCAGGTAGAATACACCATTAATGCTACAGAACTTCCCAAAGTTCGAATTTGCAAAAATCGTATGAGAGAAAAAAAAGTCACGTTACTCCCCCCTCTGAACTTTTTCATTTCTGAAGAAAATTTTAAAATTTACATATTTCGTATTTGTATGCTAATTATTCGTGGCTACATGGATCTCAGGTAGAATACACCATTAATGCTACAGAACTTCCCAAAGTTCGAATTTGCAAAAATCGTATGAGAGAAAATAAAGTCACGTTACTCCCCCCTCTGAACTTTTTCATTTCTGAAGAAAATTCTAAAATTTACATATTTCGTATTTGTATGCTAATTATTCGTGGCTACATGGATCTCAGGTAGAATACACCATTAATGCTACAGAACTTCCCAAAGTTCGAATTTGCAAAAATCGTATGAGAGAAAAAAAAGTCACGTTACTCCCCCCTCTGAACTTTTTCATTTCTGAAGAAAATTTTAAAATTTACATATTTCGTATTTGTATGCTAATTATTCGTGGCTACATGGATCTCAGGTAGAATACACCATTAATGCTACAGAACTTCCCAAAGTTCGAATTTGCAAAAATCGTATGAGAGAAAAAAAAGTCACGTTACTCCCCCCTCTGAACTTTTTCATTTCTGAAGAAAATTTTAAAATTTACATATTTCGTATTTGTATGCTAATTATTCGTGGCTACATGGATCTCAGGTAGAATACACCATTAATGCTACAGAACTTCCCAAAGTTCGAATTTGCAAAAATCGTATGAGAGAAAAAACAGTCACGTTACTCCCCCCTCTGAACTTTTTCATTTCTGAAGAAAATTCTAAAATTTACATATTTCGTATTTGTATGCTAATTATTCGTGGCTACATGGATCTCAGGTAGAATACACCATTAATGCTACAGAACTTCCCAAAGTTCGAATTTGCAAAAATCGTATGAGAGAAAAAACAGTCACGTTACTCCCCCCTCTGAACTTTTTCATTTCTGAAGAAAATTCTAAAATTTACATATTTCGTATTTGTATGCTAATTATTCGTGGCTACATGGATCTCAGGTAGAATACACCATTAATGCTACAGAACTTCCCAAAGTTCGAATTTGCAAAAATCGTATGAGAGAAAAAAAAGTCACGTTACTCCCCCCTCTGAACTTTTTCATTTCTGAAGAAAATTTTAAAATTTACATATTTCGTATTTGTATGCTAATTATTCGTGGCTACATGGATCTCAGGTAGAATACACCATTAATGCTACAGAACTTCCCAAAGTTCGAATTTGCAAAAATCGTATGAGAGAAAATAAAGTCACGTTACTCCCCCCTCTGAACTTTTTCATTTCTGAAGAAAATTCTAAAATTTACATATTTCGTATTTGTATGCTAATTATTCGTGGCTACATGGATCTCAGGTAGAATACACCATTAATGCTACAGAACTTCCCAAAGTTCGAATTTGCAAAAATCGTATGAGAGAAAAAAAAGTCACGTTACTCCCCCCTCTGAACTTTTTCATTTCTGAAGAAAATTTTAAAATTTACATATTTCGTATTTGTATGCTAATTATTCGTGGCTACATGGATCTCAGGTAGAATACACCATTAATGCTACAGAACTTCCCAAAGTTCGAATTTGCAAAAATCGTATGAGAGAAAAAAAAGTCACGTTACTCCCCCCTCTGAACTTTTTCATTTCTGAAGAAAATTCTAAAATTTACATATTTCGTATTTGTATGCTAATTATTCGTGGCTACATGGATCTCAGGTAGAATACACCATTAATGCTACAGAACTTCCCAAAGTTCGAATTTGCAAAAATCGTATGAGAGAAAAAAAAGTCACGTTACTCCCCCCTCTGAACTTTTTCATTTCTGAAGAAAATTTTAAAATTTACATATTTCGTATTTGTATGCTAATTATTCGTGGCTACATGGATCTCAGGTAGAATACACCATTAATGCTACAGAACTTCCCAAAGTTCGAATTTGCAAAAATCGTATGAGAGAAAAAAAGTCACGTTACTCCCCCCTCTGAACTTTTTCATTTCTGAAGAAAATTCTAAAATTTACATATTTCGTATTTGTATGCTAATTATTCGTGGCTACATGGATCTCAGGTAGAATACACCATTAATGCTACAGAACTTCCCAAAGTTCGAATTTGCAAAAATCGTATGAGAGAAAATAAAGTCACGTTACTCCCCCCTCTGAACTTTTTCATTTCTGAAGAAAATTTACATATTTCGTATTTGTATGCTAATTATTCGTGGCTACATGGATCTCAGGTAGAATACACCATTAATGCTACAGAACTTCCCAAAGTTCGAATTTGCAAAAATCGTATGAGAGAAAAAAAAGTCACGTTACTCCCCCCTCTGAACTTTTTCATTTCTGAAGAAAATTTTAAAATTTACATATTTCGTATTTGTATGCTAATTATTCGTGGCTACATGGATCTCAGGTAGAATACACCATTAATGCTACAGAACTTCCCAAAGTTCGAATTTGCAAAAATCGTATGAGAGAAAAAAAAGTCACGTTACTCCCCCCTCTGAACTTTTTCATTTCTGAAGAAAATTCTAAAATTTACATATTTCGTATTTGTATGCTAATTATTCGTGGCTACATGGATCTCAGGTAGAATACACCATTAATGCTACAGAACTTCCCAAAGTTCGAATTTGCAAAAATCGTATGAGAGAAAAAAAAGTCACGTTACTCCCCCCTCTGAACTTTTTCATTTCTGAAGAAAATTTTAAAATTTACATATTTCGTATTTGTATGCTAATTATTCGTGGCTACATGGATCTCAGGTAGAATACACCATTAATGCTACAGAACTTCCCAAAGTTCGAATTTGGAAAAATCGTATGAGAGAAAAAAAAGTCACGTTACTCCCCCCTCTGAACTTTTTCATTTCTGAAGAAAATTCTAAAATTTACATATTTCGTATTTGTATGCTAATTATTCGTGGCTACATGGATCTCAGGTAGAATACACCATTAATGCTACAGAACTTCCCAAAGTTCGAATTTGGAAAAATCGTATGAGAGAAAAAAAAGTCACGTTACTCCCCCCTCTGAACTTTTTCATTTCTGAAGAAAATTCTAAAATTTTCATATTTCGTATTTGTATGCTAATTATTCGTGGCTACATGGACCTCAGGTAGAATACACCATTAATGCTACAAAACTTCCCAAAGTTCGAATTTGCAAAAATCGTATGAGAGAAAAAAAAGTCACGTTACTCCCCCCTCTGAACTTTTTCATTTCTGAAGAAAATTTTAAAATTTACATATTTCGTATTTGTATGCTAATTATTCGTGGCTACATGGATCTCAGGTAGAATACACCATTAATGCTACAGAACTTCCCAAAGTTCGAATTTGGAAAAATCGTATGAGAGAAAAAAAAGTCACCTTACTCACCCCTCTGAACTTTTTCATTTCTGAAGAAAATTCTAAAATTTACATATTTCGTATTTGTATGCTAATTATTCGTGGCTACATGGATCTCAGGTAGAATACACCATTAATGCTACAGAACTTCCCAAAGTTCGAATTTGCAAAAATCGTATGGGAGAAAAAAAAGTCACGTTACTCCCCCCTCTGAACTTTTTCATTTCTGAAGAAAATTCTAAAATTTACATATTTCGTATTTATATGCTAATTATTCGTGGCTACATGGATCTCAGGTAGAATACACCATTAATGCTACAGAACTTCCCAAAGTTCGAATTTGCAAAAATCGTATGAGAGAAAAAAAAGTCACGTTACTCCCCCCTCTGAACTTTTTCATTTCTGAAGAAAATTTTAAAATTTACATATTTCGTATTTGTATGCTAATTATTCGTGGCTACATGGATCTCAGGTAGAATACACCATTAATGCTACAGAACTTCCCAAAGTTCGAATTTGCAAAAATCGTATGAGAGAAAAAACAGTCACGTTACTCCCCCCTCTGAACTTTTTCATTTCTGAAGAAAATTCTAAAATTTACATATTTCGTATTTGTATACTAATTATTCGTGGCTACATGGATCTCAGGTAGAATACACCATTAATGCTACAGAACTTCCCAAAGTTCGAATTTGGAAAAATCGTATGAGAGAAAAAAAAGTCACGTTACTCCCCCCTCTGAACTTTTTCATTTCTGAAGAAAATTTTAAAATTTACATATTTCGTATTTGTATGCTAATTATTCGTGGCTACATGGATCTCAGGTAGAATACACCATTAATGCTACAGAACTTCCCAAAGTTCGAATTTGGAAAAATCGTATGAGAGAAAAAAAAGTCACGTTACTCCCCCCTCTGAACTTTTTCATTTCTGAAGAAAATTCGAAAATTTTCATATTTCGTATTTGTATGCTAATTATTCGTGGCTACATCGATCTCAGGTAGAATACACCATTAATGCTACAGAACTTCCCAAAGTTCGAATTTGGAAAAATCGTATGAGAGAAAAAAAAGTCACGTTACTCCCCCCTCTGAACTTTTTCATTTCTGAAGAAAATTCTAAAATTTACATATTTCGTATTTGTATGCTAATTATTCGTGGCTACATGGATCTCAGGTAGAATACACCATTAATGCTACAGAACTTCCCAAAGTTCGAATTTGCAAAAATCGTATGAGAGAAAAAACAGTCACGTTACTCCCCCCTCTGAACTTTTTCATTTCTGAAGAAAATTCTAAAATTTACATATTTCGTATTTGTATGCTAATTATTCGTGGCTACATGGATCTCAGGTAGAATACACCATTAATGCTACAGAACTTCCCAAAGTTCGAATTTGGAAAAATCGTATGAGAGAAAAAAAAGTCACCTTACTCACCCCTCTGAACTTTTTCATTTCTGAAGAAAATTCTAAAATTTACATATTTCGTATTTGTATGCTAATTATTCGTGGCTACATGGATCTCAGGTAGAATACACCATTAATGCTACAGAACTTCCCAAAGTTCGAATTTGCAAAAATCGTATGGGAGAAAAAAAAGTCACGTTACTCCCCCCTCTGAACTTTTTCATTTCTGAAGAAAATTCTAAAATTTACATATTTCGTATTTGTATGCTAATTATTCGTGGCTACATGGATCTCAGGTAGAATACACCATTAATGCTACAGAACTTCCCAAAGTTCGAATTTGCAAAAATCGTATGAGAGAAAAAAAAGTCACGTTACTCCCCCCTCTGAACTTTTTCATTTCTGAAGAAAATTTTAAAATTTACATATTTCGTATTTGTATGCTAATTATTCGTGGCTACATGGATCTCAGGTAGAATACACCATTAATGCTACAGAACTTCCCAAAGTTCGAATTTGCAAAAATCGTATGAGAGAAAAAAAAGTCACGTTACTCACCCCTCTGAACTTTTTCATTTCTGAAGAAAATTCTAAAATTTACATATTTCGTATTTGTATGCTAATTATTCGTGGCTACATGGATCTCAGGTAGAATACACCATTAATGCTACAGAACTTCCCAAAGTTCGAATTTGCAAAAATCGTATGAGAGAAAAAAAAGTCACGTTACTCCCCCCTCTGAACTTTTTCATTTCTGAAGAAAATTTTAAAATTTACATATTTCGTATTTGTATGCTAATTATTCGTGGCTACATGGATCTCAGGTAGAATACACCATTAATGCTACAGAACTTCCCAAAGTTCGAATTTGGAAAAATCGTATGAGAGAAAAAAAAGTCACGTTACTCCCCCCTCTGAACTTTTTCATTTCTGAAGAAAATTTTAAAATTTACATATTTCGTATTTGTGTGCCAATTATTCGTGGCTACATGGATCTCAGGTAGAATACACCATTAATGCTACAGGACTTCCCAAAGTTCGAATTTGGAAAAATCGTATGAGAGAAAAAAAAGTCACGTTACTCCCCCCTCTGAACTTTTTCATTTCTGAAGAAAATTCTAAAATTTTCATATTTCGTATTTGTATGCTAATTATTCGTGGCTACATCGATCTCAGGTAGAATACACCATTAATGCTACAGAACTTCCCAAAGTTCGAATTTGGAAAAATCGTATGAGAGAAAAAAAAGTCACGTTACTCCCCCCTCTGAACTTTTTCATTTCTGAAGAAAATTCTAAAATTTACATATTTCGTATTTGTATGCTAATTATTCGTGGCTACATGGATCTCAGGTAGAATACACCATTAATGCTACAGAACTTCCCAAAGTTTGAATTTGGAAAAATCGTATGAGAGAAAAAAAAGTCACGTTACTCACCCCTCTGAACTTTTTCATTTCTGAAGAAAATTCTAAAATTTACATATTTCGTATTTGTATGCTAATTATTCGTGGCTACATGGATCTCAGGTAGAATACACCATTAATGCTACAGAACTTCCCAAAGTTCGAATTTGCAAAAATCGTATGAGAGAAAAAAAAGTCACGTTACTCACCCCTCTGAACTTTTTCATTTCTGAAGAAAATTCTAAAATTTACATATTTCGTATTTGTATGCTAATTATTCGTGGCTACATGGATCTCAGGTAGAATACACCATTAATGCTACAGAACTTCCCAAAGTTCGAATTTGGAAAAATCGTATGAGAGAAAAAAAAGTCACGTTACTCCCCCCTCTGAACTTTTTCATTTCTGAAGAAAATTTTAAAATTTACATATTTCGTATTTGTATGCTAATTATTCGTGGCTACATGGATCTCAGGTAGAATACACCATTAATGCTACAGAACTTCCCAAAGTTCGAATTTGCAAAAATCGTATGAGAGAAAAAACAGTCACGTTACTCCCCCCTCTGAACTTTTTCATTTCTGAAGAAAATTCTAAAATTTACATATTTCGTATTTGTATGCTAATTATTCGTGGCTACATGGATCTCAGGTAGAATACACCATTAATGCTACAGAACTTCCCAAAGTTCGAATTTGGAAAAATCGTATGAGAGAAAAAAAAGTCACGTTACTCCCCCCTCTGAACTTTTTCATTTCTGAAGAAAATTTTAAAATTTACATATTTCGTATTTGTATGCTAAATATTCGTGGCTACATGGATCTCAGGTAGAATACACCATTAATGCTACAGAACTTCCCAAAGTTCGAATTTGGAAAAATCGTATGAGAGAAAAAAAAGTCACGTTACTCCCCCCTCTGAACTTTTTCATTTCTGAAGAAAATTCGAAAATTTTCATATTTCGTATTTGTATGCTAATTATTCGTGGCTACATGGATCTCAGGTAGAATACACCATTAATGCTACAGAACTTCCCAAAGTTCGAATTTGGAAAAATCGTATGAGAGAAAAAAAAAGTCACGTTACTCCCCCCTCTGAACTTTTTCATTTCTGAAGAAAATTCTAAAATTTACATATTTCGTATTTGTATGCTAATTATTCGTGGCTACATGGATCTCAGGTAGAATACACCATTAATGCTACAGAACTTCCCTAAGTTCGAATTTGGAAAAATCGTATGAGAGAAAAAAAAAGTCACGTTACTCCCCCCTCTGAACTTTTTCATTTCTGAAGAAAATTCTAAAATTTACATATTTCGTATTTGTATGCTAATTATTCGTGGCTACATGGATCTCAGGTAGAATACACCATTAATGCTACAGAACTTCCCAAAGTTCGAATTTGGAAAAATCGTATAAGAGAAAAAAAAAGTCACGTTACTCCCCCCTCTGAACTTTTTCATTTCTGAAGAAAATTCTAAAATTTACATATTTCGTATTTGTATGCTAATTATTCGTGGCTACATGGATCTCAGGTAGAATACACCATTAATGCTACAGAACTTCCCAAAGTTCGAATTTGGAAAAATCGTATGAGAGAAAAAAAGTCACGTTACTCCCCCCTCTGAACTTTTTCATTTCTGAAGAAAATTCTAAAATTTTCATATTTCGTATTTGTATGCTAATTATTCGTGGCTACATCGATCTCAGGTAGAATACACCATTAATGCTACAGAACTTCCCAAAGTTCGAATTTGGAAAAATCGTATGAGAGAAAAAAAAGTCACGTTACTCCCCCCTCTGAACTTTTTCATTTCTGAAGAAAATTCTAAAATTTTCATATTTCGTATTGGTATGCTAATTATTCGTGGCTACATCGATCTCAGGTAGAATACACCATTAATGCTACAGAACTTCCCAAAGTTCGAATTTGGAAAAATCGTATGAGAGAAAAAAAAGTCACGTTACTCCCCCCTCTGAACTTTTTCATTTCTGAAGAAAATTCTAAAATTTACATATTTCGTATTTGTATGCTAATTATTCGTGGCTACATGGATCTCAGGTAGAATACACCATTAATGCTACAGAACTTCCCAAAGTTCGAATTTGCAAAAATCGTATGAGAGAAAAAACAGTCACGTTACTCCCCCCTCTGAACTTTTTCATTTCTGAAGAAAATTCTAAAATTTACATATTTCGTATTTGTATGCTAATTATTCGTGGCTACATGGATCTCAGGTAGAATACACCATTAATGCTACAGAACTTCCCAAAGTTCGAATTTGCAAAAATCGTATGAGAGAAAAAAAAGTCACGTTACTCCCCCCTCTGAACTTTTTCATTTCTGAAGAAAATTTTAAAATTTACATATTTCGTATTTGTATGCTAATTATTCGTGGCTACATGGATCTCAGGTAGAATACACCATTAATGCTACAGAACTTCCCAAAGTTCGAATTTGCAAAAATCGTATGAGAGAAAATAAAGTCACGTTACTCCCCCCTCTGAACTTTTTCATTTCTGAAGAAAATTTACATATTTCGTATTTGTATGCTAATTATTCGTGGCTACATGGATCTCAGGTAGAATACACCATTAATGCTACAGAACTTCCCAAAGTTCGAATTTGCAAAAATCGTATGAGAGAAAAAAAAGTCACGTTACTCCCCCCTCTGAACTTTTTCATTTCTGAAGAAAATTTTAAAATTTACATATTTCGTATTTGTATGCTAATTATTCGTGGCTACATGGATCTCAGGTAGAATACACCATTAATGCTACAGAACTTCCCAAAGTTCGAATTTGCAAAAATCGTATGAGAGAAAAAAAAAGTCACGTTACTCCCCCCTCTGAACTTTTTCATTTCTGAAGAAAATTCTAAAATTTACATATTTCGTATTTGTATGCTAATTATTCGTGGCTACATGGATCTCAGGTAGAATACACCATTAATGCTACAGAACTTCCCAAAGTTCGAATTTGCAAAAATCGTATGAGAGAAAAAAAAGTCACGTTACTCCCCCCTCTGAACTTTTTCATTTCTGAAGAAAATTTTAAAATTTACATATTTCGTATTTGTATGCTAATTATTCGTGGCTACATGGATCTCAGGTAGAATACACCATTAATGCTACAGAACTTCCCAAAGTTCGAATTTGGAAAAATCGTATGAGAGAAAAAAAAGTCACGTTACTCCCCCCTCTGAACTTTTTCATTTCTGAAGAAAATTCTAAAATTTACATATTTCGTATTTGTATGCTAATTATTCGTGGCTACATGGATCTCAGGTAGAATACACCATTAATGCTACAGAACTTCCCAAAGTTCGAATTTGGAAAAATCGTATGAGAGAAAAAAAAGTCACGTTACTCCCCCCTCTGAACTTTTTCATTTCTGAAGAAAATTCTAAAATTTTCATATTTCGTATTTGTATGCTAATTATTCGTGGCTACATGGACCTCAGGTAGAATACACCATTAATGCTACAAAACTTCCCAAAGTTCGAATTTGCAAAAATCGTATGAGAGAAAAAAAAGTCACGTTACTCCCCCCTCTGAACTTTTTCATTTCTGAAGAAAATTTTAAAATTTACATATTTCGTATTTGTATGCTAATTATTCGTGGCTACATGGATCTCAGGTAGAATACACCATTAATGCTACAGAACTTCCCAAAGTTCGAATTTGGAAAAATCGTATGAGAGAAAAAAAAGTCACCTTACTCACCCCTCTGAACTTTTTCATTTCTGAAGAAAATTCTAAAATTTACATATTTCGTATTTGTATGCTAATTATTCGTGGCTACATGGATCTCAGGTAGAATACACCATTAATGCTACAGAACTTCCCAAAGTTCGAATTTGCAAAAATCGTATGGGAGAAAAAAAAGTCACGTTACTCCCCCCTCTGAACTTTTTCATTTCTGAAGAAAATTCTAAAATTTACATATTTCGTATTTATATGCTAATTATTCGTGGCTACATGGATCTCAGGTAGAATACACCATTAATGCTACAGAACTTCCCAAAGTTCGAATTTGCAAAAATCGTATGAGAGAAAAAAAAGTCACGTTACTCCCCCCTCTGAACTTTTTCATTTCTGAAGAAAATTTTAAAATTTACATATTTCGTATTTGTATGCTAATTATTCGTGGCTACATGGATCTCAGGTAGAATACACCATTAATGCTACAGAACTTCCCAAAGTTCGAATTTGGAAAAATCGTATGAGAGAAAAAAAAGTCACGTTACTCCCCCCTCTGAACTTTTTCATTTCTGAAGAAAATTCTAAAATTTACATATTTCGTATTTGTATGCTAATTATTCGTGGCTACATGGATCTCAGGTAGAATACACCATTAATGCTACAGAACTTCCCAGAGTTCGAATTTGGAAAAATCGTATGAGAGAAAAAAAAGTCACGTTACTCCCCCCTCTGAACTTTTTCATTTCTGAAGAAAATTTTAAAATTTACATATTTCGTATTTGTATGCTAATTATTCGTGGCTACATGGATCTCAGGTAGAATACACCATTAATGCTACAGAACTTCCCAGAGTTCGAATTTGGAAAAATCGTATGAGAGAAAAAAAAGTCACGTTACTCCCCCCTCTGAACTTTTTCATTTCTGAAGAAAATTTTAAAATTTACATATTTCGTATTTGTATGCTAATTATTCGTGGCTACATGGATCTCAGGTAGAATACACCATTAATGCTACAGAACTTCCCAAAGTTCGAATTTGGAAAAATCGTATGAGAGAAAAAAAAGTCACGTTACTCCCCCCTCTGAACTTTTTCATTTCTGAAGAAAATTTTAAAATTTACATATTTCGTATTTGTATGCTAATTATTCGTGGCTACATGGATCTCAGGTAGAATACACCATTAATGCTACAGAACTTCCCAAAGTTCGAATTTGGAAAAATCGTATGAGAGAAAAAAAAGTCACGTTACTCCCCCCTCTGAACTTTTTCATTTCTGAAGAAAATTCTAAAATTTACATATTTCGTATTTGTATGCTAATTATTCGTGGCTACATGGATCTCAGGTAGAATACACCATTAATGCTACAGAACTTCCCAAAGTTCGAATTTGGAAAAATCGTATGAGAGAAAAAAAAGTCACGTTACTCCCCCCTCTGAACTTTTTCATTTCTGAAGAAAATTCTAAAATTTTCATATTTCGTATTTGTATGCTAATTATTCGTGGCTACATCGATCTCAGGTAGAATACACCATTAATGCTACAGAACTTCCCAAAGTTCGAATTTGGAAAAATCGTATGAGAGAAAAAAAAGTCACGTTACTCCCCCCTCTGAACTTTTTCATTTCTGAAGAAAATTCTAAAATTTACATATTTCGTATTTGTATGCTAATTATTCGTGGCTACATGGATCTCAGGTAGAATACACCATTAATGCTACAGAACTTCCCAAAGTTCGAATTTGCAAAAATCGTATGAGAGAAAAAACAGTCACGTTACTCCCCCCTCTGAACTTTTTCATTTCTGAAGAAAATTCTAAAATTTACATATTTCGTATTTGTATGCTAATTATTCGTGGCTACATGGATCTCAGGTAGAATACACCATTAATGCTACAGAACTTCCCAAAGTTCGAATTTGCAAAAATCGTATGAGAGAAAAAAAAGTCACGTTACTCCCCCCTCTGAACTTTTTCATTTCTGAAGAAAATTTTAAAATTTACATATTTCGTATTTGTATGCTAATTATTCGTGGCTACATGGATCTCAGGTAGAATACACCATTAATGCTACAGAACTTCCCAAAGTTCGAATTTGCAAAAATCGTATGAGAGAAAAAAAAGTCACGTTACTCCCCCCTCTGAACTTTTTCATTTCTGAAGAAAATTTTAAAATTTACATATTTCGTATTTGTATGCTAATTATTCGTGGCTACATGGATCTCAGGTAGAATACACCATTAATGCTACAGAACTTCCCAAAGTTCGAATTTGGAAAAATCGTATGAGAGAAAAAAAAGTCACGTTACTCCCCCCTCTGAACTTTTTCATTTCTGAAGAAAATTTTAAAATTTACATATTTCGTATTTGTATGCTAATTATTCGTGGCTACATGGATCTCAGGTAGAATACACCATTAATGCTACAGAACTTCCCAAAGTTCGAATTTGCAAAAATCGTATGAGAGAAAAAAAAGTCACGTTACTCCCCCCTCTGAACTTTTTCATTTCTGAAGAAAATTTTAAAATTTACATATTTCGTATTTGTATGCTAATTATTCGTGGCTACATGGATCTCAGGTAGAATACACCATTAATGCTACAGAACTTCCCAAAGTTCGAATTTGGAAAAATCGTATGAGAGAAAAAAAAGTCACGTTACTCCCCCCTCTGAACTTTTTCATTTCTGAAGAAAATTCTAAAATTTACATATTTCGTATTTGTATGCTAATTATTCGTGGCTACATGGATCTCCCAAAGTTCGAATTTGCAAAAATCGTATGAGAGAAAAAAAAGTCACGTTACTCCCCCCTCTGAACTTTTTCATTTCTGAAGAAAATTTTAAAATTTACATATTTCGTATTTGTATGCTAATTATTCGTGGCTACATGGATCTCAGGTAGAATACACCATTAATGCTACAGAACTTCCCAAAGTTCGAATTTGGAAAAATCGTATGAGAGAAAAAAAAGTCACGTTACTCCCCCCTCTGAACTTTTTCATTTCTGAAGAAAATTTTAAAATTTACATATTTCGTATTTGTATGCTAATTATTCGTGGCTACATGGATCTCAGGTAGAATACACCATTAATGCTACAGAACTTCCCAAAGTTCGAATTTGGAAAAATCGTATGAGAGAAAAAAAAGTCACGTTACTCCCCCCTCTGAACTTTTTCATTTCTGAAGAAAATTCGAAAATTTTCATATTTCGTATTTGTATGCTAATTATTCGTGGCTACATCGATCTCAGGTAGAATACACCATTAATGCTACAGAACTTCCCAAAGTTCGAATTTGGAAAAATCGTATGAGAGAAAAAAAAGTCACGTTACTCCCCCCTCTGAACTTTTTCATTTCTGAAGAAAATTCTAAAATTTACATATTTCGTATTTGTATGCTAATTATTCGTGGCTACATGGATCTCAGGTAGAATACACCATTAATGCTACAGAACTTCCCAAAGTTCGAATTTGCAAAAATCGTATGAGAGAAAAAACAGTCACGTTACTCCCCCCTCTGAACTTTTTCATTTCTGAAGAAAATTCTAAAATTTACATATTTCGTATTTGTATGCTAATTATTCGTGGCTACATGGATCTCAGGTAGAATACACCATTAATGCTACAGAACTTCCCAAAGTTCGAATTTGGAAAAATCGTATGAGAGAAAAAAAAGTCACGTTACTCCCCCCTCTGAACTTTTTCATTTCTGAAGAAAATTTTAAAATTTACATATTTCGTATTTGTATGCTAATTATTCGTGGCTACATGGATCTCAGGTAGAATACACCATTAATGCTACAGAACTTCCCAGAGTTCGAATTTGGAAAAATCGTATGAGAGAAAAAAAAGTCACGTTACTCCCCCCTCTGAACTTTTTCATTTCTGAAGAAAATTTTAAAATTTACATATTTCGTATTTGTATGCTAATTATTCGTGGCTACATGGATCTCAGGTAGAATACACCATTAATGCTACAGAACTTCCCAAAGTTCGAATTTGGAAAAATCGTATGAGAGAAAAAAAAGTCACGTTACTCCCCCCTCTGAACTTTTTCATTTCTGAAGAAAATTTTAAAATTTACATATTTCGTATTTGTATGCTAATTATTCGTGGCTACATGGATCTCAGGTAGAATACACCATTAATGCTACAGAACTTCCCAAAGTTCGAATTTGCAAAAATCGTATGAGAGAAAAAAAAGTCACGTTACTCCCCCCTCTGAACTTTTTCATTTCTGAAGAAAATTTTAAAATTTACATATTTCGTATTTGTATGCTAATTATTCGTGGCTACATGGATCTCAGGTAGAATACACCATTAATGCTACAGAACTTCCCAAAGTTCGAATTTGGAAAAATCGTATGAGAGAAAAAAAAGTCACGTTACTCCCCCCTCTGAACTTTTTCATTTCTGAAGAAAATTCTAAAATTTACATATTTCGTATTTGTATGCTAATTATTCGTGGCTACATGGATCTCAGGTAGAATACACCATTAATGCTACAGAACTTCCCAGAGTTCGAATTTGGAAAAATCGTATGAGAGAAAAAAAAGTCACGTTACTCACCCCTCTGAACTTTTTCATTTCTGAAGAAAATTCTAAAATTTACATATTTCGTATTTGTATGCTAATTATTCGTGGCTACATGGATCTCAGGTAGAATACACCATTAATGCTACAGAACTTCCCAAAGTTCGAATTTGCAAAAATCGTATGAGAGAAAAAAAAGTCACGTTACTCCCCCCTCTGAACTTTTTCATTTCTGAAGAAAATTTTAAAATTTACATATTTCGTATTTGTATGCTAATTATTCGTGGCTACATGGATCTCAGGTAGAATACACCATTAATGCTACAGAACTTCCCAAAGTTCGAATTTGGAAAAATCGTATGAGAGAAAAAAAAGTCACCTTACTCACCCCTCTGAACTTTTTCATTTCTGAAGAAAATTCTAAAATTTACATATTTCGTATTTGTATGCTAATTATTCGTGGCTACATGGATCTCAGGTAGAATACACCATTAATGCTACAGAACTTCCCAAAGTTCGAATTTGCAAAAATCGTATGGGAGAAAAAAAAGTCACGTTACTCCCCCCTCTGAACTTTTTCATTTCTGAAGAAAATTCTAAAATTTACATATTTCGTATTTATATGCTAATTATTCGTGGCTACATGGATCTCAGGTAGAATACACCATTAATGCTACAGAACTTCCCAAAGTTCGAATTTGCAAAAATCGTATGAGAGAAAAAAAAGTCACGTTACTCCCCCCTCTGAACTTTTTCATTTCTGAAGAAAATTTTAAAATTTACATATTTCGTATTTGTATGCTAATTATTCGTGGCTACATGGATCTCAGGTAGAATACACCATTAATGCTACAGAACTTCCCAAAGTTCGAATTTGGAAAAATCGTATGAGAGAAAAAAAAGTCACGTTACTCCCCCCTCTGAACTTTTTCATTTCTGAAGAAAATTCTAAAATTTACATATTTCGTATTTGTATGCTAATTATTCGTGGCTACATGGATCTCAGGTAGAATACACCATTAATGCTACAGAACTTCCCAGAGTTCGAATTTGGAAAAATCGTATGAGAGAAAAAAAAGTCACGTTACTCCCCCCTCTGAACTTTTTCATTTCTGAAGAAAATTTTAAAATTTACATATTTCGTATTTGTATGCTAATTATTCGTGGCTACATGGATCTCAGGTAGAATACACCATTAATGCTACAGAACTTCCCAGAGTTCGAATTTGGAAAAATCGTATGAGAGAAAAAAAGTCACGTTACTCCCCCCTCTGAACTTTTTCATTTCTGAAGAAAATTTTAAAATTTACATATTTCGTATTTGTATGCTAATTATTCGTGGCTACATGGATCTCAGGTAGAATACACCATTAATGCTACAGAACTTCCCAAAGTTCGAATTTGGAAAAATCGTATGAGAGAAAAAAAAGTCACGTTACTCCCCCCTCTGAACTTTTTCATTTCTGAAGAAAATTTTAAAATTTACATATTTCGTATTTGTATGCTAATTATTCGTGGCTACATGGATCTCAGGTAGAATACACCATTAATGCTACAGAACTTCTCAAAGTTCGAATTTGGAAAAATCGTATGAGAGAAAAAAAAGTCACGTTACTCCCCCCTCTGAACTTTTTCATTTCTGAAGAAAATTCTAAAATTTACATATTTCGTATTTGTATGCTAATTATTCGTGGCTACATGGATCTCAGGTAGAATACACCATTAATGCTACAGAACTTCCCAAAGTTCGAATTTGGAAAAATCGTATGAGAGAAAAAAAAGTCACGTTACTCCCCCCTCTGAACTTTTTTCATTTCTGAAGAAAATTCTAAAATTTTCATATTTCGTATTTGTATGCTAATTATTCGTGGCTACATCGATCTCAGGTAGAATACACCATTAATGCTACAGAACTTCCCAAAGTTCGAATTTGGAAAAAATCGTATGAGAGAAAAAAAAGTCACGTTACTCCCCCCTCTGAACTTTTTCATTTCTGAAGAAAATTCTAAAATTTACATATTTCGTATTTGTATGCTAATTATTCGTGGCTACATGGATCTCAGGTAGAATACACCATTAATGCTACAGAACTTCCCAAAGTTCGAATTTGCAAAAATCGTATGAGAGAAAAAACAGTCACGTTACTCCCCCCTCTGAACTTTTTCATTTCTGAAGAAAATTCTAAAATTTACATATTTCGTATTTGTATGCTAATTATTCGTGGCTACATGGATCTCAGGTAGAATACACCATTAATGCTACAGAACTTCCCAAAGTTCGAATTTGCAAAAATCGTATGAGAGAAAAAAAAGTCACGTTACTCCCCCCTCTGAACTTTTTCATTTCTGAAGAAAATTTTAAAATTTACATATTTCGTATTTGTATGCTAATTATTCGTGGCTACATGGATCTCAGGTAGAATACACCATTAATGCTACAGAACTTCCCAAAGTTCGAATTTGCAAAAATCGTATGAGAGAAAAAAAAGTCACGTTACTCCCCCCTCTGAACTTTTTCATTTCTGAAGAAAATTTTAAAATTTACATATTTCGTATTTGTATGCTAATTATTCGTGGCTACATGGATCTCAGGTAGAATACACCATTAATGCTACAGAACTTCCCAAAGTTCGAATTTGGAAAAATCGTATGAGAGAAAAAAAAGTCACGTTACTCCCCCTCTGAACTTTTTCATTTCTGAAGAAAATTTTAAAATTTACATATTTCGTATTTGTATGCTAATTATTCGTGGCTACATGGATCTCAGGTAGAATACACCATTAATGCTACAGAACTTCCCAAAGTTCGAATTTGCAAAAATCGTATGAGAGAAAAAAAAGTCACGTTACTCCCCCCCTCTGAACTTTTTCATTTCTGAAGAAAATTTTAAAATTTACATATTTCGTATTTGTATGCTAATTATTCGTGGCTACAGGATCTCAGGTAGAATACACCATTAATGCTACAGAACTTCCCAAAGTTCGAATTTGGAAAAATCGTATGAGAGAAAAAAAAAGTCACGTTACTCCCCCCTCTGAACTTTTTCATTTCTGAAGAAAATTCTAAAATTTACATATTTCGTATTTGTATGCTAATTATTCGTGGCTACATGGATCTCCCAAAGTTCGAATTTGCAAAAATCGTATGAGAGAAAAAAAAGTCACGTTACTCCCCCCTCTGAACTTTTTCATTTCTGAAGAAAATTTTAAAATTTACATATTTCGTATTTGTATGCTAATTATTCGTGGCTACATGGATCTCAGGTAGAATACACCATTAATGCTACAGAACTTCCCAAAGTTCGAATTTGGAAAAATCGTATGAGAGAAAAAAAAGTCACGTTACTCCCCCCTCTGAACTTTTTCATTTCTGAAGAAAATTTTAAAATTTACATATTTCGTATTTGTATGCTAATTATTCGTGGCTACATGGATCTCAGGTAGAATACACCATTAATGCTACAGACTTCCCAAAGTTCGAATTTGGAAAAATCGTATGAGAGAAAAAAAAGTCACGTTACTCCCCCCTCTGAACTTTTTCATTTCTGAAGAAAATTCGAAAATTTTCATATTTCGTATTTGTATGCTAATTATTCGTGGCTACATCGATCTCAGGTAGAATACACCATTAATGCTACAGAACTTCCCAAAGTTCGAATTTGGAAAAATCGTATGAGAGAAAAAAAAGTCACGTTACTCCCCCCTCTGAACTTTTTCATTTCTGAAGAAAATTCTAAAATTTACATATTTCGTATTTGTATGCTAATTATTCGTGGCTACATGGATCTCAGGTAGAATACACCATTAATGCTACAGAACTTCCCAAAGTTCGAATTTGGAAAAATCGTATGAGAGAAAAAAAAGTCACGTTACTCCCCCCTCTGAACTTTTTCATTTCTGAAGAAAATTTTAAAATTTACATATTTCGTATTTGTATGCTAATTATTCGTGGCTACATGGATCTCAGGTAGAATACACCATTAATGCTACAGAACTTCCCAGAGTTCGAATTTGGAAAAATCGTATGAGAGAAAAAAAAGTCACGTTACTCCCCCCTCTGAACTTTTTCATTTCTGAAGAAAATTTTAAAATTTACATATTTCGTATTTGTATGCTAATTATTCGTGGCTACATGGATCTCAGGTAGAATACACCATTAATGCTACAGAACTTCCCAAAGTTCGAATTTGGAAAAATCGTATGAGAGAAAAAAAAGTCACGTTACTCCCCCCTCTGAACTTTTTCATTTCTGAAGAAAATTTTAAAATTTACATATTTCGTATTTGTATGCTAATTATTCGTGGCTACATGGATCTCAGGTAGAATACACCATTAATGCTACAGAACTTCCCAAAGTTCGAATTTGCAAAAATCGTATGAGAGAAAAAAAAGTCACGTTACTCCCCCCTCTGAACTTTTTCATTTCTGAAGAAAATTTTAAAATTTACATATTTCGTATTTGTATGCTAATTATTCGTGGCTACATGGATCTCAGGTAGAATACACCATTAATGCTACAGAACTTCCCAAAGTTCGAATTTGGAAAAATCGTATGAGAGAAAAAAAAGTCACGTTACTCCCCCCTCTGAACTTTTTCATTTCTGAAGAAAATTCTAAAATTTACATATTTCGTATTTGTATGCTAATTATTCGTGGCTACATGGATCTCCCAAAGTTCGAATTTGCAAAAATCGTATGAGAGAAAAAAAAGTCACGTTACTCCCCCCTCTGAACTTTTTCATTTCTGAAGAAAATTTTAAAATTTACATATTTCGTATTTGTATGCTAATTATTCGTGGCTACATGGATCTCAGGTGGAATACACCATTAATGCTACAGAACTTCCCAAAGTTCGAATTTGCAAAAATCGTATGAGAGAAAAAAAAACGTTACTCCCCCCTCTGACCATCAGTACCAATGGACACTATATTATTCAGAGGGATATCTTTTTCTTTAAAATATTGTTCCAAAACGTCAAATACAGATTTTCCTTTAGTATCAGTTACTAATTTTTTTGCGAATAATAGTTCTTGACAAATGTTCTCATCTGTTATGAAGCGAACGTACGATAGAAGTAATGCCTCATTGTAAGGCAATGTAGACTCATCGAGCTGTATAGAAAATTCGGTCGTCTTCTAAAATTCGGTTAGAGAAGTCTCCACATCCTCGGACATTTCGTCGATTCGTCTCTGTACAGTATTATTGCTCAAGGGGATTTTTTTAATTAATATCTGAAGGTGACTTGTGAAGTGCAGTACGGAGAACTGCACTCACAGCTGGCAGTATTAATTCTTCTCCAATAGTGTGCGGTTTTCCCGATTTAGCAATAAGCAACGAAATATTGTAAGATGCACGTAACTCATCATTTACTTGTTTTGATGCTGTTGAAAACATACCGGCTTAAGTTGGAAGTCTCGAGTGTTGATTTTTGAGCATTTGAAAGTAAGATAAATTTTTACCTTTTATGGCAGGATGTATTTTGCTCAAATGTTCTTGTAATCGTGAAGGTTTCATGGCTTTATTTGAGAAAACTTTCTGGCAAATCAGGCACATTGGCAATGTCTTGTTTGTGGGTGACTGAATCATACCTTATTTTAAATATTTTACATTATATTGTCTACATTTTTTCTTTGATTCCTACATATCTTAAAAATAATAACAAGAAGTTGTTGTTAACGCAGAACCAACCAATTTAAAAACAAAATTTAAAATTTAAAGTTAAAATTTCTTGCGCGCAGCATCACACACTATTTGGGTCTACATAGCCCAATATGCAGAGTGTCCCAGGATAGAAGTAATTACACGTGTATTTATTTTACACGTGTAATTAAAATTACACGTGTATTTATTATACACGTGTAAATATAATTAAACGTGTATTTATTTTACACGTGTAATTATGTAATTACATGTGTAATTATAATACTCTCGGTTTTTCATTCAGTAATTTATTTTATACTTTGGAAAATAAATATGTACATGAACTTCGGGTATCGTAAGATTCTGATGTAACTAAATAAGTTACTAAGTAACCAAAAATGTAACTAATTTACCCGCAGTAGAAAAACAACGCTAAATTCGCGCGGCGATCAAAATAACGATTTATTCTTACAATAAAGAACGATTCTGTTTCAAAAATATTAACATATCGACGTTTTCTGGAATCAGTGAACAACGCTTCGCTGTTACACGTGTAATTATACGTGTAAATAATTACACGTGTAATTGTACGTGTAACTAATTACACGTGTAATTGTGCCGTACGTACACGTGTACATGTGAACCGTGTACCCGTGTATTTGAATACAAATATAAAATCTGCGGCTCTACAAAAAATGTACGTTAGAGAATTGTGAAAGCAATTTTCAAATTTTGTATACATATTTTGCATTTATAATATAATAATAATATTTTGCCGTATGTATGTCATAATTAATATATTTTACCGCTTAGAAAAAAATCTTTCCTGAACTATCAATTTCCTATTGACTCAAAATCCAAAATGTAGGAACCAAGAATCAGGGCTTAATTTCAATACATGAAATAATCATTCCTATAGTTTTGGTTAATGTATCTATAAAAAAATCTTATAACATCTATCCGAAGACACATTGTATATTACAGGCGATTAAAAATTAAAACAAATTATATGAAACCAAAAATATTAAATATTTGGAACTCTATGTACATAAATTGGAGCCCATCAAATATAACAATAGATAATATGTAAGTACTTACCTCTATTCCGACAGTTATTTCACCAACGATATATTTTTAATTACCGGGTCCACTTAATATGGATATTACTTTATTTACAATAATGATCACAATATGACAATTAATTACAATCCAAAAACAATAGGTCAAATATAGTTGTTAGTCGTGTTAGTCAGGAAGTCAGAATGCAGGCCGGAGCGTCCCCGCTCCGGCACCTTGCACACCAAACCGGGCAAGCGGGGTAATCCCCAGGCTCTCGAAGTGGGCCGATGTACAGATATCGGTCAGTACGGGGAATCCCATGTTGATTCGGTGAATCCAACATTCAATTGTTCCTTTGAATGTGATCTGTAGATTTTAGGTTTACACTCTTGCTCTGACGGAACTCCGTTTTTGCACGGGGGGCGGCGGCTGATCCTCAACGCCCCCTAAATATACCTTGGGCCAGAAACGCCCCCCTAAATCCCTTCAGCGCTCACCGGGGGGCGGTACCGCCCCCGTTGGGAATTACTGATTTAAATCTATACAACATATAAATAAAAGTGCAAAAGTTGTGTACAATAATGAGTTCATACTTCGTACTTCATAAAAATATTGAAATTTATACCCGTATTTATTATATATATTTTTCGATCCTGTGTTACTACAGAATTGAAATTATATATGGTTATAATTATAACTATATAATTATATAATTATAAAATTAATAATATTATTAATATTTAATAATTATTAAACTTAATTTAATAAATAAAATAAAGTAATTATAATTTGAAATTAAATTTAAAAAAAAATTAATATATTGGTTGTATTAAGATGTTTATACAAAAATGTATAATGTCTTTTCTTGCTCTTATTGCTGAAGTTAATAAGCTCTAATTCGGTATATAGTTTTAGCGATTGTTGGTCTTAATAATAAATTTTCATTTGACACATAACTCGCCATATCATACATTGTAATCGATATTCGCAAACTGCGCCATTTATATATGTTCTTAAATGGAACACCCTAATTATACAATGAATATTATTCATCATTAATATAATCTAATTCGAATTTTATTTAAAATATAGAACAATTACAAAATTGAGAGGGGCATGTATCACACCCTGGAAGAACATCACATCAACTACTTCCAGGACTTGTTAGGGGAGAACAGACTTATCATGGACTTATCAGAACTGGAGCAATACAATGTCGACTGGATGAAACAGTTCAGGGGTGGGTAGGTGTAAAATGCGATTTTATATTTACATAATCTCCAATTCCGTAAACTAAAAGAAAAGTAAAGACCGCACAGAAAGCCTTACTGACCAATACTGAGTAATAATTTAATCCAATTAAATAAATATCATTGTACACAAGTATTATTAGGTAGAACAATTTTACTAAAATACGTCTAACATTGATTAAACTTTTATTACATAACTCAGATTGTTTCAGAATTGAACTATTAAGTAATGCTTCAGTGATAACAGATTTTACGACAGGGCTTAGAAGATAATTATCAAATAAAAATCCTCTTATCTACATCATTTATTAAATAATGCTACATTTACAAAATAAAGTAAATAAAGTACAAACAAAATCTGTATGAATTTTGGTTCATTTTTAACTTGAAAAAATATTTTCGATTCATCGTACGCTTTCCAACTTCGTTGCTCGGAACGATTATTTTCAGGAAACATCCGGAATACCATTTCAGTTTCATAATTTTAAACACATACTTACCTTATATAGCCTTATTATGCTTTATACAGAGAGCGCAGAGAGAAGGAGCAATAAGAAGAAGAAGAAGAAGAACTGACTATAATATACTCTGTTCTAACTTCTCCAATCTGCATAAACCCTTTATGTATATGTGACTGATCTGAACCTTCCTAATACTGCGAACATTATTATCAGTCATATTCAGTAACTATTTTGAATTTCAGGAAACAGCAAATTAGTTCTGAAACCTAGATCAACTGAAGAAGTTTCCAAAATCCTTTCGTACTGCAACAAAAATCGACTGGCAGTATGTCCTCAAGGTGGAAACACTGGAATAGTTGGAGGAAGTGTTCCAGTTTTAGACGAAATCATAATTTCTACAGCTTTGATGAATGAAATTCTACATATCGATGATACATCAGGTAAGGATTTTGAAATCTTGTTTCTTTTTCTTTCAATTCTACAAACGTTGTATGTTTGTATTTTAATTTAGAGAGCAAATGACTCAATATCAGAGTCCAGTTGTAGCAATATATAGAAAAATTTAGCCAACTATGGTTATTCTCATTACAGATATGTACCACAATTGAATAAGTGTTTTTTTGTTTGTTTTTGAAATAATAGTATATTATACGCCAAGATTGTGAAGTATACTATTATAGCCTATGTAATAGATGTATGTAATATAGATGTAATGATGTAATGTATGTAATGTATGTGCCTTAGAGGTAAAGAAGGTTGTCTAACCTACCGCCACGACCACGCATAGAAGTTTAATAAAGGAGTATACACATGGCAGTTGTGTTGTTCAGTCGATTCCTAGATCCACTCCTAGATATATGACATGGCGCAGCTTAACGGACATTAAAAGGAGAAATAAAAAGAAGACGTGAAAATGGAAAGCAGAGGAATCCAACCAATTAAATTAAACGGCAATCTCAGTGACAATTGGAGACAATGGAAGCAGAGGTATGAAATATACTCCGCCGCTGTAGAATTAGACTCAAAATCAGAAAAAACGCAATGTGCACATTTACTGCATTTAATGGGCGAAGAAGCCATTGCAATCTACAATAGCTTCACATTTAGTGACGATGATAAGGACAAAATTACTGTACTAAAGAAGAAATTTAATGACTATTTCATTGCAAAAAAGAACCTAACCTACGCGAGATATAAATTTTTCACGTCCCGCCAAAATGAGGAAAGCACAGAACAGTATGTCACGTCATCAAAAAACCAAGCAAAACAGTGCGAATTCCCTGAAAATTTTAAAACGGAATTAATAAAAACGATGCTAATCATTGGGATAAAAGATAAGAAGGTTCGAGAGCAACTTCTACAACATCAAGAGTACACCCTGGAAAAAGCAATCGAGACATGTGTGTTAACCGAAACATCAAGACAGCAGCTTCAGGATATGAAACAATCAACGAGTGGAGACAAGACAAGAAATTACAAAGAAGTGGATCAAGTAAGAAATCAGAAGAAAACAACACAAAAATTCCGAGAAGATTCTTCAAGATCGAACGAAAATAGAAATTACAATCAGGTACAAAGAGAAATTAAAGACTGTTCAAGATGCGGTAAATCACATCCGATAAATAAATGTCCAGCATACGGTAAAAAAAATTTAAAATGTAAAAAGGACAATCACTTTGCAAATAAATGTAGGAATAAATCTGTAAATCAAGTGAATCAATCGGATAATTGTAATGATCGCTTGAGTATAGACACAATTAATAATGGAAACAAAAACCTCAATAATTTTAATCATTGCATTATAGAGTTGAGTATAGGTGAAGATGCAGATGTAAAGGCTAAATTTAAAATAGATACGGGAGCAAGTGTCAATATAATTTCCTACTTTGAATTAAAAGCGTGAAAATTTAATTTAAAAAATATTGAGAACATTAAGGAAAACTTAGTCACATTTACTGGAGATAATATTCCTATATTGGGAAAATGTTATCTAGATTTATACTATAATGGAAATTGTTTCAAGAAAACTGAATTCTTTGTAGACAAAAGTAATAATGGGTCAATCTTAGGTTTAAAAACATGTATTCATTTAGGAATAGTAAACATAAAAAATGATGAGGATATTAAATTCATTAATACAGTAAATAAAAACCAAATTAAAAATTATGAAGAATTAACCAATAGATATAAAGATGTATTTGAAGGTAAAACAAGTAAGCCATATCACATTGAAATACAAAAACATGCAAAACCAGTAGTAAATCCAATAAGACATGTACCTTTTGCTATACAAGATCAATTTAAAAAATGTTTAGAAAATTTAGAAAAATTAAAAATAATAGAAAAAGTTCAAGGCAGCTCAGAATGGATAAATTCATATGTACTAGTTAGAAAAGAAGATGGTTCTCTACGAATCTGCTTAGATCCAAGAGATTTAAATGAAGTTATAATAGATAGAAAATACAAAATACCAAACATGGACGAAATAACAAGAAATTTGAATAGTTAAAAAATATTCACAATATTTGATGCAGCTAGTGGATTTTGGAACATTCCATTAGATGAAAAATCTAGTAAGTTATGCACTTTTGCAACCCCTCATGGTAGATACAAATTCAATAGACTACCATTTGGTATTAAAACTGCTAGTGAAGTATTCCAAGAAACTTGTCAAGAAATTTTTCATATAAAAGGTGTAGTAATCTATGTCGATGATATTTTAATTCATGCCGAGACTAAAGAAGAACATGACAAAATATTGGAAGAAGTATTTAAGATTGCTAGAGAAAAAAATGTAAAATTTAATAGAAACAAATGTAAATTTGGTCTAGATGAAGTTAAGTATTTAGGAGATAAGTTTTCAAATAAAGGTATATCAATGGATGAAGATAAAATTGAAGCCATCGTAGGAATGCCCAAACCAATTAATAAAAAAGATGTCCAAAGATTCCCAGGTTTCATAACTTATGTGGGAAAATTTATTCCAAACTTATCAGAAATTACTCAACCATTAAGGGATTTAATTAATGATAACAATATATTTTCATGGGAACACCCTCAAGAAAAAGCATTTAACGAATTAAAAAAGATAATTTCACAAGAACCAATTTTAAAGTATTTTAATCCAAGAGAGCAAATAACAATATCAGTTGATGCATCTAGCTCAGCCTTAGGAGCAGCACTTTTGCAAAATGAAAAACCATGTGCATATGCTTCTAGAGCTATGACAGAAACTCAGCAAAGATATGCTCAAATAGAGAAGGAACTATTAGCAATATGTTTTGGCGTACAAAAGTTCTATCAATATGTTTATGGAAGAGAGTTTACAGTTGAAACCGATCACAAACCATTAATTTCCATATTCAAAAAATCATTGAACTCATGCCCAGCTAGATTACAAAGGATGCTTTTGACATTACAAAAATATAAAATAAATTAAGTTTACAAACCAGGCAAATATCTAATAATAGCTGATACATTATCACGAGCAACAGTAAATAAAGTATTCGAAGATAATTTAGAATTAAACGCTCAAGTATGCCTAATCGAAAAAAAATTAACAATTAAAGGGGACAGGTTAAAACAATTGATAAAAGCAACTGAAGATGATGAAGAATTAAAAATGATAAAAACCTTTATTAAGGATGGATGGCCAAAGAGCATAAATTTTGGAGATAACATATTGATGTTGCGTAAAAAAAACGTGAATACGACTTTACGTAATACATTAAAAACATAACTATGAATTTATGTTTGGTGTTTAATTAATGTTAAAAACATTTGTTTAACTAAGTTTGTGACGTACCTGAAGGGCAATCAGCGCGTTAGGCCGTGGAGCGAGTGGAGGGTCCCTTCGAAGCAGTGAGAATAAAAACTGAAACTGAAATAAATGCCCGATCGAGAAAACGTGGGGGGAACAAAAAATAACAGGTGTGATTTTTGTAGTGTAAAATATCGGCGTTTATTCACACAAACGACATACACCGTGTCTACGCTCCTGAAATAAATACCTCCGTACGCAACCCTTTCACGCAGGGTTCACCCTATTCGGCCGAATATTGCGAGCTCCTGATCGCGCGATTCAAAGGGCCGACGGAGCGACCTTTCTCTTACACAAGCGCAAAACACGTACGGCACGAAACACGTAACGCAAATTTTACACAACGGAAATAAACGATATGTCAATATGGAATTACATAAAGGTCTGGCTCAATTGAGAACACAAAAAAAATAGGTATCAATATCTATATCTGTATCTGGCCTGTGTTCCTAGTACGTCTTCGCTGACGGCTGGGTTCAGCTCCTGGATGGCGGCGGTTTGCGTCGTGGACGCCGATCACTCGGTTCCGGCCTCAGAGCAGGATGATCGCGGCCTCCAGCCAAGAACGGGTTGGCTGAGCTACTTAGCCCTTACCCCGTAAAAAAAACGCCTGCAAAGCTCATGGCCTTAGTAACAATGGCCGGACACGTGGCTTCACGAAAAGGAAAAAAATATATCGGGCTTAATTACTTACTCAGTTGTTATGAGCGTATGGATAGTTCCTTGCCCTGTACCTGGTGCCTCAATCACCTCAAGGGTGGTTAACTGAGTCCCCGTTGATTATCCCGGAAACCGGATGGTGGTACACCTATTACAACGGTTCTTCTGGCACTTCCGTACTGCACGCAAGGTAGCTGAATTCTGCCTCTATGGCGGCGTCGCGCCGGCGAATTTAAAAATCGCACACATATGGGAAACGCGTCACCACAACAAAAAAAGGTGCGAGTACGGTCGTCTACAGTGCAGGTCTATGCGCCAATTAATTATTAAAATGCAGTTTCTGCCAAAGACGTTTCCGGACCGTTACAAGTTTATTTATTAGGTTCGTTTGAGCTTGTGAAAGGTGAAATATATTAAAACACGAATTAACCCTTTATCACAAAAACATTTATAATAATGTTTTATAATTAATATTTATAATTAATAAATGTTTTGGTGAAAAAGGGTTAATGCGTGTTTTAATTATAAGTTAATTTACTTCGAATTACTAATTCCCATAAATGTTTAAATTAGGTGTGTTGGTTTGTCAATCGGGATGTATCTTGGAAAGCCTAGACGATGAACTCTTAAAATACGGATTGATGATGCCTATCGATTTGGGAGCCAAAGGCTCCTGCCACATTGGAGGCAACGTTTCGACGAATGCAGGAGGTCTGAGGCTACTGAGGTACGGAAACCTCCACGGAAACGTGTTGGGCTTGGAAGTTGTAGGTGATTTAGACTGCCCATGTTCATTTTGTTGTTATAACACAATCTGCCCTTAGGTAAGAGCCAATGGAGAAGTTTTGGATTGTCTTGGGACTCTGAAGAAGGACAATACAGGTTACCACTTGAAGCATTTGTTTATTGGATCTGAAGGGACGCTGGGATTTGTCACCAAAGTGGCTATTCAGTGCCCTATAAAACCTGCATCAGTTAATCTTGCGTTTCTGGGTAAGATATTATTATTCCATTCACTATTTGAGGAGAAATTATTATTATTTTTGCGATTTTTATTTTGTTAATCGTTGAGACTTGACATAACACAAAGAAAATGATTTTTTCATATAAAATATTATTATCTACATATGTATAGTCGCCTGATGAGAGCGTTTTCTATGCTCGTTAGCATGCTTAAGGTACATGTAATTGAGTGAAATGAAATGAGACGACTATACTTCTATTCTTGTAGGGATAACGCTACTCAACCTAGACTTCATTATTCACTGTGTACCTCTTCATTATTCAAAACTCAAATTTTAATATTAGATCTATGCAGGGTGTTTCTAAATTTGAGAAAAAACTATACGTGCCGATGTTGGTCGTAGAATTCTGAGTCGAATAACAAAATGTTGCGAAATTAAAAGAAAATGGAAAAATATGATAAAAAACTCGAAAAAAAAATACTTATAACAAATACTTTCAAGTTATGGATACCCTGTAAATACCGAGAAATCAGGGTGCGATATTTTTGTATTAAGATTTTCGACTCGAATTTTATGACCAACATCACCACGTACAGTTTTTGTAGTTTATTTATGAAACACCCTGTATAGACACTATATAATAATAATACCATTTTATAAAACAAATGAAATACGATGTATTTATGATACAATATTTTTGAGATTTGATGATTTGATACGTTTTCTAGGTTTGCAGACATTCGCCAAGGTTCTGAAGACTTATAAACAGGCAAAGTCAGATTTGGGCGAGATTTTATCAGCAGTCGAGGTGATGGATGCTGCCACACTGAAATTTATACACCATAGGCTGGGGCTGAACTCGCCAATAGGAGAATACCCATACTATTTGATGATCGAAACGTCTGGCAGCGATCCAAAACACGACGAAGAGAAATTGGAGAAGTTCTTAGAATTGATTTTGGTTAAGCATTTTGCGTTGAATGGAACAATAGCCACAGAACCATCGAAAATCAAGGTAATTATACAGTTTGGTCAGGGTCGGATTAAGCTTGTAAGGCTCCCAAGACAAATTTTGAGTTGCCCCCCTATTTAAAATAAGTAAAATATTACTCTATTAAGGCCCAGTTGTATGATCGTGGATTATCTTTAATCGTGGTTCAGTTTCTAAAGATACAATTGTATTAACAATTGTAACCTAGGTAACTGAACCATGGTCAAGGTTATCCACGATCGTACAATTGGGCCTAAAAAGTACAGTTTATTAACGATTATTGATAATTTATGTTGTATAGGTATACTATACAGAGAGCGCCTAAAGTATTAAGACCTGGCTTTATTTTTTCCCCGGTATAAATTTTTCAAAAATGTCAAAGTGATTCTTTTTCAAACACATATTTTGAGACCATTTTCATATTTCCATCTCTCTCCGTTTTGAAGTTATGACGTCAGAGCCATATTTTTTAAAGGACAACCTATATTTTTTATTATTGATTTTGATAGTACTTTTTTATTATGTTATTATGTTTTAAATGTGAAGCTATTGTAGATTGCAATGGCTTCTTCGCCCGTTAAATGCAGTAAATATGCACACTGCGTTTTTTCTGGTTTTGAGTCTAATTCTACAGCGGCGGAGTATATTTCATACCTCTGCTTCCATTGTCTCCAATTCTCACTGAGATTGCCGTTTAATTTAATTGGTTGGATTCCTCTGCTTTCCATTTTCTCGTCTTCTTTTTATTTTTCCTTTTAATGTCCGTTAAGCTGCGCCATGTTATATAACTGGGAGTGGATCTAGGAATCGACTGAACAACACAACTGCCATGTGTATTCTGTCTTTATTAAACTTCTATGCGTGGTCGTTGCGGTAGGTTAGACAACCTTCTTTACCTCTAAGGCACATACATTACATACATTACATCTATATTACATACATCTATTACAGTAACATTTGAAAAAAAATGAGAAAAAGTGCGTTAAAGTAAAACTATTAAATTATTATTTCAATGTGCAGAATGCATCTAGTTACCATTCAAAACAACGTCAGTTAAAAAAAATAGGAAAACAGGTCGATTTTAGTTTTCAAAAATACACATTTTGTTGTAAATTTAAAATTTATATTACATTTCATTTTTATCATCAAAATGTCCAATCTACACTCAGGTCATTGAGTAATGAATATTCTTATTCATTACACACTGCCCAGATATAAACCAGGGAAATACTATTTGGCATTTATCATTATCTCCCTTCATATCGCAAACTAAAACTTCCCTGAAACTGAGGGCTAATTTTTCAAAACTGTGATAAATTACTAATGTTAACGAAGATGTTTCACCACTAAAAAGTTTCAAAACTATATAATTTATTTCCGCTACAAAGTCTAATTGACTGGATTTACTGGATAATTTGATTTCCGGGCTCTATATCCTGCGAACTATAGCTTTTGAGGCAAACCATGTAATATAATGTTTATTGGTTAATTCTTCATAATTTTTAATTTGGTTTTTATTTACTGTATTAATGAATTTAATATCCTCGTCATTTTTTATGTTTACTATTCCTAAATGAATACATGTTTTTAAACCTAAGATTGACCCATTATTACTTTTGTCTACAAAGAATTCAGTTTTCTTGAAACAATTTCCATTATAGTATAAATCTAGATAACATTTTCCCAATATAGGAATTTTATCTCCAGTAAATGTGACTAAGTTTTCCTTAATGTTCTCAATACTTTTTAAATTAAATTTACACGCTTTTAATTCAAAGTAGGAAATTATATTGACACTTGCTCCCGTATCTATTTTAAATCTAGCCTTTACATCTGCATCTTCACCTATACTCAACTCTATAATGCAATGATTAAAATTATTGAGGTTTTTGTTTCCATTATTAATTGTGTCTATACTCAAGTGATCATTACAATTATCCGATTGATTCACTTGATTTACAGATTTATTCCTACATTTATTTGCAAAGTGATTGTCCTTTTTACATTTTAAACATTTTTTACCGTATGCTGGACATTTATTTATCGGATGTGATTTACCACATCTTGAACAGTCTTTAATTTCTCTTTGTACCTGATTGTAATTTCTATTTTCGTTCGATCTTGAAGAATCTTCTCGGAATTTTTGTGTTGTTTTCTTCTGATTTCTTACTTGATACACTTCTTTGTAATTTCTTGTCTTGTCTCCACTCGTTGATTGTTTCATATCCTGAAGCTGCTGTCTGGATGTTTCGGTTAACACACATGTCTCGATTGCTTTTTCCAGGGTGTACTCTTGATGTTGTAGAAGTTGCTCTCGAACCTTCCTATCTTTTATCCCAATGATTAGCATCGTTTTTATTAATTCCGTTTTAAAATTTTCAGGGAATTCGCACTGTTTTGCTTGGTTTTTTAATGACGTGACATACTGTTCTGTGCTTTCCTCATTTTGGCGGGACGTGAAGAATTTATATCTCTCGTAGGTTAGGTTATTTTTTTTTGAATGAAATAGTCATTAAATTTCTTCTTTAGTACAGTAATTTTGTCCTTATCATCGTCACTAAATGTGAAGCTATTGTAGATTGCAATGGCTTCTTCGCCCGTTAAATGCAGTAAATGTGCACATTGCGTTTTTTCTGGTTTTGAGTCTAATTCTACAGCGGCGGAGTATATTTCATACCTCTGCTTCCATTGTCTCCAATTCTCACTGAGATTGCCGTTTCATTTAATTAGTTGGACTCCTCTGCTTTCCATTTTCACGTCTTCTTTTTATTTCTCCTTTTAATGTCCGTTAAGCTGCGCCATGTTATATATCTAGTAGTGGATCTAGGAATCGACTGAACAACACAACTGCCATGTGTATACTGTCTTTATTAAACTTCTATGC
This sequence comes from Othius punctulatus, assembly GCA_951805005.1. NCBI lineage: Eukaryota > Metazoa > Arthropoda > Insecta > Coleoptera > Staphylinidae > Othius > Othius punctulatus. The sequence goes on along the minus strand of OX638140.1, from coordinate 1,936,404 downwards.
GTGGTCGTTGCGGTAGGTTAGACAACCTTCTTTACCTCTAAGGCACATACATTACATACATTACATCTATATTACATACATCTATTACAGTAACATTTGAAAAAAAAATGAGAAAAAGTGCGTTAAAGTAAAACTATTAAATTATTATTTCAATGTGCAGAATGCATCTAGTTACCATTTGTAACGGTTCGAACCCAGGTGTTGTACAAATTCTCATAATTTGTAATATTTATTATTCATTGCATTTATTTAACTGCAATTCATCCTTAAATGCAATTGGATGCATTTGATTGCTTTAACTGCATATTACATGAATTCTTATAATTCAAGTAATTGATTTGGCTCGTGATTTACAAATTCTCGTAATTTGTAATATTGATTTGGCTCGTGATTTAGTGGTAGTACTCTACGTTGTGTTTGATTTTTAAATCAAAATCGTGATAACTCATTTTGGTTCGTTTTATGGGTAATGTGTCTGTTAGTAATTTTTGTTAGCAAGTAAAACACAGATACATGGATTTCATATTATTTATTCATTTTAAAAGGTTATGCAAGCGACAGGTAAATAAAAGACAATTTTGTTACCCTAATTGGACGTTATTTATTTAATTATATTTATTTAAATTTTGGAATTGATTTGTTTAATAATTATTGAAAATGTATTATATTCTTTGAATTTGAATGATTTATTTTATTTTAAAAACAGAGTAACTTATTAACACTGCGGTTGGAATTACAAAGTGTTACTTAGCGACTTCATGCACCACAATCTTCAAATTGTGCCGAGAAGGATATCTGATACATGTCATCACTGCATAGAAATTCATTAGCACGGTGCCTACCAATGTATTTCAACGCCACCTTGTGGATAGGAACGAATCACATAACTTCTCATTAAAGTACTTTAAGCGATTCCAGTGCTTCAAGCACCCAATGTGTCCTCATTCGGAGATATTGCTAGTACTCGCGTCTACCAACATTATCAGCCATGTGATCGTAAAAACTTTAATAGGTATTGTTATTCAAAATTGATTATTGATTAGTATGATAAAGCTCTATTCTACTTCTACTTTTCTATCTACTTAAGCACATACAAACATTCGTTTCAGTCATTCATAATTCTGAGATTTCTTGAATATCGGAGCGCTGGGCAAGTTTAATTATACGATTTAATTACAAATATCATTGAATTATTTATATCGAAATTATTAAGTTAAGTTCCCCTGACGCAACTTTTTATTTAACTACCTATTGATTAATGAGGCCACACTGTTTATCAAATGTTTGCGACGAGGAAAGGAAGGCATATTACAATATTCTCCTGTCAGTACGAAAATATTGCCAGGACAAGGTATAAAATGCAGTTAGGTTCAACTCCGCATTTAGTGGCGTGAGGCTCCCTACATTTCATACCCTTATTAAACTTCGTTCATTACCAGCGGCAAGGCGCGGTAATATCACTAGATAGGTTACATTATTATGGATAAATTACTTTAGAATTGTTAGTGTGAAAAGATGTTTGATCAAATGTTTTGCGACAGCGGAAAGGAAGGCATGTTACAATATTCTCCTGTCAGTACGAAAATATTGCCAGGACAAGGTATAAAATGCAGTTAGGTTCAACTCCGCATTTAGTGGCGTGAGGCTCCCCACATTTCATACCCTTATTAAACTTCGTTCATTACCAGCGGCAAGGCGCGGTAATATCACTAGATAGGTTACATTATTATGTATGGAATTGACTTTGGAATTGTTAGTGTGAATTACATTTGATAAACTTGTGTTATATATTCACCTGAGGAATTAATGTGAGTCGTCGTCGGACAGCGTGACGTTCTGTCTCGATCGGTACATCTAACTGGCTCCGTTTAAGTTCCGCACTTCTATTTATACTGGTATACTGGTCCCCCACTTTTTACTCTTCTTCCCCCGTCCTATGATAATTCTGCGTACCGCTGCAAATTGACGCCTTCCCATACGTGTCACCGAATTACGCAATCGCCGTTTCGAGTTCCCGTCGTATTCCCACGACCTATTTCTCTGTGGCATCATTTTGATCGTGTGCTTATTTACATTTGCTCAAAACTACGAAGTCAGCAAAATGACTGACCTCGCTGGGCCAACGCGTCATCGGCCGCGGCCTGCTATGATATTTACGCAGTTTTGTTCCGACTCGTAAAATTATGGATTTTAATATTATTAGGTTCCTACACATTCAAAACAACGTCAGTTAAAAAAAAAATTAGGAAAACAGGTCGATTTTAGTTTTCAAAAATACACATTTTGTTGTAAATTTAAAATTTATATTACATTTCATTTTTATCAGCAAAATGTCCAATCTACACTCGTGAAAATGGCTCTTAGTCTCTTCCATTTTTCAGTAGTAGTAACAATATTTTACAGGCTATCTACCTGTGGTCTTTTCGCCTATCCTATTTTTCATTATAATCGAAATTTACATAACAGGAAAATGAGTCTTGCATACCAGCGCTTAATAAATAAAATTATTGCTTTAAATTGTTTCAGGAACTTTGGAAAGTACGAGAAAGGATAGCAGACAGTTTCACAAAAGGTGGCCACGTTTTTTGCTACGACTTCACATTTCCCATAAACGATTACTACATTTTGATCGACGAGTTTCGTGATTACATGGGTTCCAAAGCAACCAGCGTGTTTGGGTTTGGACATTTAGGTGAACAAAACCCTTCAAAGATCGTGCCGTTGTAAAGTCTTCGTTTTTGTAGGTGATGGCAATCTTCACTTGCAGATTGCGGTTGATGAGTACAGCAACGAAATCAGGAGTTACATAGAGAGCAGACTGTTCAAGAGAGTGATCGAGTTAAAAGGCAGTATAAGTGCTGAACACGGAATCGGATTTTTGAAGTCGAAATATCTCAAAGATATAAAAGATAAGAATGCGTTGAAGTTTATGGGGGAGATGAAGAAGTTGATGGATCCTAATGGGATTTTGAATCCTTACAAATCCGTTTACATTGAACACTAATATCAATTAATCCTCCTTCCCTTCTCTTATTAGTTCCAACGAAATAATAACAAATAATGGCAAATCTAGTAAAATTATTTGTTAGTATCCTAGGAAACGTTGTAAAACATATTTCGTTTGTATCTGTTCCAGCGGAAAAGGCTTGATTTTTTAACTTTTTTGTTTTTGTTTTTCAAAACAACAAATTTTTGACCATTTTCTTGAACGTCTTGTATCTTGATATCTGATCAAAATTTTTATTGGAAAATAGCTCTTTCGAGCCATTAGAAAAACTTTCTTCGGATCTAAATTTGTAATAATTTTTAAAAAAACTATTATATTAATCCTGAAGACTAAATTTAATATCTCAATTTAAATGGTCTCAAAATTATCATATGTGTCTATAAAACTATTGTACAGTATGAAAAAACATATTCAGATGTTTTACCTAAGGTTAATTGTCACATAGAAGCTCCAAAGATTATTAATGAAAAAGGTCAGCTTATTATCTTCGATTATTATTATAGCTTAGTAACTGAATTTACCAAATTTAATATTTTTTTTTTACAATTCTCAAACAGAATTGATGTTAATTTTATTTTAGATGGCAAACATCCAATTCTGCCCTATCTACGAGAGCATATTTTGTATTCCTCACCGGAAAAAAAATCTGCAGCCACTGTAAAAGGAACAGTCATAAAAATCGTATGTTAAAACATTAACTGAATTGATTCAAGTTTTGAAGAAGAATTACAATAAGATTCGGAAATTAATGCTATATACAGGGTGTCCAAGATAAGGATCTACAGCATGGGGATTTCGGAAACCGTAAAAGTTCCCAAACTTTTTCGCCTCGCAGCTCCCTTTTTGAACTAAGATTTTCTATGGATCCATTCCGTTTCCATAATATTTTTTGCAAATTTTTATGAAATATGAAATAATTTGGTGAGGAATATAAATTGTGTAGATTGCCGTTATAATTTTCAACTAAAAATTGGCAGGTTCCATTAATATTTGTAATTTATAAAAGTGTTGGTATTTCTAATAAAAAAATGTATTGAAATTTTTGAAATTTTTGTAATTTTAATTTACAATCGACATGATATAATTTTAATATGTTGTGGTTTGATTAGCTTTTTGCAATTTTTCATAAAATTTTCTAATTTGTAAGGAAAATGTAAATATAGTAAAATTTTGGTATTTATAATAAGAATTTCATAATTTCTAATGAACATTTTATAATCTCTTATGAAAAGTATGTAATTTCCACCTAAGTTTATTTTCATAAAATTTTCTACAAATAACTATAAACATTTTAACAACTCGATACAAATTTTGGAAATGCCAATGACATTTTGCAATTTATAATGAAATTTTGGCAATTTACAATAAAATGTTCATGATCGCTGCCGAAATGTTGTAATTTATAATACGAATGTTGAATATTTTACATTTTACAGTGAAATTTATCAATTAACAATAAAATTTTCATAAAGTTATTGCAATTTTGTAATTTAGAATGATGAAAGTGACAACGAAAATTACATAATTTTAATAAAACTTATTTATTTGTTTATTTACTTATGTAATTATTTATTATTGTATTTGTTATAGTGGTATTGTGAACTTATTTATACCTTATGATTGTTTTCTAATTCCATTGAAATATTGTATTCATCATAAAAACTTTGCAATTTTCACTACAATGTTTCAATTTATATTCAACATTTACAAACTTTAAAACTTTTGAAACTTATAATTAATTCTCCATAATTTCTATTGAAACACTGAAATCCATCATCAAAATTTCGTAACATTCATCATAATGCTATTACTATTTATGGGATTTCCGAAGAAATTTTTGTAATGTGTAGTTAAAATGCTAAAATTTCATTGTTTTTGTTGAATTTAAAAACAAAAATTGCCAACATTTTACACCATCCATTATATTTTTTACGAATTTCTATGAAATAGATAATACATTTGCAAGGAATGTCACGTGTTTATTTTCGATTTGAACATCGAACGGCTAGTTGAAAATATCGGTCAGGATAATAAGGCAAAGGCGGTAATTTCGGTTCATTAAGATTACAAATGATCTTACAGCAGGGTCCTTTGGGTGGCACCAGAAGCTATGGTTTTGCAGTTGGGGGGGGCGGCTCTGGAATGTAGAGAAAATATCCATGAGCCGAAGCTCAGTAAAATACACTTCCCCATCACCAGTTAATAGTTTCTAAATAGCTAATTAATTCTACTATGGACAACTAACTAATTACTGCAAGGTGCATCTCAAAGAGTACTATCGTTCCCCTTTGAAATAAGCGCGTGCTTAGACCGGAAGTTTTATAAGCAGGCTCAATTTAAATGCCATAAAAGACAGTGCCAAATCTCGCTTCAACGATCCACACACTAACACACAGACAACTAAATAATGTATGTAAATACAGGTGCCATCGCAAAGAGTACAACCGTTCCCCTTTGTAATAAGCCGACGATATGCCAAAAGTATAATAGACAGGCTCAATTTAAATGCCATATAGACAGTGCCAAATCTCTTCTGGAATTGTCTGTGATTATAGGTGCATCATAGGATAGCTACGCTCGGCTAAGAGTTAGGAGGCAGGCTCAATTTAAATGCCATATAGACAGTGCCAAAACCCTCTCGAAGTCCACACCCAAATCATACATTGTATAAACACAACATATGTGAGATCTCCTCCCCGCTAGCGGCGCAGTATATTATGTTAATAAGTAATTTCAGTCACTACTAACGTTTAGGTAAATGTACTTACAGAATTACGCCATAACACCATAACACGCACAGGGCACTACTTGAAAGTTAATACATGCACAGCCTCTCTAGCTAATGTCTACTAGGGAACTATTCGATACCATACCTAGATGCGGGGGTAGGTAGGAAGGGTAGGTAGGGGTAGGTGGGGAGAGACACAGCATTCTCAAGTACTACTATGGAAAATTTTTCGGCCTCACAGTCGTCCATCCTGACTCCACAAACGTCCCTGTTTGTCAAGCAATGTACCTCTTACCTCTATCATCCCTATGATATTGTCGAAGACGAAGTCTTTTCCTATCAAATCTCTCTTTTTGGTTCCTTTGGTCGATAGAAAGTCTCTCACCTCTCAATTCTCTCAGTTCTCTCAGTTGGTGTAGATCTTCAACGACAAGTCTATCAGGTTCGATCTCCATCGTGAAGGCGGCGGCAGGCGCTCTTGGCTTGTATCCCATAAGAACTTCGCTAGGTGTTACTTTTGTTGTCACATTCCTGTTGTTATTTAAAGCGAATTGGATTTCAGGCAACTTATTTTCCCATTGCTCTTCGTTCTCCACCGTCGTCGCCAATGCACTCAGTATGGTCGAGTTGTAACGCTCGACCTGCCCATTAGCACGCGGTGTTGCTACGGCATTTGCAATGTGGACGAGTCCCTTTTCGCTGCAGAAAGTTTTGAAAACTTTAGATGTAAAAGCAGTGCCTCTATGAGTGACCACTCGATTGGCTACCCCATAAATTATGATCAAGGCTTTTAAGTGTCTTAAGACTGGTGCCGTGCTGGTGTTCTTCACTGCATGAAGGATAGCAAACTTACTAAAATCCTCAATGATAACCAACACGTATCTTTCCCCTCTAGAGCTTTTGTTAAATGGTCCCAATTGATCCATATGACCCAAGTGAAATGGAATGCTAACTTTTTCTATTGCGTTTAGAAACCCCGTTTTTTTTTTTTACTGGCTTTGTGATACAGACATGGTATGCAACTTTGTATGTATTTTTGGACATACTCCTTGTGGATCTTCCGTGCATATTCATCTTCTGGCGGTGTTAGTAGAATATTTCGGATCGCTGCCAATTTATTATCGCTCCCCTGTCCTGCCACAACCCAGTCTGTAGCTTCAATACGAAAGATATAATGTTCACTAGAAGTGTCTTCTGTAAGATGAGCAGAATATCTTCTTAAGGTATCCACGTGTGCCATTTTTGTCCCCTCATGATTTCCACCTCGAAAGTGAACTCCTGTAATTTGATCCACCATCGGTCGATCAGTGAAATGATATCCTTTTTTTTTTTACATGCTGCTTTGAATTATTGAGAATCAGTTATAACCTTACATGGCCGACCTATTAAGTATACTCTGAACCTCTTGAGCGTTTACACGCTCCTACTCGCAGGAATGGCATTTTTGCTCTGCCACTGTGAGCTGTCTGCTGTAATATTGAAGAGGTCTATGGTTGTCACTGCAACAAAATTCCAGCAACGCCAATCTGAGATGCATCTGTATGGATCTCAACTTCTGCTTCAGAGTCGTATATAACCATGATTGGTCTCTATTGGAACTTAGTCTTCAATGTTTGGAACGCGGTTTCCTGACTATTAGTCCATTCCCAAACAGAGTCCTTCTTCCACTGCTTACTGAGCATTTATGAAATCTTCGCATGGTCCTTGATGAAACGGCGGAAGAAACTAACTAGCCCCAAAAACTAACGCAAGTTGTGCACCGTTTGTGGACGCTGAAATTCATCAACTGCTTGTAGTTTCTTTTGACTAGGTCGGACACTCTCCTTTGATATTTCGAAACCCAAATACTTTATTGTCTTCAGGAAGAAGAAACACTTACTAGGATCAGCGTTAGATAATTTTCAGAGAGTGTTTCTAAAATACTTTGAAGGTTTTTCAATCCTTTCTCGAATGTTCGACTTAAAATGTCTTCCAAATAAGTATTTATCATTTATCATTTATTTATTGAAGGCTTCGATCCGTACGATCATTCGCCATGTAACAATACATTACGTCATACATTTACATTTACACATTTACACATTATACAACATATTTTATGATGAACTTTATGATTGTTGCAGGCTGGTTAGAGATTCGATCTTGAACTGTACACTGTTGCCATTGAATATGTCCACTGAGTCCTGCATCCCATGATATACTCGTATAATTTGAAGTAGCGGCGAGTGCTGATGACGAAGAGTATGTGGGGTCTTGTAACTAAACGTCATCGCTTTTCTTGTAGACATTTGAGGTACATGTATTGCCAGTTGTTGGAAAAACTCGGCGTTGTCATATTTGCTATGCACAATCTTATGCAGGCAGGTTACTACCACATGCTTGTGATGTAGCTCGATTGAGTCAAATCCAAACTGCCCCAACAAATTGTCATATTGATGGCCCCAAATATTAGCGACTGTTCCGGCCAGCGGCCCCAACATTTTCTTCACCATTCTTTGAAAAACACCGAGTCCATTTGCCAGCCCAAATGCAATCCTCTGGAACTCGTATTGTCCGTCACACGTAACAAACGACATTTTGGATCTTGACCTTTCTTCCATAGGAATCTGGTGGTAGCCAGAGAATAAATCCAGAGAGCTGAAGTATCGCAAACCACGCAAACCATCAATCTGGTCGTCAATCAACGGCAGCAGGTTTGTCTTTGTGTGCAACGGCATTCAAACGCTTGCAGTCAATACAGAATCGTTTGTCTCCATTTGGTTTACTTACCAGAATGACAAGCGAGGCCTATTCTGACTACGACTTTTCCGACTAAGACATCCTATGCAGTCGATAGGTAATCGGACGGTCATTCGTCAGATGTAGTGACATTGTTGCTGCAGTGGTGCATCCCATCTCCTTCATCGTTTGGTAAAACAGTGTTTGTATTTGTTGATGACCTGAAGTAACTGTTTATGTTGCCCAACATTCAGTCGAAAGCCTATATTTTGCTCTCAGGTTCAGATCAGGTTTTATCTTTGCTCTGTGTTTATGCTGCTGGTGGTAACATCCTCTTTACAGTTATACCCTATAGCCACCAATGAGTTATCTGTTACTACTAAATCGGTTTTGAAAAGATTTAAGATCAGCACTCTACAAGTTCTGTCTTCCAAGCAAAGGACACAGCGAGAAACTAACTCTCTTTTCCTTCCTCTTGTCACACACTACCTCCAAGGTAGACCTCTCTATTATTTTCACTATGCCATCTCACATAACCTTAAAAACTTTACTGAATGATTGTATCTTGAGAAGCTCAGATTTGAATTTTATTTTTATCTGAAACGTTAGTCACTTGTAGTATTTTACCACTACTACAACCTCAGATTCGATGAACAGTTGCTCCACAATTATTTGTATTTGTTGAACATGGTTTGAAATTACTATAAATTCCACAATATCATGACACTCTCCAATCTCTATCATTATTGGATAAGTTCTGCCAATTTGTCTCACTACTCCCCCTCCAAATCCAACAATTTGTGTGTCATCAGGTAAAGTTGTTGACCCCAAAACTTACATAGACTTGAATTGCAACAATTATTGTCCGCGCTAATTTATTTTTATTCATTTGTTTTCATTTGTATATTTCCTTCATTCATTTAGTTATTTGTCCAAGGTTCCATTATTCTGTGATAATTGATTCTCGTGAAAAACAAAAGTTTTAACTTGATTTGTTTCATAATCATTATCATGTGTGCCAATGTCACCGTTTGACGCACCATAAGTGACATCAGTTGTGTAACAATATATATATATATATATATATATAAACAAATAAATAAACCAACGCAACCCATTAGCTACAATTTCAAGAACTCAATAAATTAACTTAACAGCGTGTCTACGTCGTAAGGTCTTCATAACCCTTTCTCGTCACTCAAACCATCCTCATCGTAGAATCATTGGAAGTAAATATATAATTTCAACTTCATTTAAGCGAAAAGTAAACGCAGTAATCACATAATCTCACGTACAAGCCGACTCGCTCGCCCTATTGTTCACTTGTTTATGCAGAAAATTAACTAAACTAGAACTACTCTACTCAATTATTTACGTGTTAATTTTAACTATTTTTGTTTGGTCTAATTTAACTAACGCTACACTACTTTAACCTGTCTTATTTCGTATTAGTTGACGTCGATTCGAATAAAAAATCATTTTGCAAACACGATTATCACTACCTCTACTTATTTTTGTGTACTTCACATTATCAGTACGTGCACACCATGATCTCCTTGACATGTGTTCCTTACATATGCAACTTGCAAATCTGTAGTGATAACCGCAACGTTATTTAATTTACTCAAATTGCTTAGTGTGTCAATAAGCCACAACAATCCCGCAACATTCAACAGCAACCGCCCGTTTTCACATTGTATTTGTTCAACTAGGAATCAATCTTTTGTAATCAAAGCGTGAGCTATCGTGAGTTGAGCTACAACATTTAATTGTAAATCGTTGTTGAAAGATGAACCAGTTGTTAAATATTTTAATTTCATTTAATATGAATTGAATTAAACACTAACTCAATCAAAACCATTGTTGAGATTGTAATTTTCACCATGTTCACTAATCTTTGTGTGAAACTGGTGCTATTTCATTCTGATTACTAATTTGCTTCCGCCCAGATGAACAATCCGTGGTTTACAAATGTGATGAACGGTCACAATTTAACATGTGCTCCTCCGTTGATGCCCTTCACACGGCACTCGGCCCGGCCCGTAATCGTCCAAAAATGTTTATTTTGGCGACGCTTAGACCCACCACTCAAGAGCGGGCCGATATTCGCCCCCTTGGCGTCTCGACCACCCCCCGCGCATTCCACATTCTTGCTTCTGGCGACCGACCGACCCGAGGGTAGGTACCTGCTTTTCTTATCGTTAGGCGCAAGCCATCCCGCTACTGACTTCTGTCACGTGTTTATTTTCGATTTGAACATCGAACGGCTAGTTGAAAATATCGGTCAGGATAATAAGGCAAAGGCGGTAATTTCGGTTCATTAAGATTACAAATGATCTTACAGCAGGGTCCTTTGGGTGGCACCAGAAGCTATGGTTTTGCAGTTGGGGGCGGCGGCTCTGGAATGTAGAGAAAATATCCATGAGCCGAAGCTCAGTAAAATACACTTCCCCATCACCAGTTAATAGTTTCTAAATAGCTAATTAATTCTACTATGGACAACTAACTAATTACTGCAAGGTGCATCTCAAAGAGTACTATCGTTCCCCTTTGAAATAAGCGCGTGCTTAGACCGGAAGTTTTATAAGCAGGCTCAATTTAAATGCCATAAAAGACAGTGCCAAATCTCGCTTCAACGATCCACACACTAACACACAGACAACTAAATAATGTATGTAAATACAGGTGCCATCGCAAAGAGTACAACCGTTCCCCTTTGTAATAAGCCGACGATATGCCAAAAGTATAATAGACAGGCTCAATTTAAATGCCATATAGACAGTGCCAAATCTCTTCTGGAATTGTCTGTGATTATAGGTGCATCATAGGATAGCTACGCTCGGCTAAGAGTTAGGAGGCAGGCTCAATTTAAATGCCATATAGACAGTGCCAAAACCCTCTCGAAGTCCACACCCAAATCATACATTGTATAAACACAACATATGTGAGATCTCCTCCCCGCTAGCGGCGCAGTATATTATGTTAATAAGTAATTTCAGTCACTACTAACGTTTAGGTAAATGTACTTACAGAATTACGCCATAACACCATAACACGCACAGGGCACTACTTGAAAGTTAATACATGCACAGCCTCTCTAGCTAATGTCTACTAGGGAACTATTCGATACCATACCTAGATGCGGGGGTAGGTAGGAAGGGTAGGTAGGGGTAGGTGGGGAGAGACACAGCATTCTCAAGTACTACTATGGAAAATTTTTCGGCCTCACAGGAATATGATTTATGGGGAAAGACGTTATAAATTCCAATGAATAAACTCGCAGATTTCATTGATCTTTACAATTTATGAAAAGTCTAGTAATTATATTAAAACATTCTAATGAAAATTTTGTAATTTCCAATTCATTGCAGTTTACAAGCGAGATATTTCAATGAGAATTTTATGGTTTGATGAACCTGCAATTTGTAATAAAATATCAAAATTTGTCATTTGCAACGAAAACTTCATAATTTCTCTTTGTAATTTTGTACATAATTTTGTATTTTGCATTAATATTTTAGCAAATTTCTGTCAGAATATTAATAACTTAGTGAGTTATATGTTTTGAGCATAAAGTTTTTATAATTTATACTAAAAATTTCAAATTTTAATTTAACATTGAAATTTATAATTAATAGTTTCGTATTTACTATAAGAATTTTATAATTTCTAACTAAATTCTATCAATTATCATGATAACTTTGTTATTTCCTTTGAGTTTCGGAATTTATAATTTACATTTATTTACTTTCATGAAAAAAATCAAATCAAGTTTCAAGTTCATTTTCATTTAGTAAGTTTTTAATTTTATTTTTTATGTGAATATTATGCAGGCTAGTAAATATTATTATTATAATTTTTAATATAAATTGTATAATGCAAATGACGATTTTGTGTTTTGATTAATATTTTACAATTTAAATTATAATTTGTAATGTAATATTTGTAAAAGTAATAATGTTGAAAATTACGTTTCAATTTTTTTAATTACTAATTTTTTTCTTTCATGTTCCATAAATTTTCTGCAAATGACTCTGAACATTTTAACAACTTTGTGAGGGATATGCTTTCTGAATAAAACTCCAATAATTTAAAAAAAAAGCTGGATCTAATAAAACTTTGTAATTTTAATGAAGATTTTATAAATTACAATTAAATTTTCGTAGTCAAGGCATGACTAATTTTAATTACCTAATATTTTATTTAATATGATTGAAAGTAGTACAGAACGCACACTTTAGGAACGGCTGTATTAATAAATAAAAAAGTATTATGAAAAACTTACGATTTTAAATTTCATATTGATTTTTTCTTTATGGGGAGTACTTTCTCTTATTTATGTAATCTTTTTATTTGATTTTCTTCACCCAACTAGTTTCAGCTTTTACAAGCCATCCTCAGAGGTGTTATGTTTTTTAAAACAATATATTCAATTTTAAATTATTTATTGTAAAGTATTTTTGATTTTTACATATTTGTCAAATTTTGAAGTATGATTATTATTTTGATTATATGGTATTATTGCAATTTTATGTGAATGCAAAATGGGCCGATAAAAGTTTGTTCCCGAGCCGCTTGTATGTTGCCCATCCGCCCCTGGCTATCGCTATGAGCATTTCAATGCCTGTTGAAAATGCCCATAGCGAGAGCATTGTTACAGCGTTGCGTGTGCCTTAATCTACCTTAAATAGACTGAAGATTATTTTGTCTAATTTAAGCAACTCCTATCTCTTGCCGTTTACGAGATCCCCATATTGAGCACGATAACTAGGACACCCTGTATATCCCATGATGGGTTCTGTCGACCAATAGGTTTTGTTGTATTCACTAAAAATTTAGTTTTCATATTATTATTTTATATTTAATCAATCATAAGTGCATAGATATTCCAAAATGCAATATTTTCTTAATAAATAGGTATTGAAAATTGCCTAATTGCGTGCGCAGCTCACAGCTGGTTAATTCGTAGAAAATTATTTCAAATCTGTACCTATTGTGCTGTGGACGCTTCGACAAGAGACCGCATCAATAGTGAATTACTGGTGTATAAACTGATCATTGCGGAAATTTTACGTGGTAAATATGTTCATTAAATATTACTACTAGTTTTTAAAAGGAAATAATAATTTATGTGGGTACGGTTTGTGCTAGATTCTGTTTGCGCGCCCCTTTTTTCAACCTAACCTTGAAAATTTTCTTCCAGATTTGACTGCATTTGTACTAAATTTGTTATAACTGCACAAGGGCATGGTGTTTAATGAAGATGTAAGTTTATTTGCACTTAGTTACTTGTAGTTAGTATTTATATGCACGTTTACATTTTTAGTGATGTTTCATTAATTTATAGGTATAAATAATGTTTATTAATAATTATACACTTGCGCTTCTTATACATCAAAATCATTTTTTAATGTATAAGAAATCATGGTGTAATTTTATTCATATGCACACGGTTGAATTGAACAGCCCAGATGCAAAATTCGTAAAAATAGAAAATTCTATGGCATAGCAGTAATGCAATTATTTTATGAAGTATTTTCATTCTAAATGTAGTACATATAGAATTCCCATTCTAAATGTAGTACATTTATGAATGGTACATGTTTATATGATGAGAGTTTACCGAGCATTGCCTAAGTTTGGTAATTAGTTACCCTAGGTGACTCCCAAAGACATAAATTCAGAGCGAGTCTAATTGGAGTCTAACTGCATACAGTCTTACTCATAGTCTACATAATTAGATGGTGCAAACGACTACTGCTAAATAGGCCTTATATGCATCGGCTGCAATTTCCATTCCGAAAATGTCACAGCCTACTACGACTTGCATTTGAATTAAGAAAGTTTTTGTCAATACCTCAATATCCGTTAATGATACGTCACTTTTAATGACATATTTGAATTCTACGCCAAAAATTACCTGGATAACCCCTAAACTCATTACAATATAAATTCGATTATACGAGCTATATTAGGTCCGTTTGAGCTTGTGAAAGGTGAAATATAATTAAAACACGAATTAACCCTCTTTCACAAAAACAAATGTTTTTGTGAAAAAGGGTTAATTAGTGTTTTAATTATACTAGCTATAGCGTAAAATTCAAAATGCAGTTCTTTTGTTTTTCACCAATAGCAGCCAAACCATTCAAATTTTGAGACTTTTAATTTCCCTGCCAAATGTTCTTTGCTCTTAATATTATTTTATCTAATTTAAGCCCCTATCTCTTACCATTTATGAAATTCACATGTTAAGCACGATAACTGCTTAACAGTTATATTGACAGTTACAGTATTATTACTCGTACCGCATATTTTATAAAGCCTCAAAAAATATTTGTGTCATTAAGGTTTTCTGATTTTGATTGAATTTTCCAATCAGAAACATTAGATTTATATTCAAGAAAGTATTCAATTCTATAAATTTCAATTTTAATCCTGAAAACCTGGATTTTTAATGGTAAAATTAAAGAACTCAAAAGTGTAATTTCTGCATCAAAAATTAAGAAAGCTCCAACTGGTACTGAACTATTTTTCTGGAACAGTAAAATCGGTACCGAACCGATATATTTTTTTATAATCGAACTGAACTGAAACATATCAGTTTGAAGCCATGTCTTTGACAACTTTGCTGGAACAGTAAAATCGGTACCGAAACGGTATCTTTTTAGTAATCTAACTGAACTGAAAAATATCAGTTTGAAGCTGTGCCTTTGACAACACAAAGGCATTACTAGTCATGATTAATTTAAATTCAAACAAATTTTACATTTTCTTGTGAAAAATAGAATCTTATACGCACTACGGCTGTACTATATAATAATGAGTAAATTAAATAAAACAACTTTGTTATTTCCATTCACACTTTTATTTTTGAAAAATATTTAGTGACTGCAGTTTCGACTTAGTCCTTAGTTGAAACTGCAGTCACTAAATATTTTTCAAAAATAAAAGTGTGAGTGGAAATAACTAATTGTTTGTTTAATGTTTTATACAAACATTATTATGTTGTTGTTTTTATGTTTTATTTAATTTGTTTTATTGTTTTATTTGATTTACTTATTATTATATAGTAAAACCGTAGTGCGTATTGTTCTACAAAATAACGGCTACAAGTATACTATATATATATAATAATCATTTTCATCACAAGTGACTATTATAAGATGACAGCTTGTATTATATTTATTATAATACAAGCAACTTTAGTAATTATAGCTTGTATTGTGTAATTTGTAATGTTGCTCTTATATTTGAGGTTGAGATAAATTCACAGTCGAGTTTTATGAAAAAACATATATTCTTACAAACATTATTATCTTCAATGGCAGTAAGTAATAATTACTTAAAGAACTAAATGTCTATTAGAGTTAAATTAACAAAAGGATAGTGATTCTATAAAAAAGGAAATTGCACAGAGTCAAATATTAGACCACCACTTAAAATGAAAATTTCTCTAATGCATAAGTGTACATAAAAATATAATACAAATACAAAATTGAACACAGCTGGTAAATGTTTGTCGACGGCCGCACTCGCCCTCCTCGCAGCTGCCCAATTCTCACGAGAATAATAGAGCGTTTTTATTTTAGAGTACAAGATAGCTTTCAGCACTGAATAAGTCACTTTAACTAAACCTAGTAATTATATACATTCGAAATATATATACGTATATCTTTGTACAATTTATGTACAACAATAAATATTCACATTTGTCTGTTTATTATCACAAAATTCTGGGGAGGCTCAGTTCTGCTTCGGAGGCTCCTTGTCCACCCGCATATCGTCTATTTTTGCCACTATCTTTAACGCGGGCCCGAGCTTCATCGCCATCGCCGTCATCAGGTGGTCCTCCTTGAGGAGCATCAGGGCCTGACCATCGATCTCCTGGAGGAAGAAGTCTTCCGCATAATCGGAACATCCGGGGAGATTCTTAATGAAATCGCATACTTCTTGGACCTAAAAATAAAAATATTCATATATTTTATGGCCATTTCGTGTCACCTCAAAGAAACTATCCGATTCTCAAATGACATTGTTTATGAAAGACTAAATAACGTTCCAACTTCTCATAACATTAACTTTTTTGACAATCTTTGAATGATTAAGATACGGGGATGGTTTTTTAAGTACGCAGCTTAACATATAAAGCGCACAAATTTGTTCTAATTCAGCATCAATTTTGAAAATTTCCGTCATCAGTTAATTACTTCAGGGTGATTCATTGGGAAATGCACATACAGTAATGGTAGATGCGGCACACCGAGGTGATTCTAAATAAACTATATTTTATGGGTTTATCGTTCTTTATAACCAATATACATGGTGATTCATTAATATTGCCCATTGTTTCAATTAATCATAACTTATGAACCACCATATAAATTTTCTCATAAAAACAAGAGGACATATCCGTATTTGGGACAATATTATTATCAATGACTAACTTTCACTCTGTATGTGTTACAAAATGATTATAACATTTGTTCATTGCGCTACATTTAAAAAAAATAATGAAATACAAAAAAATGCCCATTCCGAGAAAAGCATAACTTTCATTTGAATAACAATAGCGTTGCAAAAATCTACATATTAAAGATTAAACATAACAGATACAGTAAAAGATTCAAACTTTCGGATTTCATTTAAATACTTGAGAATTATAAATTTGAACTCAGCGCATTGATGGGACCCGATTAGGTCGAAACCAGTGTACTGTTTTCCACGGAAATAATTCCCAAATGCACATTCCAATTTTACAATTTTAAATCGTTATACCTGAGAGTGCATAAATATTTACATTACATCCTTGATTAGGTTTTATATAAGAGAAATTAGCAATCTGCTAATTTGTCTGTGTATAACGGTGCACCAAGTGAACGCCTCAAGTAATTTTGAAAAAATGGAAAAAACATAGGCTAAATTAAATATGTAGAAATTCGAATTTTCTAGTGTTCGTTGTTTTTCATGTGAACATTGCCAATGTATAAATAGAAATTTAGATGAATTTTTTGAAAAAGTACTAATGCATGAACAAAAGTTGTTCTAATTCAGCATCAATTTTCATTAATGCAATTTCTATCATCTAACTGTCATAATAGTTTCAAACAGACAGTTTCCGTGAGATAACTTTGCTTTCGATTGTATAGAACTGCAATTTATAATTGCTAACAACTTAACTCGTTATGTAAATTTATTGTTGAAACTACTTATAAGAATACTTACGCTCCACTTGAGAGGATCTATTTTAGGTGTGTTGTCCTCTTGCGTCGTCACTTGGGCCGATTCTGTTGGGCTCAGGCTGCTTTCAGCTCCTGACGTACCCGAGTCGACATCGACCTCCATTGGGTCTTCCTTTTCCAGCTTGATCTTTTTGCCATCTTTGTACTTTTGACTGAAAATTCAATGAATTTAATAACAATAAATCTTTATTTGGTAATTTAACAATGGTGCATATCACAATGCATCCGATTTACAGGGCTGGAATTTTCGCATGGCAGCATTCATAGCGATACGATACAATGTTATCCACAGCATTGCTTTGCATCACATAAGAAATCTATGAATCAGCCTTTAGTAGATACAAAATTTAATTTCATATTCCGATCTTCAAAACGAATCGCATTTCCTACACATAACAAATATACACGGGGATTCCCTATATGCAGACGCATGTATGAAAGAAACAAACATAAGGTTGTAAGTGTGAACCGTCGTAAGTTGAACCGTTAAAAATGTCATCTTGCTATGGAAAATCTGCTGACGAAATGTGGATAAAGTTGAATAAATTACTATTATAATAAGTACTCCATTACTATTAACTATTGCCAAACAACACTATTTCTGTTTTATTCTCAGAATTAGTATAGCTTGTGGTAAACACATTACAGAATACATGGAACATATTCCGAATCATTTGCAATTCACTAGTGATTCATACTTTTATAATTTCCCAGTTGAATTTCCCAACTTGTCGTCACATTTCCTCACGAGTCACTCTTATAAACGCTTACTTTTTAGAGCAGGCAATGGAGCAGAACCTCTTGTTCTTCTTGAATTTGGACCGTATGTCGATTGTGCCGCAGGCCTCGCACTTGGCCAGGTCGCCCTTCGGGTTTATCATGTCGTGGGCGTGCTTCTTCCTCAGCGGTTCGTCGGGGTTCTCCTTGTCCGAGTTGGCGTGCTTGTAGTCTCCCATCAGCGAGCTCCTGGTGATGGGGAACGGCTCCGACGACTCCTGTATCACGAAGTCCTCGATGACGTGCGTCAGCACCTGGGGCTTGACCATGGCCTTCGGCGGGCAGCGCTCCTTGACCTCCTCGGCCGTCGTGGCGAGCGGCAGCCCGTTTTCGGTGGTCGTCGAGACCGGCAACGACGGCACAGTGCCGGGGATCGGCGTCGGTAGTACCGCCGCCGTCGGGTTCGGTTCGGCGGCGCCAGCCGGGTTTCCGTTAATTATCGGCTTCACCTCGGCCGACTGCAGCTCGGGCTTGACGTCCCCCTGAGAACCTGGAAAACCCATTAGCCAGGCTTCAAACAAAGATTTCCGGGATCTTAATAAGAATCTTCACACCAATCTTTCAAACAAATGTCTACTGCGCATATAATTATATTTACCGTTGTCCATTTTGTGGCATTCCATTGCGTTTGCGCTGCTGTCCGCAGCGATGCTCTCCAGCATGCTCGGGTCCTGTTTGATTTGAGGCACAGAAGCCGGCAGGGGAATCTGCTGAGGCGTTGCTGATATGGTGATTGTTTGGGGGCCGGTTTGCGCAATCTGCTGGATTTGGGTGGGACTGGCACTCACTTGCGGTATTGTAGCCGACGTCTGGATCTGGCCAATTATGGTTCCCTGAGGTGTTATTTGCTGCAACTATAATACGAAAGTTAGAAATAGAAAGACAAGTTACCCCCAACAATATGGGTTAACTGATTGATTGCCAGTAATATGTACCGTTAGGGCTGATCTCCGAACGGACCGGAGAAAAACCTTGAGGGGCAATAGAAAGAGCGGGAAGTGAAATTTTCCGTCGAAGAGGCTTGCGCACAAAATCGTAAATACTTTGTTCGATTATTTTGTGTCTCCCTCAACAATTGGATGGATTGTTGGGTGCTAGTAAGTGTATTATTTCTATATAAAAATAGTGTTTTCTTGTCATCATTATGCATCGGATTAACTAGTTTTATTAACTTTGATTAACAATCGCTTTTATTATTAACGATTTGAAATAATTAATTGCATTAGCACAAGCGAATCAGTCATTTAGAAAGGAATGGTGGAATCATATCTTCGTAAATGTAGGAAGGTTAAAGGAATTTGGGAATAGAGGAATTCCGTGCTGAAGTTCCTGAATTAGCATTTGAGTACGAGCAGTTTTAGCACACTATTCAATACCGAATGGTCAATTTCTGAGAAAGTTGTAGTATCATATGAAAAGAAGTTGTCAAAGGTTATGTACCGTCAGTTTCACAAGCGCCATCTGAAATCTGCCTATTGGTACACTGTTAAATTTTCCATGGCCTACTCCAACAAAGTTTTTATTTGTACGCACGATATATTTTAAATGTACTATAACTTGCCAACAACTGCCACATTAGGAGCTACTTACGGTAATAAAATGAAATTTGCTGTCTAAAAATAAGTCACTTACGATGTTCTACCAAAAGGGTGTCGATATTAATATAGTAGCCCATTGAGAGCTGATAATAACTCATCACTCCATATTATCACAATTTGACAAACTTTTTTCACACTTCTTTCACATTTCTACACTTCATTTTCTACATCATTTCTCTCTACTGCATTTACCTTAAGCATGCAAACAAGCATAGAAAACATGATTATTTATTCAATGCATGAGTTATAATCAGCTCTCGTCGGGATGATTTACGATCACTTACTGGATGTATTTGCTGGATGCCCATCTGCATTGGTTGCTGCGTCACAGCTAAATTTGATTGCATCGGGAGCCCCTGTTGCAAGGCCCCTTGGATAGTCTGCTGCATCGTTTGTTGCACTTGGGTACTGGCCTGCGCCGACATTGACACCACCGGCATTATCGGTCGGTCTTGTACTTGCATGGGTTGCTGCTGAATTCCCTGAATGGTCTGCATCGCTGTGATATAAAAAGTACAGTTAGATTTCTATCCCCTCTTCGAAAAGTCTGTGCACGCACTCATCATAGGTTTCGGCTGTATGTGTTGGGTCTGTCCGGTCTGGAACTGCATTTGTTGCATGGCCTGTTGCGCCTGCTGCTGGATGGCTTGCTGCTGCAGCAAAACCTGCTGCTGTCCCTGCACCTGCTTGTTCTGAGTTGCTATCTGTTGGGCTTTTTCTGCTGTTATTGGCGAGCCCGGCGTCATGTTCAGCCCAGTCGATGTATTCATCACGAGCATTCTAAATAGACAACGCAATTAATGCTTTCGCACATCTACATTCTATTCTCACTACGGCTGCAGCTTGTGAAAGCTGCATCAGAATTTTAATTGACACTTTTTGATGTACATGTATTACATTCGATACTTTCTGAAAAATGTCTGACCTTTTCTGAAACACAGTTAAATTTTGTTAAATCTAATTTCTCATTTTATCAAAATTAGATTTAATAAAATGTACCATTCCGAATTTAAATTGATATTTTCCGAATTACAATTCACAAATCAGTAAAGTATAAGTATCAATTATACCTTCTGATGTATAATTAGTTGATCGGAATTGACACTTTCTGATGTATAATTAGTTGATCGGAATTGACACTTTCTGATGTACAATTCACCACTCTGGATTACATTCGATACTTTCTGAAAAAGGTCTGACGCTTTCTGATTTCTGAAACGCAGTTGGAAAAGGTGTAGATTACACTCTAGAAATCACCCTTTTCCAGTTGTAACGTACACTTACTTGCTAGAAACCAAATGATGTTGCTGTATGTTGTTATACGGCTTGATCTGAGTTTGGTTGGCGGCGTCGGCTTTCGGGGCGGGCGAGGTCCTGATGCCCGGCGCCTTGGCCCTGAGCTTGTTGCCCGGCTTGGCCCCCAGGCCCACCTGAAAAATTTGCTCGACATTAAAACCGGCTGCTCGAAAGATTGGCATAGCAACACGCAAATAAATAATACAACCCGTTTAGCATGTAAAAAGGAAACGAAAATTTGAACTAGGGCTAATCGAGACTGTATCACTTACTTGCGTCCCGCCGATAGTTTGCGTGGAAACGGAACTTGCCGGTCTAATAGTTTGTGCGTTTGATGGCAGAATGTTTAGCGGGCGGTTTGCGGTCTGCTTGGGCTGTATGTTCTCGTTTGCCGGGCGCGGCTTTCCCAGCTGCTGAATCGTGCCTTGCGTCGTTAACGTCGCTACAACAAACGGATAATTAGTAAGTAATAATTGTTCATCAGTTACCAATAGCTGCTGAAACATCGTTTTCTTGAGGAATACGACTTTAAGGTGGTTAGATAGAATAATAACACTGCTCGACAAATTTTGACTAATGTGTTGTCCTCCAATTTAAATGCATTTTTCGGAAAGTATTTACTACGCATATGTACGAAATGGAAAAAAAAATGTGCATTTGAATCATTTTTTTTTATTTCTTACATAGGTTTTCCACTATTTACGAAATGAAAAAAAAAATGTACATTTGCATCATTTTTTTTTATTTCTTACATAGGTTTTCCACTATTTACGAAATGAAAAAAAAAATGTGCATTTGCATCACTTTTTTTTATTTCTTACATAGGTTTTCCACTATTTACTTTAAAAAAAAAAGTTCTCAATTAAAGATAGGTTAGAAAAGTTATACCGATAACTGTCAAACTGAAATTTGAATCCAGTATTGCCATAAAAAAAATCATCGGAGTCGGTCTTGCATCCTGATAAATGCGGGATCTTCCAATCCGGGGGATTGGAAAGTATAAATTACCAACTATTTTATCTAACTGTACTTGTGTCTAACGTTTGAAATAAGGTTAGCATTCACTTTATTAGTAATTTGATTCATTAGAGTATTACATTGTCAATAATAGGTGCTTTTGACATTCACAGTCGGTTTCAGTCGGCGAGATACATGGTAAACACTACGGCTTGTGTGACGGTGGTGGAGCCGTGTTTGTTTCATCCATAAATAACGGCATGATGACTTGGGTCGTTTTTCGTATGAGCTTAATAAAATAAATATAGAATAGTTACTTACGATTTTGTTGTGTTTGAATTGTGGCAGTTTGTGGGCTCTGTTGTATGAACATTCCGGGCCCAGGCGATCCATCAGGTTGCGTCCCCCTGATGAAGATGGGATTCGGCGCTATCAATGCTTGGGATTGCAACCCGTTTGTGGTCCACACTTGGGGGATGCCGTTGGCGAACTGCCAAGGCGCCGCGAACTGCATGGCCTGACCGTTGGGCTAATAAAAATTCAGTTTCGTTATAAGTACCGCCAAGTTGATCGTCAAACAAACTTACTTGTATCGGACTGATGATCTGCGCTGTGGGCTGTGAGCCGATCATGGCCTGGGAGACCTGGACGCACTGGCCCTGCTGTTGCCCGGCGACCGTCTGCACGTTGTTCGCCACCTTCTGCATCTGCACCTTCTGGCCCTGCATGACTTTGTGCATCTCTTGCGGTTTCTGTTGGCCGACGGCGGTGGCCTGCGAGTGCGTCGGAATGATGTTGGGCTGCGAGCCGATGGCCAGCTGGCTGAACACCAGCGTCTGCTGATTTTGCGTGGTCGGTATTGTGGGTATCGTCGTGTATCCGGGGAAGGTGGCTGCGGTATAATGACCTGTTAGATATTGCAGATGTGTCTCTAACTTTTCCACTTACCGGCTTGACTGGCCTGAAGCACTTGTTTCCCTTGGGCTGTCGTTAACATGTGTGGTGCCAACTGGTTACTTTGGAACGGTTTCGTTATGACCTAAGTAAATTTGTTGTATTAATTTACGAGCGAGCGCCCAAATAAAAGAAGGTTTGGATATTGGATGTTAGTTAGATAAAGATATTTATGTTAGATAGGTTTAGATTAATCTACAAATATAATTTCTTAATACATACTCGATACCAGGGGTGGGCAACCTGCGGCTCGCGTGTACCTTCTATTTGGCCCGCGCTCTTAAGAAATTTTCAAATAAAAAAACCATTTGTTAATACAAAATTGTACCATTCATTCAACAAAAAAGCAAAAATTTTATATCATCAAATTGTCATCGGTGTTTTTCCAAAGAAAAAAAAGGCTCTAAATCAGATCTGGCCCAACACGCCAAAAGGTTGCCCATGCTCGCTCTACACTCTCCGAAGTTAATGACTATTAATGACTAGTTAATCAATAGTGAGCAACCCGTGACTCAACCAATTTTGAGATTTTGAGAGACAACTCCAACTTAAGGATGCTTAAAAATTTTGTTTTTGCATGCGTTTACAATCAATCACCTGGATTTGCTGGGGATTAATGCTGGGGTGCAGCGCTATGTTGCCGGGCATCAGCAGCTGACCCTGGGCGTTATACAACTGCTGCAAGTAGGTCTGGTTCTGGAGCGGTTGCTGGATCACCTGGACGGCCCTGCCGTGGCTCCAGTCCATCTGCTGAGTGTGGGTCTGGGCTTGCTGTAGAGGAGACATGGTTGTTATTGTTGTGCTGTTCGTTCCCGTTGCTAGAAGCTGTCCTCCTTGGGTCTGTATTACCTGTCCGCCTTGGGCGGCGACTTGTTGGTGCATAGAGACTGTGTACTGAGGGGGCCCCATTGACGTTTGAACGCACTGTCCACCTGAAACCGTCATTTCATTATTAACTCTGATGATGGGAGATCGTATCAAGGCTGTTCCACGTTTATTCGTAACTCTCAAAAGGATGCAAGCAACTTGACGTGAACCAATTGGGCATATGGTCCGTTTTTTTGGAAAGATCTGTTGCTTTTTGTTGGCCACCTGTTGCTTTTTGTTGGCCAAAACAAAAATCACTACATATTGAACCATAACCTCGTTTTTTCGAGGAACACTAATGACATTAACAGAGTCGCCACTAATACTTTCGATAGATATTACGACGTTGATATATCTTTAAAAAACAGACTATATGTGAAACGTATAGATGCAAAAGCAGAGGACAACAGGGAACAGGGGTGGATCTCTAGATTTTGGGGTGGATTTTGAGAACAGGGGTGGATCTTTAAATAACAAAACTGATCATATAACCATAATAATTTGAAATTTAAAAGTCACAAACATGAAGTAGTAACTAAGTTGTATTACCAACATGTTTATTGGCGCATCGCTATCTATGTCATTAGTGCTACTACCAACATAAAACAGTCTCACCCTAAATGGATCACTCGGTAGTAAAAAAAATGTTGGGCAGAGTACGATGTGTAAGCCATAGTGCTTAAAGACTACACACAGAGATCTCCCTTTTTAATATAGGAAACAAGCTTACAAAACTGAAACAGTTTGAGAGCTTATGGAGTTTGCCCCACTTAAAATAACAGTGGGACACACCATGTTTCCATTTTTGCACATCTTTAGTGTATTCTACAGCATGTCTTAAAAAATATCAGATCTACAGTCTGTCCAATTTCAAGGCGGAGCTGATATAAACAGGCTCACGTTAAAGGCGACAATTTACAGGTCCAACACTAGTATACCGTTTGCAGTAACAAAATTCACTTAGTCCGAGCCTGCGGTAAGACCAATCTTATGCTTGTGTAGAAGTGCGCATGTGCGGATCACGCATACAATGCTGTTTATATAAGCTTTGTCTTGAAATTGGACGGACTGGAGTTACCTGTGAAATTTGCTCGCATGTAAATTATTATGTGCCACTTGATTGTTATTGGTGTTGCATTATTCAGAACTGTCATTCGTTAACTGTCAATAAAGCTTATCGAGGTTATGTTGCTCGATGAGTACTTTGTGATACATTGTGAAACAGGTAAAAACCAAACACAGTTTACTTTGTTAGTATCACTTAGGTTTATTTATAGTGACTATAGTTTCGACACCTTAACGGATCATTATCAAACCTACAATGTCATTGTAAGTTTGATAATGTCTAAGTGTGTTTTTTACCTATGTTATGTTGATCATCTGTCTACTAATATTGCATAAGAGTGGCACATTTTAATTTGCATGGGAGATTCGACTAGATGTAATTCTTTCAATATTTACCTGATGAAGCTACAGCAATTTGTTGGATATGCTGTGGGCTCTGGGCAGGTACAAGCGCTTGTTGTTCGGGTTGCATGGCGACCTGTTGGATCTGTTGCTGCTGCACGACTTGCTGTTGCACTACCTGCTGTTGGGGTTGTTGCTGCTGCTGCTGCTGCTGCTGTTGTTGCTGCTGCTGTTGCTGCTGCTGCTGTTGTTGCTGCTGCTGCTGCTGCTGTTGCTGCTGCTGTTGTTGTTGGGCTTGAGCCTCAACGATCTGCTGCTGCCCTTTATTTATATCCGCCATCTCGGTGTTGTTGTTAAAAGTTTCTAGCTTTATGTCCTGCTTAACGGTATCGTGCCCTCTCTCCAAGTTGAGCAGGGTGTTGGCTATATCATACTTGCAGTCCTCTGCGGTTATATCGTAGATGCCCGCCTTCTGGGCCAACGTCTCCAGGCACTGCAGCGATCGGCTGCCTTCCTGCTGCTGCTGGGGCTGCTGGCTCTGGCCTTCCTGCTCGTCTTCTTGGGTCGAGCCGGGCTCTTGGCTGTTGCGCTCCTCGTCGTTGTTGTTCAACTTCTGGAGCTTTGACTGTGCGCTGGTGTTGGTGGTGTCTTTCAGTGGCTGCTTTTGCTGCTGGTTATCTACTGCCTGCTGCAGATTGTCGTAATGTTGGGATCTGAAAAACGAAAGAAACAACGTTTTTATTGGTTTGTTTTATCCGACACCTTCATGATCATTTCTCGGAAGCATATTCAATCCAACACATTGATGATCAAAATTTTGGGTTCATCAAAATTTTGATGAACCCGTCCTTATTTTTAATTGAAACCAAAAAGAATAGAAGTGGTATTAACGGTTTAGTTAGTTTTAGTTAAATTCTGTATGCAATGCATTTACAATGAATACTTATTTATTGCTTCTTGAGGATTAAGCATTTCTTTTCATTGTCCAGGAAATGCAAATTAAGTGAAATGGTTTGCCAGAAAGTATCATTACCCACATTGTGACCCCATAATTAAGTATTCCTGGAAGAGGATTTTCCTGGCCTTTCCAGAAACAATTTATCGATTTTCCAGTAATTATTATTGTAATTATGCTATTTAGGGGGCTCTAAATTCCTGGCAGAGCAGGTACTGTATGTTGATCCTGCCCAAATCACACCCTGTACGTTAATTTAAAGGTCATTAAAAAGCACCTAACAGAATAGCACACAAGAACCCATATTCATGATAAAACTGATACAGAAAAAGGCAAACATAAAAGTAAACAGGTGTAAAAACAGAAATTATTGAAAAGAAAGGAAAAACAATAGCAGAGGCGACAAAAGCAGCAAAAAACAGAACAGAATGGAAAATATACATCATGGGGACCAAATGAAGAACAGTAAGACAGAGAGCAAGAAAAAGCCCACACCTTAATGTAGGGTTAGTTAATGTAAAGAATTTTAAGTTTTAATAGTAATGTTCTCAATTTGACAGTAACTTACAAAATTTTGATTAAACAATTGACATTTTGACAGTGATGATTGCAACGTTGAAATTTTTGTACAATAATTTACAGTTCCTCAAAAGTTATTGACTTTTTTACAGAAATAATATAAAATTTCGCAGTGCTCATAGAAATGTTCGTAAAATTAATTAGAAACTTTATAGAAACGTTTTAATTTTGACACGAATTAGTGAAATTCTGATATAATGATTGAAATCACTTTAATTTAAATTCTTAATTAAAAATAATTAAAAATTAAAGAATCATCATTCAAATTTTGGCATTAATGATTGAAGTTTGAACTGAACATCTGTAATTAGTAAAAATTTAAGAATTATCATTCACATTTTGGCATTGATGATTAAAGTATTAATAGAAAATCTGTTTTACTAAAATGATTGACATTTTGGTAGGAATAAATAAAAAAAATAAGGAAATAATTGAAAACGTAAAAGTAATGTTTTCAATTTCACAGTAACTTAGAAAATTTTGATTTGAAATTTTGACAGTGATGATTGCAAAGTTGAAATTTTTGTACAATCATTTACAACTCCTCAAAAGTAATTGACTTTTTAGAAAAAATAATTAGAAACTTTATAAAAAAGCTCTAATTTTGACACTAATTAGTGACATTCTGATAGAATTATTGAAATCACTCTAATTTGACAATAATTTCGACAAATTTAATGAAATATTGCCAGTAATAATTAAAAATTTAAGAATCATCATTCAAATTTTGGCATTGATGATTGAAGTTTTAACTGAACATATTTTTTTCAGTAAAATGATTGAAATTTTGGTAGGAATAATTAAAAAAACGGAAATAATTGAAAATTTTATAGTAATGTTTTCAATTTGACAGTAACTTAGAAAATATTTTGATTAAACAATTGGAATTTTGACAGTGATGTTTGCAACGTTGAAATTTTTGTAAAATAATTTACAATTCCTCAAAAGTAATTGACCAAAAGGTTCTGTTAAAAAACAGAAATAATATAAAATTTCGCAGTACTCATAGAAATTTTCGTAAAACTAATTAGAAACTTTATAGAAACGTTTTAATATTGACACTAATTAGTGAAATTCTGATAATATGATTGAAATCACTCTAATTTGGCAATAATTTCGACAAAATTATTGAAATGTTGCCAGAAATAATTAAAAATTTAAGAATCATCATACACATTTTGGTATTGATGATTAAAGTTTTATCCTAAATTTTTTTTTTGTAAAATGATTGAAAATTTGGTAGGAATAATTTAAAAATACGGAAATAATTGCAAATTTTATAGAAATGTTTTCAATTTGACAGTAACTTAGAAAATATTTTGATTAAACAATTGAAATTTTGACAGTGATTGCAATTCCTCAAAAGTAATTGACCTTTTTACAGAAATAATATGAAATTTCGTAGTGCTCATAGTAATTTTTCGTAAAATTAAATAGAAACTTTATAGAAACGTTTTAATTATGATACTAATCAGTGAAATTCTGGTAGAATGATTGAAATCACCTTAATTGGACAATAATTTCGACAAAATTATTGAAATGTTGCCAGAAATAATTAAAAATTAAACAATCATCATTCAAATTTTGGCATTGATGATTGAAGTTTTAACTGAACATATTTTTTTTAGTAAAATGATTGAAATTTTGGTAGGAATAATTAAAAAAACGGAAATAATTGAAAATTTTATAGTAATGTTTTCAATTTGACAGTAACTTAGAAAATATTTTGATTAAACAATTGGAATTTTGACAGTGATGTTTGCAACGTTGAAATTTTTGTAAAATAATTTACAATTCCTCAAAAGTAATTGACCAAAAGGTTCTGTTAAAAAACAGAAATAATACAAAATTTCGCAGTACTCATAGAAATTTTCGTAAAACTTATTAGAAACTTTATAGAAACGTTTTAATATTGACACTAATTAGTGAAATTCTGATAATATGATTGAAATCACTCTAATTTGGCAATAATTTCGACAAAATTATTGAAATGTTGCTAGAAATAATTAAAAATTTAAGAATCATCATTCACATTTTGGCATTGATGATTGAAAGTTTTAACAGAAAATCTTTTTTACTAAAATGATAGAAATTTTGGTAGTAATAATTAAAAAATTTACGGAAATGATTGAAAATTTTATAGTAATGTTTTCAATTTGACAGTAACTTCGAAAATTTTGATAAAACAATTGAAATTTCGACCGAAAATTTTGATAAAACTATTGAAATTTCGACAGTGATTATTGTAACGTTGAAATTTTTGAACAATCATTTACAATTCCTCAAAAGTAATTAACTTTTTTACAGAAATAATATAAAATTTCGCAGTGCTCATAGAAATTTTCGTAAAATTAATTAGAAACTTTATAGAAACGTTTTAATTTTGACACTAATTAGTGAAATTCTGATAAAATTATTGAAATCACTCTAATTTGACAATAATTTCGACAAAATTATTGAAATGTTGCCAGAAATAATTAAAAATTAAACAATCATCATTCACATTTTGGCATTGATGATTAAAGTTTTAACTGAACATCTTTTTTCAGTAAAATGATTGAAAATTTGGTAGGAATAATTTAAAAAATAAGGAAATAATTGAAAATTTTATAGTAATGTTTTCAATTTTACAGTAACTTAGAAAATGTTGACTAAACAATTGAAATTTTGACAGTGATGATTGCAACGTTGAAATTTTTGTATAATCATTTACAATTCTTCAAAAGTAAATGACTTTTTTACAGAAATAATATAAAATTTCGCAGTGTTCATAGAAATGTTCGTAAAATTAATTAGAAACTTTATAGAAACGTTTTAATTATGATACTAATCAGTGAAATTCTGGTAGAATGATTGAAATCACTTTAATTTAAATTCTTAATTAAAAATAATTAAAAATTAAATAATCATCATTCAAATTTTGGCATTAATGATTGAAGTTTGAACTGAACATCTTTAATTAGTAAAAATTTAAGAATTATCATTCACATTTTGGCATTGATTATTAAAGTATTAATAGAAAATCTGTTTTACTAAAATGATTGAAATTTTGGTAGGAATAAATAAAAAAAATAAGGAAATAATTGAAAACGTTAAAGTAATGTTTTCAATTTCACAGTAACTTAGAAAATTTTGATTTGAAATTTTGACAGTGATGATTGCAAAGTTGAAATTTTTGTACAATCATTTACAACTCCTCAACAGTAATTGACTTTTTTGAAAAATTAATTAGAAACTTTATAGAAAAGCTTTAATTTTGATTCTAATTTCTGATGTCAATGTTTTGAATTTCACAGAAACTTGACTAATTTGAACTTGAAATTTTTGACTAAATAGAAATTTTGTATTTCATATATTGTAACTCTATTATTGTAACTGAAGGACGAATAGCACTAATTTTGAAATGCGATTTTTTTTAAAATAAATTTTATGAAGTATGGTACAGTATTTATATAATCTATATACGGGGCGCAGTTAATCAATTATCAAATTGATTATATCAATTCATAGATTGCGCCAAGAAGTCCACCTAACCTAACCTAACCGCAATTACATAAATAAGTGTTACATATTTATTATTCTGTGTCAAGTATTCACGTATACTCTTTCATTTTCTGGTTTAATCAGGTACGAAACAGGTGCAAGCAGGGGCGGATGGGCAACATACAAGCGGCTCGGGAACAAACTTTTATAGGCCCATTTTGCATTCACATAAAATTGCAATAATACCATATAATCAAAATAATAATCATACTTCAATATTTGACAAATATGTAAAAATCAAAAATACTTTACAATAAATAATTTAAAATTGAATATATTGTTTTTAAAAACATAACACCTCTGAGGATGGCTTGTAAAAGCTGAAACTAGTTGGGTGAAGAACATCAAATAAAAAGATTACATAAATAAGAGAAAGTAATCCCCATAAAGAAAAAATCAATATGAAATTTAATACCGTAAGTTTTTCATAATACTTTTTTATTTATTAATACAGACATTCCTAAAGTGTGCGTTCGGTACTACTTTCAATCATATTAAATAAAATATGAAAAATATTAGGTAATTAAAATTAGTCATGCTTTGACTACGAAAATTTAATTGTAATTTATAAAATTTTCATTAAAATTACAAAGTTTTATTAGATCCAGCGTTTTTTTAAATTATTGAAGTTTTATTCACAAAGTTGTTAAAATGTTCAGAGTCATTTGCAGAAAATTTATGGAACATGAAAGAAAAAAATTAGTAATTAACAAAATTGAAATGTAATTTTCAACATTATTACTTTTACAAATATTACATTACAAATTATAATTTAAATTGTAAAATATTAATCAAAACACAAAATCGTCATTTGCATTATACAATTTATATTAAAAATTATAATAATAATATTTACTAGCGGGAGAACCTGAATAATATACACATAAAAAATAAAAATAAAAACTTACTAAATGAAAATGAACTTGAAAATTGATTTGATTTTTTTCATGAAAGTAAAAAATGTATATTATAAATTCCGAAACTCGAAGGAAATAACAAAGTTATCATGATGATTGATAGAATTTAGTTGGAAATTATAAAATTCTTATAGTAAATACGAAAATATTAATTATAAATTTCAATGTTCGATTAAAATTTGAAATTTTTAGTATAAATTATAAAAACTTTATGCTCAAAACATATAACTCGCTAAGTTATTAATATTCTGACAGAAATTTGCAAAAATATTAATGCAAAATACAAAATTATGTACAAAATTACAAAGAGAAATTATGAAGTTTTCGTTGCAAATGACAAATTTTGATATTTTATTACAAATTGCAAGTTCATCAAACCATAAAATTCTCATTGAAATATCTCGCTTGTAAACTGCAATGAATTGGAAATTACAAAATTTTCATTAGAATGTTTTAATATAATTACTAGACTTTTCATAAATTGTAAAGATCAATGAAATCTGCGAGTTTATTCATTGGAATTTATAACGTCTTTCCCCATAAATCATTTTCCTTGCAAATGTATTATCTATTTCATAGAAATTCGAAAAAATATAATGGATGGTGTAAAATGTTGGCAATTTTTGTTTTTAAATTCAACAAAAACAATGAAATTTTCGCATTTTAACTACACATTACAAAAATTTCTTCGGAAATCCCATAAATAGTAATAGCATTATGATGAATGTTACGAAATTTTGATGATGGATTTCAGTGTTTCAATAGAAATTATGGAGAATTAATTATAAGTTTCAAAAGTTTTAAAATTTGTAAATGTTGAATATAAATTGGAACATTGTAGTGAAAATTGCAAAGTTTTTATTATGAATGCAATATTTCAATGGAATTAGAAAACAGTCATAAGGTATAAATAAGTTCACGATAACACTATAACAAATACAATAATAAATAAGTACATAAGTAAATAAACAAATAAATAAGTTTTATTAAAATTATGTAATTTTCGTTGTCACTTTCATCATTCATCATTCTAAATTACAAAATTGCAATAACTTTATGAAAATTTTATTGTTAATTGATAAATTTCACTGTAAAACGTAAAATATTCAACATTCGCATTATAAATTACAACATTTCGGCAGCGATCATGAACATTTTATTGTAAATTGCCAAAATTTCATTATAAATTGCAAAATGTCATTGGCATTTCCAAAATTTGTATCGAGTTGTTAAAATGTTTATTGTTATTTGTAGAAAATTTTATGAAAATAAACTTAGGTGGAAATTACATACTTTTCATAAGAGATTATAAAATGTTCATTAGAAATTATGAAATTCTTATTATAAATACTAAAATTTTACTATATTTACATTTTCCTTACAAATTAGAAAATTTTATGAAAAATTGCAAAAAGCTAATCAAACCACAACATATTAAAATTATATCATGTCGATTGTAAATTAAATTTACAAATATTTCCAAATTTTCAATACATTTTTTTATTAGAAATACCTGGGTGCAAGCCCTGCAATTAAGTATCTCGTAACACAGCAGGGGGCATGGGTGCAGTTTACAAGTCGGATTATCGCCCAGTTTGAGTTCGAAAGGATTATACCTTGACATTGGCGCAGTTTAAATTCTCCCAAAAAGTCCGCCCCCATCTACAAATTACGCTTTAATGCGATTTTTTTAATAGCGAATTAGTTGCAAATGAGTTGCATTGTTGGTGATGCAAGTGAAGAATTTCACTCGTTTAAAGTTTTACGAAGTCTGTGCGGAACAAAGTAGTGTAATTTAAATACCATTATGTGTGCAGCTGGAATTTGAAAAGATTACAAGAGGCCGGGGCGTGAGTGAGCTCTTTTCACCCACATCGTAATTCTATAGCATCCTGCTCCAGCATCACACATTTTCTCGCAGTAACACAGACACTTCCATTTTTGCATACAAAGGGAAAAGGCTTCCGCGCTAATTTATACGGGGGCCGCGCAGGAGCTGTTTGCGCTCGGATTTTTGGGCACCGTCTGGTAATTTTGGCCCCCGGGGCCCCAAGAGAGGAGGAGGGCCCTACAAAAAGGTCCGCACCCCACCGACAGTAATCGCATGGAGGCTTTGAAGCGCGCTTTACAATGGACAGAGTTCCGATTGTGGGATGAGTTATTGCACGGGATGTACCGTTACACTTTCCAGTAACGCGGCCATAACAATAAAACTTTCCTTTCGTGGCCATTTCCAAGAGATCGAAACGTGTCGCTTCTTGCAGTTTTTAGGTGTTTTCAATGCGGGAACGGCAACTAGAGCCATTGAAGCAGGGGTGCTTGGGGTTATTGCACCAGCAGCAAAACGTTTATTATAATTATGGAGGAGAGTTTCCAGAAAATGTTCAACAACAGTTACAAAAATAAAAAAGTTACGTAATAAATATTGGTAAACATGTAAAGATGTATTGGTGAATACACACGAGGCAATTAAATAGTTCACTCACTTTTATTCGTAATCAGGGGCGGATGGGCCATACGGGAAAATGGGAAATTTCCCGGTGGGCCGGTAGCCATCCCGAATGTTGGGCCGGAAGCCCCAGAATTTTGGGCTAGTAGATCCGACGACAAGTTTATTAATAATTTTGATTTAATGTATAAACACAAGGCGGAAAGACCCCACGTGGTCGATAGCCCAATAAAGATTGTTTATATATGTATTAACACGGTGGTTCCCAAACTCTTTCGCCTCGCAGCTCCCTTTTTGAACTAAGATTTTCTATGGATCCATTCCGTTTCCATAATATTTTTTGCAAATTTTTATGAAATATGAAATAATTTGGTGAGGAATATAAATTGTGTAGATAGCCGTTATAATTTTCAACTAAAAATTTTGAAATTTTTGTAATTTTAATTTACAATCGACATGATATAATTTTAATATGTTGTGGTTTGATTAGCTTTTTTGCAATTTTTCATAAAATTTTCTAATTTGTAAGGAAAATGTAAATATAGTAAAATTTTGGTATTTATAATAAGAATTCCATAATTTCTAATGAACATTTTATAATCTCTAATGAAAAGTATGTAATTTCCACCTAAGTTTATTTTCATAAAATTTTCTACAAATTACTATAAACATTTTAACAACTCGATACAAATTTTGGAAATGCCAATGACATTTTGCAATTTATAATGAAATTTTGGCAATTTCTCGTTTTACTTTAATTTAATGTTATTAGTTGAATTATTACTTGTTGTAATATGTATTAAATTTTGTAATGTATTTAAGAAGCAATGTGTTAGTGGGCATTGTCCCGTTAATTCAATAAATAAATAAATAAATTTACAATAAAATTTTCATGATCGCTGCCGAAATGTTGTAATTTATAATACGAATGTTGAATATTTTCCATTTTACATTTTACAGTGAAATTTATCAATTAACAATACAATTTTCATAAAGTTATTGCAATTTTGTAATTTAGAATGATGAATGATGAAAGTGACAACGAAAATTACATAATTTTAATAAAACTTATTTATTTGTTTATTTACTTATGTACTTATTTATTATTGTATTTGTTATAGTGTTATTGTGAACTT
This sequence comes from Othius punctulatus, assembly GCA_951805005.1. Lineage (NCBI taxonomy): Eukaryota > Metazoa > Arthropoda > Insecta > Coleoptera > Staphylinidae > Othius > Othius punctulatus. Next base: position 1,901,277 of record OX638140.1, on the reverse strand, counting down.
ATTTATACCTTATGATTGTTTTCTAATTCCATTGAAATATTGTATTCATAATAAAATTTTTGCAATTTTTACTACAATGTTCCAATTTATATTCAACATTTACAAATTTTAAAACTTTTGAAACTTATAATTTATTCTCCATAATTTCTATTGAAACACTGAAATCCATCTTCAAAATTTCGTAACATTCATCATAATGCTATTTACTATTTATGGGATTTCCGAAGAAATTTTTGTAATGTGTAGTTAAAATGCGAAAATTTCATTGTTTTTGTTGAATTTAAAAAAATATTGCCAACATTTTACACCATCCATTATATTTTTTTACGAATTTCTATGAAATAGATAATACATTTGCAAGGAATATGATTTATGGGGAAAGACGTTATAAATTCCAATGAATAAACTCGCAGATTTCATTGATCTTTACAATTTATGAAAAGTCTAGTAATTATATTAAAACATTCTAATGAAAATTTTGTAATTTCCAATTCATTGCAGTTTACAAGCGAGATATTTCAATGAGAATTTTATGGTTTGATGAACTTGCAATTTGTAATAAAATATCAAAATTTGTTATTTGCAACGAAAACTTCATAATTTCTCTTTGTAATTTTGTACATAATTTTGTATTTTGCATTAATATTTTTGCAAATTTCTGTCAGAATATTAATAACTTAGCGAGTTATATGTTTTGAGCATAAAGTTTTTATAATTTATACTAAAAATTTCAAATTTTAATTTAACATTGAAATTTATAATTAATATTTTCGTATTTACTATAAGAATTTTATAATTTCCAACTAAATTCTATCAATTATCATGATAACTTTGTTATTTCCTATGAGTTTCGGAATTTATAATATACATTTTTTACTTTCATGAAAAAAATCAAATCAAGTTTCAAGTTCACTTTCATTTAGTAAGTTTTTATTTTTATTTTTTATGTGTATATTACGCAGGTTCTCCCGCTAGTAAATATTATTATTATAATTTTTAATATAAATTGTATAATTCAAATGACGATTTTGTGTTTTGATTAATATTTTACAATTTAAATTATAATTTGTAATGTAATATTTGTAAAAGTAATAATGTTGAAAATTACATTTCAATTTTTTTAATTACTATTTTTTTTCTTTCATGTTCCAAAAATTTTCTGCAAATGACTCTGAACATTTTAACAACTTTGTGAGGGATATGCTTTCTGAATAAAACTCCAATAATTTAAAACAAAGCTGGATCTAATAAAACTTTGTAATTTTAATGAAGATTTTATAGGTGTCTCTACAGGGTACCTACATTACCCTGTAGGTAGTTCTGTAGTGCTGGTACGTTAATGTTAAATAACATATGCAACTCGTAATGCAGTATAGCATTCATTATAAGGCTTTGCTGTTGAGGAATTTAATCACGATCGAATTGCTATGCAGTTTGCTGATATTAAACGCTTGATGGGCTCCTGTTTTACCGCATTATCGAAGGCGGGAGATTTTCATCTCGGATTTCTTAATTATCGAAATAAATTTCCGCAGTCTGCACGTTTACGTGGCAGTATAAGAGGAGTAAATCTCGTGGATGCCATCGTCGAAGCTATAGGACGCATCTGCTCCACGCGAATTCTCAAATCCGCAGCAATTACAGCTGGGATGGTCTGAGCCTAAATCACATTAATCGTCGCATTTTTTTGTTTAAATAACGACCTTATATTTCTAGCCAGATGCACCAAGTGTATCCACTACTCACTTGTTGTTGCTTCTAGGCGGTTTCGGTGGTTCTTTATCCGATTTCGGTTTAATTGCACGCAATTCATAGCGTTTTATGTTCTTCCGATTGGGTATAACCTTTATAACCTGCTTTCCGTGTATGGGCTTCATAATTACAGAGCACTACGCACTACGCACTACTCGTACAGCACAAACTAACTGAGCATCACTGGAAGGTGTCGGTCAAAATTATGACCTGATCCTACCCACACCCCAGGGATTTATTGCACGGGCAATAATAACCGATAACTGGAAAATCTTTAATCTCCCTCATTTGCATCTGTCCTTCTCTGCAGTGGTCAGTCGCGCTGGTAATTTGGTGTGTGCGTGCGTTTACAAGACGGACAGATGTTTCCTCGAGTGTCCGGCATTCACGCTGGCGCTGGCCTCGTTAATAAAACAGCCCTTGCGAGAAAACCAATTACACCATCGGTGCTTATTTCAGGCAGATCTTCGCAGAAAATTTATCGCCCCCCTGACAATTTAGTAAAAATGTGTCTCTACATAAAAACAAACTATCGTTGCGCGAAGTATACAAGTACAAAAACAGTTGCAAAGCAGCTTCGCCCTCAAATGTCCATAAGGTGGTCGTAAACAAAACCGTGTTGCACTTCCAGGGGCGGATGGGCAACATACAAGCGGCCCGGGAACAAACTTTTATCGGCCCATTTTGCATTCACATAAAATTGCAATAATACCATATAATCAAAATAATAATCATACTTCAAAATTTGACAAATATATAAAAATCAAAAATACTTTACAATAAATAATTTAAAATTGAATATATTGTTTTTAAAAACATAACACCTCTGAGGATGGCTTGTAAAAGCCGAAACTAGTTGGGTGAGGAACATCAAATAAAAAGATTACATAACTAAGAGAAAGTACTCCTCATAAAGAAAAAATCAATATGAAATTTAATACCGTAAGTTTTTCATAATACTTTTTTATTTATTAATACAGACGTTCCTAAAGTGTGCGTTCGGTACTACTTTCAATCATATTAAATAAAATATGAAAAATATTAGGTAATTAAAATTAGTCATGAAATTAGTCAGACTACGAAAATTTAATTGTAATTTATAAAATCTTCATTAAAATTACAAAGTTTTATTAGATCCAGCATTTTTTGTTTAATTATTGGAGTTTTATTCAGAAAGCATATCCCTCACAAAGTTGTTAAAATGTTCAGAGTCATTTGCAGAAAATTTATGGAACATGAAAGAAAAAAATTAGTAATTAAAAAAATTGAAATGTTTTCAACATTATTACTTTTACAAATATTACATTACAAATTATAATTTAAATTGTAAAATATTAATCAAAACACAAAATCGTCATTTGCATTATACAATTTATATTAAAAATTATAATAATAATATTTACTAGCGGGAGAACCTGCATAATATACACATAAAAAATAAAAATAAAAACTTACTAAATGAAAATGAACTTGAAACTTGATTTGATTTTTTTCATGAAAGAAAAAATGTATATTATAAATTCCGAAACTCAAAGGAAATAACAAAGTTATCATGATAATTGATAGAATTTAGTTGGAAATTATAAAATTCTTATAGTAAATACGAAAATATTAATTATAAATTTCAATGTTAAATTAAAATTTGTAATTTTTAGTATAAATTATAAAAACTTTATGCTCAAAACATATAACTCACTAAGTTATTAATATTCTGACAGAAATTTGCAAAAATATTAATGCAAAATACAAAATTATGTACAAAATTACAAAGAGAAATTATGAAGTTTTCGTTGCAAATGGCAAATTTTTATATTTTATTACAAATTGCAAGTTCGTCAAACCATAAAATTTTCATTGAAATATCTCGCTTGTAAACTGCAATGAATTGGAAATTACAAAATATTCATTAGAATGTTTTAATATAATTACTAGACTTTTCATAAATTGTAAAGATCAATGAAATCTGAGAGTTTATTCATTGGAATTTATAACGTCTTTCCCCATAAATCATATTCCTTGCAAATGTATTATCTATATCATAGAAATTCGTAAAAAATATGATGGATGGTGTAAAATGTTGGCAATTTTTGTTTTTAAATTCAACAAAAACAATGAAATTTTCGCATTTTAACTACACATTACAAAAATTTCTTCAGAAATCCCATAAATAGTAATAGCATTATGATGAATGTTACGAAATTTTGATGATGGATTTCAGTGTTTCAATAGAAATTATGGAGAATTAATTATAAGTTTCAAAAGTTTTAAAATTTGTAAATGTTGAATATAAATTGGAACATTGTAGTGAAAATTGCAAATTTTTTATTATGAATACAATATTTCAATGGAATTAGAAAACAATCATAAGGTATAAATAAGTTCACAATAACACTATAACAAATACAATAATAAATAAGTACATAAGTAAATAAACAAATAAATAAGTTTTATAAAAATTATGTAATTTTCGTTGTCACTTTCATCATTCATCATTCTAAATTACAAAATTCCAATAACTTTATGAAAATTTTATTGTTAATTGATAAATTTCACTGTAAAACGTAAAATATTCAACATTCGTATTATAAATTACAACATTTCGGGAGCGATCATGAACATTTTATTGTAAATCGCCAAAATTTCATTATAAATTGCAAAATGTCATTGGCATTTCCAAAATTTGTATCGAGCTGTTAAAATGTTTATAGTTATTTGTAGAAAATTTTATGAAAATAAACTTAGGTGGAAATTACATACTTTTCATAAGAGATTATAAAATGTTCATTAGAAATTATGAAATTCTTATTATAAATACCAAAATTTTACTATATTTACATTTTCCTTGCAAATTAGAAAATTTTATGAAAAATTGCAAAAAGCTAATCAAACCACAACATATTAAAATTATATCATGTCGATTGTAAATTAAAATTACAAAAATTTCAAAATTTTCAATACATTTTTTTAATTAGAAATACCAACATTTTTATAAATTACAAATATTAATGGAACCTGCCAATTTTTAGTTGAAAATTATAACGGCTATCTACACAATTTCTATTCCCCACCAAATTATTTCATATTTCATAAAAATTTGCAAAAAATATTAAGGAAACGGAATGGATCCATGGAAAATCCTAGTTCAAAAAGGGAGCTGCGAGGCGAAAAAGTTTGGGAACCACTGTGTTAATACATATATAAACAATCTTTATTGGGCTATCGACCACGTGGGGTCTTTCCGCCTTGTGTTAATACATTAAATCAAAATTATTAATAAACTTGTCGTCGGATCTACCAGCCCAAAATTCTGGGGCTTCCGGCCCAACATTCGGGATGGCTACCGGCCCACCGGGAAATTTCCCATTTTCCCGTATGGCCCATCCGCCCCTGTGCACTTCCATTGTCGACGATTGTACACCATTCGCGCACTCTATAAATTAAACCTGGATTTATGGGGTTTTAATGGCACCGGATGCGTCCGCGAGTGTCCATCCGTGAAACTCTGCACGCAACCTCGTCTGAAAGTCTTCACTAATTGGCAACCGTTTGACGTGTCTCAATCAACCAAGAGATGGTAATATCGCAGTCCAATAATTGGCACAAATTGCGGAATTCTAAGTCTCATGGGTATCGTGCAGCATTTACACGAACGCAATTTCCAGCCACGATAACGCTGCCCCGGTCTATTCAAGGGACCCTATATCCCTGCTCAAAGAACAATGCGGTTTTAATTGAAAAAGTTGATGATTACGATACGTGAAAATGAAAAAAAAAAGCGCGTTTAGGAGATATGATAGGTGCGTGCATTTTATAAACGAATAAACCCATTAAAACGCATTCATTGTATTTAAATCAAGTGGATATTGCATCAGGGAGACTGAAAAGGTTTATTGTAAAAAAAAAAAATGCTTTGATATTATAATTTTTGCAAGCAGGGGATTGCAAATTTAATTTCCTTTTGACGATTTTAATTGAACATACATAATGCATTCATTTCATATTTTTCCCTCATTAAGCGTTCTATTGATCGCGTTTTTTTGCCACGCTCATCAATACAAAAACTTTATTCTTGCCTCAAAACAGTTACACGGATTGTATGCCTTTTATTTAAATTTTATTATACAGGGTGTTTCAAATTAAACCAACCAAATCGCCATCCACCATCCACCATTCCATATCCACCAGATGGCTTTTATTTAGAGTACAAAAAAACAACCGAAGTAAATCTACTAAGCCAAAATATACAGGGTGTCCAAAATAAGGATCAACAGCATGGTGATCTCGGAAATCGTAAAAGTTGCAAAGTTGTGCAATTTAGTGGTTAGTAATATTCTGTTGAGAAAACCAGAAAATTCCGCTTACTTCCGGAGATATTCGACAAAATCCGAAATTTTCAAAATCATCAGTCCAGTGATTCCGAAAGTTAATTTACAAGTAAAATTATTCAAATTTTATACTTAAACTGCCTTACGGCGCCTTAGTCGTAAAAGGAAAGTCCCCCACGTTTACGTGGTTGCGAGACATATCCCATGTAGTGGCGTTATCGAACGCACCGAGGAAGATATGTCTTAAATAATTCAATTTTCAAAGAAGAGATGGCGCTCACACCCTTCTCTCATGTATAATACGTTTGCTATTCACGACGTGCAATGTACTATTTGAATCCATATTAGCTACTTGGGTGGTAATGGAGCTTAGAAAATTAGTCTACAATGCATTCGACCAAAAACTAATTAGGGACATATTTTGTAATCAGCTGCATATTAAATTTATAGAAGGGTCAGTATGTTTAATAGCATCATTAGTGGTGGATTTGTTTCGTCATGCAACTTTAACCGCCAGACTGTAGTACAATTCTCCTCCAATTATACGCTGTCCAGGTTATTTGGATATGCTTTATATTTGCTTAACATTAATGCGAGTGAAAGAGGATCGATCTGTTCACCAGCACTAATATTAATTGAAATAAGAGGAACGGGATAAATAGGCATTTAGGACATACGAAAAAGGTGTTCATTCTACAAGTTATTTATAAAACTTATTAATATACACTGAACGATAAAAAAAGTGGTTGTAAATTCTTAAATTGTCAACAAAACTGTATTTCAAAACCTAGTTAACTAGTAATAAAGTAATCGATGAAGTGTAGCATTGGACACTTGCACATTCATAAATTGTTAACAAAACTCTATTTCAAAACCTAGTTAACTAGTCCTAAAGTAATAGATGGAGTGTAGCATTGGACACTTGCACATTCATAAATTGTTAACAAAACTCTATTTCAAAACCTAGTTAACTAGTCCTAACGTAATAGATGGAGTGTAGCATTGGACACTTGCACATTCATAAATTGTTAACAAAACTGTATTTCAAAACCTAGTTAACTAGTCCTAAAGTAATAGATGGAGTGTAGCATTGGACACTTGCACATTCATAAATTGTTAACAAAACTCTATTTCAAAACCTAGTTAACTAGTCCTAACGTAATAGATGGAGTGTAGCATTGGACACTTGCACATTCATAAATTGTTAACAAAACTCTATTTCAAAACCTAGTTAACTAGTCCTAACGTAATAGATGGAGTGTAGCATTGGACACTTGCACATTCATAAATTGTTAACAAAACTGTATTTCAAAACCTAGTTAACTAGTCCTAAAGTAATAGATGGAGTGTAGCATTGGACACTTGCACATTCATAAATTGTTAACAAAACTCTATTTCAAAACCTAGTTAACTAGTCCTAAAGTAATAGATGGAGTGTAGCATTGGACACTTGCACATTCATAAATTGTTAACAAAACTCTATTTCAAAACCTAGTTAACTAGTCCTAACGTAATAGATGGAGTGTAGCATTGGACACTTGCACATTCATAAATTGTTAACAAAACTGTATTTCAAAACCTAGTTAACTAGTCCTAAAGTAATAGATGGAGTGTAGCATTGGACACTTGCACATTCATAAATTGTTAACAAAACTGTATTTCAAAACCCAGTTAACTAGTCCTAAAGTAATAGATGGAGTGTAGCATTGGACACTTGCGCATTCATAAATTGTTAACAAAACTCTATTTCAAAACCCAGTTAACTAGTCCTAAAGTAATAGATGGAGTGTAGCATTAGACACTTGCACATTCATAAATTGTTAACAAAACTGTATTTCAAAACCCAGTTAACTGGTCCTAAAGTAAAAGATGGAGTGTAGCATTGGACACTTGCACATTAATAAATTGTTAACAAAACTCTATTTCAAAACCTAGTTAAATAGTCCTAAAGTAATAGATGGAGTGTAGCATTGGACACTTGCACATTCATAAATTGTTAACAAAACTCTATTTCAAAACCTAGTTAACTAGTCCTAAAGTAATAGATGGAGTGTAGCATTGGACACTTGCACATTCATAAATTGTTAACAAAACTCTATTTCAAAACCTAGTTAACTAGTCCTAACGTAATAGATGGAGGGTAGCATTGGACACTTTCACATTCATAAATTGTTAACAAAACTCTTTTTCAAAACCTAGTTAACTAGTCCTAAAGTAATAGATGGAGTGTAGCATTAGACACTTGCACATTCATAAATTGTTAACAAAACTCTATTTCAAAACCTAGTTAACTAGTCCTAAAGTAATAGATGGAGTGTAGCATTGGACACTTGCACATTCATAAATTGTTAACAAAACTCTATTTCAAAACCTAGTTAACTAGTCCTAAAGTAATAGATGGAGTGTAGCATTGGACACTTGCACATTCATAAATTGTTAACAAAACTGTATTTTAAAACCTAGTTAACTAGTCCCAAAGTAATAGATGGAGTGTAGCATTGGACACTTGCACATTCATAAATTGTTAACAAAACTCTATTTCAAAACCTAGTTAACTAGTCCTAAAGTAATAGATGGAGTGTAGCATTGGACACTTGCACATTCATAAATTGTTAACAAAACTGTATTTCAAAACCTAGTTAACTAGTCCTAAAGTAATAGATGGAGTGTAGCATTGGACACTTGCACATTCATAAATTGTTAACAAAACTCTATTTCAAAACCTAGTTAACTGGTCCTAAAGTAATAGATGGAGTGTAGCATTGGACACTTGCACATTCATAAATTGTTAACAAAACTCTATTTCAAAACCTAGTTAACTGGTCCTAAAGTAATAGATGGAGTGTAGCATTGGACACTTGCACATTCATAAATTGTTAACAAAACTGTATTTCAAAACCTAGTTAACTAGTCCTAAAGTAATAGATGGAGTGTAGCATTGGACACTTGCACATTCATAAATTGTTAACAAAACTGTATTTCAAAACCTAGTTAACTAGTCCTAAAGTAATAGATGGAGTGTAGCATTGGACACTTGCACATTCATAAATTGTTAACAAAACTCTATTTCAAAACCTAGTTAACTAGTCCTAACGTAATAGATGGAGTGTAGCATTGGACACTTTCACATTCATAAATTGTTAACAAAACTCTATTTCAAAACCTAGTTAACTAGTCCTAAAGTAATAGATGGAGTGTAGCATTGGACACTTGCACATTCATAAATTGTTAACAAAACTGTATTTCAAAACCTAGTTAACTAGTCCTAAAGTAATAGATGGAGTGTAGCATTGGACACTTGCACATTCATAAATTGTTAACAAAACTGTATTTCAAAACCTAGTTAACTAGTCCTAAAGTAATAGATGGAGTGTAGCATTGGACACTTGCACATTCATAAATTGTTAACAAAACTGTATTTCAAAACCTAGTTAACTAATCCTAAAGTAATAGATGGAGTGTAGCATTGGACACTTGCACATTCATAAATTGTTAACAAAACTCTATTTCAAAACCTAGTTAACTAGTCCTAAAGTAATAGATGGAGTGTGGCATTGGACACTTGCATATTCATAAATTGTTAACAAAACTGTATTTCAAAACCTAGTTAACTAGTCCTAAAGTAATAGATGGAGTGTAGCATTGGACACTTGCACATTCATAAATTGTTAACAAAACTGTATTTCAAAACCTAGTTAACTAGTCCTAAAGTAATAGATGGAGTGTAGCATTGGACACTTGCACATTCATAAATTGTTAACAAAACTCTATTTCAAAACCTAGTTAACTAGTCCTAAAGTAATAGATGGAGTGTAGCATTGGACACTTGCACATTCATAAATTGTTAACAAAACTCTATTTCAAAACCTAGTTAACTAGTCCTAAAGTAATAGATGGAGTGTAGCATTGGACACTTGCACATTCATAAATTGTTAACAAAACTGTATTTCAAAACCTAGTTAACTAATCCTAAAGTAATAGATGGAGTGTAGCATTGGACACTTGCACATTCATAAATTGTTAACAAAACTCTATTTCAAAACCTAGTTAACTAATCCTAAAGTAATAGATGGAGTGTAGCATTGGACACTTGCACATTCATAAATTGTTAACAAAACTGTATTTCAAAACCTAGTTAACTAGTCCTAAAGTAATAGATGGAGTGTAGCATTGGACACTTGCACATTCATAAATTGTTAACAAAACTCTATTTTAAAACCTAGTTAACTAGTCCTAAAGTAATAGATGGAGTGTAGCATTGGACACTTGCACATTCATAAATTGTCAACAAAACTCTATTTCAAAACCTAGTTAACTAGTCCTAAAGTAATAGATGGAGTGTAGCATTGGACACTTGCACACTCATAAATTGTTAACAAAACTCAATTTCAAAACCTAGTTAACTAGTCCTAAAGTAATAGATGGAGTGTAGCATTGGACACTTGCACACTCATAAATTGTTAACAAAACTCTATTTCAAAACCTAGTTAACTAGTCCTAAAGTAATAGATGGAGTGTAGCATTGGACACTTGCACACTCATAAATTGTTAACAAAACTCTATTTCAAAACCTAGTTAACTAGTCCTAAAGTAATAGATGGAGTGTAGCATTGGACACTTGCACATTCATAAATTGTTAACAAAACTGTATTTCAAAACCTAGTTAACTAGTCCTAAAGTAATAGATGGAGTGTAGCATTGGACACTTGCACATTCATAAATTGTTAACAAAACTCTATTTTAAAACCTAGTTAACTAGTCCTAAAGTAATAGATGGAGTGTAGCATTGGACACTTGCACATTCATAAATTGTCAACAAAACTGTATTTCAAAACCTAGTTAACTAGTCCTAAAGTAATAGATGGAGTGTAGCATTGGACACTTGCACATTCATAAATTGTTAACAAAACTGTATTTCAAAACCTAGTTAACTAGTCCTAAAGTAATAGATGGAGTGTAGCATTGGACACTTGCACATCCATAAATTGTTAACAAAACTGTATTTCAAAACCTAGTTAACTAGTCCTAAAGTAATAGATGGAGTGTAGCATTGGACACTTGCACATTCATAAATTGTTAACAAAACTCAATTTCAAAACCTAGTTAACTAGTCCTAAAGTAATAGATGGAGTGTAGCATTGGACACTTGCACATTCATAAATTGTTAACAAAACTGTATTTCAAAACCTAGTTAACTAGTCCTAAAGTAATAGATGGAGTGTAGCATTGGACACTTGCACATTCATAAATTGTTAACAAAACTCTATTTCAAAACCTAGTTAACTAGTCCTAAAGTAATAGATGGAGTGTAGCATTGGACACTTGCACATTCATAAATTGTTAACAAAACTGTATTTCAAAACCTAGTTAACTAGTCCTAAAGTAATAGATGGAGTGTGGCATTGGACACAAACTGTGCCATGTATCATGGAGTGGTGACATGTATTGAAATAGCTGTGCGGGCACACACGTAGTTATTCGGTACGTGGAGTCCTTGACGTTACTAGAAAGATCTAACTTATGTGCTAATTATGTTGATGGACACAGACATTAACATTTACTAAGCGATGGGAACATACAACAATGGAATTATCATGGGCCCACAAGTAGGCTTCGGCTTCAAGATTATTTTGCCAAATTTAACAGTTTAATAGATCCCAATGTTGAGCGTGCTAACTGAGACACCCTGTAGATACACAACTAATTTAAAGCATTAATGAATTTGCGTTCCATTGGGACTGCTTTGATGAACTTTGGCCGCCTATGCGGTTTTATGATGTAGTGAAATTTTACAAGTTGTAAGCTTTACTAAAACAATCCGCCCTCTCCTCGAACAAACCCACTCAAGGACATAAATGGAATGAGGGAGAAAGAACGACGAGGCGAGGGAGAAGACTACAATAACAAAATTAATTAAATTCCAAACTTATAAGTCACACTAATTAGGAATTTGCGAAGTTCTTATATTGGGTTATAAATTTCTGAATAAATTTATACTTCGAATCTGATTCTGATTACTCTTATGTGCTTTACAATATTTATATAGTCTCATTCAAGTATTCATATCCTACTATTTTAACGTCTTTTTTAGTGGATATGTTGTGTGAGTATGCCAGCAACAGTGAGATGGATTCTGATATCTTATAATAAACTATTTTCTTCATCGGGATTCGACCTTCAGACCTCTGCATTCTTAAGCAAGCATGTACACAGATCACATATGCCGGCATACCGGGTGATTCAAGTTTTATTACCATGGGTTTTTTAGGCATTTGGAGTTGCCCAAAAAATATGAATATTTGGATTTAGGTAGGTCTGATACTAATCTACGGAAAGGTAGTTTGACTTTTTCGATATAATTATATAGACGGTTATAAAATTTAAAAAACTCTTTTCGGGCAAAATTCTCTATCGTTATTTTTGCCCTAAACTGTTTTATTTTATTCATAGAACCCATTTATGAAATCAAAAATTAACGAAAATGATTAAATTTCAAATTAAAGCATTTTTTACATTACTGACCAACTTTCCTTGGTATGATTTATGATTTTGTAATTCAAGAGCCCTACAAAGCATTGACCGCGGAGGGGCGGTTGGAATGTTTTATGACTTTTTACGATTCCGCCAGTCGACCGTGGGCTGAACTGGCCTCGCAGGAGGGATTAAGTCATAAAACCCATAAAATCCATTATAGAGACTATTACTGGTAGCAGCCCTCATATTTTACTACTTAGTAATAAATCTTACTGTTGCAATATCAAAATTCATTTAATTCAATAATTGGTGCAATTTTTTTGACTTGGATTACACTGGAATGTTTGGAATAGCATTAAAGTATGTTCTGACAAAAACTATATAAATAAAATTACGACTTCTTTGTGAAATAACGTACAAACTACCGGATGGTTAAAAAAAATTGGTTCAGTAGTTTCAGTAGTTTATCTTTTCCTATGGGTCCCATGTGTTTAATCATTTCTGCTGTAACCTGATCTTGTCCTGGTGCATTTCCTATTTTCAGTTCCCTTATTATTTCAAGAAGCTCTTGTTCGTTGATACTCTCCGTTACTGTTTCTGTGATGTTCGTTTCGCTGTTTCTTGTCTTCTGTTCGTTGCCGCTATTTATAGTTAGTAATTCTTCTAAATACTCTTTCTTTCTCTCTCTTTCTAGTATATTTCTTTTGAATGATTTTATTTCATCAGGAACCTCATAAACTTTTAAGCAACGATTTGCGTAAGACACACTGTATATGCACCTAGTAATGCTGCCGTTGTATTCTAGACCTGATCCTTGCATGATCTTAACAGGCACCTGACTCATAAGAGGGCAATGGCTTTCAAAGACCTTCAGCGTCTTCCCGATTCCAATTAAAACGTTCATATCCGTACTACGGGGATTACAGAAGTGGCCGTACATTCCACCCTCTCCCGCTCCATTCTCTGTTATCTTCTCATCTTAATTCGCGATGCTCGCGTCCGCCCATTCTCTCTCTCTCTCTCTTCGCAGCCACGAGCGGTGTTGACCGTTATCCGTTTGTGTGTCGCAAAACCTGTCTGATTACCATACAATCCGACGAAACGTCGGACGTGCCTGGACGTGACGCCCGGTCGGTCCGTCCCGACCTGCGGGGGGCGCCCTTCTTGGAAAGCGACGTTCCTCCGCACCACCCTCTTGGGGCCGAAGACGTCCATCAACGGAAGACACTTTCATAATCCCGCCGAGGCAATGACCAGGGAACGCCAAAAATGCGAAGCAATCGTACCGAACACAGGTTGTAAACGCTGCAGTCGTAAATCGAGTCGGGTCTGTTATCCGAAGCGTTATTATTTTTTACAGCCCGCTCTAACGTGTATTTGAGAACTGCCGCGGGGGCAGTTTAAGTAAATGAAAAGATAATTACAATTTCTTGTGTTTGGACGTACTGAAGTCACCTGTTTCGTAAACGCAACAGCAACACTGTAAAACTACGTTGAATATAATGCAGCGTTTATTATGTTACTGTGTATTACTTATTTTTTTTCTGCTCATTCCAAATATGCAAACAAAATTTTAAAATGCTGATATACAGGATGTTGTTTCGAATCGAAACCTACTTATTAATTTTTTTAAGGCCGGGCCTAGAAAAGATTTCCTTTTATTATGTTAAGAGCGGGGTTTTGGCGCGAAAACTGGCCTCTGGGTGTTAATAAATCCGCCAGAATTTGATTTAAAAGCGCTCTGTAATATGTTTTGCATTCCTTACTAACGAAATTTGCGTGCAAAAAATTAAAGATGTTGCCATGTGTTTAATTTGTATAGCCAGCCTTTTTTGCGGCGACAAATAATTTTACGATAAAGCAGCGCGAGTTTTTTTCGATGCCTGCTAATTTATGAGTCAACACTTTATTTCCGATACATTATATTATGAAATTGGGTCAGAATTCTCTTTCAAACAATGACAGTAACCAATTACGCCATAAGTGGAGGAGTAGTAGGGATTATTATTATTATTATTATTATTATTATTATTATAATTATTATTATTATTATTACCTTATATTATATATTTTAAGAGCCGTCTTTACCCAAATGCGGTACGTAGAATTGCATGTAAACGACAGCCAAGATAATTAATGAACGGGTCAACATAATTGCAATCGGAGACCTGATTTAGAAACTTCAGATATTTATCTACAATTGAGCCGAGTAGTTTGAGGAAATAATAAAACGGTGATTTATTATGTTTAATAAAAGAATGGCATGTTTAGCAGATTTGTGAAATTTTCTTCTGTATTTATTTAATTAAGACAGGGTACATAAAATGGAAATTCCCTCGGTGTATTTGGAGCTAATATTCTTGCGAACCACCTTCTTGTTTTGTTCCGATATCTTGAATTATAATGTATTCTTGTCTGCACATAAATCCGATTAGGTGATCAGAAATAATTCACCTTTAATTTATTTCTTAAAACTTTGTCTAATTGCAGATAAATGTCTAAACTTTCTATATCAGTTCTCCGATTGTAATTATGTTAACCCGTTCAAGAATTATTTGGCTGTTGCTTATTAATAATGCCGTATACTAGCTGGGGTATAGAGGCCTCTTAATATCAGGGAATAATTTCTTAAAAATGTTATATTTATTTAATTAAATTCACTAAATCCTTTTACAAGTTTTGTAATTTATGTGACCAAATTTGAGTCTTATTTAGATTACTGTAAGCTTATTAGCCAAAAAAAGGTATATGAAACATTTCTTACACTTTAAGATCACTTTTATTTTAAATTAAATAGATGCCTGACACAGCCAATTCCATTTTCGTTGTCGTGACGAGGGATTATTTGATCGCGGAACATAGGAAATAACATTGGAAAACGAGTTTCCTTCAATTTCACCCTAATAAAACTATAAATAAACTGAGACCATATGTATTTTAAATACTTTTTTTTGTGACTTAAAATCAAATGTTTGGTGTTAACATAAGTAAGCTCTTGGTGACCTCTTCAAGTGTCCAAAAAACTACTACCTCTGTTCCATAATAAGTGAGCCATTACCGATTTGTATTTTTTCCATAAGAAGTGAGCCATTGCAGATTTATATATTTTTCCATAATAAGTGAGCCATTACCGATGTTTATTTTTTTACAAAATAAGTGAGTCATTTTCGTTTCTAAGAAGTACTATATCTATTTTTTTCACAATAACTTAAAAATGTTAGTATAAACGAATAGTAGGCAGGCGATTTTCCCTTTGCCTTGCTAATATGTTGAAGCTTATAATTATTGTTACCGAGACAATCTATAATCGATTTCATAACAGTTTGTAAACTTATAAACATATTTTTTAATGTATGTCTAGTCTCCGCTTCGAAAGATTCTTCGACAACTCTTATTA
The DNA here is from genome assembly GCA_951805005.1 of Othius punctulatus. Classification (NCBI taxonomy): domain Eukaryota; kingdom Metazoa; phylum Arthropoda; class Insecta; order Coleoptera; family Staphylinidae; genus Othius; species Othius punctulatus. The sequence continues at coordinate 1,885,329 of OX638140.1, read as the reverse complement.
ATTCGTCCGTTACTCTTAGTAATTGCGTGGTGAATGCTGGTGTTGTAATCATTGAATAGACGGAAAAAAAAAGATCGAGCACATTCAAATCCGGACTATTGGCAAATTTTTCAATTGTCAAAATCACCGCTTCCTTTTTCAACCGTCTATGTTTCTGATGTTTCAGTAAAAACTGAACAATAGCTGTTCGTTTTTGGTTAATTAAATTTGGTCTTCTCATCGTTTGAAACTTGCGGCGTCAGACCACTTTCGCTCAAAAATTTGAATTTTAATTGTTGCTTTTCACAAATTAAACTGTCAAATATTTTGACGTCCATATCACATATGACTAAGAATTTTGCGAATATTAAGAATATCAAAATAGAAATTAAAAAAAATACCTAAGTGTCAGTAAGTTTTAAAGAAAACTCACATGGCTCACTTATTATGGAACAGAGGTAGTATTAAGATGGCAGTTATTAAGGACCCAAGAACTTATCTCCTTATCTCCTCAGGACCCAAATTTTGTATACATACTTATCCCTTCTTAAAGTATTATAAATGCGTGCATTTCGCCTTAGAAATTTCAACAACACCCCACATGCAAATAAATTCATTTCGGTTTCTTTACATTCGGGTGCGTAGTTAATTTGAAAATCCTATTCAATTATCGCTGGGCTTTCTTCGTGTGTTTCTGCTTTGTTTATTGTGCGTTTTGGTTGTGTGTGTGTTTTATAAACTTCTGTCTCCCCCGTGACTATTTTCTACTTTCACCCTGTGACAACTATTGTGTCTGTATTTTGTGTATGACTAATTCCTCCCTATGACAATTATTATTGCATATTTTATATTGTTTATATTTAGTTAGACTATTAAATCTTCCTGTGACAATTTACTTGTGCGCTGTGTAGTTATTTTGCGTAGTGCGAGATTTGTGTGTATGGGAAGGATATCACAAAAATTGAATGTGTTAACCATACCATTAAAAATTATGGGAAGCGATTATACTCTGTAAAAAATGACAAAAAAAGGTTTCCTTGGCTGCTAGAAAAATATTAAACAACAAACTAATTTCCTTATTACAGAAGATAGCACAAAAAAATCATTTACGATAATGCCCATGGTGATGGGGCAACAATTATTGATGATTTAATTAAAGGGCCTTATCAATGTTTTAATCATCATTCGCGTTGCTAAGATTTAGAATGTCCTGCATTAAAAATTATAAGAATTACGGTTTAAGTCCGCAAAAGAAAGTCCCGATAGAGCTGAAAAAACAGCGGCAAAAAATTACCTTCACACTTGATTCGCATATTACAAACTTCTGTTAGGAGTTGTTGGCAACATGGCTTGGCAATTGCTCCATCTCGTAGCGAACACATGAACTGCTTGGAGCTAATTTTTAACTATTATCACCGCGGGAAATTCAATTTAGGCACATTTTAAATAATTAATAAAACCATAAAAACATCTGTTAATTAATAAGTACTATATCTTATTAGATACATTATTTTACAAGGTTTCAGGATATATTTTTGGAATGGATAAATATAATTTCTCTGAATAAAATTATTTAAATAATATGGTAAACAATTGGTAAACAAATATTCAATTCGTAGTCAAATCGACCAATCCCAAGTTTCCTACTGCTTCTGTTTAGAGCAGACACGCTGTTCTAATTCCGTTTCATTGCTTTTCGGTCTAAGCTGGTGAGATATACTACAAGTGAAGTTTGATCGTCCTGTGTAGGTAGTAGGTACATATATTTTTGTGAATGATTAACGATGATGGCACAATCTATAAGTACTCTGGGCACAACTCGATTTATCTCCTCCGAGGTGCCGTGATTATTCGCCAGATGATGTTGGGTGTGTTCGGGGACAGGGGGACTGGCAAGGTCCCTAAGGGCCGGGGGTGCACGCCGGGTGCGGCCGACAGGAAAATAACGAGGGTCGTCCTCTGCCCGTCTCGCTCGCTCCCCCTTTGCCCGGACGCCCCCTTTGTGCACGAGGGGGCCAGACGTGAATATTAGCCGGAGCGGAATGGCAGGCATCCTGCTGGAGGGGTGCGGGAAGGTCCCCGTGCGTGCGTTGTGTGTGCAAGAGGGTGCGTCGGAAGAGGGTGGCTCGGAGTGCAGCGCGCAGGGCACGTTCGGCGCTCACGTTTAGGGGATGCGTCCGTCGGCGATTCGATGAGGAGCGGATGGATGGTGGATGGGCTTTGCCCGGGGGGAGAACGAGCGGCCATTGGGCTCGAAATTTAGGGTGGCTTTCACGATGGGGTCGGACGGGGGTTGTTTGCTCCTGCAATCTACCCCCGAGGGCCCGGGGGCCATGCCTGGGCACCGCGGGAACCCTAATCGCCGGGGCATTCCCGCCAGGGTTCCGCTTTGTGAGCGCCATTCTGCCGCTCCCCCACCGGCGAAATCCCACAATGAAAATATTGAAATGAAGTCCTGAGCTGGGGGCTGGGATAAAATTACAACCAAATTTAAGGGCGAACGTCGAATGTAAGGGCCCCATCACAAAAAACTTCTCGGCTGCACCAATTGCACAAGCTGCAACCAGGATGCTCATGCATACCCCGTTAATACCAATACGATGGGCCTAATCGTATGATGAACCATGAACAGTTTACAGCAAACAGCAAATCCGTCAGAAGTCCACAGTATGGCACCAAATCTACTATCTTACATGATCAACTAAACTTTTGCAAATTTATTATACAGGGTAGAGGCGGATGGGCAACATACAAGCGGCTCGGGAACAAACTTTTATCGGCCCATTTTGCATTCACATAAAATTGCAATAATACCATATAATCAAAATAACAATCATACTTCAAAATTTGACAAATATATAAAAATCAAAAATACTTTACAATAAATAATTTAAAATTGAATATATTGTTTTTAAAAACATAACACCTCTGAGGATGGCTTGTAAAAGCTGAAACTAGTTGGGTGAAGAACATCAAATAAAAAGATTACATAAATAAGAGAAAGTACTCCCCATAAAGAAAAAATCAATATGAAATTTAATACCGTAAGTTTTTCATAATACTTTTTTATTTATTAATACAGACGTTCCTAAAGTGTGCGTTCGGTACTACTTTCAATCATATTAAATAAAATATGAATAATATTAGGTAATTAAAATTAGTCATGCTTTGACTACGAAAATTTAATTGTAATTTATAAAATTTTCATTAAAATTACAAAGTTTTATTAGATCCAGCGTTTTTTTAAATTATTGGAGTTTTATTCACAAAGTTGTTAAAATGTTCAGAGTCATTTGCAGAAAATTTATGGAACATGAAAGAAAAAAATTATTAATTAAAAAAATTGAAATGTAATTTTCAACATTATTACTTTACAAATATTACAAATATTACATTACAAATTATAATTTAAATTGTAAAATATTAATCAAAACACAAAATCGTCATTTGCATTATACAATTTATATTAAAAATTATAATAATAATATTTACTAGCGGGAGAACCTGCATAATATACACATAAAAAATAAAAATAAAAACTTACTAAATGAAAGTGAACTTGAAACTTGATTTGATTTTTTTCATGAAAGTAAAAAAATGTATATTATAAATTCCGAAACTCAAAGGAAATAACAAAGTTATCATGATAATTGATAGAATTTAGTTGGAAATTATAAAATTCTTATAGTAAATACGAAAATATTAATTATAAATTTCAATGTTAAATTAAAATTTGAAATGTTTAGTATAAATTATAAAAACTTTATGCTCAAAACATATAACTCACTAAGTTATTAATATTCTGACAGAAATTTGCAAAAATATTAATGCAAAATACAAAATTATGTACAAAATTACAAAGAGAAAGTATGAAGTTTTCGTTGTAAATGACAAATTTTGATATTTTATTACAAATTGCAAGTTCATCAAACCATAAAATTCTCATTGAAATATCTCGCTTGTAGACTGCAATGAATTGGAAATTACAAAATTATCATTAGAATGTTTTAATATAATTACTAGACTTTTCATAAATTGTAAAAATCAATGAAATCTGCGAATTTATTCATTGGAATTTATAACGTCTTTCTCCATAAATCATATTCCTTGCAAATGTATTATCTATTTCATAGAAATTCGTAAAAAATATAATGGATGGTGTAAAATGTTGGCAATTTTTGTTTTTAAATTCAACAAAAACAATGAAATTTTCGCATTTTAACTACACATTACAAAAATGTCTTCGGAAATCCCATAAATAGTAATAGCATTATGATGAATGTTACGAAATTTTGATGATGGATTTCAGTGTTTCAATAGAAATTATGGAGAATTAATTATAAATTTCAAATGTTTTAAAATTTGTAAATGTTGAATATAAATTGGAACATTGTAGTGAAAATTGCAAAGTTTTATTATAAATACAATATTTCAATGGAATTAGAAAACAATCCATAAGGTATAAATAAGTTCACAATAACACTATAACAAATACAATAATAAATAAGTACATAAGTAAATAAACAAATAAATAAGTTTTATTAAAATTATGTATTTTTCGTTGTCACTTTCATCATTCATCATTCTAAATTACAAAATTGCAATAACTTTATGAAAATTTTATTGTTCATTGATAAATTTCACTGTAAAATGTAAAATATTCAACATTCGTATTATAAATTACAACATTTCGGCAGCGATCATGAACATTTTATTGTAAATTGCCAAAATTTCATTATAAATTGCAAAATGTCATTGGCATTTCCAAAATTTGTATCGAGTTGTTAAAATGTTTATAGTTATTTGTAGAAAATTTTATGAAAATAAACTTAGGTGGAAATTACATACTTTTCATAAGAAATTATAAAATGTTCATTAGAAATTATGAAATTCTTATTATAAATACCAAAATTTTACTATATTTACATTTTACTTACAAATTAGAAAATTTTATGAAAAATTGCAAAAAGCTAATCAAACCACAACATATTCCAGGAATAAGTTTGAAATTTAAATTAACTTTAAAGCCATTTATCTCAGAACTACCTCTGTACTAAATGCACATAAACGCTATAACTTCTAAACCCCTTAATTCAATTTATAATACAATGTAGGTATGCGTGGATGTAATTATTAATCGATAACATGAAGAGGGTTGGCATTTGTTTTGCGTCAATGTCATCAACGAAATTCTGAAGGTTGAAAATGCTGGTTTCCAATTAACAAATCGTCCGCGCTTACAAGTGAAATACTCTAAGTCAATTTTTGTCTGTTCTTAGTAAAGTTTTATTGTGATGGTTTACTAAATTGTAACAAATCTCAGGCTCATTAGAGTAAAGGGTCCTGTAGCCGGACTTCCAAATTCTTAACTCATCAAATGGCTGAGTAGGAAAGGTAATAGCAGAATATAAAATTTTGATTGCAGTTTCTCACATTTTGTAGTTTTTGACTTAAGTGATTTCACTTGTAAGCCGACGTAATAATACGGAACATGAAGCCTGTGGTCTATGGTTTTTGGATTTCTGGTAATAGTAAGTTAGTACATTTAATATTTATTTAAATCAAAATTAGTACTGCCCCACGTCTATTGTCAATCAAAGTTGGCCAATAAATGTGTTTCTCTAGGCAATTTTAAAACACGCCGTGCTAGAAAGACGGATTTCCGCACGCTTATTAGTTCGACAACCAAATATTACGATAAATGTATCTTTCTGTCGAATCGGTGCACAAAATCGTTCATTAATGTGAAGCTTACGGACTCATTACTGCACGATTTTACATTAATGAACGGTTTTGGCATAACCACTGAACAATCAAAAACAAGTGGTGTGTGAATGTGTATAGTGTGTATACGCGTGTTTGAGTGCTTGTGTGTACGTTTGTATATTTGTTTGTATGTTTGTATGAATGTTTGTATATTTGCATATTTGTAAGATAAGATAAGATTTGTACAATTTTACACAATTTGCACAATTTTTTTTACATTAATGAACGGTTTTGGCATAAGCAATGAACATTCAAAAACAAGTGGTGTGTGAGTATGTACAGTGTGTATACGCGTGTTTGAGTGCTTGTGTGTATGTTTGTATGAATGTTCGTATATTTGCATATTTGTAAGATAAGATAAGATTTGTACGTGTGTATATTTCTATGCATTTTCGTATGTTCGTATGTTTGTATGCATGTTTATATGTTCGTGTGTTTGTATGCATGTTTGTATATTTGCATATTTGTAAGATAAGATAAAATAAGATTTGTACTTGTGTATGCATGTTTATATGTTTGTGTGTTTGTCTATATGTTTGTATGCATGTTTGTATATTTGCATATTTGTAAGATAAGATAAAATAAGATTTACACTTGTGTATGTTTGTATGCATGTTTGTATATTTGCATATTTGTAAGATAAGATAAAATAAGATTTGTACTTGTGTATGTTTGTATGCATGTTTGTATATTTGCATATTTGTAAGATAAGATAAAATATGATTTGTACTTGTGTATGTCTGTATGCATTGTATGTATATTTGTTTGTATGTTTGTGTGCATGTTTGTAAATTTGTATTAATGTTTGTCCGCATGTTTGTATAATTGTTTGTATGTATGTTTGTATAGTCGACGGAAAAGTATTGTAACCACTCGTATATTAATAAGCGATTAATAATCTCAAGCCTTATATTTCAAATATCTTGAATATTAATTGCCTTATTAGAACACTAGTTCGTTAAACTACGTATGAATGTTTGTATATTTGTATAGATAAGATAAGATTTGTACGTGTGTATATTTGTATGCATGTTTGAATGTTCGTATGTTTGTTTCCTTCTTGGTATGTTTGTATGCATGTTTATATGTTTGTGTGTGTGTTTGCATGTTTGTAAGTTTGTATGCATGTTTGTATATTTGCATATTTGTAAGATAAGATAAAATAAGATTTGTACTTGTGTATGCATGTTTATGTTTGTGTTTGTTTATATGTTTGTATGCATGTTTGTATATTTGCATATTTCTAAGATAAGATAAAATAAGATTTGTACTTGTGTATGTTTGTATGCATGTTTGTATAATTGTTTGTATGTATGTTTGTATAGTCGACGGAAAAGTATTGTAACTACTCATGTATTAATAAGCGTATAATAATCTCAAGCATTATACAAGTATTTCAAATATCTTGAATATTAATTGCCTTTATAATACACTAGTTCGTTAAACTACGTATGAATGTTTGTATATTTGTAAGATAAGATTAGATAAGATTTGTATGCATGTTTGTATGTCCGTATGTTTGTTTGTTTCTTTGTATGTTTGTATGCATGTTTATATGTTTGTGTGTTTGTATATATGTTTGCAAGTTTGTATACATGTTTGTATATTTGCATATTTGTAAGATAAGATAAAATAAGATTTGTATTTGTGTATGTTGGTAAGCATGTTTGTACAGTCAGATGCAAAGAAACCGGGGCATTGGGTCGTTGTGTGCAAAAAACCCTTTTTTTAAAATTTTTATGTTGGTATAGTCCTTAGAATGAAAGTTTTAGTGTTTTACAATCAAAGAGACCATCAGGATGTAGAAAAAAACAACATATGATACTTATCAGTTTATTTAATAAGCGAAAATAACATTTAAAGCTATACGTTCTTCTACTACCTATTACTCATTCGGCATTATGCATAGAGGATCAAGGTAGCTACTAGGTTTTGACTTGTTTGTTTTCGATTAATAGTCATTTTCATTATTAATCTCTGTTGAGTTTATTTTGCAGAAATGCATTTTCTTTCGTGTATACGTACATTATCGTTTTCGCTTATTAATGTTCATTAAATAAATAATAAGTACCATATGTTGCTTCTTTCTACATCCTAACGGTCTCTTTGATTGTAAAACACTAAAAATGTAATTCTGAGGACTATAATAACATCATAATTTAAAAAAAATATGGTTCTTTTGCAAACAATGATCCAATGACCCAGTTATTTTGCACCTGAGTATATATTTGTTTGTATGTTTGTGTGAATGTTTGTATATTTGCTTGTATGTTTGTATGAATGTTTGTATGCATGTATGTTTGTATAGTCCACGGAAAAGTATTGTAACTACTCGTGTATTAATAAGCGATTAATAATCTCAAGCATTATATTTCAAATATCTTGAATATTAATTGCCTTATTAATACACTAGTTCGTTAAACTACGTATGCATGTTTGTATATTTGTAAGATAAGATAAGATAAGATTTGTACTTGTGTATATTTGTATGCATGTTTATATGTTTGTGTATTTGTATGTATGTTTGTAAGTTTGTATGCATGTTTGTATATTTGCATATTTGTAAGATAAGATAAAATAAGATTGGTACTTGTGTATGTTTGTACGCATGTTTGTATATTTGATTGTATGTTTGTGTGCATGTTTGTATATTTGTTTGTATGTTTGTATGAATGTTTGTATGCATGTATGTTTGTATAGTCCACGGAAAAGTATTGTAACTACTCGTGTATTAATAAGCGATTAATAATCTCAAGCATTATATTTCAAATATCTTGAATATTAATTGCCTTATTAATACACTAGTTCGTTAAACTACGTATGAATGTTTGTATATTTGTAAGATAAGATAAGATAAGATTTGTACTTGTGTACATTTGTATGCATGTTTGTATGTTTCTTTGTTTCTTGGTATGTTTGTATGCATGTTTATATGTTTGTGTATTTGTATGTATGTTTGTAAGTTTGTATGCATGTTTGTATATTTGCATATTTGTAAGATAAGATAAAATAAGATTTGTACTTGTGTATGTTTGTACGCATGTTTGTACATTTGATTGTATGTTTGTGTGCATGTTTGTATATTTGTTTGTATGTTTGTATGCATGTATGTTTGTATAGTCCACGGAAAAGTATTGTAACTACTCGTATATTAATAAGCGATTAATAATCTCAAGCATTATATTTCAAATATCTTGAATATTAATTGCCTTATTAATACACTAGTTCGTTAAACTACGTATGAATGTTTGTATATTTGTATATTTGTAAGATAAGATAAGATAAGATTTGTACTTGTGTATATTTGTATGCATGTTTGTATGTTTGTTTGTTTCTTGGTATGTTTGTATGCATGTTTATATGTTTGTGTATTTGTATGTATGTTTGTAAGTTTGTATGCATGTTTGTATATTTGCATATTTGTAAGATGAGATAAAATAAGATTTGTACTTGTGTATGTTTGTACGCATGTTTGTATAATTGATTGTATGTTTGTGTGCATGGTTGTATATTTGTTTGTATGAATGTTTGTGTGCATGTTTGTATAATTGCTTGTATGTGTGTTTGTATAGTCGACGGAAAAGTATTGTAACTACTCGTGTATTTATAAGCGATTAATAATCTCAAGCATTATACAAGTATTTCAAATATCTTGAATATTAATTGCCTTATTAATACACTAGTTCGTTAAACTACCTATCATTGTTTGTATATTTGTATATTTGTAAGATAAGATTAGATAAGATTTGTATGCATGTTTCTTTGTATGTTTGTATGCATGTTTATATGTTTGTATGTATGTTTGTAAGTTTGTATGCATGTTTGTGTATTTGCATATTTATAAGATAAGATAAAATAAGATTTGTACTTGTGTACGTTTGTATGCAAGTTTGTATATTTGATTGTATGTTTGTATATTTGTTTGTATGAATGTTTGTATACAAGTTTGTATATATGTTTGTATGTGTGTTGGATGTATGTTTGTATGAATGTTTGTATATTTGTATAGTCGACGGAAAAGTATTGTAACTACTTGTGTATTAATAAGCGACTAATAATCTCAAGCATTATATTTTAAATATCTCGATTATTAATCGCCTTATTGATACACAGTTCGTTAAACTACTATTAATAAATGTTACAAGATAATTTACTTATTAATATTTAGGTAATGATCATTTCGCAATACAATTATTTTAAGAAATCTCATTAAATTAAATACGAACCTTTTTCTCTGTCCTTAAATGAGCTGCGGAATTAATTTTCGCGTTGATATATAGAGGGAAACCATCTTTATTGGGTAAATCGATATATTTGTATTAATTTGATTCTTTAAATATCAATTTTTGGGAAAATCTAGAATTAATAACTTTCCAATGTATCCACAACGGTAGTTGAATAAGTTCGTATCTGGTAATAAATTATAGAAAGTTCAAAGTAATAATGCCTCACACCAGAGTGTTTATTATACATGCCCAGGAGCTTTTCATGATTTCTCAGAAATTAAACCCAACTGCTACCAACGACATAGTAAAATCACAACTGCAATAATTATAAATTTTATTAAAAGAATAAATATTTGTACAATTTGCTGTTACCAACGACATAGTAAAATCACAACTGCAACAATTATAAATTTTGTTAAAAGAATAAATATTTGTATAATTTGCTCACAACTGCAACGATTATAAATTTTGTTAAAAGAATAAATATTTGTACAATTTATTCTTTTGAACAAAGTTTGTAATTGCTGCAGTTGTGATTTTACTATGTCGTTGATAGTAGCATCGAGAAACTACAAGGACTACAGTTACTGCTCTAAACTAGCCCTTTTTTAACATAACTCTCCTAATTTGCATTACTTTTAATACCACCAAACCAGGTTTCGTTGCATACTCTAAATACAGGTTCTGGTAACTTCCGGATTACGCAAGGCCAGGCAGCTGTTTTCAGGGGAGCTGAAAGCAACCATCACTTATTTTTTAAGGAATATTAAACGATTCACTGGCGCCCCGTTGGTTATTTAAATTAATTGCCGCAAATAATTAAAATAAATACAAAGAAATAATGAGTGACAAAGATCATTACGGAATTATTCACGCGAAGTCCAAAACATTGGGATTAATCATTTATATAGTACTGATTGAATCGTTCTAAACACAATATGAACTGATGCGCGAATATCGAACATTATTTGAAGCAAAGATAAAAGCCTACAGATTAAGAGAAAAACAAACACAAGAGAAATACAAAGAGATACTACAAAATAAATTCAGAGAGTCTATATAATTATATCGAAAATAAAATAATATAAAAAATTTAACCATCCGGTAGTTTGTACGTTATTTCACAAAGAATTCGTCATTTTATTTATATAGTTTTTGTCAGAACATACTTTAATGCTATTCCAAGCATTCCAGTGTAATCCAAGTCAAAAAAATTCCACCAATTATTGAATTAAATGAATTTTGATATTGCAACAGTAAGATTTATTACTAAATAGTAAAATATGACGTCTGCTACCAGTAATAGTCCCTATAATGGATTTTATGACTTAATCCCTCCTGCAAGGCCAGTTCAGCCCACGGTCGACTGGCGGAATCATAAAAAGTCATAAAACGTTCCAACCGCCCCTCCGCGGTCAATGCTTTGTAGGGCTCTTGAATTACAAAATCATAAATCATACCAAGGGAAGTTGGCCAGTAATGCAAAAAATGCTTTAATTTGAAATTTAATCATTTTCGTTAATTTTTGATTTCATAAATGGGTTCTATGAATAAAATAAAACAGTTTTGGGCAAAAATAACGCTACAGAATTTTGCCCGAAAAGAGTTTTTATAATTTTATAACCGTCTATATAATTATATCGAAAAAGTCAAACTACCTTTCCGTAGATTAGTATCAGACCTATATAAATCCAAATTTTCATATTTTTTGGGCAACTCCAAATGCCTAAAAATCCCATGGTAATAAAACTTGAATCACCCGGTATAAGACATAACAGACATAAAATTGTACATTTTTTAATGAGTAATGAGTCACTTGCTGTTGCAATTAAATGAACATTCTTTAAAATATTGTAACATTGCCAGATATTGTAATTTAACTGCCTTAATTAATTGTACTTAATGAGTCTGTATTTTTATGTGGAATATGATGTTTTGTTTAAACATCCAGAAATTTTACTACTGATATAAGATAATAAAGAGTAAAATTTTTAAGGTTTCGAAAAAAGCTTTGAGCTTCCTGTATAAATGCTTCCCATTAATGCTCGATAAGAGAACTTTTATTGCCACAACGCCCTTTGGATAGTGACAGTTAAAAAGTTTTGAAGTTGCATTCCCTTGGGCCTTTGCTACTCGAGGGCGCGCAGGATTTTTTTATATTGCAGTCCTCGAGTATCTAACATCAAAGTCCCACTAAAATATGTGGAAATTAAATTCCCTGAGCTTTCTAGAACCTGCAAGTGGAACATTTTGTGAGTCTGAAAACAAATATTACGCATAAATAGTACTTTATTTGTTCATCCCAAGAACACTGAAGCACAAAATATTTGGAAACGAAGAAATGAAATAAGATATGGATATTTTAATTTGTCATTTATGACATTTGTGTTTTCATTTGAGTTTTAAATATGTAATTGACGTAGAATCAGAAATAGTCCGCCACTACATAAATAAATAACATAAAAATCATTATTGCAGCGTGTGCCACGATATGAAGTAATTATTATAAATACGATGATATAATCGGATAATTTATAGGCCCAACTACAATAACTCAATACACGAATTTCATGCGTGGGATTACTTGTAGACGTTATTATTACATTAAGAGAGGGGTTTTGGCGCGAAAACTGGCCTCTGGCTGTTGATAAATCCGCCAGGATTTGATTTAAAAGCGCTCTGTAATATGTTTTGCATTCCTTACTAACGAAATTTGCGTGCAAAAAATTAAAGATGTTGCCATGTGTTTAATTTGTACAGCCAGCCTTTTTTGCGGCGACAAATAATTTTACGATAAAGCAGCGCGAGTTTTTTTCGATGCCTGCTAATTTATGAGTCAACACTTTATTTCCGATACATTATATTATGTAATTGGGTCAGAATTCTCTTTCAAACAATGACAGTAACCAATTACGCCATAAGTGGAGGAGTAGTAGGGATTATTATTATTATTATTATTATATTATTTATTTTAAGAGCCGTCTTTACCCAAAGGCGGTATGTGGAATTGCATGTAAACGACAGCCAAGATAATTTATGACCGGGTCAACATAATTGCAATCGGAGACCTGATTTAGAAACTTTAGATATTTATCTACAATTGAGCCGAGTAGTTTTAGGAAATAATAAAACGGTGATTTATTATGTTTATTAAAAGAATGGCATGTTTAGCAGATTTGTGAAATTTTCTTCTACATTTATTTAATTAAGACAGGGTACATAAAATGGAAATTCCCTGGGTTTATTTGGAGCTAATATTGTTGCGAACCACCTTCTTTTTTTTTGTTCCAATATCTTGAATTATAATGGAGTATTCTTGTCTGCACATAAATCCGATTAGGTGATCAGAAATAAGTCACCTTTAATTTATTTCTTAAAACTTTGTCTAATTGTAGATAAATGTCTAAACTTTCTATATCAGTTCTCCGATTGTAATTATGTTAACCCGTTCAAGAATTATTTGGCTGTTGCTTATTAATAATGCCGTATACTAGCCGGGGTAAAGAGGCCTCTTAATATCAGGGAATAATTTCTTAAAAATGTTATATTTATTTAATTAAATTCACTAAATCCTTTTACAAGTTTTGTAATTTATGTGACCAAATTTGAGTCTTATTAAGATTACTGTAAGCTTATTAGCCAAAAAAGGTATATGAAACATTTCTTACACTTTAAGATCACTTTTATTTTAAATTAAATAGATGCCTGACACAGCCAATTCCATTTTCGTTGTCGTGGCGACGGATTATTTGATCGCAGAACATAGGAAATAACATTGGAAAACGAGTTTCCTTCAATTTCACCCTAATAAAACAATAAATAAAGTGAGACCATATTTATTTTAAATACTCTTTTTTTGTGACTTAAAATCAAATGTTTGGTGTTAACATAAGTAAGCTCTTGGTGACCTCTTCAAGTGTCCAAAAAACTACTACCTCTGTTGCATAATAAGTGAGCCATTACCGATTTTAATTTTTTCCATAATAAGTGAGCCATTGCAGATTTATATATTTTTCCATAATAAATGAGCCATTACCGATGTTTATTTTTTACAAAATAAGTGAGCCATTTTCGTTTCTAAGAAGTACTATATCTATTTTTTTCACAATAACTTAAAAATGTTAGTATAAACGAATAGTAGGCAGGCGATTTTCCCTTTGCCTTGCTAATATGTTGAAGCTTATAATTATTGTTATCGAGACAATCTATAATCGATTTCATAACAATTTGTAAACTTATAAACATATTTTCTAATGTATGTCTAGTCTCCGCTTCGAAAGATTCTTCGACAACTCTTATTAATTCGTCCGTTACTCTTAGTAATTGCGTGGTGAATGCTGGTGTTGTAATGATTGAATAGACGGAAAAAAAACTAGATCGAGCACATTCAAATCGGCACTATTGGCAAATTTTTCAATTGCCAAAATCGCCGCTTCCTTTTTCAGCCGTCCATATTTCGGATGTTTCAGTAAAAACTGAAAAATAGCTGTTCGTTTTTGGTTGATTAAATTTGGTTTTCTCATCGTTTGAAACTTCCGGCGTCAGACCACTTTCGCTCAAAAATTTGAATTTTAATTGTTGCTTTTCACAAATTAAACTGTCAAATATTTTGACGTCCATATCACATATGATTAAGAATTTGGCGTATATTAAGAATATCAAAATAGAAATAAAAAAAAATAACTAAGTGTCAATAAGTTTGAAAGAAAACTCAAATGGCCCACTTATTATGAAACATAGGTAGTATTAAGATGGCAGTTATTAAGGACCCAAGAACTTATCTCTTTATCTCCTCAGGACCCAAATTTTGTATACATACTTATCCCTTCTTAAAGTATTATAAATGCGTGCATTTCGCCTTAGAAATTTTAACAACACCCCACATGCAAATAAATTCATTTCGGTTTCTTTACATTCGGGTGCGTAGTTAATTTGAAAATCCTATTCAATTATCGTTGGGCTTTCTTCGTGTGTTTCTGCTTTGTTTATTGTGCGTTCTGGTTGTGTGTGTGTGTTTTATAAACTTCTGCCTCCCCCGTGACTATTTTCTACTTTCACCCTGTGACAACTATTGTGTCTGTATTTTGTGTATGACCAATTCCTCCCTATGACAATTATTATTGCATATTTTATATTTTTTTATATTTAGTTAGACTATTAAATCTTCCTGTGACAATTTACTTGCGCACTGTGTAGTTCTTTTGCGTTTGTGCGAGATTTGTGTGTATGGGAAGGAAATCATAAAAATGGAATGTGTTAACCATACCATTAAAAATTATGGGAAACGATTATACTGTTTAAAAAATGACAAAAAAAGGTTTCCTTGGCTGCTAGAAAAATATTAAACAACAAACTAATTTCCTTATTACAGAAAATAGCACAAAAAAATCATTTACGATAATGCCCATGGTGATGGGGCAACAATTATTGATGATTTAATTAAAGGGCCTTATCAATGTTTTAATCATCATTCGCGTTGCTAAGATTTAGAATGTCCTGCATTAAAAATTATAAGAATTACGATATTTCGCGGTTTAAGTCCGCAAAATAAAGTCCCGATAGAGCTGAAAAAACAGCGGTAAAAAATGACCTTCACACTTGATTCGCATATTACAAACTTCTGTTAGGAGTTGTTGGCATCATGGCTTGGCAATTATGTCATTGCTCCATCTCGTAGCGAACTCATGAACTGCTTGGAGCTAATTTTTAAATATTTTCACGGCGGGAAATTCAATTTAGGTACATTTTAAATAATTAATAAAACCATCAAAACATCTGTTAATTAATAAGTACTATCTCTTATTAGATACAATATTTTACAAGGTTTCAGGATATATTTTTGGAATGGATAAATATAATTTCTCTGAATAAAATTATTTAAATAATATGGTAAACAATTGGTAAAATTATAAACTATATAGTGTCACGTAGAATCAGGTCTATATTTAAGTAAAGCTTTAAAATTGTGCACATTTTTGCAAACACAATCCATGAAGATGAAAAACGGCAAAAATCGAAGATTTCATGAAATTTCATAGAAAAAAGCAAATAATCGAAAAACTAACTATATAGCGACACGTAGTATTTATTTTGATAATTTATGGTACAGAAAATATAACGTGAAAGTGATTAAAGTTGAAAAACACTTTTACGCCCGAAAAACCGCGCTCTTAAAGTTGGCTGTCGCAAATCCACACAAACTAATTTATCAACAGAAGCTTGTCTAGAATCCATCTGTTTGGTTGATTTTTTACCAAAATGAATAACAATTCAAAAATTAATTGATTTTACTGCGATGGAAGTCCTGATAGGACAATTTCAAGTAAACCGACAAGAATTATCTTCAAACATTATTCTTGATTTACAAGTACCCTGTTGCTTCTATGCATTCAAGATTGAGCGCAAACTCGGCATTCTCGCATCATTTATTGCATGGGATTTCGCCTCTTAATAATTAACTTTATTAATAACGGTTAACATTGTATACCTTTTTCATTACTTTTCATTAAACTGTATATTATAAAAATCTAGGTGCAATAATCACTATTATTAACATATAGGTAGAGGAGTAGTAGGGATTATTATTATTAGTATATATTTTAGCTGGTACGTTTATGGATTTTGCTAGTTCTAACAGCTCACAGAAAAAGTACCCATTTGATTAGGACATGTAGGTTTTCCATGCTTTGCAAGTACGTCGGAATACCTCAAAATATGTACAGCCACGGACTATGGGAATGACGCGCTGCGTAAGACCGAGCAGTCTGCTATCTTTATAGACCGCTGTATAGAAGTCGGCATCTCAAAACATTATAGATTGTGCTACGGTCTCGGACCAGGCAAGGAGAGCCTGTTCGGTCTTACGGAGCGCGTCATTCTTAGAGTCCGTGACTGTACTGGAATGGCCACACTTACAAAGTTTGTTTTAAGAGCAGACCTTCACTGCACTGCAAACAATCACACGGTCGACATTTCTCATGAGTTCAGAGTTTAATTAAGCCGTACATAAATGGCCGTACACATTCGAAAACTCCCCCACGTAATGTTGTTGTTCATATTTTCGTGCGCGTATTAATTAAAACATTGGACACACAAAGTCAGCACACAAAAATAATTGATTGGGCACACCGCTCCTATTTTAGCCTGGTAATTGTTTCAGCAATGTTTACCTTGTCAGCAAGTTTTTTTATTGCCAATACACACATTATATTTCATCAACGCGAAACGGCCAACAAAGTTATTTTTTTGTCACGAATGTGTGTCAAAACCGTTTAGGTGATTTAACTGAAACATTTCCATAGCGTGTCTTCTAATGAAAATTACATCTGTGAAAATTGTTTGCATGCAAAGTTTTATGGGCCACTTGATTGTTATTGCTACTTCACTATCCAGAACTGTCATTCGTTAACTGTCAACAAAGGTTATTGAGGTTATGTTATTCTTTAGACTAGGGAAGATTTCGTTTAATTGTAAAAGAGTGATTAATTTACACTTGATTGTAAACTCATTCAGGTTTTCACCAGAAAAAGTAATATGCTTAAAACATGATATTTGATTTCAAAATTTCGAATATTTATTATTCTAAATTTACATATTTGGTAATTTTCACTTTATGGTATTTTTTACCTCTCGAGCCGAAATCGATTAAATTTCAAAATAGTCTTTGTACGTTGGAATGAAACGTACAAAGACTATTTTGAAATTTAATATGCGATTTCGACTCGAGAGGAAAAAATACCAAAAAGTGAAAATTACCAAATTTCAAAATAGTCTTTGTACGTTGGAATGAAATGTACAAAGACTATTTATTAGTCTATTTTTGAGTCACATCATTCCAATACTGTGTTTGGTTAAAATTTGCAAAAACTACTGTATAATTTTGTACCCCCATTCATCTATACGTTTTGTCGCCTCGAGAAATGTACATCAATTTTGCTCAATAATTGAAGTACATCTTTTTCACGTTCGGCATTTAAAACTAAGATATGATCTAAATTACCATGAATTATTCATTGGAATGTAAATGAGACCGATGGTGAAAACCAAAATTGTACACTTTTGCTAATGAGTGCGATTAATTTGATGGTTATCTTAAGATACAAGATGTATTGCTGCTGTCAATGGGTGTAATTCCAATGTACTTTTTGGGCATGTCGCCTTAAAGTTCACTAGTTTTTGTAATTGTACCGATATAAACACTTCTATAGAGAGTATTTGCGCCAGAATATTTTTTATTTAAATTGCAGTTTGTGAAGAATGTTTCACCTGTTCAGCTGTTCTTGTCTTCTTCAGTGCCTTGTCTTGTGTTCTTCAGTGCCTTCTTCTTGTCATGTCTTCTTGCATCAGTGTGAATAAATCAAATTCAACGTAGACGAACAGAATGACGTATAATGTGATTAAAATGGTATATTATGTTACAAGTGCATAAGAGTCTTTCAAGATAACTATGGTGCTTCCTGTCTTCTTCAGTGTCTTGTCTTGTGTTATTCAGTGTCTTCTTCTTGTCTTGTCTTCTTGCTTCAGTGTGAATAAATCAAATTCAACGTAGACGAACAGAATGATGTATAATGTGATTAAAATGGTATATTATGTTACAAGTGCATAAGAGTCTTTCAAGATAACTATGGTGCTTCTTGTCTTCTTCAGTGTCTTGTCTTGTGTTCTTCAGTGCCTTCTTCTTGTCTTGTCTTCTTGAATCAGTGTGAATAAATCAAATTCAACGTAGACGAACAGAATGATATATAACGTGATTAAAATGGTATATTATGTTACAAGTGCATAAGTCTTTCAAGCACGCTCGTCGTTAAAAAAAGTCCGTTATGCACATGTATCGTACGTTATTTTTATTGTACCTGCACCACAGTAGAAACATAAGAAACATTTAGATTCATTTACAAGATGTTTTAGATTCATTTTACAAGATGTTTTAGATTCATTTTACAAGATGTTATTTTTAATCGAAGACATTTGCCCGTCATGAATAATTAACGATTGCATTATGAAACAATAAACTTTAGGAAAAATCTTGTGTGTAATTCGAGCCATTGTTGCTCTCGGGGAATTGCTAAGGTTACATTCCCCCGAGAGCAACAATGTACTACTTTGCGCACTTATTGCACAAATAACTATTAAATATTCTAAAATTTGATCAATTTTATTAAAACGTTTTGTCAGTGACATTTTTCAACGTATGAGTTTACAACGTTGACAGTTTACAACGTTGTCAGTGACAACGTATGACATTTTTGTGACTTTTTGTTTTCTCAAGTTTCTGACATTTAATAAACATTTTATAGTACTTATATACTTTTATAATAAAGTTTATTTTAATAATATTTATCTTTAAACTATATGTTTTATTAAAGTTTTGTCACGTTTTGAGATTTATTCAATGCATTGAATTTCTGACAGCTTTGGATAATAATTTGGACAATATTTAATTGAAATTCTACAAAACTTTTCGCTCTTATTGCACAATAACTATTGAATATTCTAAAATTTGATCAATTTTACTAGAACGTTTTGTCAGTGATAGGTATGACATTTTAGTGAATTTTTCTTTATATTTTCGCAAGTTTCTGACATTTAATAAACATTTTATAGTACTTACATACTTTTATAATAAAGTTTAGTTTAATAATATTTAACTTTAAACTATATGTTTTATTAAAGATTTGTCACGTTTATGAGATTTATTCAATTCGTTGAATTTCTGACAGCTTTGGATATCAATTTGGACAACATTTAATTGAGTTTCTGCAAATCTTCCCATTTTATACAATATTTGATCGAATTTAAGATTATCAATTTTTGTTTTGTTTTTGTACAATATGTTATCGGGTTTTTCTGATTAAATTTATGATATTATTTTATTGATATTCGATAAGATTTTGTTGGGTTTATCGCGATTACCACAACATTACGTCGAGTTTATAACATTTTGTCGATTTTGGGCAATGTTATTCAGCTTTTTATCTCAATTATAGCACTAAATATGCAATTAATAAATTTTGGGAAATTTCAATGAAACTGAAAAGTAACCAATACTTATCAAGATCGTTATATCCTCGATTTTCTCACTTAATTAAAATAAACTCGTCAACGTTGCAAAATAATTGTTAGACGATACAGAGGAAATCACGTTTTACATTTAATGAACTTTACAATATTATTTGATGGATTTTAAACCTGATTTTGAAAATTTTATGAAACCATTTTGTTATGTTTATGACATTTTATCGACAATGTATACATTTTTGGCAATTTGTCTTTAATGTTATATTGATTTGATATAATTTTCCTGCTCGATACGTGATACTTTCTAAGATATTAAAAAATAAGAAATTTCACTACTAATTGTCATAAAATATCAATTCATAACATCATTTTTTCTCAAATATAGCACTAAATATGCATTTAATAAATTTTATGAAATTTCAGTGAAACTGTAAAGTAACCAATACTTGTCACGAAAATTATATCCTCGATTTTCTCACTTAATTATTAAAATAAACTCGTCAAGTTTGCAAAATAATTGTTAGACGATACAGAGGAAATCATTTTTTACATTTAATGAACTATACAATATAATTTGATGGATTTTAAACATGATTTTGGGAATTTAATGAAACCATTTTGTTATGTTTATGACATTTCATCGACAATGTACAAATTTTTGACAATTTATCTTTAATGTTATATTGATTTTATATAATTTTCCTGCTCGATACGTGATACTTTCTAATATATTAAAAAAAATCACTACTAATTGTCATAAAATATCAATTCATAAAATCAATTTTGTATTTTATCACATTTTATCAATTTTAGACAATTGAAACAATTATGTGATATAAATATATGGACAATTGAAAACAACAATTGACGCAATTGAAACAATTATGTGATATAAATGTATGAACAATTGAAAGCAACAATTGACACAATTGAAACAGTTATGTGATATAAATATATAGATTTTTGAACAACATTTTATTAACTCAATGACATATTTTAAAATTAACTTATTGATTTCTGACCACATTTTGCATAGTTTGTGACTTTTCGTATATTTTTGGCAACATTTTAACAAATTTATGACAATCTATTATCGATTTTTTTATATTTTATCCTATTTAGGCTATAAATTATGATAATTTAATTTGTTTCAATTATTTTAAAATAACTTGATAAAACTTGATTTTATTAAGTTTGTGACACTTAAATAATTTCATGTAGTCATTTTATATGTTTATGACAATATTTTATTGAGTATACGATATTTTATTGATTTATCATCTTTAGAGTAGATTTGATTAAGTATCAGTCATTTCATAGATTTTTGACAATAATCAATAGTATTTTTAACTCAATGACATATTTTAAGTTTCAATGTAACAACTTATTGTTTTTTGACCACATTTTGCATAGTTTGTGACTTTTCGTATATTTTTGGCAACATTTTAACAAATTTATGACAATCTATTATCGATTTTTTTATATTTTATCCTATTTAGGCTATAAATTATGATAATTTAATTTGTTTCAATTCTTTTAAAATAACTTGATAAAACTTGATTTTATTAAGTTTGTGACACTTAAATTATTTCATGTAGTCATTTTATATGTTTATGACAATATTTTATTGAGTATACGATATTTTATTGATTTATCATATTTAGACTAGATTTGATTGAGTATCAGACATTTTATAGATTTTTGACAATAATCAATAGTATTTTTAACTCAATGACATATTTTAAGTTTCAATGTAACAACTTATTGTTTTTTGACCACATTTTGCATAGTTTGTGACTTTTCGTATATTTTTGGCAACATTTTAACAAATTTATGACAATCTATTATCGATTTTTTTATATTTTATCCTATTTAGGCTATAAATTATGATAATTTAATTTGTTTCAAATATTTTAAAATGACTTGATAAAACTTGATTTTATTAAGTTTGTGACACTTAAATAATTTCATGTAGTCATTTTATATGTTTATGACAATATTTTATTGAGTATACGATATTTTATTGATTTATCATATTTAGACTAGATTTGATTGAGTATCAGACATTTTATAGATTTTTGACAATAATCAATAGTATTTTTAACTCAATGACATATTTTAAGTTTCAATGTAACAACTTATTGTTTTTTGACCACATTTTGCATAGTTTGTGACTTTTCGTATATTTTTGGCAACATTTTAACAAATTTATGACAATCTATTATCGATTTTTTTATATTTTATCCTATTTAGGCTATAAATTATGATAATTTAATTTGTTTCAATTCTTTTAAAATAACTTGATAAAACTTGATTTTATTAAGTTTGTGACACTTAAATAATTTCATGTAGTCATTTTATATGTTTATGACAATATTTTATTGAGTATACGATATTTTATTGATTTATCATATTTAGACTAGATTTGATTGAGTATCAGACATTTTATAGATTTTTGACAATAATCAATAGTATTTTTAACTCAATGACATATTTTAAGTTTCAATGTAACAACTTATTGTTTTTTGACCACATTTTGCATAGTTTGTGACTTTTCGTATATTTTTGGCAACATTTTAACAAATTTATGACAATCTATTATCGATTTTTTTATATTTTATCCTATTTAGGCTATAAATTATGATAATTTAATTTGTTTCAATTCTTTTAAAATAACTTGATAAAACTTGATTTTATTAAGTTTGTGACACTTAAATAATTTCATGTAGTCATTTTATATGTTTATGACAATATTTTATTGAGTATACGATATTTTATTGATTTATCATATTTAGACTAGATTTGATTGAGTATCAGACATTTTATAGATTTTTGACAATAATCAATAGTATTTTTAACTCAATGACATATTTTAAGTTTCAATGTAACAACTTATTGTTTTTTGACCACATTTTGCATAGTTTGTGACTTTTCGTATATTTTTGGCAACATTTTAACAAATTTATGACAATCTATTATCGATTTTTTTATATTTTATCCTATTTAGGCTATAAATTATGATAATTTAATTTGTTTCAATTATTTTAAAATGACTTGATAAAACTTGATTTTATTAAGTTTGTGACACTTAAATAATTTCATGTAGTCATTTTATATGTTTATGACAATATTTTATTGAGTATACGATATTTTATTGATTTATCATATTTAGACTAGATTTGATTGAGTATCAGACATTTTATAGATTTTTGACAATAATCAATAGTATTTTTAACTCAATGACATATTTTAAGTTTCAATGTAACAACTTATTGTTTTTTGACCACATTTTGCATAGTTTGTGACTTTTCGTATATTTTTGGCAACATTTTAACAAATTTATGACAATCTATTATCGATTTTTTTATATTTTATCCTATTTAGGCTATAAATTATGATAATTTAATTTGTTTCAATTATTTTAAAATGACTTGATAAAACTTGATTTTATTAAGTTTGTGACACTTAAATAATTTCATGTAGTCATTTTATATGTTTATGACAATATTTTATTGAGTATACGATATTTTATTGATTTATCATATTTAGACTAGATTTGATTGAGTATCAGACATTTTATAGATTTTTGACAATAATCAATAGTATTTTTAACTCAATGACATATTTTAAGTTTCAATGTAACAACTTATTGTTTTTTGACCACATTTTGCATAGTTTGTGACTTTTCGTATATTTTTGGCAACATTTTATCAAATTTATGACAATCTATTATCGATTTTTTTTATATTTTATCCGATTTAGGCTATAAATTATGATAATTTAATTTGTTTCAATTATTTTAAAATAACTTGATACAACTTGATTTTATTAAGTTTGTGACACTTAAATAATTTCATGTAGTCATTTTATATGTTTTTGACAATATTTTATTGAGTATACGATATTTTATTGATTTATCATATTTAGACTAGATTTGATTGAGTATCAGACATTTTATAGATTTTTGACAATAATCAATAGTATTTTTAACTCAATGACATATTTTAAGTTTCAATGTAACAACTTATTGTTTTTTGACCACATTTTGCATAGTTTGTGACTTTTCGTATATTTTTGGCAACATTTTATCAAATTTATGACAAACTATTATCGATTTTTTAATAGTTTATCCAATTTAGGCTATAAATTATGATAAATTAATTTGTTTCAATTATTTTAAAATAACTTGATAAAACTTGATTTTATTAAGTTTGTGACACTTAAATAATTTCATGTAGTCATTTTATATGTTTATGACAATATTTTATTGAGTATACGATATTTTATTGATTTATCATCTTTAGAGTAGATTTTATTGAGTATCAGTCATTTCATAGATTTTTGACAATAATCAATAGTATTTTTAATTCAATGACATATTTTAAGTTTCAATGTAACAACTTATTGTTTTTTGACCACATTTTGCATAGTTTGTGACTTTTCGTATATTTTTGGCAACATTTTATCAAATTTATGACATTCTATTATCGATTTTTTTATAGTTTATCTAATTTAGGCAATAAATTATGATAAATTAATTTGTTTCAATTATTTTAAAATAACTTGATAAAACTTGATTTTATTAAGTTTGTGACACTTAAATAATTTCATGTAGTCATTTTATATGTTTATGACAATATTTTATTGAGTATACGACACGTTATTGATTTATCATCTTTAGACTAGATTTGATAGAGTATCAGATATTTTATAGAATTTGTACAATAATTAATAGTATTTCTAACAATATACCCATTTCTTTTGGATTTTTACAATCACATTACAATACCTAATATTGATGAATATTTTATCAATGTTGATTTTGGTTTGCAAAATAAAAATGATAATAAATAAAATTCCCATTTTCAACCGATGTATGAACAAGCAAATTTATTAAAAAAATTCAACTATAATCTCATAAACACTATAATTATTATTAATATAATAATAATTATTATTATTATAAACATCAACTCAATGACACTAATGTAACAACTTATTGATTTCTGACCACATTTTGCTAGTTTGTGACTTTTCGTATATTTTTGGCAACATTTTATCAAATTTATGACAATCTATTATCGATTTTTTTTTAGTTTATCCAATTTAGGCAATAAATTATGATAAATTAATTTGTTTCAATTATTTTAAAATGACTTGATAAAACTTGATTTTATTAAGTTTGTGACACTTAAATAATTTCATGTAGTCATTTTATATGTTTATGACAATATTTTATTGAGTATACGATATTTTACTGATTTATCATATTTAGACTAGATTTGATTGAGTATCAGACATTTTATAAATTTTTGACAATAATCAATAGTATTTTTAACTCAATGACATATTTTAAGTTTCAATGTAACAACTTATTGTTTTTTGACCACATTTTGCATAGTTTGTGACTTTTCGTATATTTTTTGCAACATTTTATCAAATTTATGACAATCTATTATCGATTTTTTTTTAGTTTATCCAATTTAGGCAATAAATTATGATAAATTAATTTGTTTCAATTATTTTAAAATGACTTGATAAAACTTGATTTTATTAAGTTTGTGACACTTGAATAATATCATGTAGTCATTTTATATGTTTATGACAATATTTTATTGAGTATACGATATTTTATTGATTTATAATCTTTAGACTAGATTTGATTGAGTATCAGACATTTTATAGATTTTTGACAATAATCAATAGTATTTCTAACAATATACCCACTTCTTTTGGATTTTTACAATCACTTTGATGAATATTTTATCAATGTTGATTCTGCTTTACAGAATAAAAATATGATAATAATAAATAAAATTCGCATTTTCAACCAAGCAAATTTATTAAAAAAATTAAATTATAATCTCAAAAACACTACAATTAATGATACATAATAGTCAATTATTGGAATATTATAATTATTATTAATATAATAATAATAATTATTATTATTATTACAATTGTAAGAAAAAGGTGAACATAAATTGGAATGAAACCTTCCAATCTGAACCTCCGATGGAGTTGGTAAAATTCATATTACAAGAAAAGGCGAATGGTTGGATTTTTTTTTTAAATATATGACGAGAGATAATAAAAAGGATATTTTACCTTATAATTGTATAAAAGAAATTACCATTCATTCTTATATATATATATATAATCGATCTTTATTGGGCTTTCGACGACATATGGGGTCTTTCCGCCTCATTCATTCTTAAATATTCAGTAAAATTAAATTATATTATTATATGGTTCGAATTTTTTTGTAAAAATTTATTTAAAAAATGTGCCACATTTTGTGGTAAAAATATAACAAGTTGTTTCTCTGTTTTTTATAAAATTTTAAATCTTTTAACATATTTTTAAATATATATCTCTTCTCTTTAACATATTTAAATTTTTTATTTGCCTTTTTTATATCGTTTTCCGGTACAAATATATTCTACGCATGACCTGGGTTACACAACAGTCAAGAAAATAAAGAAAATTCTGTTTCAGATTTCTGCAACTGATTCCGGTACAAATATATTCAACACATGACCTGGGTTACACAACAGTCAAGAAAATAAAGAAAATTCTGTTTCAGATTTCTGCAACTGATTGAGAGCTGTGGGTTCGAAATACTACAACCATCTGGTTTCTGGTTTTCGGATTTCCGGCAATAGTAAGTGTACATTTAATGTGTATTTTAGTTAAATTAGTACTGTAAAGACCTGATCCATTTTTAATATTAATTTCTATAATTAAAACGTATAATACATACGTTGATGAAACGTATGAATGAAATAAAGGTAATGAATACGTAAAGGTTCGAAATGGCACATGAAGGCATGCGAACCACGCATTTTGGGATACGCACAATTGAGAGAAAGCGGACATATATTAATGTGAACGCATAAACTAGGCAACTCGAATTTTAAACTACATGTTCAGATGGCCGTAAAGCTGCTAATGTGAGATAACTGCGTGGCGATCTTGCCACTGGCGTGGCAACCTTGGGTTACGTGCACAGATGCAGAAAGAGATAAAGTTTAGAAAACCAGCGAAAATATGGAGGTAGAATGTGGAGGAAGAAAAGGTATACATCAGAATCTCGGCATTTACAAGTTAGAAATAAGCACCAGCGTAGAACGTTACTCTGCTCGACGAAGTCTCAATAGCTTGAGCATTAATGTCTCAGGTAATTATACGAACGACGAAATCAAATGTACACCTCATTAACCAATTCTAAAGTCAATTTCCATACTAATGATAACACCTATCTAGTAACACTACATCGCGATGGCGATTGTGGGTGGAACGAATTTAATAAAGATATAAATGTAGGTTTCTATCGCTGTATCAGCGTAGTCGAGCTTAACTACATTTCATACCTTATCCTGACAATATTTTCAT
Source organism: Othius punctulatus (assembly GCA_951805005.1). NCBI lineage: Eukaryota > Metazoa > Arthropoda > Insecta > Coleoptera > Staphylinidae > Othius > Othius punctulatus. Next base: position 1,857,946 of record OX638140.1, on the reverse strand, counting down.
ATGACAGTAGAATATTGTGATTTCATTCCTTTCCCTCGTCGCAAAACACTTGATAATCGTATGTGTCCATTGATTAGAAACATAACTAAAACATCTTATCCATTCAGGGGAGAAAGTATTGGCGGTCATAACAACTTCTATTAATCAATTCAAAGGTCAATTTCCATACCATTGATAACACCTATATACTGTCACTAGATAGAAATGTAGGTTTCTATCGCTGTATCAGCGTAGTCGAGCTTAACTACATTTCATACCATGTTTCATTCCTTTCCCTTGTCGCAAAACATTAAAACATCTTTTAACTTCTTGTATTTGACTCATATTAAGATATTTAGACTATTCAGTAAATAAACGTGTACTCCTTAATTAAAACTTATTTTAATTATGGAAGTACACGTTTTTTTACTGAATAGTTAAAATTTCTTGTTCGTTAGAAGAAAATAAAACTAATTCTGCGTAAGTACGTTGCCACACCATAGTAATGTTAAAATCGATATATGCCGTGTTTGAATTCCATCCGGTAGCAAAGGACGGCTTATAACTGCACCTTGGGTCGTTTTGCAGATGATCCATGCACTTGGGAGGAATTATAACGGTACCAAAAAATAACGCCGCTAATCAAATCGAAACGAATCGCGTGTCCTCTGGGAAATCTCCCCTAAGCGGCACATGAAGCCCTGGCAAGAAACCAAAGATAAGGCATGATTCAGCAGTGTAATAAGAAAGGAAGAGAAATGAAAAGAAGCCGCTTGATTAATTATGCAGAGTCCAATAAAACGAAGCAATTATTGTTAAAAATGCATGTGAATACGTCTGACAGTATTGCATGCGACATATTGAGTAAAAAAGCTGCGACTACCAGAGAAGCAATCGAAAGCTTGCATTACGTTTCGGAAAAAGCTTCATCAGGAGCTTAGTCGTGGTTAGAGGCTATTAATATGCTGTCATATCATATCGTTCCAAATGTAGTCTAAGGCAAAATTATGTAATGTGGTTAAAACATTGCAAAGTAAAAGGTATTTTCAATATTTGCATTGGTAAAGGAAAGTTTTAAATTAGAATCCTGAGAAATTTTTGTTTGTTTAAATCCTATACTATGTTTCGGTGAATTAGCTTTATTGTCATAAAAAATGTATACTTCTTGAACTTATATATCGGTATTTTCAAGACACTCGGTTGAAACAGAAAGGGAAATGCTTACAGTAGAGAATATTATTAGGGAAGCGAGCTTTATACCTGCATTCAGATACCTTTAAAAGAAAGTTTCACTTTCATCTAGCTTGGGGCCATTGAAGGTAAATACACAGGTAAAATACTTAGACCTTGAACATGCGGCCAAGTAAACTCGTACCTCCGTACCATGAAAAAAAAATAGTCTGTTACGGCGACACTTTTCATCTTCAGAAGGTGATGAAGGAATTATTAATGAACCACGTGTCCAAAATATGGTCGTTGTGAAATTATTAATGAACAACGTATCCAAAGTATGGTCGTTGTGGAATTATTAATGAACAACGTATCCAAAGTATGGTCCTCTAAAAACAAATAGTTATATGAAGATAGATCAGATTCATCTAATTTTAGGAGTTACAAGCCCAAAAAGAAAGACATATCTCACTCTACAACTTCAGTCAAGAGTACTTTTAACGAAAATCTAGTCGTTTGGTACTTATTTACTTACAAAATATTCAAATTGTGCAGAGAAGATACTTTAATGTATGTCATCATCGCATGATTACAATGCATGTCATCATCGATAAATAATTGAATACTAAATTGGACAATAACAAATGTAGTAAAATTTAAAAAAAAAACTTTTTTCATTATAACAACGTATCCAAAGTATGATCGTTGTGGAATAATTAATGAACAACGTATCTAAAGTATGGTCGTTGTGGAATTATTAATGAACAACGTATCCAAAGTATGGTCCTCTAAAAACAAATAGTTATATGAAGATAGATCAGATTCATCTAATTTAAGGAGTTACAAGCCCAAAAAGAAAGACATATCTCACTCTACAACTTCAGTCAAGAGTACTTTTAACGAAACTCTAGTCGTTTGGTACTTATTTACTTACAAAATATTCAAATTGTGCAGCGAAGATACTTTAATGTATGTCATCATCGCATGATTACAATTCATGTCATCAACGACAAATAATTGAATACTAAATTGGACAATAACAAATGTAGTAAAATTTAAAAAAAAACTTTTTTCATTATAACAACGTATCCAAAGTATGGTCGTTGTGGTATAATTAATGAACAACGTATCTAAAGTATGGTCGTTGTGGAATTATTAATGAACAACGTATCCAAAGTATGGTCGTTGTGGAATTATTAATGAACAACGTATCCAAAGTATGGTCGTTGTGGAATTATTAATGAACAACGTATCCAAAGTATGGTCGTTGTGGAATCATTAATTAACAACGTATCCAAAGTATTATCGTTGTGGAATCATTAATGAACAACGTATCCAAAGTATGGTCGTTGTGGAATTATTAATGAACAACGTATCCAAAATGTGGTCGTTGTGGAATTATTAATGAACAACGTATCCAAAGTATGGTTGTTGTGGAATTATTAATGAACAACGTATCCAAAGTATGGTCCTTTAAAAACAAATGTTATATGGACATAGATCCGATTCATCTTACTTAAGGAGTTACAAGCCCAAAAAGAAAGGCATATCTCACTCTACAACTTCAGTCAATAGTACTTTTAACAAAAATCTAGTCTTTTGGTACTTATTTACTTACAAAATATTCAAATTGTGCAGAAAATACACTTTAATGTATGTCATCATCGCATGATTACAATGCATGTCATCATCGATAAATAATTGAATACTAAATTGGACAATAACAAATGTAGTAAAATTTAAAAAAAAACTTTTTTCATTATAACAACGTATCCAAAGTATGGTCATTGTGGAATTATTAATGAACAACGTATCCAAAGTATGGTCGTTGTGGAATTATTAATGAACAACGTATCCAAAATGTGGTCGTTGTGGAATTATTAATGAACAACGTATCCAAAGTATGGTAGTTTTGGAATTATTAATGAACAACGTATCCTAAGTATGGTCGTTGTAGAATTATTAATGAACAACGTATCCAAAGTATGGTAGTTTTGGAATTATTAATGAACAACGTATCCAAAGTATGGTAGTTTTGGAATTATTAATGAACAACGTATCCAAAGTATGGTCGTTGTGGAATTATTAATGAACAACGTATCCTTAGTATGGTCGTTGTAGAATTATTAATGAACAACGTATCCTTAGTATGGTCGTTGTAGAATTATTAATGAACAACGTATCCAAAGTATGGTAGTTTTGGAATTATTAATGATTAATGAACAACGTATCCAAAGTATGGTCCTTTAAAGACAAATGTTATATGGACATAGATCCGATTCATCTTACTTAAGGAGTTACAAGCCCAAAAAGAAAGACATATCTCACTCTACAACTTCAGTCAAGAGTACTTTTAACGAAAATCTAGTCGTTTGGTACTTATTTACTTACAAAATATTCAAATTGTGCAGAGAAGATACTTTAATGTATGTCATCATCGCATGATTACAATGCATGTCATCATCGATAAATAATTGAATACTAAATTGGACAATAACAAATGTAGTAAAATTTAAAAAAAAAAACTTTTTTCATTATAACAACGTATCCAAAGTATGGTCGTTGTGGAATTATTAATGAACAACGTATCCAAAGTATGGTCCTCTAAAAACAAATAGTTATATGAAGATAGATCAGATTTATCTTACTTAAGGAGTTACAAGCCCAAAAAGAAAGACATATCTCACTCTACAACTTCAGTCAAGAGTACTTTTAACGAAAATCTAGTCGTTTTTTACTTATTTACTTACAAAATATTCAAATTGTGCAGAGAAGATACTTTAATGTATGTCATCATCGCATGATTACAATTCATGTCATCATCGACAAATAATTGAATACTAAATTGGACAATAACAAATGTAGTAAAATTTAAAAAAAAAAAACTTTTTTCATTATAACAACGTATCCAAAGTATGGTCGTTGTGGAATTATTAATGAACAACGTATCCAAAGTATGGTCCTTTAAAAACAAATGTTATATGAACACAGATCCGATTCATCTAATTTAAGGAGTTACAAGCCCAAAAAGAAAGACATATCTCACTCTACAACTTCAGTCAAGAGTACTTTTAACGAAAATTTAGTCGTTTGGTACTTATTTACTTACAAAATATTCAAATTGTGCAGAAAATATACTTTAATGTATGTCATCATCGCATGATTACAATGCATGTCATCATCGATAAATAATTGAATACTAAATTGGACAATAACAAATGTAGTAAAATTAAAAAAAAAAACTTTTTTCATTATAACAACGTATCCAAAGTATGGTCGTTGTGGAATTATTAATGAACAACGTATCCAAAGTATGGTCCTTTAAAAACAAATGTTATATGAAGATAGATCAGATTCATCTAATTTAAGGAGTTACAAGCCCAACAAGAAAGACATATCTCACTCTACAACTTCAGTCAAGAGTACTTTTAACGAAAATCTAGTCGTTTGGTACTTATTTACTTACAAAATATTCAAATTGTGCAGAAAATATACTTTAATGTATGTCATCATCGCATGATTACAATTCATGTCATCATCGACAAATAATTGAATACTAAATTGGACAATAACAAATGTAGTAAAATTTAAAAAAAAAACTTTTTTCATTACAACAACGTATCCAAAGTATGGTCGTTGTGGAATTATTAATGAACAACGTATCCAAAGTATGGTAGTTTTGGAATTATTAATGAACAACGTATCCAAAGTATGGTCGTTGTGGAATTATTAATGAACAACGTATCCAAAGTATGGTCCTTTAAAAACAAATGTTATATGGACATAGATCCGATTCATCTTACTTAAGGAGTTACAAGCCCAAAAAGAAAGACATATCTCACTCAACAACTTCAGTCAAGAGTACTTTTAACGAAAATCTAGTCGTTTGGTACTTATTTACTTACAAAATATTCAAATTGTGCAGAGAAGATACTTTAATGTATGTCATCATCGCATGATTACAATTCATGTCATCATCGACAAATAATTGAATACTAAATTGGACAATAACAAATGTAGTAAAATTTAAAAAAAAAACTTTTTTCATTACAACAACGTATCCAAAGTATGGTCGTTGTGGAATTATTAATGAACAACGTATCCAAAGTATGGTAGTTTTGGAATTATTAATGAACAACGTATCCAAAGTATGGTCGTTGTGGAATTATTAATGAACAACGTATCCAAAGTATGGTCCTTTAAAAACAAATGTTATATGGACATAGATCCGATTCATCTTACTTAAGGAGTTACAAGCCCAAAAAGAAAGACATATCTCACTCAACAACTTCAGTCAAGAGTACTTTTAACGAAAATCTAGTCGTTTGGTACTTATTTACTTACAAAATATTCAAATTGTGCAGAGAAGATACTTTAATGTATGTCATCATCGCATGATTACAATTCATGTCATCATCGACAAATAATTGAATACTAAATTGGACAATAACAAATGTAGTAAAATTTAAAAAAAAAACTTTTTTCATTACAACAACGTATCCAAAGTATGGTCGTTGTGGAATTATTAATGAACAACGTATCCAAAGTATGGTAGTTTTGGAATTATTAATGAACAACGTATCCAAAGTATGGTCGTTGTGGAATTATTAATGAACAACGTATCCAAAGTATGGTCCTTTAAAAACAAATGTTATATGGACATAGATCCGATTCATCTTACTTAAGGAGTTACAAGCCCAAAAAGAAAGACATATCTCACTCAACAACTTCAGTCAAGAGTACTTTTAACGAAAATCTAGTCGTTTGGTACTTATTTACTTACAAAATATTCAAATTGTGCAGAGAAGATACTTTAATGTATGTCATCATCGCATGATTACAATTCATGTCATCATCGACAAATAATTGAATACTAAATTGGACAATAACAAATGTAGTAAAATTTAAAAAAAAAAAACTTTTTTCATTATAACAACGTATCCAAAGTATGGTCGTTGTGGAATTATTAATGAACAACGTATCCAAAGTATGGTAGTTTTGGAATTATTAATGAACAACGTATCCAAAGTATGGTCGTTGTGGAATTATTAATGAACAACGTATCCAAAGTATGGTCGTTGTGGAATTATTAATGATCAACGTATCCAAAGTATGGTCCTTTAAAAACAAATGTTATATGAATATAGATCCGATTCATCTTACTTAAGGAGTTACAAGCCCAAAAAGAAAGACATATCTCACTCAACAACTTCAGTCAAGAGTACTTTTAACGAAAATCTAGTCGTTTGGTACTTATTTACTTACAAAATATTCAAATTGTGCAGAGAAGATACTTTAATGTATGTCATCATCGCATGATTACAATGCATGTCATCATCGATAAATAATTGAATACTAAATTGGACAATAACAAATGTAGTAAAATTTAAAAAAAAAACTTTTTTCATTATAACAACGTATCCAAAGTATGATCGTTGTGGAATTATTAATGAACAACGTATCCAAAGTATGGTCCTTTAAAAACAAATAGTTATATGAAGATAGATCAGATTCATCTAATTTAAGGAGTTACAAGCCCAAAAAGAAAGACATATCTCACTCTACAACTTCAGTCAAGAGTACTTTTAACGAAAATCTAGTCGTTTTTTACTTATTTACTTACAAAATATTCAAATTGTGCAGAGAAGATACTTTAATGTATGTCATCATCGCATGATTACAATTCATGTCATCATCGACAAATAATTGAATACTAAATTGGACAATAACAAATGTAGTAAAATTTAAAAAAAAAAAAACTTTTTTCATTATAACAACGTATCCAAAGTATGGTCGTTGTGGAATTATTAATGAACAACGTATCCAAAGTATGGTAGTTTTGGAATTATTAATGAACAACGTATCCAAAGTATGGTCGTTGTGGAATTATTAATGATCAACGTATCCAAAGTATGGTCCTTTAAAAACAAATGTTATATGAATATAGATCCGATTCATCTTACTTAAGGAGTTACAAGCCCAAAAAGAAAGACATATCTCACTCAACAACTTCAGTCAAGAGTACTTTTAACGAAAATCTAGTCGTTTGGTACTTATTTACTTACAAAATATTCAAATTGTGCAGAGAAGATACTTTAATGTATGTCATCATCGCATGATTACAATGCATGTCATCATCGATAAATAATTGAATACTAAATTGGACAATAACAAATGTAGTAAAATTTAAAAAAAAAAAACTTTTTTCATTATAACAACGTATCCAAAGTATGGTCGTTGTGGAATTATTAATGATCAACGTATCCAAAGTATGGTCCTTTAAAAACAAATAGTTATATGAAGATAGATCAGATTCATCTAATTTAAGGAGTTACAAGCCCAAAAAGAAAGACATATCTCACTCAACAACTTCAGTCAAGAGTACTTTTAACGAAAATCTAGTCGTTTGGTACTTATTTACTTACAAAATATTCAAATTGTGCAGAGAAGATACTTTAATGTATGTCATCATCGCATGATTACAATTCATGTCATCATCGACAAATAATTGAATACTAAATTGGACAATAACAAATGTAGTAAAATTTAAAAAAAAAACTTTTTTCATTATAACAACGTATCCAAAGTATGGTCGTTGTGGAATTATTAATGAACAACGTATCCAAAATGTGGTCGTTGTGGAATTATTAATGAACAACGTATCCAAAGTATGGTCATTTAAAGACAAATGTTATATGAACATAGATCCGATTCATCTTACTTAAGGAGTTACAAGCCCAAAAAGAAAGACATATCTCACTCTACAACTTCAGTCAAGAGTACTTTTAACGAATATCTAGTCGTTTGGTACTTATTTACTTACAAAATATTCAAATTGTGCAGAGAAGATACTTTAATGTATGTCATCATCGCATGATTACAATTCATGTCATCATCGACAAATAATTGAATACTAAATTGGACAATAACAAATGTAATAAAATTTAAAAAAAAAAACTTTTTTCATTATAACAACGTATCCAAAGTATGATCGTTGTGGAATTATTAATGAACAACGTATCCAAAGTATGGTAGTTTTGGAATTATTAATGAACAACGTATCCAAAGTATTATCGTTGTGGAATCATTAATGAACAACGTATCCAAAGTATGGTCGTTGTGGAATCATTAATTAACAACGTATCCAAAGTATGGTCGTTGTGGAATTATTAATGAACAACGTATCCAAAGTATGGTCCTCTAAAAACAAATAGTTATATGAAGATAGATCAGATTCATCTAATTTAAGGAGTTACAAGCCCAAAAAGAAAGACATATCTCACTCTACAACTTCAGTCAAGAGTACTTTTAACGAATATCTAGTCGTTTGGTACTTATTTACTTACAAAATATTCAAATTGTGCAGAGAAGATACTTTAATGTATGTCATCATCGCATGATTACAATTCATGTCATCATCGACAAATAATTGAATACTAAATTGGACAATAACAAATGTAATAAAATTTAAAAAAAAAACTTTTTTCATTATAACAACGTATCCAAAGTATGATCGTTGTGGAATTATTAATGAACAACGTATCCAAAGTATGGTAGTTTTGGAATTATTAATGAACAACGTATCCAAAGTATTATCGTTGTGGAATCATTAATGAACAACGTATCCAAAGTATGGTTGTTGTGGAATTATTAATGAACAACGTATCCAAAGTATGGTCCTTTAAAAACAAATGTTATATGGACATAGATCCGATTCATCTTACTTAAGGAGTTACAAGCCCAAAAAGAAAGGCATATCTCACTCTACAACTTCAGTCAATAGTACTTTTAACAAAAATCTAGTCTTTTGGTACTTATTTACTTACAAAATATTCAAATTGTGCAGAAAATATACTTTAATGTATGTCATCATCGCATGATTACAATGCATGTCATCATCGATAAATAATTGAATACTAAATTGGACAATAACAAATGTAGTAAAATTAAAAAAAAAAACTTTTTTCATTATAACAACGTATCCAAACTATGGTCGTTGTGTAATTATTAATGAACAACGTATCCAAGGTTTGGTCGTTGTGGAATTATTAATGAACAACGTATCCAAAGTTTGGTCGTTGTGGAATTATTAATGAACAACGTATCCAAAGTATGGTCCTTTAAAAACAAATGTTATATGAACATAGATCCGATTCATCTTACTTAAGGAGTTACAAGCCCAAAAAGAAAGACATATCTCACTCTACAACTTCAGTCAAGAGTACTTTTAACGAAAATCTAGTCGTTTGGTACTTATTTACTTACAAAATATTCAAATTGTGCAGAGAAGATAATTTAATGTATGTCATCATCGCATGATTACAATTCATGTCATCATCGACAAATAATTGAATACTAAATTGGACAATAACAAATGTAGTAAAATTAAAAAAAAAACTTTTTTCATTATAACAACGTATCCAAAGTATTATCGTTGTGGAATTATTAATGAACAACGTATCCAAAATGTGGTCGTTGTGGAATTATTAATGAACAACGTATCCAAAGTATGGTCGTTGTGGATTTATTAATGAACAACGTATCCAAAGTATGGTCCTTTAAAAACAAATGTTATATGAACATAGATCCGATTCATCTTACTTAAGGAGTTACAAACCCAAAAAGAAAGACATATCTCACTCTACAACTTCAGTCAAGAGTACTTTTAACGAAAATCTAGTCGTTTTTTACTTATTTACTTACAAAATATTCAAATTGTGCAGAGAAGATACTTTAATGTATGTCATCATCGCATGATTACAATTCATGTCATCATCGACAAATAATTGAATACTAAATTGAAAAAAAAACTTTCCTTACAAAAGTTGTTTCCAATTGAAATACCTATCCAACGATACCGCATATGGCCGAGGTTCCGATTTAAAATTCTGAAGCTGGGTGTAGTTACGCCTACTTCCGGTAACTTCCGGAAATCGAAACTACCTCTATTATATTGTTCAGGTAGGCTTATGTTATATTATTTTTTCCCTGAACCTCTAAGACAACAAATTACCGAAGAAACAGGCTGGGATCCTGGGGTGGTCTGAAACACCCTGTATACATAATAGGAACTAAAAATTGATCGAATTTGAGTTATCTACCGCAGCAGACTGTTTTAGTGGTTTACCTTTGAATGCTAAATGTGGATAACTATGAGTCGATTGTAGATACTAGATATGTGTTCGAAATTTTAAATAACTGAAGCGTGAAAATGAATTTGTGCATTACTCAAAACACTACCTTTTCAGTAGTTTTCAGTTACCAATTATAATACTAGAGCCACGATATGTACAGGTAATACGTAGTTTAAGTTTTAAGTAAGTAGAGAACTTGTATCTACACCTTGAAGAGGAATCGAAAAGAAACTGTATTAAGTCTTGTTTGCCATCGAGTAAACGAATAACGCTGTATACCTATATCATAATCTTAATTAATTTTTATAAGTCTAATTACTTCTGCAGGCAAATTTAAATGATGTAAACTACACATTATTCAGATATGGCCTGCAGAAGTAATTAGATTTATAAAAAATAATTTTATAAGTTTATTTATATTTTATTTATTATTTTATAAGTTTATTATAACTAATTTTATTCGAATTGATTTTTATTTTGAAAGCGTTTTGATACCTTCATAAATTTTATAAACGGATTATTTAAAGAAGACAGATCATTATTAAGTAACCAAGGCTGGAATTTTTCATAAAAATAGCTTCGAAAAGGTTTAATTGTTTATGTGTTTTAATAATTTAACATCTTCAAAATTAAAAATGTGTCCTGTTTCAAAATGGTGTGCCACAAACGCAGATTTGTCAGTACTATGAAATTGTAGTGGTGTGAATGTTCTAAAAACCATTTATTTATATTTTGTTTTGTTTCTCTGATATAACATTTTTTAGACTGTTTACAATTTATCTGGTAAATTCCTGATTTTTGTAACGGAGGTTCCTTGTCTAGTACATTTGGTAATTTTGAATTTAATTTGTTATTAGAGAAGGCCGCGGTTAATTTAAATCTATTAAAAAGATTTGAAAAATAATTTTTCCAATGTTTATTAAAGGTTATTTTACAAAATAATTTGTTAGTATTATTGTTTCGTTTTATTAATTTTAGTGTGGTCTGGTCAGATAAATTATAAACATTTATTGTAAATTTTTTTACTAAAAGTTTTACTGTAACCGTAAATTTTTGCTACATGCCGAATATAATTTAATTGTTTATTGGAATATTGTACTGATAATGGAAACTTAAATAATCTATGTATTAAAAAATAGAACGCCGATTGTTTATATTTATAGAAACTCTTAGAGCTAGAATTTATATAGTTGTCTGTATGACAGTCTTTTCTGTAAATATCAAAGTCTAATTTATTTTCAATTCTTGTTATTCTTATATCTACAAATTGAAGGCTCTTGTCAATTTCTTCTTCATATGTGAACTTTATTGACTCAAATTCGGAATTTAGAATAGAAAAAACTCTCAATACAAAAATTTGAATCTACAATAGCAAAAACATCATCCACATATGTAAGTCAAACTTTGAGAAATTTTGTTGTTTTTTTATTTTATGTTCAAAATAATTTAAAAATTAATCTGCTATAAATGGAGAAATAGGGTTAGGGTTACCCATAGCTGTGCCAAATGTAAATGCCAAACGCAATGTTTCAGTGTTTAACAACTATTCTAGGCAAATTATTTTTAGTTACTATTTTGGGTTAAAATTGCTTCGCCATCCGCCCCTGTAAGTATATCTTATAGATTTGAAAACTCTAAAGAGTGGGATTTGTTTTAGATTCTTGCTTAAATAATCAACAACCTTTCCACATGTACGAAATAAATAGTTGCCTTTCAATTTAAGTGAAACATATTCACATGATTACTAAGGTACACTAATAAGAAAAAAATATAAAGAGTTGTTTTAATTACTTTCATTTTTTGAATTTTGTCCCTTTAGTCATAGGTATGACCAGGGGCGGATGGGCCATACGGGAAAATGGGAAATTTCCCGATGGGCCGGTAGCTATCCCGAATGTTGGGCCGGAAGCCCCAGAATTTTGGGCTGGCAGATCCGACGACAAGTTTATTAATAATTTTGATTTAATGTATTAACACAAGGCGGAAAGACCCCACGTGGTCGATAGCCCAATAAAGATTGTTTATATATGTATTAACACAGTGGTTCCGAAACTTTTCCGCCTCGCAGCTCCCTTTTTGAACTAAGATTTTCTATGGATCCATTCCGTTTCCATAATATTTTTTGCAAATTTTTATGAAATATGAAATAATTTGGTGAGGAATATAAATTGTGTAGATAGCCATTATAATTTTCAACTAAAAATTGGCAGGTTCCATTAATATTTGTAATTTATAAAAATGTTGGTATTTCTAATAAAAAAATGTATTGAAAATTTTGAAATTTTTGTAATTTTAATTTACAATCGACATGATATAATTTTAATATGTTGTGGTTTGATTAGCTTTTTGCAATTTTTCATAATATTTTCTAATTTGTAAGGAAAATGTAAATATAGTAAAAGTTTGGTATTTATAATAAGAATTTCATAATTTCTAATGAACATTTTATAATCTCTTATGAAAAGTATGTAATTTCCACCTAAGTTTATTTTCATAAAATTTTCTACAAATAACTATAAACATTTTAACAACTCGATACAAATTTTGGAAATGCCAATAACATATTGCAATTTATAATGAAATTTTTGCAATTTACAATAAAATGTTCATGATCGCTCCCGAAATGTTGTAATTTATAATACGAATGTTTAATATTTTACATTTTACAGTGAAATTTATCAATTAACAATAAAATTTTCATAAAGTTATTGCAATTTTGTAATTTAGAATGATGAAAGTGACAACGAAAATTACATAATTTTAATAAAACTTATTTATTTGTTTATTTACTTATGTACTTATTTATTATTGTATTTGTTATAGTGGTATTGTGAACTTATTTATACCTTATGATTGTTTTCTAATTCCATTGAAATATTGTATTCATCATAAAAACTTTGCAATTTTCACTACAATGTTCCAATTTATATTCAACATTTACAAATTTTAAAACTCTTGAAACTTATAATTAATTCTCCATAATTTCTATTGAAACACTGAAATCCATCATCAAAATTTCGTAACATTCATCATAATGCTATTACTATTTATGGGATTTCCGAAGAAATTTTTGTAATGTGTAGTTAAAATGCGAAAATTTCATTGTTTTTGTTGAATTTAAAAACAAAAATTGCCAACATTTTACACCATCCATTATATTTTTTACGAATTTCTATGAAATAGATAATACATTTGCAAGGATTTATGGGGAAAGACGTTATAAATTCCAATAAATAAACTCGCAGATTTCATTGATCTTTACAATTTATGAAAAGTCTAGTAATTATATTAAAACATTCTAATGAAAATTTTGTAATTTCCAATTCATTGCAGTTTACAAGCGAGATATTTCAATGAGAATTGTATGGTTTGATGAACTTGCAATTTGTAATAAAATATCAAAATTTGTCATTTGCAACGAAAACTTCATAATTTCTCTTTGTAATTTTGTACATAATTTTGTATTAATATTTTTGCAAATTTCTGTCAGAATATTAATAACTTAGTGAGTTATATGTTTTGAGCGTTTTTATAATATATACTAAAAATTTCAAATTTTAATTTAACATTGAAATTTATAATTAATATTTTCGTATTTACTATAAGAATTTTATAATTTCCAACTAAATTCTATCAATTATCATGATAACTTTGTTATTTCCTTTGAGTTTCGGAATTTATAATATACATTTTTTTACTTTCATGAAAAAAAATCAAATCAAGTTTCAAGTTCACTTTCATTTAGTAAGTTTTTATTTTTATTTTTTATGTGTATATTATGCAGGTTCTCCCGCTAGTAAATATTATTATTATAATTTTTAATATAAATTGTATAATGCAAATGACGATTTTGTGTTTTGATTAGTATTTTACAATTTAAATTATAATTTGTAATGTAATATTTGCAAAAGTAATAATGTTGAAAAAATTTTTAATTACTAATTTTTTGTTCCATAAATTTTCTGCAAATGACTGAAGATTTTAACAACTTTGTGAGGCATATGCTTTCTGAATAAAACTCCAATAATTTAAAAAAAAAGCTGGATCTAATAAAACTTTGTAATTTTAATGAAGATTTTATAAATTACAATTAAATTTTCGTAGTCAAAGCATGACTAATTTTAATTACTTAATATTTTTCATATTTTATTTAATATGATTGAAAGTAGTACCGAACGCACGCTTTAGGAACGTTTGTATTAATAAATAAAAAAGTATTATGAAAAACTTACGGTATTAAATTTCATATTTTTATGGGGAGTACTTTCTCTTATTTATGTAATCTTTTTATTTGATGTTCTTCACCCAACTAGTTTCAGCTTTTACAAGCCATCCTCAGAGGTGTTATACTTTTAAAAACAATATATTCAATTTTAAATTATTTATTGTAAAGTATTTTTGATTTTTACATATTTGTCAAATTTTGAAGTATGATTATTATTTTGATTATATGGTATTATTGCAGTTTTATTTGAATGCAAAATGGGCCTATAAAAGTTTGTTCCCGAGCCGCTTGTATGTTGCCCATCCGCCCCTGGGTATGACCAGGGCCGCTGACAGCCAATCTGGGGCCCCAAGTTTAGTAGACTATACCGGGCCCCTCGCCCGGCCCGCGTCCGCTCCGAGTGTCATTGGCTTTTATTAGTCAAAAATCCGGGGCCCGTCCCGGGCCCCAAGTTTCAGACTTGGCCAACGTGCCCTCTCGGCGGCCCTGGGTATGACCGTAACACTGTGCGCTGGAAAGGATGAAAGACGGCGGTAATCGACGCGCGGGTATTTCAACGGTTGCACCCATCTGACGATATTTTGGGGAGATTTCCCATCACTTCATTCTCCGATCGAAGATCGGAGCGATCAATAGGCCCCTCTTAATAAGTACAAAATCCAAGAAATTGACGAGGTCGTGATGAACTGGACACAACAGATATTAATCGTTACACTGCCGACCGACGCTGAAAGGTTTCCAGCGGCTCTTTGGGTGTGGGTTGCCCTGCAAACTGAGTGCAGCTGCAACCCGGTATCAGCTAGCAGTGGACGTAATCACGGTCCAAATATTAAATTTTGCATCGTGCCGAAATTTGGTCACACACGTCGCGAATTTCTAAGGATCTGTAATTCGCAGGGGGGCAACAGCTCTCGCACTGGCAACGATTGCCGTCCAACAACAGCGGCTTATCTCCAACTGGCCTTCATCGACCGTTCGCACGAATCTGCTCGCGTAAGTAACGAGGCGTACGTACGTACGTACGTGCGAGTTTATTGGTGTTCTCAATGAAACAAATGAACGTCGCCGTTTGATATTGGCCCCCCGCCGGTGCATTATTTCGGTTGCGCGGACGTGCGCGGCGTTGCCACATGGTGGCGCCGGCAACGCCGCGTTCGGGGCCACGAGGCACCGGTGGGGCCCCGTCCTAAAGGGGACCGTCTGCGTGGAGAGCGGTCGCCTTTAACTGGCCCCCGGGCATGCGCAGGAGCGCGGCGGATGCGCGTCCCGGTGGACGGGTGCGCGCAGCCGGAGGAGGCACACGTCCGCACCAAGTACACACACCATGATGATGATGTTGCTGATGATGATGATGACATCGCAGCGTTTTGGGCCGTACACACATTCGCACCACCACACGTCCCCGCCATTTTATTGCGCAATACAACATGAAGGCACGTACCGTTAACGGTCGAATTGCATCCAGTGTCGTGCGTGTGCAGCAGGAGGGGGCTTGCTGGAGGAGAAACTCAATACGAAACGCAAACCGCAGTAAACGCAAAAAACTGGCAAATCATAATAAGTGCAAACTCAAACCTTTTGGTAAAGAAACCATAAGACCTCCGTTCCATTTCACAAAACGAAAACCGAAACCAAAAGAAAACAGCGGCGCACGGACGGACAGGGGGCGGCGGCGGCGGCGGCGGAGGTGACGACACTTAGGAAACGGACCGAACCCCATTCGCGGGCCAAACAATCAACGGACGTGTTCGCGATCACTCTGCTCGAGCAGGAGCAGCCGTCCCAAACATCTCGCGTTCTAGGCGCCTCTGCTGCGACTGCGCGCGTCCCTTCTAGTTTTTTTCCCCTTTGCCATATACCGGGTGTCCTTCGGCCGTCCAATGGGGCCCCGGCGCCCTGCCCGCCTCCCATTGGTCCGGCCCGGGCATGGACGCCGCCGGCGTCGGCGACGGCAGGGGGGCCCCCCTTAATAATCCGGAAAAACTTTCAACGTCCTATTGACGGCCGTCCATGCTATTTTAAGATCGCCGCCGTTCCAACGATGGCGTGCTGCATCATTTGCATCTTCAATATCCCCCGCTCGGCCGCTCTTCGGTGGCCATTTTTCGGAATCACCACCGCCAAGGACAGCTCGGGTTTCTATGTCGGCCGCATCGTCGATGTCTTCCGAAATTGCTGCACACCATACGGCACAAGGCCACGCAGCGCTCCCATAAAGCCGCAGGTACTTACAACGGCCGGCCGATTTATGGCGCTGCTGTTCCGGCCTCGGAGGTGCATCCTTTCCAAAACCTCGACGCCATCAATTTCAATGCTAGATAAATATCAGGAATGTCTGCCCGACACAATACTTTACGATTATGGTTTCATCTCTGGCGCACGTAGTAAAAGGCACCGGCGTCCACCAATATTACCGAGAAACTAGGCAACGTAAAATTTTTACACCGCTGCCCTGCAACCGGGCACTCGCAATTAACGCGAATTCGCAAAAAAACGTAATTTGGCGCCATACGACTAATATGTTATATTATTTAGACAACCAAGAAGAAGGCACACCTTTGAGCCTTATGGGCCGCCCCAGTACGAATCTATCAAATAGCATTAAATTTCCAAATATATATCAACATTTAGAGATACATTTCAGTGTAGCCTGTTCCAGCCTGTAAAAAATGTACACCCTGTATTAGATAGCATTTCCTATTACGAATTCAACTATTTATATCACAGTAAGGTTTCTAATGTTTTTTATTCAGAAAAAGGCTTGTTAATACATTTCGAACATTTTCTTGTAGTAGGCGTTGAACTGATGACGACGAAGAAAAAAAAATCTAATTTTAACCCAAAATAAGTACCAAAATAGTAAGTAAAAATAATTTACCTAGAATAGTTGTTAAACATTGAAACATTATACAGAGTGTTCTAAATAGAGTAGGATTGCAAGGGTATCTTTGTTATTTTGAAAACTTGAGATCTGGTTAAATGGGCAATGTCATGCAGTTTTGTATACTGGTTCAGATTATGTTGAAAAATTTTCAAAAGTCCGAGGAGTTTAGAAATTATTCTAATAAAACTAGAAATTGCGATTTTCTAAAAACCACGATATTTCCATAATTATTAAAGATGCGGAAATAAGTGTAAAATAAAAGTTACTTGCTTCGATCGCACAAACTTAAGAATCAAGTCTTAACAAAAGTCAAGATAGCGGTTTCCGAAATTTAAATAGCAA
Organism: Othius punctulatus; assembly: GCA_951805005.1. Taxonomy (NCBI): domain Eukaryota; kingdom Metazoa; phylum Arthropoda; class Insecta; order Coleoptera; family Staphylinidae; genus Othius; species Othius punctulatus. The sequence goes on along the minus strand of OX638140.1, from coordinate 1,840,212 downwards.
CTTTCTTATTTTAAATAGCCGCCATATTTGATTTTTTCACGTCTAAATCGACTTTTTTTTTCTCTTTTCAACGATGTATAACAACCTATATCAAAATAAAAAATATGGGATATATCAATGGGATATAAATATATATTCCCATTTTTTTTTAAATTCTATAATTTATTTTTAAAACAAATGTAAAATAAATTATAAAAAATGCTCAAAATGCAGACTGTTGCTGACAAAGCAGCTAAATGGCGAAAAATAAGCTAAACTCAATTGACAGCGTTTTAGAATATTGCCAGTTACTTATCGCAATGTGTTGCGAATAACGCCTTTTATTGTCTCTATTATTGCTTCACGTAGTTCATCTACATTATTATAATTGAAGTTCCTTCCATAATTTTGTAATTTAAAGTACCCTACAAAATAAAAGTCAAGAGGCGTCAAGAATGCTGATCTGGCTAACCACTGAACAGTTGTATTAGTCGCTATTACTTTGTTATTAAAAGGGCTATTTAAATAAGTAATAACATCTCTAGCATTGAGTGGAGTAAGGGGCGCGATCTTACTGGTACTATATTTGTATTGTATGTGATCGTATAATGGCAGTACTTCTTTACGTTATGTTTGATATTAAATCATTATCGTGACAACTTCAACTTCTTTTAGAGGTAATGCGTGTGTTAGTAGCAATACTATTAATAAAATAAAAACACATATTTATGGATTAAGTGTAATTTATTGACTTTAAAGGATTTTGCAACAATAATTAAACATCAACTTGAATTTAATGACTTTCTTTATTGACTCAAAAAGAATTAGTTAGTTTTGGATAAACGATGTACTTAACGTCAATGACTTCACACATTGCACAATTCTACGTGCCCGCAAAACTGCTCAATGCATGTCACCACTTCATGAAATATGTCACTGTTTGTGCCTTCCAATGCCACATTCCATTTATTTCTTCAGGATTCACTAACTAGGTTTTGATAGATACCGGGTGATTCAAGTTTTATTACCAGGCCAAAAATGGCGACTTCTAATTGAAATAAAAAATCCAAAATAAGTACACATGTTTAGATATTGATGAAGCCAAATCTGACGGTAAAAAAAATTTAACCATCCGGTAGTTTATACGTTATTTCACAAAGAATTCGTAATTTTATTTATTTAGTTTTTGTCAGAACATACTTTAATGCTATTCCAAACATTGCAGTGTAATCCAAGTCAAAATAATTGCGCCAATTATTGAATTAAATGAATTTTGATATTGCAACAGTAAGATTTATTACTAAATAGTAAAATATAAGGGCTGCTTTCAGTAATAGTCCCTGTAATGGATTATATGGGTTTTATTATGGGGCCCTACCCAATCCCTCAGCCTGCTGGGTGGATACCGACGCAAGGATTTCTTCAGGGCCGGAGCTCAATATTTGCTTAATCCCTCATTGTTATTTTGATCTGCAAGCTATTAAAATTACATTTAAAGAAGATTATTTCCAATAATTTTGTGATTGTTATTATTTCGTAAACCGGGTTGTCTTAATATTAAGTTCATTGCCGAGTTTGATTTTGAGTAGTGTACAGTGATTTTTAAAAGATGCCTTTTCAATAATCGTTCAATGAAAAAGTAAAAATGTTGCTAATTTATGGCGAATGTGGTAGAAACCCATTGGAAGCCACTAGAGTTTATTCTGAAAAATTTCCCGGTCCACATCAAACACGTAACATTTTTACCAGGTTAATTAAAAAGTTAACCGATACGGGAAGTTTTCATCATAAGAAGAAAAGCTATAAAAATATTTTTTATTATCTTTATTATTTTCTACAGGTCTGGTCATTCACAATGTTCCCCGTTTGCCGTTAGTTCCCCGTTAGAAGAATGGACCTTCTGCAAATTCTGGAAATTAGGAAAGCAAGGGGAACATTCTGAATGACCAGATCTGTTTCGAAACTAATCCAGTGTTCAATGGGATTATTGAAAGTACGTGTTTTCGTAAATGTACCTTAATGTGTTAATAATGTTAGATAATGTTATTTTGTGCATAAGTGCTTTATTTATACTAATTTAAAGATGTTTCACCAAGTATTAATCACCGATTCATACAATCTAAAATAAGTTAGTTTTTGAATTATAAGTTATTACGGTCCTGCAAGGCCCGTTCAACCCACGGGCGACTGGTGGAATCATAAAAGTCATAAAACGTTCCAAACGCACCGCGGTCAATGCTTTGTAGGGCTCTTGACTTACAAAATCATAAATCATACCGTGGAAAGTTGATCGGTAAATGTATGCCCTTCATTTTACAGCATTTAAAAAAATATAAACTCACGTATACAAGGGGGGGGGGGGGCTATGAGGGCGGCAAATTTTTCGTAGGCGACATTCTTGTCTACGAGTCGGGTTTCAACACTCCCCTGCCACGCGATGTATGTTTGCAAATTTTTGATAACATACCAAAGGCACAGGCCACAATAAAAATAAATATACAAATAAAGAAATAATTGACGAACGAAAAAGGGCAAATACAAGAAGTAAAGCATCGAATTCTTTGTCAATTCTATGCTGAGATATGTTATCTCGACAGTAATAAGTTACTATAGTCTGAGATCGATCTGAGAACCGTACAACCGTATAAGTACACAACGTACACTGCTCAACATTTGAACTGGTACACTTACAAGAACATATATAAAAAACAATTGACTACTTTTTGAACAACACCTTCTTGCTTAATTGATAGTATATGGTTCTGGAAATACTTTTAGGGCGAAGAATTAAAAGAATAATACTTAAATAACGAATTTCAACTGTTTTAATAGAAAAATAACAAAATCTTCATTTTAGTATTACAAAAAAGTTTGCTCTAGAAAGAAATGATAACGAAACACTTTATTATAGTTTAGCACGGCGAGCCTAGCTGGCCCATGGCTTGTTTGGTTATTTCCTTCCATATCCTCTTATTCAGCGCTTTCTGTTCCCATCCTATGATGTTTAGTTTCTTCAAATCCTTCGACACGTCCTCCTTCCATCTGGTTCTTGGTCTTCCCTTCCCCCGCTGTCCTCCTATTGTGCTGTTCAATACCATCCTGGGAATTCTCATTTCCTCCATTCTATGCACGTGACCCAACCACCGTAACCTTTGGACTTGGATTACCCCAATTATATTTGTTTCGTTAAACAGTTCCCTCACTTCACTATTAGTTCTCCTTAGCCACATATCTCCTACTTTTTTCCCTCCAAAAATCTTTCTCAGTACCTTTCTTTCCCATATTTCCAACCTTGTCTGATCCCTCTTATTTAGGATCCATGTTTCGCAGGAATACGTTACAGTAGGTCTTATTACCGTTTTGTATAGCTTCACTTTCGCGTTCCTGGAGATGTTCTTATTTCTCATCAGTCTGTTCAGCCCCCCCAAACACCTGTTCCCTGACATTATCCTTGCATCGATCTCCTTATCGATGCTAGGCTCTCTTGTAAATAGTGTGCCTAAATATATGTATCTGTCCACTTCTTCAAATTTTAGTTCTTCGTTATTTGGTTTTATTGTTACATAGTTTCCTTTTTTGAATTCCTTACTAGTCCACTCCATATACTTTGATTTGTCCTGATTCATTATTAATCCCATTTTTTTGCCGTTTCTTCCAGCCTACTAGTTGTATTCATTACTTCTTCCTTGCTTCTCGCTAGTATCACCACATCGTCCGCAAATGCTATAAGTTGGTGTCTTTTTCGATATACCAGACCACTTCTGTTGACGTTGGCCTCCCTCATTGCTTTTTCTAGTACAACACTAAACAGAATAGACGATAACGGATCTCCTTGTCTTAGTCCTTGTTTGATTATGAACTTTTCCGTTGTATTATTATTTATTTTTACCATACTTTCCGTTTCTTGTAGTGTCATTTCTACCATACTTATTAACTTACTGCTGGCTCCAATCTCTTGCAGAGCTGTGTAAATCGCTATCCGCTTTACTCTGTCATATGCTTGCTTAAAATCTATGAACATCATCATTGTTGATTTTTTAAACTCGAAACTTTCAGCTTGGATTTCTCTCATTGTAAATATTGCATCAGTAGTACTCCTTCCCCGTCTAAAGCCACATTGATATTCTCCTATTTTATCCTCTATTTCTTCCACCAGCTTATTCTTTATGTGTGTTGCCATTACTTTGTATCCTATATTTAGTAGCGAAATACCCCTATAGTTCTGACAGTCACTTTTGTTCCCCTTCTTGTGCACTGGACATATTATAGCTTCCTTCCACTCCCTCGGTATCGATTCTCTTTTCCACATTTCCTCTAGCCTGTGCATATGCTCAACCACACTTGATCCTCCATATTTCAGTAATTCTGTTGTTACTCCATCACTGCCTGGGCTCTTATTATTTTTCATTTTCAACATTATTTCCTCGATCTCCTCCTTACTTGGTGCCCTCTCTATATTCTGCTGTTTATTACCTACCCTCTTGTGTTGTCTCTCTCTCTCTCAAATTCTTCGCTTTCTCCGTTCAACAACTCATCAAAATATTCCCTCCATCTGTTTAATTGTTCCTCTTCTCCCGCAATCATTTCACCACTCTTCCCCACATAAAATACTGCCTTGGGTTGAAATCCTTTCCTTTCATTCCGTACCTTTTGATACAGATTTCTGACTTGCTTACTTCTGTAACTTTCCTCTATTTCGTCCATTGCGCTTTCAAAGTGCTTTCTTTTCTTAGCTCTTAATAGTTTCTTTGTTTTCCTCCTTTGTTGTTCGTATAACTTTTTTGCACTTTCATTTCCTTGTTTTATCATTATTGATCGCAATTTTTTTCTACTATCCAACTCTCTCTTGCATTCCTCATCGAACCAATTGTTTTTCCTCTGATTTTTGCCCTTATTACACTTTTCAGCGGCTTCTTTTAACTTTCTTTTCATCAGCATCCAATCTTCATCTATATTATCATTTCGTACCACATTTTTCATTTCTTCGGAAATGAGTTCCTCGTATTTTTCCTGCTCTTCCTTAGAATTCAATCTCATTGCTCTGTTGTTCGTTCTCTCCCTTTTTCTTTTATTTCGGATATCCGGTATTACTTGTATCATTTTTGCCCCTCCCATATAATGATCGCTGTCAGCATCCAGACCCCTACACGATCTAACCTTCCTTATAGCCTTTTCTTCTGGTTTCTCTATTAGGATATGATCAATCTGGTTCACCGTTTTCCCGTCTGGTGATCGCCACGTTCCCTTGTGGATTTCCTTCCTTTCATAAAATGTACTTATAATACTCAAATTTCTTTCTGTTGCGAAATCTATTAGCAATGTTCCATTTTCATTTGTTGTCTCATGCTTACTATACTGCCCTATTATTGGCCTATAACCCACTTCCCTACCTATTTTGGCATTTGCATCACCCAATATTATTTTCATGTCGTACTTAGGAATTCTTTCGTACACTTCCTCTATCTGATTATAGAAGTCTTCTTTCATTTCTATATCTTTTTCCTCTGAGAGTGCATGGAAGTTGACAAAAGTAATTTTCTGGTACCTCCCCCTTATTCTCAGCATGCATATCCTGTCTGATATTGCCTCAAAGCCTATAATTTGTGGCTTCATCTTTTTATTTACTAAAAATCCTGTGCCCAACCTCCTGTTACTTCCTCCACTTTTAAGAAACACCATGTTTTCAACCTCTATTGCTTCTTGTCCGATTTGTTTCGTTTCTTGTAGTGCTGTGATATCAAATAGGTTTCTTTCCAACTCCCTTGCCAAATGCTTTAGCCTCCCCTCTACATAAGTTCCTCTCACGTTCCACGTTCCAATTTTTATATTTTCCCCCTTCCTGTTTCTACTACCTTCTTCTTCCTTGCCCATTTCCTTTGTCAATTTCCTGTCATTGCTAGGTTTTACTTTTAGCATTTCTCTTATGAACTCTTGTTTCCCTTGCATTCCTCTAATGTTCCAGTCCTTTTTCGTTGCCAGGGTCTCTCTCCTTTGTTTCTTCTTTGTTGTTTTTAGTTTTTTGCACTGTCCCTATTTCCGACCTCTGTTAGTCTATCTGTTTGAGGGTTCCATCTGTATTCAGTTCCATTTAACACTAATTTCGTATACCCCACTTTTACTCTATTGCCTTTGTTGGTTTCTTCCCTAGCAATATTTCTGATTTTTATCTGTATGCCTCTTTCCGCTAGTGTTAAATCATTGTCCATGTATATTTTTGAGTTTCGTAGTTTGTTACTTTTTGCTTTCATGATTTCTTCTTTTTTCTCCCATGACTCCATTTCCATTATTATCATCTCTGCTTTCGTGCCTTTGTTTATCACGTATGCCTTGGCAATCGTTGGGTCTATTCCTATATCTTTCTTTACAAAACTTTCCACTTCTTCCTTTATATCTGCTCCTTTTAGTTGCAATCCTTTAAGTACGATGTTATTTTTCCTCTTTTCCTTTTCCATTTTTTCCATCCAGCTTTCTAGTTTTTCTATTTTAGTCACCATTTCTCGTTTATCAATCTCCCACTTTTCTTCTTTCATTCTGTTTTCGTTTCTTAGTTCCTTTATCTCAGTTTTTATTTCTTCATTGCTTTTCATTACCTTTGACAACATTTCTTTCAATTCCTCCATGTCTGCCCCTTCTCCTGTTGGTACTTTACAATTTCTCTTTTCTTCTTTCCTCCTTTCTTCTTCTATTTTCCTTTGCTCTGGTGATCTGAGCGTTTTCTTTGAGATGCTGAACCCCTCTTTCTCTTCACTCCTTTTCCTTATCTCTCCTCTAGTGGTCATTTATTTCGTTTTCCCTCGCTTCTAAAAAGTTTCGGAAAAATTTATCTAAGCCGGTCCTAACGAAACACTTACAGATTAATAATGCGTGGGACCTCCTCTAGCTCTTATAACCTCTTGGCAACGTCTTGGCATGCTGGAAATCAAATCCCGATTGTAATGCCAAAGAATATTTAGCCATTCTTCCAAATCGGCAATTCGGAGCTGATGGTGATTGTTTGGATCCACTCCTCGTGACCTTATCAACCTTTTCAGGTAATCCCATATGTTCTCTATGGGATTCAGATCTGAAGAGTGCGCTGGCCAATCCATGTGCGTAATATTGTTCTCTTCAAAAATGCATTGATTTGCCTTGTTATACGAGGACGCGCATTATCATCAACAAACACGAAACCATCGCCTATTTCATTGGCAAATGGCAATACTACAGGTTCTAATACCTCATTAAGATACCTGACACTATTCATTGTAGCATTTCCAAGCATAACCAATTCAGTTCGACGAGTCGCAGAAGTACCTCCCAAACGGTAATATTGAACCGCCTCCATAAGCTTGATGATCACATGGTTCTCAATATAGCGTTCTTCTTGTTCAAACTTTAACTCATCCATCTGAGCTATAGAGACGCACTCTGGTCTCGCCCCTGAATAAACAACAGCCCCAATCTTCAACACTCCAATTTGCATGTTGGTGTGCCCACTCTAGCCTTCTTCTTTTGTGGGCTCTGGTCAACAATGGACATTTTTTAGAAGATCTGAACCTTAAATTTACCGAATAAAGCCTTCTTCTAACTGTTTGAGTGGATACTTGAGTACCTGTTGCATTCAATAACTGAATTTGGAGTGTTCTTGCAGTAGAAAATCTATTCCTTCAAGTCTGATTCGTAATAAACCGGTCCTCTCTGACTGTTGTACTGCGATTTCGCCCTCCGCCATGCCTATGTTCGACAGATCCAGTATCATTAAAACGCATTCGAACTCTTCTGATCACATTGTGGCTCACATTGAAATGGGCAGCAACAATTCTTAGCGATGCACCAGTCATAAGCATTCCCATAGCTTGGCTCATCTCTTCAATACTTAAATGCCTTAATGGCATCTTTAAAATGCAATCAACGACTATGAATTAAAACTTACTCGAAATAATTCTCTTAAAACTTGATAAAGTATAAGCGTCTGCGAACTCAGTAACTGCACTGATGACAGATAAAGAATAATTGTTTCGCAAATGTTATTCGATAGGCATATGTTTGCATTCCGAAACACAGCCCTGATCATATAGGAAGTCATGCCAAACGCGTAATTTTTTTAATTATTTTTTACAAATTTTACTGCATATTATATAAGTGTACCAGTTCAAATGTTGAGCAGTGTATAAGAACAAAATTTAACATCTATGAAAATTGAGCACTAATGAATACGAAAGTAACTTAGTATGAAGATGAAACGAACCGAAAACAAAAACCAAAAATCCAGTCACATGAAACCAGAGCAGGAGATGTATAATTCATTGGTAGAGAAATTTTCAGAATCAATCAAGAGTACTAAAATTCTTAAAAAGTTCAACGTCCAAGAAGCACTTTGACAATGTGTGCAAAACTTCAGTAGTTACCCCTAGAATATTTTTCGTTTTCGAAAAATTTCATTTTAAATTCTATAAACATTTTATCTAATATTTAGTCGTAAATATTACTTCGAAAATTAACTTTGTCTATCATCATTTTTTCAATCTCTGAAAGTCAAAATGTAGATTGCAAAAATGATATTGCATTTTTGAAAAGTTGTTTTATCATCAACAAAAATTATTGACATTAATAAATGCTCTGCATTAGAACTTGTACAATTTTTTTGCTACAGTAGTGTGTGAATTAATGTGAACAGAGGTGAAATATTTGGAAAGAGGATTTTATTATTTATAAAGGTTGCAAAGAAGTAATTACATGTTGTTTAATCGTTATTTTAGTAGGAAATGTGCCCCCCTTTGACGGAAATTACTTGTTATATTCTTTTGAGCATAGAATCGACTATTTTCTTGCTGTTTTCCAATAATTTGTCATCCCGGAACCATACACCAATTACAGCTTCTATCATTTTCTGCTTCGTTATACAATCCACTTTTCGAAGTCTAGCTTTAGAAATAGCCCACAAATTCTCTATTTGATTTAAATCTAGTGAATTTCCAGGCCAATCGAGGCAAGTAATATTACTATCTTTAGAATATTTCATCATTTTCTTTGATTTGTGGCACGGAGCTGAATCTTGCTGGAACATTGCTTCACCATTAGGCACAACTTTTTCCATATCATTAACTAATTTTCGATCCAGTTACTCTTTGTACTTGTTACTATTCATCATTCCTTCAATTGGAAAAAGAGATCCAGGCCCCATGTAGGAGAAACAACCCCAAAACATCTTCTTCAGGGGATGATCCACTGTCTGATCAACATGAGCGGTTCTAAGATTTTCGTTCTGGGATTTCCTGACGTATCGTGACCACTGGCCCTGCACTACAAAATGTGTCTCATCTGAGAATAATACCTTCCTCCAATCATCTGTAGTCCAGGTTGCATATTTCTTAGCCCAAAGAAGCCTCTTTTTCTTATTGGGCATCAGAATTTTGTTCACCGCCCCCAAACTTACTCCACACTCTTTTGAAATATCGCAAACGTATACTTTTTAACAGTGTTCTAACAATTCGTACGATACAAAATTACCGCGTTCTTGTCTTCAATAAATAAACAGTGCAAGTATATTTAGTGTTCAGATTACCTTCTGACGTTAAAAGTTTGCCCATTCAAAGCCGAGTTCGTAGTAGTGTTGAAAGTTCGGGTATGGTTGAGCCGGAGGATTGATACGCCTGTTGCGTGATATCCTCGCCGGCGCCAAGCCGTCAAACTCCGGACTCCAATGTGTTTTTGGAGTTCGGAGTTGCAGTGCTCTGGATCTTCGCCATTTCATCATAGAGATCATAGAGATGAACTCCAAAACGTATCATAGTGAGTACAGTTTTTCTGCGAATCTTCGCATTTCATCAAGTAGCTTCGCGATTCAGGTTTTTGTTCACAGATGCGCCCCAGCTTTATACTGGCGTTTTATTTTCTTGATTTGCTACCGAATATGCGTATTAGTTTTAAGCAGGAAGTTCTGAACCTGGTGTCCGGATTTAGTTCTCGTGAAGGAAGTTAAGCCACATTGAGATTTCTCTGTAACACTGTAATAACCCATGTTGTTCAGGTGCGGCATTGTAAATCATGATTGTGAGGTCTTGCTACATTGGTGACCTCACTCAAGTTGTCCCCTTCAAATCTGTGGATTCCATAGGTTCAAATGGGTTAAGAATAACTGCATTATAGCGTCACACAGTATGCCGCTTGAGTGAGCAGGGCTTTTCTTACAGTTGGGCCATTTGTATTTGTGTACTGTCGGCGTATATTCTCGCTCTGGGCGACGTACTTATATTTCTTTCGCTGCAGATATGTACATTCAGGGAGCGCACGTCCTTACAGGTTACAAAAAAGGTCCTTACATAAAAAAAATAAAAAAATATTTACATTTTCATTTAATTTTGCAATTCTCATCATGCTAGTAAATTTATGCCACGAAGTTATGGGACACTTTGTACAATACAGAGCGTCCAAGAAACTGGTGTCAAATTTTAATCATGGTACTACTAGATGACTAGATCAAATATGTTTTGTAACGTTTGTGAAATATTTCCTAGGATCCAAGCTAATATTTTGACTATATTTCGTCTAATGTCATTATTTGTCCTTATTTCGTTGGAACTAGTCAGATAAAGTGACACTACTTCCTTAAAAGCTCTGTATATATGTATCAGTAAATATTTTTGCATTTATATTAATTCAGTGTTTTTCTGTTTAAAAAGAAAATCACTCAGATTGGGTACATCTGAGGTGTGGAATATGTGCCTGGTTATTTGGGTAATATCGAGCTACTTTTGCGATCTGTGTGTGTTAGGGAAATAGTTGCTTAGGAAATATTTGTCTACTTTTGCATTCGTTATTGGAAATAATCTATTAACAATTTCATATATTTATACTTAGTTAGTAGCTTATAAAACCAAATGATTGATGCTATTCTAGTAAAATTAAATAATAAGATAGTCCGATTTTTTTTTTTTTTGGAACTGTGATGTTTACATGGTTACACTACCCGATTTGTGCTCTGGTTCGCATAATTCTATATTTTTCTTCAATTGGTTATGGGCCCAGATTGTCACTGAAGTTACTGCCTAGATCATGTGGGGGACACGAAATGTGTCTGTAAACTAAATGTACGTGGAAGAGGCTAGGGATATGAACTCTGACCATTCTCCGATTGTCCTCACACTAAGCGATAAAAGTATACAAAAGGAAATACCTGCTAGTTTAACTAACAGATTAACTGACTGGCAAAGCTTTAAACTTCAACTTGAAGACACTATCAACTTCTCATCCTCAATAAGAAAAGAAGACCAGCTAGACAATGAAGCGGAAGTGTTGATAATATCCAACAAGTTACATGAAATAACACCTCTATTATTACCTCATGAACAAAACTTAACAATTACCCAAAATAATTTCTACTTTATTTTACCCTTATTTTCGACAAGCGAAGACTCGGAAGAATCTGGCATCAATCTAGATGCCTAGCAGATAAAACTAGAGTAAATAATGCAACACAACAACTCTAAGATTAAAAATAATTAAAAATGACTCTATTAGACAATATCTAATTGGACTATCAAATGACAGTAAAACTGATTATTTACTTTGGAAAGTTACTAAGAGACTTAAGAGACCAATCTTGCAGAATTCTCGAATTAGATTTGCAGATGGGACATATACAAAAAGCAATACTCAAAAGGCTAATAGATTTGCCAAATATCTTGAAAGGATTTTCCAACCGAATGAGGGTAAAACCATACCCAGAAAGAAGGTGAAATCAGACCCTCTACCCCTAAAGAAATTGCAATGGAAACACTAAGAAAGCTCTAGGATTTGACTTAATTACTGGCGAAATTCTCAAACTACCTCGTAAAGCAATCGTAAAACTTGCATATCTTATTAATGCAACTTTAAGATTAAAATATGTACCTATGATATGGAAAGTAGCAGAAGTGATAATGATTCCTAAACCTCCAAATGAAGTTTCTTCTTACAGACCAATCTAGTTAATACCTGTAATCTCAAAACTGTTCGAAAAAATACTTCTTAAAAGAATAAAAATAATTATCGAAGGCAACAACATAATACCAGAACATCAGTTGGTTACAGAGAATCTTATTCAACTGTAGATCAAGTCCACAGAATAACAGACGTAATAAAAAAACCATTGGAAGAAAGAAAGGTTTGCTCTACTATCTTTCTTGATGTAGCGCAAGCTTTTGACAAAGTGTGGCACGAGGGACTTAAATACAAATTAAGAAAACTTCTGCCGATACAAGATACACAATTACAAGAATCATACATGTCAGATATAATTTTTAGAATTAAGTAGGAATATGCTTACTTTGAACTAAAAGAAACAAAGGCAGGTGTGCTACAGGGAAGTGTGTTAGGGACGGTCTTCTACCTATTATACATCACCGATATACCTCCATCAGACCATAATACGATAGCCACTTTTGCCGACGACACTGTTATATTGGCTGTAGGCTAAGATCATGAAGTTGGCAGGTTTCAAGATAAATCTAGAAACTGGGAAGATGGAGGAGGATCTCTTTCATGAAGGAAGAGATGGAGTCTCTATTGAAAAATGAAACATAGTCTCTAGTAGAATTACCGAATGGTAAGAAAGTAATTCCAAGTTGAATGGTGTATAAAATAAAAACAAATCCAGATGGATCTGTAGATAGATAGAAGGCAATACAAGTCATAAAGGGATATTCACAGAAAAAGGGTTCAGTTTATGATCAGTTATTCGGTCCTGTAGCTAAAGCTGGAACGATTAGAGCTTTGATTAGTGTAGCAGCTAGTGAAAATATGCCACTTCTGCAGTTTGATGTTTCAATAGCTTTTCTTTATGGAGAATTAGAAGAAACAATTTACATGAAACAGCCTGAAGGGTATGAAGATGGATCTAAGATGATTAGGATGAAACATCCTGAAGCGATTTATATTTATTGTATGACCCATAGTCTCAACTTGGCTGTAGTTGATACATGTAGTGACATCTAGGGAGTTGAAGAGTTTTTCAATATCTTAGAATTTTTATTAGTGCACTTTTACCAGCCTTCAAACCATAAAGCCTCCAAAGATGTACAATTGGAAATCAAGGAACTTGAATTGAGTAGGATTTCATACATAAGATGGAACTGTAGAACCAATAAATGTCATTCGGTTAAAAATAATGATCCTTCAATTATTGTGGCTCTAAAAAAAGAAATCGAAGAAAATTCCAATAGAAACGTTGTCGAGGCAATTGGTCTTTTACCAAGTTTAAAAAACAAGCAAATTTCTAGTGAATTTAGTTCTGCTGACTGAAATCTTGATAAATGTGGATATTTAGAGCAAGTAACTGCTTGCCCCCAAGCAGTTGCTCCCATGTAACTCCCAGTTGCTCCCATGTACCTCCCATGTAACTCCATGGGAAGGAAAATACACTAGGAGGATCCACAAGCATAATAAAAGGAACAATAAATACATACTAACACATAAGAAAACTAAAATATATACCTTTCAAACTAAAATTAAATAACCTAATCTTGAATAATCACATTTAAACAAGAAAACAGAGAGAAAAAATACATCCTTCAATACAATGATATTGACGGATGACATGGTATTGAAGGGGTAATGAGCCCCAGACAGTAGCAAACTCCACAGGTGAAGATTTTCCTATATAAAATTATAAAGCCCATAAAAGCCATCAAAACGGCTTTTTGGGGCTTATATGACTGGAATATCAACGATATTAATACATGTAAAGTGAACTTTTCAAAATTGAAATTTCTTTGTTATATTATATTAATTCCGTTCCAAATATGTAATACATATTATTGTATTAATTATGTATAATTATGTATACATACATAATTATTTTCAATTACACAAAAAATAAGAAGTCAATTCAGATCTATGGAAGGTGCTATACTAATATTTCAACATACCACTTTTATTTTTGGTCCTGAATGTGAAGATACTCAGCAGATTGGCTTCTGAAACAAAAGGAAATTTCAATAAGCATAGTCGGTAAATTTAGGGTAATGTCTTTCTGTACGCAATAAAGATTTCAGTTCACCAGTAAATATAATTCGCCATTCAGAAATAGTCTTCTGATTATTGCATCTTTCTTACAAAATGTTGCACAAAATTATATTCAGTGAGAAACACCCGAAAATATGCTGAGTTTGAGATATTATTTTACTCAAATATCATGTTACAGCTAAAATGTTGATGTTCGTTAAGTTAAAGTGTGTAATAAAAAAAACATTTTTGTTATAAAATTAGTAGTAATACGTTGGAATTATTCTTTTTATGTAGGATGCTGTTTTCGGTGAAGATTTGCCAGTCAAATCTTTACGTATAATATGCAATCAATACCTTTCACATCGGTGTAATTTTAAGGTCAAACTGGCACGCTTAAGAATAACCAATTTAGTCATTTATTAATTGGATTTGCAATATATTTGTTGGCTTTCAAAGAGAATAGTTGGTGTTTGGTTTGGCCTCTATGTGAATTTACAACTAATCAAAATATATGTTTTAATGCAGATCATTGCATAATTTCATTTAATCAAAATATATGTTTTAATGCCTAAAACTGCGGAGTTTCAGAACTTAACTGCATTTTATACTTTCTCCTGACAATATTTTCATACGAATAATGCAATATTCGTTCATTTCCTACGTCGCTAAACATTTGATCTAACATATCTTCTAGTAGCAATTCTAAAATCAATTATCCATAATAATGTAACATTTCTTGTGATATTACCGCGCTTTACCGCTGGCAATGATCGAAGTTTAATAAAGGTATAAAATATTGGTTCCTTACGCCGAAAACTGCGGAGTTTCAGAACTTAACTGCATTTTATACTTTCTCCTGACAATATTTTCGTACGAATATTGTAAAATTCGTTCATTTCCTACGTCGCAAAACTTTTGATCGAACATATCTTCCAGCAACAATTCTAAAATCAATTATCCGTAATGTAACCTTTCTTGTGATATTACCGCGCTTGATATTACCTGATATTACCGCTGGTAAAGACCAAAGTTTAATAAAACATGGTATAAAATGTGGGTTCCTTACGCCGAAAACTGCGGAGTTTCAGAACTTAACTGCATTTTATACTTTCTCCTGACAATATTTTCGTACGAATATTGTAAAATTCGTTCATTTCCTACGTCGCAAAACTTTTGATCGAACATATCTTCCAGCAACAATTCTAAAATCAATTATCCGTAATGTAACCTTTCTTGTGATATTACCGCGCTTGATATTACCTGATATTACCGCTGGTAAAGACAAAGGTTTAATAAAACATGGTATAAAATGTGGGTTCCTTACACCGAAAACTGCGGAGTTTCAGAACTTAACTGCATTTTATACTTTCTCCTGACAATATTTTCGTACGAATATTGTAAAATTCGTTCATTTCCTACGTCGCAAAACTTTTGATCGAACATATCTTCCAGCAACAATTCTAAAATCAATTATCCGTAATGTAACCTTTCTTGTGATATTACCGCGCTTGATATTACCTGATATTACCGCTGGTAAAGACCAAGGTTTAATAAAACATGGTATAAAATGTGGGTTCCTTACACCGAAAACTGCGGAGTTTCAGAACTTAACTGCATTTTATACTTTCTCCTGACAATATTTTCGTACGAATATTGTAAAATTCGTTCATTTCCTACGTCGCAAAACTTTTGATCGAACATATCTTCCAGCAACAATTCTAAAATCAATTATCCGTAATGTAACCTTTCTTGTGATATTACCGCGCTTGATATTACCTGATATTACCGCTGGTAAAGACCAAGGTTTAATAAAACATGGTATAAAATGTGGGTTCCTTACACCGAAAACTGCGGAGTTTCAAAACTTAACTGCATTTTATACTTTCTCCTGACAATATTTTCGTACGAATATTGTAAAATTCGTTCATTTCCTACGTCGCAAAACTTTTGATCGAACATATCTTCCAGCAACAATTCTAAAATCAATTATCCGTAATGTAACCTTTCTTGTGATATTACCGCGCTTGATATTACCTGATATTACCGCTGGTAAAGACCAAAGTTTAATAAAACATGGTATAAAATGTGGGTTCCTTACGCCGAAAACTGCGGAGTTTCAGAACTTAACTGCATTTTATACTTTCTCCTGACAATATTTTCGTACGAATATTGTAAAATTCGTTCATTTCCTACGTCGCAAAACTTTTGATCGAACATATCTTCCAGCAACAATTCTAAAATCAATTATCCGTAATGTAACCTTTCTTGTGATATTACCGCGCTTGATATTACCGCTGGTAAAGACCAAAGTTTAATAAAACATGGTATAAAATGTGGGTTCCTTACGCCGAAAACTGCGGAGTTTCAGAACTTAACTGCATTTTATACTTCGTCCTGATCATATTTTCGTACTGACAGGAGAATATTGTAAAATTCGTTCCTTTCCTTCGTCGCAAAACATTTGATGGTCGTAATAATTTTAACAATTAATAACGTAACCAAAGTACATCGTCAATTCAGGGTCAAACGTATTTTCGGTTACTTCACGGGGATAAATATCTCAATATAACTAATTCAATTATATTTGGTTTATTTGGATAAATAAAATTCTTTATCAATCACACATTGAATCAACTGTATGCATGTGCTAGTAGTTAGAACATTAAAAGTAGAATAGACTGTATCATACTAATCTATAATCAATTTTGAATAACACCACCTCTTACAGTTTTTACGAATCACATGGCTGAAATTGTTGGTAGACACAAATGCTAATGTCACACGATGATGACATACATTAAAGTACCTTCTCTGCATTATAAGAATTTGTAACACAGCAAATAAGTTGTAAAGTAGAGCAAACCTTTCTTTCTTCCAATGATTTTTCAATTAGTCTGTTATTCTATGGACTTTAACTACAGTTGAATGAGATTCTCTGAAACCAAACTGATGTTCTGGTATTATGTTGTTGCCTTCAATAATTGGTTTTATTCTTATAAGGAGTATGTTTTCGAATAGTTTCGAGGTTAAAGGTAATAACGAGATTGATCTGTAAGAAGAAACTTCATTTGGTGGTTTTTCAGGCTTAGGAATCATTATCACTTCTGCTACTTTCCATATCTTACGTACATATTTTAATCTTATTATTATTATTATCAAAAGGCCCTTTACCTTTCGGTGTGGTCTATACATGTTACTACAGTTACATTACAGTTTTGTTATGTATTTGCAAATTCTTTCCACTCTCTTCTGTTCTTTGCCATTTCTCTTGCTTGTTTCACTGTCTTCCCTCTGCTGTTCATTATTTCTTCTATTTTGTTGTCCCATTCTTGTCTTGGTCTGCCTCTTCCTCGTTTCTTTCCTGTTTTTGCTTCCCATATTTGTTTTGTTTGATTCGTATTTTTCATCCAAATTAGATGTCCCCACCAGTTGAGCTGCTTCTTTTCTATAAACTTTTCTATTGATTCTATATCCAATTCCTCTCTGATGTCTTTATTTCGTATCCTGTCTTTTTTCGTTACTTGTTTTACTCTTCTCAGATATTTCATTTCTATTGCCTGTAATCTACTTTTATCTCTCTTTGTTAGCTTCCACGTGTCGCTCCCATATGTCAAAATCGTTCTGTATATAGTTTTGTATATATTCATTTTTGTCTTTCTGCTTATCTCTTTCTTGTTAGTAAGTGTATTATTCAGGGCATAGTACGTTTTTATTGTGTTGTTTATTCTGTTGCTTAATTCTCCTTCCATTTTCCCGTCTTCTGTAAGTTCTACTCCAAGGTATTTGCATTGCTCCACTTGTTCAATCTGGTCCTGTCCTGCCTGTATATTTATGTGTTCTTTCCGTTTTCCTATTATCAGTACTTTTGTTTTAGTGTAGTTCATCTTCATGTTATATTTCTCTAGGTGTTTATTCCATACGTTCATGTTATGTTGCAGGTTCCTCTCACTTTCTGCTATCACTACCACATCATCGGCGTATGCTCCTTCTGATATTTTAACCATTTGCATGGTTTTGTATCCTACGTTTGCTTTTATTATTTCTGTTTTCATGCTCTTCAGTATTTCATCCATATATAGGTTGAATAGTGTTGGGCTGAGAGCTCCTCCTTGTGTTAGCCCATTATTTGTTTAAGAGTTCTTGAAATTTGCCCCTTGTATATTATTGCATTACTGTTGTTGTTATATATATTCTGTATTACTTTCACTATCCTGTTTTCTATTCCTCTTTTTTTTTAGTATTAACCATAGTTTATTTCTTGGTGTCATGTCAAACGCTTTTTCGAGGTCTATGAGTCCCAGATATGTATATTTATTATTTGCGATTATTTTTTCTGTGATTTGTTTTATTGTGAAGATGTTGTCTTGCGTGGATATCCCTTTCCTGAAACCATATTGCGGTTCTTCTAGGGTCTGTTCTATTCTTGCTATTATTCTCTTGTTAATTGTCTTTTCTAATATTTTCATCCCTATATTAGTGTTATGCCTCTGTAGTCATTCTCGTCATTCTTTCGTCATACGCACAAAGAAGAAAGTATTGAAGGGGGCAGATTAGTGCAATGGATTTAAACCCCATTTATAAAGTTATACTTTTTTTAGAAAATGGCAACATGAAAAACTTTAACCAGAAGCTAGAAATATTAAGTCTGTTCGACTTTTAAAATTTTACTTTAAATTTACGTAAATAGTAAACCAAGTTTGGCACACCAAAGAGGTATTAGCGGAAATTAGGTTTACGTTTGCTCGTGTGTATCCCAAATCATGCGTGGAATGCGGCGTTGGTCCATTTTTCTGCGCAGCCCTTTGAAGAATGTAATGCGAGGTGCACACACATGGTCCCACGGGGGCTGCACGGCCATAATCATTAGCGGGGGCATCAATCACGCTCGCCTCGTCCCGCCCAGCACCGTATTAGCCCCCTCGTAGCCCCAGACATTGCATTACGGACACGCCATTAGCCACGCGGAGAAAACTCGCAATTAGAGCACGCACAGGACGATTAGTGCAACACAACGACTAGAAACGTGCAGTTGAAAATTTCAGGGGGGAAAGAGAAAATGGGGTTTTCTTTAATTATTATTTTTTATATCTATACATTGGTGAAAACTTTGTTTTTCATAATTTTTCTCTTATACAGACAACGACAAACTTCGGGGGGTTTACAAGAAAGACCAAAACAACATTGTCAAATGGGCTATTTTACTCCGATGAAGGTCAGGAAAATCAGTTGCCTGTCCCAATTTCTGCAAACTCCTTACAAAGTACTTTCATAAACTTCAAACTTCAATCTTCTTTTATTGGACATGAATTACATGTGAGGTCAAGACAATATAAATTAGGAAAACACTACATTTTATGTAGAAAAAATTCCTGTACTGAATAGAAAGCATGCTCTTTTAAGTGTTCGCTAAGTTGCTTTTTGAAACTGTGCATTTTCTGGTGCTGCCATTGTACTGGAAGATGATTTAGAATTTTTTTCGCTACCGATCTTGGATCTGTAAGGTGAAGTCTATTTGATGGGACGACTAGATGATGCTGCGACCTCGTCCCATATTCATGCACAGTACTCCTAGATGGAAGATTGTGCCTAGTTTTCCACATTCGTACGACATGTTGAAGAATATAGACTGATGCCATCGTCAGTATACCTTCTTGCTTAAATAGTTGTCGACAAGACGTCATCTGTGGTACTCCCATTATCGCACGTATAGCATTTTTTTTTGCAAAATAAATACTTGGGATGCATGACCTGAAAGCCTCCAAGCTTCAATTTCATAAGACATCCGACTGTAGAAGATAGCATAGTAGGTGGTTATAGCTGCCTGGATGTTTACGATCTCCTTCATTCTTCTGATTGCGTAGATACTTGATGCCAATTTCATACACAAATTTTCTACGTGTGCTTTCCATGTCAATCGACTGTCTTAATGTATTCCAAGGAATTTTGGCGAACCCTTGGATACTTGATGCAGCCTACTGGAGGTAAAAAGGAGTGCATTTGTTTTGGCTGTATTAAGGCAAAGCTCATTCGCATCGAACCATTCAGATGCATTGCCACTGGCTGTACTTGGCTTTTGTTGTGCTACTTCAGCATTTTTGTCTGATACCAGTAAAGTTGTGCGAGCATGAAAGTTGGCATTTAAGATTGGTCGGCAGGTCGTTTATGTACATGATAAATAGTATCGGCCCCAGTATTGATCCTTGTGGGACTCCTCGCCGTATGTATTTTGGATTGCTCTTTTCTCCATTAAAATCAACAATTTGTGCTCTATCTTCTAGGTAAGACGTCATAAGCCGCAACGAAATGCTTTTGAATCCATAGTGGTCTAGTTTTTCCAGAAGGATTTTATGTGACATGCAGTCAAATGCTTTACTCAAGTCACACAATTGAGCAAGACATAACTTATGGTCTTCCATTGCCTGGTAGATAATGTCTATAAGATTCATTATTGCATCCGTTGTATTTAAGTTTCTCTCAAATCCGAATTGACTCTCTGTTATGTATTTGTTTTCTCCGAAGAACCTTTGTTATTTCTTTAAGAAGTATCAATCCGAGAATTTTTGAGAAGGTTGGTTGTATTGATATGGGTCTGTAGTTGCTTCTTTCGGATCGACCGTCTTGTTTTAATATTGGTACTACTCCAGCTATTTTTAGTCTTCGGGGGAACATTCCAGTACTCATGGATGAGTTCCTAATATCTCCTTGAGGTTCTGATATTGCATGTGCGACATACTTTATTAATTTAGAATCATTTGAGTAGATGTCCTTGAATGTTTTACTTTTGATGCTACCAATAGCACTTTCAATCTCAGCAGGTGAGGTTGGGTTGAAAAACATGGTGATGCCTTTTGTTTTTACCTTAAGCACTGTCTATTCCGTTCGTTTGTTTGGTATTGTATGCACCAGATTATTGCCAATACTACAGAAGAAATCATTGAAGTCCCTGCAATTTAGAGATCCATCGATGGTACATCTTCTCGTGCCTCTGCCAGTTTCACGGTTAATAGTGGTCCATAGTTCCTTTGATTTGTTTGATGATGCATTAATTTTATGAATTATGTTGTTTTGTTTCTCTATTTTAACACGGTTTAAGTATGATTCCTTATATTTTAGATAAATATTGTATATGTCTTCATCTTCCGTGTTTTTATATGCATCGAAGATAAGTTCTAATGTTTCTTTCATATGCGTTGTTTCATTAGATATGTTTGCCCATATTCTTGATTCATTTCTAGTATACTCTAGAGCAGGGGTCTCCAAACTTTTTGGTAGAAGGGCCACATACATATATTACAAGCTTTTAGCGGGCCAGGCCCCGAAAAGAAAATATTTGTGGGTAAGTGTAGCAAAATAAGTTTTTGAAAAGTTGTCTTCTTGACATATAATTATAATTAAAAAAGATAAGTATCTTTGACTGATTAAAAATTGACTACGCCGCTGCATTTTTATCAAAAAAGTGCATGAAGAACGCTGAAATTATTTATTTCTATTCTCATAAATAAGTGATCTACAGCCGTAAAACGAAGTCAAAAATATGTTTTGCGAATGACTCGAAGGCAAAGGACAATAGCCAATTTTTGTTTTCGCCATTAAGTTTTTCTAGAAAAAAGAGATCAAGGATGGGGGGTCCACTCTATCATACCTGTCATAGTTATCGAGATTCACTATTAAAACATCTAAATTTACCCACCCTGTACAATTAAGTAACTTTTTGAATCCAAAATATCTCAAATATGATATTATCAGTTGAAGCTAAAATATTTGTCAGTTGAATTTCAAGAAATTTTACAAATTTGAACAATTTACAATATATGCAGTTATGTGTCGGATATCAATTGCTTCGTTGAAATAAATTGAAGATTTTGACAGTCGCAGATGCATCTATCAAAATCTGTTAATAGCTCCCACCTGTTTGTCCAATTCTAATTAAAAAACTTAATAAATCAAAGAGTTTGGAAAATTTGGAAGATTTGTCAACTGGAATTGGAATAATATTTTTTGTTAGAAATTTTCACAGTTAGTACAGTTGAAAATATTTTGACAATTGCAGTAAAATATCAATTAATAATCATTTATTATTACACACTTATAATGTGGCCACATATATTATAACGAATATAAAATATGCCAAAAGGTGTTTATGAATCACAATATTCAATGGCAGAGAATTAATGAAAGTTTTTAAAATATGATTATTATTCGTGTAAATTGACAAATTTTTACAATTGGAAGTAATTATTTGTCAAATTTTGTTAGTAGCCTCAAAATTTGAAGATTTGAAGCACACTTCAGAATTTGTCAAATTTTGATAGTTGCAGTTATAAATTGTACAGATTTTCACATCTGATGCCAATAGATTGAGAGTGGCAAGAAAATATAACACACTTCAATTGTTAGAGTAGTAAATATGACAAAATTTAACAGGTGATGCTTAAAAATTAACAGATTTTGGCAGATGCGTTTGAAAATTTAACAAATTTTAACAGTTTATGAAAATTTAAAATAATTACAGTACAGAGAGTTCAGATTTCAAAGTT
The DNA here is from genome assembly GCA_951805005.1 of Othius punctulatus. NCBI lineage: Eukaryota > Metazoa > Arthropoda > Insecta > Coleoptera > Staphylinidae > Othius > Othius punctulatus. The sequence goes on along the minus strand of OX638140.1, from coordinate 1,817,731 downwards.
CAGAGAGTTCAGAGTAGACTTCAGATGGAAAATAGGTCAAATATCTACACTTCTTGAAGTTGAAAATTTTACTGATTTTCACATTTGATGATAGAATGTGACACGAAGTTGCTATTTATGAATTAACAATATTGTAACTATAGATTTGACAAATGTTTATTTTTTGAGATTTGTAGTACTCTACAGAAAATTTGACAGTGGCAGTTAATATATAAAACCATTACCTAAACTTCAATTTCAGAAGAAGTAAAGTGAATTTCTGAAAAAGTAAAATCAATTTTAGCAAATGTAAAATAAATTTCAGGAAAAGTAACATCATATTCAGAAGAATCAACTTCGACTTCAGAGAAAGTCCATTCAGAATGGTTTTTGTTTCAAATATTGTATCTTGAATAAGTAGCCTAGTATTTACAACACAGTTAAGAATACTCACTACAATATTTGATGTACATTACTATTAATTTATATCGCACAGTGTCTTCCTAATTTCCGTTTTCCTTCTGCTTCAGTTTCTTGCATTATTCGCGCGCACGAGATTCATCGCTGGCTTTGTTATACCTTCTTTTGCATCTATTTTGACGATTTTCATTATCATTTTCCAATAGTTTGTGGTTATCGTAGTGATTTTACAATATTAAATACAAAACTATTCACATTATTGAAATACAAAACTATTGAACAGTTCATTCAGTTTTATTCACTCTAGCACTTTACTGTATAAATATTCTGAAATTTAAATTACTTCTGAAGTCGATGATACTTTTTTCTGAATTTGATGTTCCCTGTTCTAAAATTGATTATTCACTCTAGCAGTCTATTGTATAAACATTCTGAAATTTAAATTACTTCAGAAGCCGATGTTACTTTTTCTGAATTTGATGATCCTTGTTTTAAAATTGATTTTACTTTTTTTCTGAAATTGACTTTACTTTTTTTGAAATAGAAGTTAAACATGTCTAGTATTCGACAGATGTGCCCAGTTGCGTTGCTAAAAGGTCATAAGGTTACAACAGTTTAGACAGTTTTTGAAAGTAGCAGTTGAAACTTTTGACATCGGCAATAAAAGTTTCAACGAATTGTACCTCTGCGGCATAGTATTTAAATAGTTGTGTAGATAAATTGACAGATTTTGACAATTACAATTGAGAATTGAACAGATTTAATAACTTCATTGTGAAAATTGGCCATGATACGACTATGCTATTGCAAATTACAGCTGTAAATAAAAATTTCATAGATTTTGATGCAGATGGATGCAAATGACATATTTCGATTATTCCACTTTCAAAATGGTAGTTTTTGACACTCGTAAATGAAAGTTTGAGAAATTTGGGTTAGTTGCAATAGAAAATATGTCAAATTTAATCTGTTGCACTTGTAGATTTAATATAATTTTTCAATAAGCAATCAGAAATGAACACCCCCGGAAATTTGTATTTGGAAATTTGACATTTAATAGCATAAATTTGTTTAATTTTGTTAACACGACCAATATAATTCGCTGCAAATGAATTTAATTTCATATCATATGTGACATAAATTTAAACTTTCAATTGAAGCATTTGATCTTTAAAAATAATTCCCACATCTAACTGCAAATATTAAACATTGAATAATAATTTGAGTACGAAAATAATTGGTGTAATTGTAATGACAAATTTGTGGTACCCTAATTTTAATTTTATTTATATTTTTGATTGGCTGAGAAAATTGAACCATCCTTACGTTAAAGTCGGGGTTTTTTTTTTCAGTAGGTTTTGCAATATCATTTAAAATAATTCTACATCTAGCTACCACCCTTCAGCTCCATATTGTGAATTTTATGCAGTGTCAGTAAAATCTGTGTTTTCTGTATCAATCACAAATGTTATTATTCACTTATGAAAACACAGTTAACATATTTTTTAATTAACTTAAAGAATAAAATATTGGCGGGCCGGATTGAATCGTCTCGAGGGTCGGATCTAGCCCGCGGGCCGTAGTTTGGGGACCCCTGCTCTAGAGGAAAGGCCTCTTCAAAATATAGGCAAAATATTTTGAGAAACTTAATATTGGCATCATCTGCGTATACTGATTTCCACTCCTCTAGTTTCAGTGAGAGGACATTTTTTTCCTTATTTTGCGTTGTATATTGTCGTGTTCTCTTTCTAGTTGTTTTTTGGATTGCAGCTGTGTTGTAAATATATAATATTTGAGCGATGTGGTCAGATATCGCAGTGTTAATTGTTCGTCCTTCCGAACATATGAAATTCGTTGTTTTTGGTTTTATTTATTTTACTGGCTACAAATATTTTTCTATCCAAAGAATATGATTTTAAAGTATTTAATAGGTCTGCTGACTGTTTAGTATCCTCGCTAAGGTCTACATTGAAATCTCCAGCAACCACAATAAAGACATAGATTCGTTTAGAAACTTTGTTAAATTCAACTGAATTTTATATCCATGCTTTTAGGATTACATATATCTTCTGTGACCATTTTAGTTTAAATTAAAAAAAAAACTAAATAAAAAGTTATAGAGATGTTACAGCCTTAAGTAATACATACATTTTACATGTGTGTGCGTTGAGTGTATATTTAAAAAAAAAACAATACGAGGCGGGGATGAGTAATTACTCGTCCCTAATAATTGCATGGCTGCAAAAGCACTGCCTGATTTTTTTGTTGTTGCTGTGAGGAAGAGAGCTGCGATAACGGTGCTTCTTGCAGTATCGCTGCATGGAAGCATTAGCAAAAGGAGAGGCGAAAATAATGGCCACGTTCATGGGGAATGGACGCTGATTTATGGTGCCCGTCCGTCCTCCCATGGATTACCGTTTTGCGAAGAGGTTTGCTGGGAGGTAACCTTGGGGTTTTTGCATATTCCTTTGTGAGGAGATTTTCGCTGCCTGGGGAACGCTTTCTAAGCGCATTGTTTATTTCGCAGGCAGCCTAACTGCAGCACGAAAGGCACAGCCATATTTTCACTTGACACGGGCAATGAATAATGAACGTCCAGGACGGAGTTATTCGGGTGTACAGGATATCGGCCTTGGGCAACAGTTAATGGCCCAGTGGTCAATATGATTTGATCCTCGGAAAGATATATACACAGAAATGATTGAGGATATATTTTCAAATATCCCATTAAACATAATAATACAACGTTAATCAATTAATTATAATTATTATAATTAACGATAAAATGTATTCAAATTACAAAAAAAATATAGAAATTGTGTAAAATTGATTAAAAATGACAAATTTTGCAAGTAGAAAATCTCTGACAAGTCCACAACAGTTTCTGAAAAGTTGCTATTTTTTTAAAATAAATTTACTTATTAAATGTTCTTATACACCTAAAACACTGAAAATTTTATACATTTGTTGCTTTTTATTACACTTTTGAATAAAAAGCAACGAATGTATAAAATGATTAATGATAACATGTATTCAAATTGCAGAAAAATTATGGAAATTGCGTAAAATTAAATAATTTTGCAAGTAGAGAATCTGTAACAAGTCCACAAGCAGTTTCTGAAAAGTTCTTCTTTTTCTTTTTAAATTTACTGGTTAAATGTTCTTATACACCTAAAACACTGCAACAAATGTATAAAATGATGAATGATAAAATGTATTCAAATTACAGAAAAATTATGGAAATTGCGTAAAATTCGTTAAAAATGACAAATTTTGCAGGTACAGAATCTGTGACAAGTCGACAAGCAGTTTCTGAAACTATTTGTAAAATAAATTTACTTATTAAATGTTCTTATACACTTAAAACACTGAAAATTTTATATATTTGTTGCTTTTTATTTCAATTTTAAACAAGAAGCAACAAATATATAAAATGAATAATGATATAATGTATTCAAATTACAGAAAAATTATGGAAATTGTGTCAAATTTATTAAAAATGACAAATTTTGCAAGTAAAGAATCTGTGACAAGTCCACAAGTAGTTTCTGAAAAGTTCCTCTTTTCGTTTTTATAAATTTACTTATTAAATGTTCTTATACCTAAAACACTGAAAATTTTATACAGTTGTTGCTTTTTAATACACTTTTAAATAAAAAGCAACAAATGTATAAAATGATTAATGATAAAATGTATTCAAATTATAGAAAAATTATGGAAATTACGTAAAATTTATTAAAAATGACAAATTTTGCAAGTAGAGAATCTATGACAAGTCCACAAGCAGTTTCTGAAAAGTTGCTAACTTATTTTTTTATAAATCTACTTATTAAATGTTGTTATACTCTTAAAACACTGAAAATTGTATACATTTGTTGCTTTTTATTACACTTTTACATAAAAAGCAACAAATGTATAAAATGATTAATGATAAAATGTATTCAAATTACAGAAAAATTATGCAAATTGTATAAAATTTATTACAAATGACAAATTTCGCAAGTAGAAAATCTGTGACCGGTCCACAAGAAGTTCTTAGAAGTAAATGTTCTTATACACCTAAAAACTGAAAATTTTATACATGTGTTGCTTTTTATTACACTTTTACATAAAAAGCAACAAATGTATAAAATAATTAATGATTAAAATGTAATCAAATTACAGACAAATTATGGAAATTGCGTAAATTTGATTAAAAATAACAAATTTTGCAAGTAGAGAATCTGTGACAAGTCCACAAGCAGTTTCTGAAAAGTTCCTTCTTTTTATAAATTTACCTATTAAATCTTCATATACACATAAAACACTGAAAATTTTATACATTTGTTGCTTTTTATTACACTGTTAAATAAAAAGCAACAAATGTATAAAATGATTAATGATAAAATGTATTCAAATTACAGAAAAATTAAGGAAATTATGTAAAATTGATTAAAAATGACAAATTTGGCAAGTAGAGAATCTGTGACAAGTCCACAAGCAGTTTCTGAAAAGTTCCTAATTTTTTGTATAAATTTACTTATTAAATGTTCTTATACACCTAAAACACTGAAAATTGTATACATTTGTTGCTTTTTATTACACTTTTACATAAAAAGCAACAAATGTATAAAATGATTAATGATAAAATGTATTCAAATTGCAGAAAAATTATGGAAATTGCGTAAAATTAATTAATTTTGCAAGTAGAGAATCTGTAACAAGTCCACAAGCAGTTTCTGAAAAGTTCTTCTTTTTCTTTTTAAATTTACTGGTTAAATGTTCTTATACACCTAAAACACTGCAACAAATATATAAAATGATGAATGATAAAATGTATTCAAATTACAGAAAAATTATGGAAATTGCGTAAAATTCGTTAAAAATGACAAATTTTGCAGGTACAGAATCTGTGACAAGTCGACAAGCAGTTTCTGAAAAATTGCTATTTTTAAAATAAATTTACTTATTAAATGTTCTTATACACTTAAAACACTGAAAATTTTATACATTTGTTGCTTTTTATTACAATTTTAAACAAAAAGCCACAAATATATAAAATGAGTAATGATATAATGTATTCAAATTACAGAAAAATTATGGAAATTGTGTCAAATTTATTAAAAATGACAAATTTTGCAAGTAGATAATCTTTGACAAGTCCACAAGTAGTTTCTGAAAAGTTCCTCTTTTCGTTTTTATAAATTTACTTATTAAATGTTCTTATACCTAAAACACTGAAAATTTTATACATTTGTTGCTTTTTATTCCACTTTTAAATAAAAAGCAACAAATGTATAAAATAATGAATGATAAAATGTATTCAAATCACAGAAAACATATGGAAATTGCGTAAAATTTATTAAAAATGACAAACTTTTTCAAGTAGAGAATCTGTCACAACTCCACAAGCAGGTTCTGAAAAGTTCCTAATTTTTTTTAATAAATTTACTTATTAAATGTTATTATACACCTAAAACACTGAAAATTTTATACATTTGTTGCTTTTTATTACACTTTTGAATAAAAAGCAACGAATGTATAAAATGGTTAATGATAACATGTATTCAAATTGCAGAAAAATTATGGAAATTGCGTAAAATTAATTAATTTTGCAAGTAGAGAATCTGTAACAAGTCCACAAGCAGTTTCTGAAAAGTTCTTCTTTTTCTTTTTAAATTTACTGGTTAAATGTTCTTATACACCTAAAACACTGCAACAAATGTATAAAATGATGAATGATAAAATGTATTCAAATTACAGAAAAATTATGGAAATTGCGTAAAATTCGTTAAAAATGACAAATTTTGCAGGTACAGAATCTGTGACAAGTCGACAAGCAGTTTCTGAAAAATTGCTATTTTTAAAATAAATTTACTTATTAAATGTTCTTATACACTTAAAACACTGAAAATTTTATATATTTGTTGCTTTTTATTACAATTTTAAACAAGAAGCAACAAATATATAAAATGAATAATGATATAATGTATTCAAATTACAGAAAAATTATGGAAATTGTGTCAAATTTATTAAAAATAACAAATTTTGCAAGTAAAGAATCTGTGACAAGTCCACAAGTAGTTTCTGAAAAGTTCCTCTTTTCGTTTTTATAAATTTACTTATTAAATGTTCTTATACATAAAACACTGAAAATTTTATACATTTGTTGCTTTTTATTACACTTTTAAATAAAAAGCAACAAATGTATAAAATGATTAATGATAAAATGTATTCAAATTACAAAAAAATTAAGGAAATTATGTAAAATTGATTAAAAATGACAAATTTGGCAAGTAGAGAATCTGTGACAAGTCCACAAGCAGTTTCTGAAAAGTTCCTCTTTTTTATATAAATTTACATTTGTTGCTTTTTATTACACTTTTAAATAAAAAGCAACAAATGTATAAAATTATGAATGATAAAATGTATTCAAATCACAGAAAACATATGGAAATTGCGTAAAATTTATTAAAAATGACAAACTTTTTCAAGTAGAGAATCTGTCACAAGTCCACAAGCAGGTTCTGAAAAGTTCCTAATTTTTTTTTATTAATTTACTTATTAAATGTTATTATACACCTAAAACACTGAAAATTTTATACATTTGTTGCTTTTTATTACACTTTTGAATAAAAAGCAACGGATGTATAAAATGATTAATGATAACATGTATTCAAATTGCAGAAAAATTATGGAAATTGCGTAAAATTAATTAATTTTGCAAGTAGAGAATCTGTAACAAGTCCACAAGCAGTTTCTGAAAAGTTCTTCTTTTTCTTTTTAAATTTACTGGTTAAATGTTCTTATACACCTAAAACACTGCAACAAATGTATAAAATGATGAGTGATAACATGTATTCAAATTACAGAAAAATTATGGAAATTGCGTAAAATTCGTTAAAAATAACAAATTTTGCAGGTACAGAATCTGTGACAAGTCGACAAGCAGTTTCTGAAAAGTTCCTCTTTTCGTTTTTATAAATTTACTTATTAAATGTTCTTATACCTAAAACACTGAAAATTTTATACATTTGTTGCTTTTTATTACACTTTTAAATAAAAAGCAACAAATGTATAAAATAATGAATGATAAAATGTATTCAAATCACAGAAAACATATGGAAATTGCGTAAAATTTATTAAAAATGACAAACTTTTTCAAGTAGAGAATCTGTCACAAGTCCACAAGCAGGTTCTGAAAAGTTCCTAATTTTTTTTAATAAATTTACTTATTAAATGTTATTATACACCTAAAACACTGAAAATTTTATACATTTGTTGCTTTTTATTACACTTTTGAATAAAAAGCAACGAATGTATAAAATGATTAATGATAACATGTATTCAAATTGCAGAAAAATTATGGAAATTGCGTAAAATTAATTAATTTTGCAAGTAGAGAATCTGTAACAAGTCCACAAGCAGTTTCGGAAAAGTTCTTCTTTTTCTTTTTAAATTTACTGGTTAAATGTTCTTATACACCTAAAACACTGCAACAAATGTATAAAATGATGAGTGATAAAATTTATTCAAATTACAGAAAAATTATGGAAATTGCGTAAAATTCGTTAAAAATGACAAATTTTGCAGGTACAGAATCTGTGACAAGTCGACAAGCAGTTTCTGAAAAATTGCTATTTTTAAAATAAATTTACTTATTAAATGTTCTTATACACTTAAAACACTGAAAATTTTATTCATTTGTTGCTTTTTATTACAATTTTAAACAAAAAGCAACAAATATATAAAATGAATAATGATATAATGTATTCAAATTACAGAAAAATTATGGAAATTGTGTCAAATTTATTAAAAATGACAAATTTTGCAAGTAAAGAATCTGTGACCAGTCGACAAGCAGTTTCTGAAAAGTTTCACTTTTCGTTTTTATAAATTTACTTATTAAATGTTCTTATACCTAAAACACTGAAAATTTTATACATTTGTTGCTTTTTAATACACTTTTAAATAAAAAGCAACAAATGCATAAAATGATTAATGATAAAATGTATTCAAATTATAGAAAAATTATGGAAATTGTGTAAAATTTATTACAAATGACAAATTTCGCAAGTAGAAAATCTGTGACAAGTCCACAATCAATTTTACACAATTTCCATAAATTTTCTGTAATTTGAATACATTATATCATTAATTATAATAATTGTAGGTAATTGATTAACATTGTATTATTAGCTTTAATGGGATATTTGAAAATAAATCTTCAATAATTTCGATTGAGATTTGGCCGAAATTGATACGTATATTACAGGAGGGGGAGTGAACATAACCCCGCAAAATTTTAACTGGAGATTCTTTGAACATTGACAATAAAAGGGTACCATTTGTGTACCTTAGGTACTCATTTTAGCGTCGAACAAAATTAAAACATAAAAACAACCTCTAAAAAGGGTCACTTTACCCCTTTTTGGATAAAATAAAGGAGTTGCAGGATATTTTCCACAAAAACTCAGGGTTTTCTTACTTTTGCTACAACAAATCAGTTTTACCGGGTCTTTTACCGGTCTTTTGCCGGGTCTTTTGCCGGAAACCAAATTTTCCCAACTTCACCTCGAATTTTTCCAGACTAACTCCACTAAATTTACGAAAACTTAACGAAAGTCCAGTGTGAGACTGAAGAAACGAAAAAAAGTCAAATCTGCAAAATTTCTTTTATGCAAGTTCATTATATGAATTATTTAATGTATCAAAATTAGAAATCTAAACTCGTTGTTTTAATTTAGAGACTGATTTTTGGTACAAAGCACAATTTCCTTTTTCCCAAAGGACATTGTAGTTTAAATGTACGAACATCTTGAGTAAGAATAACAAATTTTTGAGTCCAAACTGGAAGTTTATTATTTTTTATTGAAAAACTAACATGCATGCAATCACAAAATAAAAAAAATATTGCCGACAACATTTCTGATTCAATGATTGAATCAAGATTAAGATACTTCATCTGAAGAAGCCACAGTATGGCGAAACATGTCGAGTTCATTAATTGGTTTAGAGTTCTAAAGCTTCTCTTGGTATTACAACTAGAATTGTAACCTTTGAAACTCTGGGGGAAAATGAACAACACTTTGATAAATTATATAAAAATGAATAAATTTTATAGTTTAAGTAATAATTGTACGTCCTTAATCTTATTACTTAAACTATAGAATTAATGAACTTTAATATGAGGAATATCACAGGAATAAATTTTAGTTTGAACTGCAGTTAAATGAAAGAGACAAAATAGCGTCAAGAAAGCGAAAATAAGTTTGAGTGTCCCCACTCAAATATTACATACCACCATAACAATCACTACATGCTTATTGGAGCAATTTGCAGGAACCAATGTCCATGTGATTAATTATGTACAAAAAAAATGGGGCCTCCATCATTCATCCAATGGACGATACAACTCCAATCACCGCCCAATTAATTCCCATGATTCTCAAATCACACAACTCCTACATCCATCAAGCTCATGATCGCCAAGCAAAAAAAAAACAGGACCCCATTCCTGGGATCCTTCGTCCGCCCCCTTTCCTTCGCGTGCCCGGGCTGTCGTACGGGCCGCCACCCTCGTCCAATTAATTCCTCCGCGGGATCCACGGGCACCGTCGTCGAATCCGAGGCGGTGCTCCCCTTTTTTTCTCTCTGCCGCCCCCGCCCTGTGGCGGCGCGGTGCACCTGACGTCGCCCGGGGCAGCGCGCAAGGGTTGAACGGACCCCGACCTGTTGTTGCGGTCTGCCAGTGTCTTCTTTGTTGCGGGCGCAGATGGCTTGCAGGTAGCTTGGGGCCCGGGGGGCTCCGCGCATCACACGTGCACCCTCGGCAACGGGTCAGTCGCGCGTTTCAAGGTCGCCCTGTGGGGGTAGACGGGCGCTGATGTGGGTCGCTCCGGGCCCCCCCAGCCACGGGGATTCGAATTTCCTGCCTCATTTGATGCTCGTCCAGAGTTGAAAAATAATGGGCTTTCAAATTTTTAGTCTAAAGCTCCGGAGTTAATGCAGTTTGTCATTGATTATCTTTATAACATTAATTAATGCAAATGCTGAGAATTCCAGGGGTAATATAATAAGTAGTGTACTCATTAACAATACTGATTTTATAAATACTACGAATTTTAATCCCAACGACGAAAATGATTCGTCATTTTCCAAAGATTGGGATTAAAAGGAGTAGTATTTATAAAATCATGATCGATTTTTAAGTACACCATAAGGAAACAATAAGAAACATTATGAAAGAGGCAGCAAAAATAGCGTGTGGAACAATGAGGAAAACAAACAAGAAGAAACAAACGAGAGGGTGGACAGAAGAAATTAAAGAGGAAATAAAAAATAAAAACCTGGCCTGGAAGCAATACCTAAATGATAGGTTAAATCAAACACTTGGTTAAAGTTTCACTGTATTGGAAGAATAAACCTCTACAATTGTTTCGGCCTCCCGACCATTATCAAGAGTACAGAGATACTAAAATTAAAATTTAACAAATGTGCTATATATACTAAAGCTAGAAAAAAAAAATTTTTACAACATGGCAATAAATGAATTACGGTCTTGGTTTTTCCGAACGGATGCCGCATAACAAATGCGTATTATCAAAGATTAACTGTTCATTCACAATGTTATCCCCATTAGTGACCGCTTTTCGAATTTCTAGGATTTCGAGTAAATCCAGCCGTCTCCCTTTGTGTTCGGTGTGCATTACCTCCAGGCTGTCATTTCTGAAGAAATGATTATTCTCAATGCAATGCTGCGCTAATCCCGTGTCCTCCTTGTTTTGTAGAATTGCTCTCCGATGTTCTTTCATTCGTGTTATGAAATTCCTTCCTGTTTGGCCGACATAGAATGCGTCACAATCCGCGCACTTAAGTTTGTAAATGCCACTTTTTTGTAGAGGATCCACTTTACTTTTATTGTTTGATAAAATTGCACCTAGATTAGACTTATTAACTACTATACATTTTAAGTCTAATTTACGTAACCTATTGCTAATTTTGGTACTAATATCCCCAACATAATTAATAAAGTACCAATTATTATCCTCACCTTCACAAACGCTATACAAAAGATTACAAGATTTGCGTTTAGTTAATTTCCATATAATTTTATCTACTATATCCACCTTAAACCCATTATTTTGTGCGATTTGTTTAATAGTTCTGACTTCATTATCGTAATTAATTTTACTCAACGGAATGTTTAAGAGTCTATGCGCAAGGCTATAAAACGCCGAGAGTTTGATGTTCCAAGATTGATTTGAATTTGCCGGAATCACAACATCCGTATATGTGGGTTTTCGATATATGTTGAATTCTAATTTATTATGGACTTTAGTTATATTGAGATCCAAGAAATTAATGGAATCTCCCGTTTCCAACTCCATTGTAAAATCAATATTGCTATGAATGGAATTAATATAATTAAAAAACTGATCTAATAATCTGTCCGTGCCTGTCCAAATGACTAATGTGTCGTCTACATATCGTGACCAAAATTTGACATATTTCTTGAATTTCTCGTTAGAAAATATTATGTCTTCAAAATGAGCCATATATGAACGCTTGTTAAATAGAGACTCGGTTGTGGTTAGTAATGTTAATAACGCTTTTCAAAACAGAGTTGTTAATTTGACAAACTCTACATTTAGTAATAGGGAATTAGATATGTTAAGTAAAGGCTTAAAATATTCTCCGCTTTCTTTTGACAGTAAACAACTCGACTTACTAGCGGTCAATACTGAATTGGCCCTAAACTCTATAAAGGACACAGTAATTAAAAATAAGGAGAAATTTATTTGTGCAGATCTAATTCGTACTTATGTTCCGTGTAAGCGAGTTTCGTATAAGGATAATAATACAGTAAAAGACTTAAAATGTAAACTAAAAGTAGATAATCTCATTCTATGCAAAGCAGATAAAGGGAACGTGGTGACGATATTAAACAGGAATGATTATATTAGAAAAACGTTGGATGTTTTGAATGATGATACATTTAAGAAATCTAGCAAAGACCCAACTAGTAATTTTCAAACAGAATTTGTTAGAGTAATTAAGGAATGTAAAATAATACTCGGAACGACAGATATTAGAAATTTAAAAATCATGAACGCGAAAGCCCCTAGTTTGTATGGTCTACCTAAAATACACAAAACAGATGTACCGATTAGACCTGTTGTATCATATATCAATGCGCTCACGTATAAATTATGTAAGTGGCTAAACATGAGACTACCCGAAATTTTAAATTTCTCATCAAAGTTCGCGGTGAAAAATTCGGTAGACTTGGTCAACAAAATCAAAGGTTTAGATCTTCCAAATAATTGTAAGTTAGTTTCTTTTGATGTGCGCAGTTTGTTTACATCGGTACCTATTAAGGAATTAAAAACCATTTTGGACTCTTTAATTGGATTAAGTGGTTTAAATGCCAATGAAAAAATAGAGTTAAATAAATTGTTGAATCTATGCTTAACCCAAAATTATTTTAATTTTATGGATAATTTTTATATACAAAAAGACGGTTTACCGATGGGATCTCCCTTATCTCCTTTGCTGGCAGAAATATATATGGCTCATTTTGAAGACATAATATTTTCTAACGAGAAATTCAAGAAATATGTCAAATTTTGGTCACGATATGTAGACGACACGTTAGTCATTTGGACAGGCACGGACAGATTATTAGATCAGTTTTTTAATTATATTAATTCCATTCATAGCAATATTGATTTTACAATGGAGTTGGAAACGGGAGATTCCATTAATTTCTTGGATCTCAATATAACTAAAGTCCATAATAAATTAGAATTCAACATATATCGAAAACCCACATATACGGATGTTGTGATTCCGGCAAATTCAAATCAATCTTGGAACATCAAACTCTCGGCGTTTTATAGCCTTGCGCATAGACTCTTAAACATTCCGTTGAGTAAAATTAATTACGATAATGAAGTCAGAACTATTAAACAAATCGCACAAAATAATGGGTTTAAGGTAGATATAGTAGATAAAATTATATGGAAATTAACTAAACGCAAATCTTGTAATCTTTTGTATAGCGTTTGTGAAGGTGAGGATAATAATTGGTACTTTATTAATTATGTTGGGGATATTAGTACCAAAATTAGCAATAGGTTACGTAAATTAGGCTTAAAATGTATAGTAGTTAATAAGTCTAATCTAGGTGCAATTTTATCAAACAATAAAAGTAAAGTGGATCCTCTACAAAAAAGTGGCATTTACAAACTTAAGTGCGCGGATTGTGACGCATTCTATGTCGGCCAAACAGGAAGGAATTTCATAACACGAATGAAAGAACATCGGAGAGCAATTCTACAAAACAAGGAGGACACGGGATTAGCGCAGCATTGCATTGAGAATAATCATTTCTTCAGAAATGACAGCCTGGAGGTAATGCACACCGAACACAAAGGGAGACGGCTGGATTTACTCGAAATCCTAGAAATTCGAAAAGCGGTCACTAATGGGGATAACATTGTGAATGAACAGTTAATCTTTGATAATACGCCTTTGTTATGAGGCATCCGTTCGGAAAAACCAAGACCGTAATTCATTTATTGCCATGTTGTAAAATTTTTTTTTTTTCTTGCTTTAGTATATATAGCGCATTTGTTAAATTTTAATTTTAGTATCTCTGTACTCTTGATAATGGTCGGGAGGCCGAAACAATTGTAGAGGTTTATTCTTCCAATACAGTGAAACTTTAACCAAGTGTTTGATTTAACCTAATCATAATGTTTCACCAAGTAGTATCCACACATAGTTTCAATTTAACCTAAATGATAAATCAGACGCAAAATATGACCAGTATACGGGAAGCCAAAAGAAAGTCAAAGAAGTAGTACTAAAAGCGAAACAAAAGTCACGGGAAGAATTTGGAGAAAGAATGGAAAGAAATCGTAGAGAAAACCAGAAGTTGTTCTATAATGTTACCAAGAACTCCAGAAAAGAAAAGAGAACAGACATAGTATGAAATCAAGAACAAGCAAGGAAATATATTAAGGGAAGATGAACAAATTATAAACCACTGAAGGGAATATTTCATGGAATTATTAAATGCTGAGGAAAGCAATGATAGAGAGATAGAAGAAATTACACAAAACAGAGAAAACAAAACCGAAAACGAAGAGATAACAGAAAAAGAATTAGACATAGTAATTAAGAACCTGAAAAACGAAAGAGCGGCAGGAAAGGACCAAATAACAGCAGAAATGATGAAAACCATCGGCGCAGAAGCGAAGAAACTACTATTAAAAGTATATAAAGGAGTATGGGAAGAAGAGCGGTTACCGGACGACTGGAGGACCGCACTTGTGGTACCAATATACAAAAAAGGTGACAGAAAAGAATGTGGTAACTATAGAGGCATAAGTACTGGAATAAAAATATTAGAGAAGGTTATACAAAACAAAATAAGGACAACAGTTGTAAGAACCTAATAATATTAAAATCCATAATTTTACGAGTCGGAACAAAACTGCGTAAATATCATATAAGGCCGCGGCCGACGACGCGTTTCCCAAGCGAGTACATTCATTTTGCTGACTTCGTAGTTTTGGGCAAATGCAAATAAGCACACGATCAAAATGATGCCACAGAGAAATAGGTCGTGGGAATACGACGGGAACTCGAAACGGCGATTGCGTAATTCGGTGACACGTATGGGAAGGCGTCAATTTGCAGCGGTACGCAGAATTATCATAGGACGGGGGAAGAAGAGTAAAAAGTGGGGGACCAGTATACCAGTATAAATAGAAGTGCGGAACTTAAACGGAGCCAGTTAGATGTACCGATCGAGACAGAACGTCACGCTGTCCGACGACGACTCATATACTTTAAACATTAATTCCTCAGGTGAATATATAACACAAGTTTATCAAATGTAATTCACACTAACAATTCCAAAGTCAATTCCATACTAATAATGTAACCTATCTAGTGATATTACCGCGCCTTGTCGCTGGTAATGAACGAAGTTTAATAAGGGTATGAAATGTAGGGAGCCTCACGCCACTGCGGAGTTGAACCTAACTGCATTTTATACCTTGTCCTGACAATATTTTCGTACTGACAGGAGAATATTGTAACATGCCTTCCTTTCCGTCGTCGCAAAACATTTGATCAAACATCTTTTCACACTAACAATTCTAAAGTAATTTATCCATAATAATGTAACCTATCTAGTGATATTACCGCGCCTTGCCGCTGGTAATGAACGAAGTTTAATAAGGGTATGAAATGTAGGGAGCCTCACGCCACTGCGGAGTTGAACCTAACTGCATTTTATACCTTGTCCTGACAATATTTTCGTACTGACAGGAGAATATTGTAATATGCCTTCCTTTCCTCGTCGCAAACATTTGATAAACAGTGTGGCCTCATTAATCAATCGGAAGTTAAATAAAAAGTTGCGTCAGGGAAACATAACTTAATAATAAATAAATAAACTTAATAATTTCGATATAAATAATTCAATGATATTTGTAATTAAATCGTATAATTAAACTTGCTCAGCCCTCCGATATTCAAGAAATCTCAGAATTATGAATGAATGAAACGAATGTTTGTATGTGCTTAAGTAGATAGAAAAGTAGAAGTAGAATAGAGCTTTATCATACAAATCTATAATCAATTTTGAATAACAATACCTATTAAAGTTTTTACGATCACATGGCTGATAGTGTTGGTAAACGCGAATACTAGCAATATCTCCGAATGAGGACACATTGGGTGCTTGAAGCACTGGAATCGCTTAAAGTACTTTAATGTGAAGTTATGTGATTCGTTCCTATCCACAAGGTGGCGTTGAAATACATTGGTAGGCACCGTGCTAATGAATTTCTATGCAGTGATGACATGTATCAGATATCCTTCTCGGCACAATTTGAAGATTGTGGTGCATGAAGTCGCTAAGTAACACTTTGTAATTCCAACCGTAGTGTTAATAAGTTACTCTGTTTTCAAAATAAAATAAATCATTCAAATGCAAAGAATATAATAAATTTTCAATAATTATTAAACAAATCTATTCCAAAATTGAAATAAATATAACTAAATAAATAACGTCCAATTAGAGTAACAAAATTGTCTTTTATTTACCTGTCGCTTGCATAACCTTTTAAAATGAATAAATCATATGAAATCCATGTATCTGTGTTTTACTTGCTAACAAAAATTACTAACAGACACATTACCCATAAAACGAACCAAACTGAGTTATCACGATTTTGATTTAAAAATCAAACATAACGTAGAGTACTACCACTAAATCACGAGCCAAATCAATATTACAAATTACGAGAATTTGTAAATCACGAGCCAAATCAATTACTTGAATTATAAGAATTCATGTAATATGCAGTTAAAGAAATCAAATGCATCCAATTGCATTTAAGGATGAATTGCAGTTAAATAAATGCAATGAATAATAAATATTACAATTTATGAGAATTTGTACAACACCTGGGTTCGAACCGTTACATAGTAGAAACGACATTACACGAGGCACAAAGTCGAAAAGGGAGGAGTATACAAGACCACATTTTCACAATTAAACAGATCATAGAGAAGAAACAAATACAAAATAAAAAAGTATACATGGGCTTCATAGACATAAAAAAAACCTTTGATACGGCCAACATGAAGAAACTTTGGAAAATATTGGAAGAAAGAGGTTTGAGCGCGAAAATCATAAACATTATCAAAATGATATACGAAAACAACAACAATATAATAGTGTACAACAACAACGAATCAAAGTGCTTCAAGACCAAAGACGAGCTGAGACAAGGAGGAAGCCTAAGTCCGATTATATTTATCATCTAATACATGGACGTATTATCGTCCATGTATCGTAGTACATGGACGAGATAATAAGAAAATGCCAAACGGGAACTTAACAAATGGAAATAGAATATAGAAGAATGAGGAACATCAGTGTGAAAGAAATAGCGTTCGCAGACGACGTTGTATTACTGGCGAATGAAGAAACAAAATTACAAAAGCACTTGGAGATATGGGAAGAGATACTTAAAAAGTACCAAATGGAAATAAATACGGATAAAACTGCGAAAACTACGGTAGGAAGGATGAACATAAAATTCATCATCAAGTGGAGGAAATTAAATACTTGGGGGTAGTATTCAACAGTTACGCGGAACAAGTGAGTGAGATTGACACGAGGATTAAGAAGGCTACACGTACTTACCATGAACCAAAACCATCCTACGCAGAAAAGAAATATCGACCAAAACAAAAACTACGTTATACAAGACACTGCTAAGACCAGTATTAACTTTCGGATAAGAGACGTGGAATCTGAAAAACAGGGAGAAGGAAAGAATACAAGCTGTGGAAATGAAATACCTGAGAAGAACGAAAAGGGTAACTAAATTCGATCAGAAGCTCAGTAATAAGAAATGAACTAGAAATAGAATCGACCCTGGAATTTATTGAAAAGAGACAGTTAGGATGGTGGGGTCACATGCACAGGATGAAAGAAGATAGACAACCAAAACTTGTGTGGGAAGCAAAATGCAAGAAGATCGGACGAGGTAGACCAAAGAAAACCTGCGACGACACGATTAAAGAAATACTAACAAAACAAGGACTAACAACGATACAGGCAAAGAACATGACAAACGACCGAAATAAATGGAGCAAATTTATAGAAAACTAATGGAAAGAAGAAATATAAAGAAAAACACCTACACTAATTGATAGAAGGTGTAATGATAAATATACCGGGTGATTCAAGTTTTATTACCATGTTTTTTTAGGCATTTGGAGTTGCCCAAAAAAATATGAAAATTTGGATTTATATAGGTCTGATACTAATCTACAGAAAGGTAGTATGATTTTTCGATATAATTATATAGACGGTTATAAAATTAAAAAAAAATCTTTTCGGGCAAAATTCTCTATCGTAATTTTTGCCCTAAACTGTTTTATTTTATTCATTGTACCCATTTATGAAATCAAAAATTAACGAAAATGATTAGATTTCAAAATAAAGCATTTTTTACATTACTGACCAACTTTCCTCGGTATGATTTATGATTTTGTAAGCCCTACAAAGCATTGACCGCGCCGGTGCGGTTGGAACGTTTTATAACTTTATTATTAAGCAAATATTGAGCTCCGGCCCTGAAGAAATCCTTGCGTCGGTATCCACCCCCACCCAGCAGGCTGAGGGATTGGGTACGGCCTTATCATAAAACCCATAAAATCCATTATAGTGAGTATTACTAGAAGCAGCCGTCATATTTCACTATTTAGTAATAAATCTTACTGTTGCAATATCAAAATTCATTTAATTCAATAATTGGTGCAATTTTTTTGACTTGGATCACACTGGAATGTTTGGAATAGCATTGAAGTATGTTCTGACGAAAACTATATAAATCAAATTACGAATTCTTTAAGAAATAACGTATAAACTACCGGATGGTTAATTTTATTTTTTTTAATCGTCAGATTGGGCTTGATCAATATCTAAATATGTGTACTTATTTTGGATTTTTGATTTCAATTAGAAGTCGCTATTTTTGCCTGGTAATAAAACTTGAATTACCCGGTATATGTTGTAGCTTAGGTGACTATAGACCAGTGAATAGTATACACTAATTAAGATTTGGGTAGTTAGAGTTGCCTTCAGTTTTAGTATTGCGAAGTAGGCGGTGCTTAGTTTTTTACAGATGGAGTCTACATTGGCTTCAAAGTTTAGTTGGGCGTCGATGGTGCTGCCCAGAAATACTAAACTAGGCGCAATGGTTACATTGTGGTTATTAAAGTAGTTAGTTGGTATACATTTTCTGTTGTAGTATTGAACTATTATAGTTAAAATATTGGTTAAAATTTTAAGAGGCTCTATAATTGCGTCACTCACATATTAATAGTAGCTGTTTGAAGCTCATCCAGTCCTGTACTATTGCTGTTTTTAAGTTGCAAAATGATGTTCCTTATCTCAGTGTCATCGACTTCATGTAGTTCTATGGTGTTTTACTGGTAGTAGGCCTTAGTGCATTCTGTTGAGATATTTTTACCATTTTTTCTGCTACGTAGGCTTTTCCAATAGTGGCAAAATATTTTGCAAATTCATTTGCTAGTACTTTTTTATCCATTATAATAACTTCCTCCATTTTTAGTGATATTTGCTCCAGCATTTTGGTGTTGCCTAGTTCTTTGTTAACAAGGTGCCATATATTCTTGTTTCTGTTGCCATTCCGATTTATAAATTGAGTAAAATGTTTTTCTTTAGCATACTTAATCATCTACCTGTGCTTCCTCCTCATATCTGTATACTTTTGCTGTATTGACGGATGCTCTAATAGTTTGGTGATCTTACAGTAATTTCGTAGGTTTTTGCTGGATTGGATGATTGGTGGAGTTACCCACTCATTCCCAGATATTTTTGGTGTACATTTTATTTCTGTTTTTTGACGTGTTGTATCTATACCTTTTCAAGTTCAAATTGAGACCAATCAATTTCAAATTGAGACTAATCAATTTCAAATTGAGGCCAATCAAGTCCAAATTGATACCAATCAATTTCAAATTGGGACCAATCAATTTCAAATTGAGACCAATCAATTTCAAATTGAGACTTAACAAAATCAAGTTGACACTAAACAATATCAAGTTTTCATAATAAATTTGATTTGTTTACTCTCAACTTGAAATTGATTTGTCTCAATTTGACATTGATTGGTATCAATTTGAACTTGATTGGCCTCAATTTGAAATTGATTGGTCTCAATTTGAAATTGATTGGTCTCAATTTGAAATTGATTGGTCTCAATTTGAAATTGATTGGTCTCAATTTGAAATTGATTGGTCTCAATTTGAAATTGATTGGTCTCAATTTGAACATGATTGGTCTCAATTTGAACATGATTGGTCTCAATTTGAACTTGAAATGGTATAGAGCTTCACACATAGTGCTCATGAAGATCGAGAGTGCTTCATTTACGTCTGTAGACGGTTTCATTTTATTCCAAGTTTCGAGTAGTAGAAAATGCTTTCGGTTTATCAAGTTTGCCTCATTTGTTTTTCTCTGTTTTTCCGTCAGTGTTAGCTGAAGGTATGTTACACTTAACAATTTGTCCATAGATATGCCTAAGTTGTGCAGTTTCACTATGCATGATAGATTGGTGAAGACATAATCAATCGACGATTTTGTAGTTATACCATTTTTATTTGTATGTATCCTTGTGAAGCCTGTAACTTCATTATGTAGATTGTGTGACTCGAAGACATCTAATAGTAGGTTATATTGGGGATTGCTGTGATCAGCGTTTATGTTCGTATCACCACATATGATGAGATGGTCATACCTAGCAGTGAGTTTCTTTAGTACAATTGACAGTTTATTCATAAATATTTGAACGTCACCATTCGGTGATCTATATATAAAGGGTTTTCCAATAAGAGGTGTTATTTTGAATAGCCCGCTATTTCGGTAGATGTCACTTTTGAAGCTGTCATTTCTTGGCATTTGACAAGTAGAAACTACGCCATTAATAAAAATGGTACGATACACGCTTCAACAACGCATTGAAATTATTAAAATTCACTATAAAAATGGTGAAAATTTGGCAGAGACGGTTCGTAAAACTCGAACATTTTTGGGTCGTCGTGAAGCACCTTGTCGGACCGCAATACAGAAATTGGTGGAAAAATTCGAGCTGTTGGGACAAGTTAGTGATGAGAAGAATAAAACCCGTGCACGTCGCTCAAGAACAGCCGAGAATATTGCTGCTGTAGCCGAAAGTGTTGAAGAAAACCCAGGTTTGTCCATTCCTCGTCGTTCTTTGGAATTAGGTATTCCACAAACGTCATTACACCGTATTTTGCATAAAGATTTGGGTCTTAAGGCTTATAAAGTCCAGTTAACACAAGAACTCAAGCCGGCCGATCATCAACAACGTCGTGACTTTGCTGATTGGGTCGTTGAAATGCATGAAAATGATCCGGAATTCCATCGAAAAATCATCTTCAGTGATGAGGCCCATTTCCACCTCGGTGGCTTCGTCAACAAGCAAAATTGTCGCATCTGGGGCTCAGAAAACCCAAGAGTTATTGTTGAAAAGCCTCTCTATCCTCAACGTGTGACTGTTTGGTGCGGTTTATGGTCCGGCGGAGTCATTGGACCTTACTTTTTCGAAAATGAGGCTGGCGCAACAGTTACGGTGAATGGAGTGAATGGATTGCGCTATCAAGAGATGATTAACGATTTTTTATGGCCGGAATTGGATGGTATTGATCTGGACAACGTTCACTTTCAACAAGACGGCGCTACGTGCCACACAAGCAACGAAACCATTGATCTTTTAAGGGAAAAGTTTCCGGACCGTGTTATCTCTCGAAGAGGTGATCACAATTGGCCACCGAGATCTTGTGATTTAACACCTTGCGACTTCTTTCTTTGGGGCCACGTGAAGGAGAAGGTCTACGCCAACAGCCCAGTATCGATTCAAGACCTCAAAGATGGAATTCGTGAGGCTATCGAGGACATACAGCAGCCACTTTGCGATTTAGTTATGGAAAATTTCATGAAAAGGATTTTGTCCTGTAAGCGTGGCCGTGGTGGTCATTTGCTTGATGTTATTTTCCACTATTAACGGCATACCTTCCTCTTTGTAATGAAATAAACATCTGATGATTTATAATAAAAAATGGCATTTTTCTTTGAATATCAAAATAACACCTCTTATTGGAAAACCCTTTAGTAGTTAAGCAAACTGATTTATTTCCATGTGCCATGTAGGAAACTCCACATACCTCGAAATTTAACTCGTCTTCATATTGTTTCAATAGTCTCTCTTCCTCGAATCTGATGGGTCCTTTGGCATTAATGTAAGCCTTTACCTCATGCTGTATGTAATAGCTGCTAAGCCATTAGTTGAATACCTCAGGGTAGATGTCTAATTGATGTAGTGGAGATAATAATTTTAAAAAAACCTTGTAAGAACCTAATAATATTAAAGTCCATAATTTTACGAGTCGGAACAAAACTGCGTAAATATCATATCAGGCCGCGGCCGACGACGCGTTGGCCCAAGCGAGGTCATTCATTTTGCTGACTTCTTAATTTTAGGCAAATGTAAATAAGCACACGATCAAAATGATGACACAGAAATAGGTCGTGGGAATACGACGGGAACTCGAAACGGCGATTGCGTAATTCGGTGACACGTATGGGATTGCGTCACTTTGCAGCGGAACGCAGATTTGGCATAGGACAGGGGAAGAAGAGTAAAAAGTGGGAGACAGTATAAATTGAATTGCTGAACTTAAACGAGACCAGTTAGATGTACCGATCGAGACAGAACGTCACGCTGTTCGATGACGACTCATATACTTTGAACATAAATTCCTCAGGTGTATATATAACACAAGTTTATCAAATGTAATTCACACTAACAATTCCAAAGTCAATTCCATACTAATAATGTAACCTATCTAGTGATATTACCGCGCCTTGCCGCTGGTAATGAACGAAATTTAATAAAGGTATGAAATGTAGGGAGCCTCACGCCACTAAATGCGGAGTTGAACCTAACTGCATTTTATACCTTGTCCTGACAATATTTTCGTACTGACAGGAGAATATTGTAACATGCCTTCCTTTCCTCGTCGTAAACATTTGATAAATAGTGTGGCCTCATTAATCAATCGGTAGTTAAATAAAAAGTTGCGTCAGGGGAACATAACTTAATAATTTCGATATAAATAATTCAATGATATTTGTAATTATATCGTATAATTAAACTTGCTCAGCGCTCCGATATTCAAGAAATCTCAGAATTATGAATGAATGAAACGAATGTTTGTATGTGCTTAAGTAGATAGAAAAGTAGAAGTAGAATAGAGCTTTATCATACTAATCTATAATCAATTTTGAATAACAATACCTATTAAAGTTTTTACGAGCACATGGCTGATAATGTTGGTAGACGCGAATACTAGCAAATATCTCCGAATGAGGACACATTGGGTGCTTGAAGCACTGGAATCGCTTGAAGTACTTTAATGTGGAGTTATGTGATTCGTTCCTATCCACAAGGTGGCGTTGAAATACATTGGTAGGCACCGTGCTAATGAATTTCTATGCAGTGATGACATGTATCAGATATCCTTCTCGGCACAATTTGAAGATTGTGGTGCATGAAGTCGCTAAGTAACACTTTGTAATTCCAACCGCAGTGTTAATAAGTTACTCAGTTTTCAAAATAACATAATCATTCAAATTTAAAGAATATAATAAATTTTCAATAATTATTAAACAAATCTATTCCAAATTTTAAATAAATATAATTAAATAAATCACGTCCAATTTGAGTAACAAAACTGTCTTTCATTTACCGGTCGCTTGCATCACCTTTAAATATGAATAAATCATATAAAATCCATATATCTGTGTTTTACTTACTAACAAAGATTACTAACAGACACATTACCCATAAAACGAACCAAACTGAGTTATCACGATTTTGATATAAAAAAATCAAACATAACGTAGAGTACTACCACTAAATCACGAGTCAAATCAATATTATAAATTACAAGAATTTGTAAATCACGAGCCAAATCAATTACTTGAATTATAAGAATTCATGTAATATGTAGTTAAAGAAATTAAATGCATCCAATTGCACTTAAGGATGAATTGCAGTTAAATAAATGCAATGAATAATAAATATTACAAATTATGAGAATTTGTACAACACCCGGGTTCGAACCGTTACAACCTCATATGTTTTTTTATAGTTAGGTTATGAAACAAGTTTCTAAGTATTCAGTTTTGGTTTTTCAATGCGTTTTCAATCGAAACTACAATAAAAATATCTGGCAGTTAAAGGGTTAAGTTAAGACCATGCACATTAAGTTGCCGCTGCAGTTTCGTAAATCTACTTCGTATTCCTCTCGTAATGGAATTAAAACTAAAAACTAACTCTGCGTTAGAGCGGCAAAACAGTGTTATGAAGTGAAACCGAGAGCGACTCCTCCCCGCATATCAGAGCATTCGATGCGATGCATTCCATTCGGATGCTCGCGAAATTATGGATGCCAGGTGAAAATCGGGAATGGGCGGAATGTGTGTGACGCCAATCCAAGGCGTATAGTTCGGTTAGGTAACAGTCTATATTCCCGACAGTACCTAATTGGTTTGCGGCCGCGCTCGAAGGTTGACTGCGGTCGCTTTTGTATCCTTCCTTGTTTCCGGTGCCGACCTACGCGCCTTACAAATAAAACGCGGAAAAGGGAAAACGGGAAAAGGGCGTCCTTTGCACGCAGACGGAGACGACGTTTTTCACTGGTGCGCCGCCGCCATGGGGCGCTCGTTACGGGGAACAACGGCCACGACTACTTCCCACCCACCCAAAGGGCTCATTACCGATGCCAGACAACACCCCGCGCTCACGGAAGGGCGCAAAAAGCGAACGTACGGAATCGACACGAAACCGAATTAAGCGCGCAGTCATAATTACGACTTCGTCCCCGCCAGCCATTGGACGGCCCTTCGACGTGCGATCGATACGTGCGTCTGTGCGAGGGGGCAGAAAGGGCAGGGGCTGGCTGTGGCGGTGGCGGAGTGGAGTACCCTCCGAATACAGGGGGATTCGAGGGACGGTCGTGGGGAAGGTTCCCCGCTGAGAGTGTACTACCCGTCCTGAGGAAGTCGGCTGCGAGTGGCACGCAACCTTTGTGCGGGGACCCAAACCGGAGGCGAGATACCATCTGATACCGCACGACAGATTAGATACGGAATTATGTTTGGGCCCCATGTGATAATGCAGAGGGGACAATGGAGTCCCACTCTGAATGCACACTTTTTGGAAAGCGACGACGCCTGGCGAACAGCATGGCTCTTGGAGTTGCAGACCCCGGCACAGTTGGACTAGCCTCTGCAGCCTCAGATGGTACTTATCGCCGGACCCGGCCAGAGCAAACAAAGGCCTCCCCTGCGGACCTGTAATCTCCTTAAAACGCGATTCTTTTGTTGCTTAATTGCAGTGTAAATATTATTAATGAACTCCAAGAGGCCGCGGCAACGCAAACATATTTAATTGCCAATTATATTGCTTCAACTCCAAAACAGAAATAAAACCCAACAATACATTACACAATACGTTCAAATATCGATTGCTGAAGTTCGAAACAATACCATACTATTGCTGCTTTGTTAAGCACCGTGACTACTCAGCACAGAAAAAAACTAAGAATTGTTTACAAAACAACATTAATTATATTTTTGATATGTGAATTCAAGAAAAAAAAAACCCCAGGAATAGACAATATCAATAAAGATATTATTAAGTAAGGAGGATACATCTTATAACAGATTTTCGAAATAATTGAACAAATATGCAGCACAGAAACGATACCAGAAGAATGTAATGAAGGGACAATAATTACAATACATAAGAAAGAGACCCAGAGAATATAAAAACTACAGGGGAATAATGTTACTAAACAATGGATATAAAATAACATCACTGATAATCTATAACAAAGATTTAAAAAACAAAGTAACACACAATCTGTGATAACTGATATCATGAACTTTGAATTAGGGTGGAGCGCTGTTATATGAAAGAATAAAAAAAAGCGATTTTTACTTACGCGGGGTAAAAAGTTGATGCTCTTTTACTATACAGAGAGCGCATAAAGTATTAAGACCTGGCTTTATTTTTTCCCATATATATATTTTTGAAAAATGCTTCAACAGGTCAAAATGATTTTTTTTTTCAAACAAATATTTTGAGACCATTTTCATTTTTCCATCTCTCTCCGTTTTGAAGTAATGACGTCAGAACCAGTTTCTTTTAATGACAACCTATATTTTTTATGATTTATTTTGATAGTACTTTTTATTATGTTTTCAACAACATGACATTTTCAATATGTAACATTTGAAACAAATGAGAAAAAGTGCGTTAAAGTAAAACAATTAAATTATTATTTCAATGTGCAGAATGCATCTAGTTACCATTCAAAACAACGTCAGTTAAAACAAAATTAGGAAAACAGGCTTGGATATAAAATATTGTAATAAAACAAAATTGATTAACCTGAAAAACAATCTAGTGCAATTATGCGAATCAAATTATTACCTACTCACAGTCAGATTGACGCTTCGTTCGATTCATCGCGTCACAAGTTAATTTCAAAATGGTTCGACGTTTTTCGGAGGCACAAAGAATTGAAATTCTTATGATTAGAGGTTGTGGTGATAGAATACGTATTCTTCATAGGTTCCCCTTCAGTGGGGGCGCTCTGAAACAGCCTAGTTCCGTCCCTGGAGTGTATGCATTTTTTTTTAACTTTTGAAAGGAATACAACAAAACATGTCCAAAATCAAAGGTACTTTAATATTTCCGAAGTGCTACATGATAATAAACTACCGTTATGCTGACATCGCATTGAGACTCTTTTTGACGATGCCTGCGTTCAACTATTCAGCAGAAAGGTCGTTTTCCGTGTTGAAAATAATACAAAAATATACAAGCTCTAATCTACAATAACCGAAGAACGCCTGAAGGATGTGGCAATTTGATGTGGTAAGCATCGAATCGGAGCTTACAAAAGATTAAACTTGGATAATATTATAGATTTAGTTTCAATCTCTAGTTCATGATGGAAGTTGTTTTAAACATTTCACATCAGTCTGTTAAACTTTGCTGGAATATTAGACCAATGGCTTACATTATTGTACAAATATTGGCCCACAAACATGGTGTTAAATGCTTAAAATGCGAATTTTGCCTAGTCAAATATCCAAAAAGAGTCCCCTCGAATTGTATTTATTTTAGTACCACTGGAAAGAGCATATTTTTTTCTACTGGAATCATCTTTTTATTTGTTGGAACCTTTTAGGTAAAGGCAAGAAAAATGTCTTTAAACATAATGTTTTTCATTATATGCAATGAACATTAATCAGGTTAAATCAAACACTTGGTTAAAGTTTCACTGTATTCATAGAATAAACCTCTACAATTGTTTCGGCCTCACGACCATTCTCAAGAGTACAGAGATTCAGTATCTCTGTACTCTTGAGAATGGTCGTGAGGCCGTGAGGGTTTATTCTATGAATACAGTGAAACTTTAACGATGTGTTTGATTTAACCTAATCATAATGTTTCACCAAGTAGTATCCACACATAGTTTCAATTTAAAGAACATTAATTATGTTAATAAAACGCTTGGTTTGGTCCATGGTTCATTTTAACACATGGAAAATTTCGTACTCTTCATCCCGTGCAACGAATATTACTTTTTCTGTTTAGTTTCAGCTTTTCAGCTTATAATTTTGAAATTTTAACATTTCTATTATAACATGTCTGTAGACTGTAACAACTGAAATATAATTTAGAGATAGACATGGAAATATTCGGTTACGTCTAATCTTAAGTCATGTTCGATATGTATTAATTATCTGGGGAAATATATTTTAAATATAGACATGGAACTATTGGGTTGTCTAATCTAAAGTCATGTTCAATATGCATTAATTATCTGGGGATATTCCTCTAGTCGAAATGTAATTATTAATATACACAGATGCCATACGCATTGTATAAGGCTGAAATACAGATTATCATCATATTTTGGCAAATTTGAATTTTTCACAGTCCCTTGTAATCATGCATTCTAGAATATCTATACTTGCAAAAATTACCTAGAGAAATCATGTATGTTGAGGAGAGCCACAAAACCATACAAAAAATAACCTGTATCCAAACAAAACAAAAAAACAATTGTTTTATTTTATTCAACAATAAATTATACATCAATTTAATTCTACGTACTGTAACTAATCTGTAGTAATGTAATAAGTGCATCGAATTTATCGGTTAATTTACGAAAAACTGTTGCATAGCACCGAAAAGAGTGCATACTTTTCAAAAATTAAATATTTATTGAAATATATACACCATTTGAATTACTATGCAACAAATTTTCGTAAATTTACCTATTGTTATTCGATGCACGAATTACTTTCAATCCGATTATTTCATATTTATATAATATACAGGGTGTATCAGCCAAATGGAATAAATTCAATAATAAATAAATGGGGGCGTGTTCAAAAAAACGCTCGGATACGTCGATTGTTATTTTTAGTTGCGCATTTTTTTCAACAAAAACTTTTTATACAGGGTGTGTCATGTGACCGTGGCCAATACCAACTTTCTTATTTTAAATGCAACACCTGGTATATTATTCAATTTTTGGATTCTTCAGAAAATTCTAGACATATTTCATGTACAATGTCCTATATACACATCCTAATATAAACATCTGAATAACATGCAAACGGTTAGGTTTCAACCCCTATACCCCAATATCATTTTAATTATGTAGTAAGACAGTATCCAAAAATGTAAAGATATATAGGGTGTGCCAATAAAAAATAAACATAAGTTTAGTCTGTAACTTTCATACGAACTATCCTGTATAAATTTCAATAATTTTACGAAATGCAACACATTAGTTTTGTATTTTTGATATTTTGATTAATAACCCCGTAGTTGACCGTTCCCAGAGCCTTGGGACACCCTGTATTTAAGAATTGTTTGATAAGAGCAAAAATATGTGCATATTTCCATTTCTTTGCATTTTTATCAGATTACGATAACCTGCGCAGGGGCGGATGGGCAACATACAAGCGGCTCGGGAACAAACTTTTATAGGCCCATTTTGCATTCACATAAAATTGCAATAATACCATATAATCAAAATAATAATCATACTTCAAACTTTGGCAAAAATGTAAAAATCAAAAATACTTTACAATAAATAATTTAAAATTGAATATATTGTTTTTAAAAATATAACACCTCTGAGGATGGCTTGTAAAAGCTGAAACTAGTTGGGTGTAGAACATCAAATAAAAAGATTACACAAATAAGAGAAAGTACTCCCCATAAAGAAAAAATCAATATGAAATTTAATACCGTAAGTTTTTCATAATACTTTTTTATTTATTAATACAGACGTTTCTAAAGTGTGCGTTCGGTACTACTTTCAATCATATTAAATAAAATATGAAAAATATTAGGTAATTAAAATTAGTCATGCTTTGACTACGAAAATTTAATTGTAATTTATAAAATCTTCATTAAAATTACAAAGTTTTATTAGATCCAGCTTTTTTTTTAAATTATTGTAGTTTTATTCAGAAAGCATATCCCTCACAAAGTTGTTAAAATGTTCAGAGTCATTTGCAGAAAATTTATGGAACATGAAAGAAAAAAATTAGTAATTAAAAAAATGTAATTTTCAACATTATTACTTTTACAAATATTACATTACAAATTATAATTTAAATTGTAAAATATTAATCAAAACACAAAATCGTCATTTGCATGATACAATTTATATTAAAAATTATAATAATAATATTTACTAGCGGGAGACCCTGCATAATATACACAAAAAATAAAAATAAAAACTTACTAAATGAAAGTGAACTTGAAACTTGATTTGATTTTTTTCATGAAAGTAAGAAAATGTATATAATAAATTCCGAAACTCAAAGGAAATAACAAAGTTATCATGATAATTGATAGAATTTAGTTTGAAATTATAAAATTCTTATAGTAAATACGCAAATATTAATTATAAATTTCAATGTTAAATTAAAATTTGAAATTTTTAGTATATATTATAAAAACTTTATGCTCAAAACATATAACTCACTAAGTTATTAATATTCTGACAGAAATTTGCAAAAATATTGATGCAAAATACAAAATTATGTACAAAATTACAAAGAGAAATTATGAAGTTTTCGTTGCAAATGACAAATTTTGATATTTTATTACAAATTGCAAGTTCATCAAACCATAATATTCTCATTGAAATATCTCGCTTGTAAACTGCAATGAATTGGAAATTACAAAATTTTCATTAGAATGTTTTAATATAGTCTTACTAGATACTAGACTAGATACTAGACTTTTCATAAATTGTAAAGATCAATGAAATCTGCGAGTTTATTCTTTGGAATTTATAACGTCTTTCCCCATAAATCATATTCCTTGCAAATGTATTATCTATTTCATAGAAATTCGTAAAACATATAATGGATGTGTAAAATGTTGTCAATTTTTGTTTTTAAATTCTACAAAAACAATGAAATTTTCGCATTTTAACTACACATTACAAAAATTTCTTCGAAAATCCCATAAATAGTAATAGCATTATGATGAATGTTACGAAATTTTGATGATGGATTTCAGTGTTTCAATAGAAATTATGGAGAATTAATTATAAGTTTCAAAAGTTTTAAAATTTGTAAATGTTGAATATAAATTGGAACATTGTAGTGAAAATTGCAAAGTTTTTATTATGACTACAATATTTCAATGGAATTAGAAAACAATCATAAGGTATAAATAAGTTCACAATAACACTATAACAAATACAATAATAAATAAGTACATAAGTAAATAAACAAATAAATAAGTTTTATTAAAATTATGTAATTTTCGTTGTCACTTTCATCATTCATCATTCTAAATTACAAAATTGCAATAACTTTATGAAAATTTTATTGTTAATTGATAAATTTCACTGTAAAATGTAAAATATTCAACATTCGTATTATAAATAACAACATTTCGGGAGCTATCATGAACATTTTATTGTAAATTGCCAAAATTTCATTATAAATTGCAAAATGTCATTGGCATTTCGAAAATTTGTATCGAGTTGTTAAAATGTTTATAGTTATTTGTAGAAAATTTTATGAAAATAAACTTAGGTGGAAATTACATACTTTTCATAAGAGATTATAAAATGTTCATTAGAAATTATGAAATTCTTATTATAAATACCAAAATTTTACTATATTTACATTTTCCTTACAAATTAGAAATTTTTATGAAAAATTGCAAAAAGCTAATCAAACCACAACATATTAAAATTATATCATGTCGATTGTAAATTAAAATTACAAAAATTTCAAAATTTTCAATACATTTTTTTATTAGAAATACCAACATTTTTATAAATTACAAATATTAATGGAACCTGCCAATTTTTAGTTGAAAATTCCGGCCCATCCGCCTATCCGCCCCTGAACCTACGTGTTCAGTAGAATATGAAAGCTGTACATTGTGGACATTTTTTGTTTTATAAAAATACAATAGTTTAGTTAGTGCTCATTAAAGTGTAGATTATTTGTGTAACTAGTGCATACAAATGTTCCAAAGTTCCTAAGCAAACGCCTGTTTTTTTTGCGTGTATTATCCAGCCCTGTCGAGTATCGATTTTGCATCGGACCAGGGACGACTTCGGCTCTCGTGTCGTTTTGAGCTAGGTTAGGGGTGCGCTCCCCTCGCTCGTCGGTCAGGATAGTGGTGTTTTATTAAATACATTCATTACGCAAGCTGGGGAGGTACGGACGACAGCGATTCTCGTTAGGTGGCCTTTGTCGACGGAAGATACGACAAATTACCACAAGCAATGCCTGGATATATCAATTAGTGCGAGTTTAAAATCAATAATTAAGTAAGGATGTAGGACATATTAATATGTACTAAAAAAAATCAAAACACCAAGTTTGGACGATTTTATTGAAATTATTCCTTTGTCTATATACCTTTCGGTGTAAGGCATACAATATTATTTTTTATAATATTCTCTCCACTATTTTTTGTTAATTCCTTTATTTCTTCCCATGGATTCCCTTTTCTTGTTGCCTGTTCTTTTATTGCGCTGTTCCACTCTTTTCTCGGTCATCCTCTTTGTTGTTTTCCTGTTGCTCTTGTCTCGCATATTTTCTTAGTGTGTCTTTCTTCTCTCATTCGTCTCATGTGTCCATACCACCTCATTATGCCTTCTGTTATTTTTTCCTGTATTGGTTTAATTTTTAAGTTTTTTCTGTCCGCCTCGTTCCTTATCCTGTCTCATTTTGTTTTGTTTTCTATTTTCCTTAGGAATCTCATCTCCATGGCATTTATTCTTTTTGTTTGTTTTCCTGTCATCGTCCATGTATCGCTGCTGTAAGTTCATTCATTCATTCATTCCTGGTGAATAGCGGCAACTCGCAGTGGTGATGGGCAATCCTGGTTGCAGATGTCGAATCAGTAAGTCGGCACCAATTCCCTCGATTCAATGTCCTGCTGTCCTTGGTTAATCCTCTTCTATAATTGATTCTCGCTGAATCGTCTTTGGGGTTGAAGTACTCGGTGAATCCTCTTGTACTCCTTTCAGCTGTTCCGTGTTGATAATGATTCCCTAGTTCACGTCGAGTGTTTACAGATGCTCGAACGCAAATAACTACTGTCCCGAAATTGATTATATTCGCGTAAACAAAACGTAAATCAAACTGTTTTTGAATAACGCGTGAATGTAAATGACTATTGTTCGACGATATTTGTTTCTGTACAACTGTTTTCTTTTTCTCTGCTGACCGACCTGGATGCTCCGGGATCTAGAGCGAATCTGATTGTTTATCGGCGTTCAGCCTTTTTAAAACGTCGGTTAAACAAGTGATTTTCGCTTGTTAAAATCCGCCTACGTTGATGAAAATAAGCGTGTACATTGTCGAGTTGCTACCCGAATCCAGTTTCAACGAATCAACAAATTATAATTATGATTATAATTATCCATATTCCGGTGAAACCATAATTCCAATCGTGAATTGAATCTGATATTCGAGATCCTTGTATTTTTCTGCTTCTATACGAATGTCGAACGTCTTACAATGAGTTTGAATTTTTCAGTGAATTTTATACCTATTACTGACTCGTTACAATTATTTTACGTTAATTGTGCCCTGAATTAATTATAATTTTAGCGATACAAATCCTAGTTGAGCACCTAAGTAATCCTATTAATATCTAATTACCCTAAATCTAATATATTTAGTATAATTTTCTATAAATAAAATCCTATGTAACGTATTCTATAAAATAACAACTTAAATCTATTAAATAACATCACAATATATATGTATATATGACCCGTTGATTTTGAAAGTGGGGTAAGTCCATTTTTTTTTTAAATTTAGATAAGTGTAACATTCCTTCTGTATTTTTGGAATTATCTGAATTAAAAAAAAGGACTTGCCATACTTTCAAAATCAACTGCCCAACATATATATTTTTGTTAGTGCTTAGTGCAGAGTCATGTGATGGAAGTCGTTGCTATGATTTATCGCCAGCCATATGAGAATACCTTCGAGGTTTGATAAGCATCAATCACGCTTCAAGCCATAAACGGATTTCTATTTAAAATACATCCAACGTGGAAAAAAATAAATTATCATCCTTTTATTAAAATGAATGAGAAGAAATGGGTTTCCTTGTTATGCAAATGAGACGCTGGTCCTCGCGAAACTGGAACATTTCCACGCAATGCGCGTCTGAAGTTCGAGAAAAAAACGGCACCAAACTTAAAATTGGATTACCAATCCATTGTCTAGCCTTCCGGTGCTTCCGTCTCGCTCGCATACTCGCAGCCTTCGGGTTGTGGCGTCTCTTTTTCCGATCGCATGTCAAAAACCCAATATCCTCAACATATGACTTATTTCCCTGGGGTGGATCCACTGTCCCTCTAGCATGCCAACGACTGAAACGTCCTTATTTCTAGATTACAT
Source organism: Othius punctulatus (assembly GCA_951805005.1). NCBI lineage: Eukaryota > Metazoa > Arthropoda > Insecta > Coleoptera > Staphylinidae > Othius > Othius punctulatus. The sequence continues at coordinate 1,783,713 of OX638140.1, read as the reverse complement.
TAGCCGTGCGTGCAAGTCTGCTCCCCACCGTTATTATTCCAGTGCCGTGCTCTCTTCAATCCCGTACACTCCGAACGAGACGGGGACTGATGATGGCACACGCTGAAACTGCCAACTGCCAGATAGGAATGCTTCATTTGGGAAGCATCATCCTTACTGCGCCAGTCCACCGATAAAATTCGAATAATTTAAATGAAATCGAAAAATTAGTATTTTCACAGCAAATCTATACTCCGAGGGCACTATGGTTATAATATAAATTATTCCACCTTAGTATCAAATCGACGAAAACAGAACATTTGCATTGCCCTGCCAATTTGGAAATTCCAGTTTCAACCCAAAAATTATGTGATTTACAATTACTCGTGAAGTTAATAGTCTAATAGTTAATAGTTAACGTAAAACCCTCAATCTGATACTACAAACTGGTGGAAGCTCTCTAGGCAGTTAACAAATATGCAGATTTGATCAATTTCGGGTAGTTATAGTTGCAGTCAAAGCCCTAAATCAGTCGATAAAAGGATGTTATTGCTTTCCAAAAAGTTAATAGTTATGAAGAATTGATTTATTTTAAGAAGTGGTAGTTACAGAAAATCCCCAATTTGACAATACAAAATGGTGAAAGCTTTCTAAAATTTTAGCTGTCATGAAAATTTGGTCTATTTCGAGTACTGGTAGTTGCAGTCAAAGCCCCAAATCTGTCGATAAAGACATGTGATTGGTTTAAAGAAAGTTAATAGTTATGAAAGATTTGTTCTATTTCGAGAAGTGGTAGTTACAGAAAACCCTCAATCTGACAATACAAAATGATGAAAGCTTTATACAAAGTTAACAGTCATAAAGATTTGGACCATTTCGAGTGGTGGTGGTTGTAGTCCAAACCCTAAATCTGTCTATAAAAAAAGATGTGGTAGCTCTCCAGAAAGTTAATAGTTAAGAAAATTGTGTCCATTTCAAGAAAACGTAAAACCCTCAATCTGATACTACAAACTGGTGGAAGCTTTCTAGGCAGTTAACAAATATGAAGATTTTATCAATTTCGGGTAGTTATAGTTGCAGTCAAAGCCCAAAATCTGTCGATAAAAGGATGTGATTGCTTTCCAAAATGTTAATACTTATGAAGAATTGATCTATTTTGAGAAGTGGTAGTTACAGAAAACCGTCAATTTGACAATACAAAATGATGAAAGCTTTGTAAAAATTTAGCAATCCTGAAAATTTGGTCTATTTCGAGTGCTGGTAGTTGCAGTCAAAGCCCCAAATCTGTCGATAAAGACATGTGTTTGGTTTAAAGAAAGTTAATAGTTATGAAAGATTTGTTCTCTTTCGAGAAATGGTAGTTACAGAAAACCCTCAATCTGACAATACAAAATGATGAAAGCTTTATACAAAGTTAACAGTCATAAAGATTTGGTCCATTTCGAGTGGTGGTGGTTTCAGTCAAAGCCCTAAATCTGTCGATAAAAAGATGTGGTAACTTTCCAGAAAATTAATAGTTATGAAGATTTTGTCCATTTCGAGAAAACGTAAAACCCTCAATCTGATACTACAAACTGGTGGAACATGTCTAGACAGCTAACAGATGTGAAGATTTTATCAATTTCGAGTAGTTGTAGTTGCAGTCAAAGCCCTAAATCTGTCGATAAAAGGATGTTATTGCTTTCCAAAATGTTAATAGTTATGAAGAATGATCTATTTTGAGAAGTGGTAGTTACAGAAAACCCTCAACCTGACAATGCAAAATAGTGAAAGCTTTCTAAAAATTTAGCAATCATGAAAATTTGGTATATTTCGAGTGAGGTAGTTGCAGTCAAAGCCCCAAATCTGTCGATAAAGACATGTGATTGGTTTAAAGAAAGTTAATAGTTATGAACAATTTGTTCTCTTTCGAGAAGTGGTAGTTACAGAAAACCCTCAACCTGACAATACAAAATGATGAAAGCTTTATAGAAACGTAACAGTCATAAAGATTTGGTCCATTTCGAGTAGTGGTGGTTTCAGTCAAAGTCCTAAATCTGTCGATAAAAAGATGTGGTAACTTCCCAGAAAGTTAATAGTTATGAAGATTTTGTCCATTTCGAGAAAACGTAAAACCGTCAATCTGATACTATAAACTGGTGGAAGCTTTCTAGGCAGTTAACAAATATGAAGATTTTATCAATTTCGGGTAGTTATAGTTGCAGTCAAAGCCCAAAATCTGTCGATAAAAGGATGTTATTGCTTTCCAAAATGTTAATAGTTATGAAGAATTGATTTATTTTAAGAAGTGGTAGTTACAGAAAACCCTCAATTTGACAATACAAAATGATGAAAGCTTTCTAAAAATTTAGCAATCATGAAAATTTGGTCTATTTCGAGTGCTGGTAGTTGCAGTCAAAGCCCCAAATCTGTCCATAAAGACATGTGATTGGTTTAAAGAAAGTTAATAGTTATGAAAGATTTGTTCTCTTTCGAGAAATGGTAGTTACAGAATACCCTCAACCTGACAATACAAAATGATGAAAGCTTTCTAGAAAGGTAACAGTCATAAAGATTTGGTCCATTTCGAGTAGTGGTGGTTTCAGTCAAAGTCCTAAATCTGTCGATAAAATGATGTGGTAACTTCCCAGAAAGTTAATAGTTATGAAGATTTTGTCCATTTCAAGAAAACGTAAAGCCCTCCATCTGATACTACAAACTGGTGGAAGCTTTCTAGGCAGTTAACAAATATGAAGATTTTATCAATTTCGGGTAGTTATAGTTGCAGTCAAAGCCCAAAATCGGTCGATAAAAGGATGTTATTGCTTTCCAAATAGTTAATAGTTATGAAGAATTGATTTATTTTAAGAAGTGGTAGTTACAGAAAAACGTTAATTTGACAATGCAAAATGGTGAAAGCTTTCTAAGAATTTAGCAATCATGAAAATTTGGTCTATTTCGAGTGCTGGTAGTTGCAGTCAAAGCCCCAAATCTGTCGATAAAGACATGTGTTTGGTTTAAAGAAAGTTAATAGTTATGAAAGATTTGTTCTCTTTCGAGAAGTGGTAGTTACAGAAAACCCACAATCTAACAATACAAAATGATGAAAGCTTTCTAGAAAGTTAACAGCCATAAAGATTTGGACCATTTCGAGTGGTGGTGGTTGTAGTCCGAGTCCAAAATCTGTCTATAAAAAAAAGATGTGGTAGTTTTCCAGAAAGTGAATAGTTATGAAAATTGTGTCCATTTCAAGAAAACGTAAAACCCTCAATCTGATACTACAAACTGGTGGAAGCTTTCTAGGCAGTTAACAAATATGAAGATTTTATCAATTTCGGGTAGTTATAGTTGCAGTCAAAGCCCTAAATCTGTCGATAAAGAAATGTGATTGATTTCCAAAAAGTTAATAGTTATGAAGAATGATCTATTTTGAGAAGTGGTAGTTACAGAAAACCGTTAATTTGACAATACAAAATGATGAAAGCTTTCTAAAAATTTAGCAATCATGAAAATTTGGTCTATTTCGAGTGCTGGTAGTTGCAGTCAAAGCCCCAAATCTGTCGATAAAGACATGTGTTTGGTTTAAAGAAAGTTAATAGTTATGAAAGATTTGTTCTCTTTCGAGAAGTGGTAGTTACAGAAAACCCACAATCTAACAATACAAAATGATGAAAGCTTTCTAGAAAGTTAACAGCCATAAAGATTTGGACCATTTCGAGTGGTGGTGGTTGTAGTCCGAGTCCAAAATCTGTCTATAAAAAAAAGATGTGGTAGTTTTCCAGAAAGTGAATAGTTATGAAAATTGTGTCCATTTCAAGAAAACGTAAAACCCTCAATCTGATACTACAAACTGGTGGAAGCTTTCTAGGCAGTTAACAAATATGAAGATTTTATCAATTTCGGGTAGTTATAGTTGCAGTCAAAGCCCAAAATCTGTCGATAAAAGGATGTGATTGCTTTCCAAAATGTTAATACTTATGAAGAATTGATCTATTTTGAGAAGTGGTAGTTACAGAAAACTCTCAATTTGACAATACAAAATGATTAAAGCTTTCTAAAAATTTAGCAATCATGAAAATTTGGTCTATTTCGAGTGCTGGTAGTTGCAGTCAAAGCCCCAAATCTGTCGATAAAGACATGTGTTTGGTTTAAAGAAAGTTAATAGTTATGAAAGATTTGTTCTCTTTCGAGAAGTGGTAGTTACAGAAAACCCTCAATCTGACAATACAAAATGATGAAAGCTTTATACAAAGTTAACAGTCATAAAGATTTGGACCATTTCGAGTGGTGGTGGTTGTAGTCCAAACCCTATATCTGTCTATAAAAAAAGATGTGGTAGCTCTCCAGAAAGTTAATAGTTATGAAGATTTTGTCCATTTCGAGAAAACGTAAAACCGTCAATCTGATACTATAAACTGGTGGAAGCTTTCTAGGCAGTTAACAAATATGAAGATTTTACCAATTTCGGGTAGTTATAGTTGCAGTCAAAGCCCTAAATCTGTCGATAAAGAAATGTGATTGCTTTCCAAAAAGTTAATAGTTATGAAGAATGATCTATTTTGAGAAGTGGTAGTTACAGAAAACCGTCAATTTGACAATACAAAATGATGAAAGCTTTCTAAAAATTTAGCAATCATGAAAATTTGGTCTATTTCGAGTGCTGGTAGTTGCAGTCAAAGCCCCAAATCTGTCGATAAAGACATGTGATTGGTTTAAAGAAAGTTAATAGTTATGAAAGATTTGTTCTATTTCGAGAAGTGGTAGTTACAAAAAACCCTCAATCTGACAATACAAAATGATGAAAGCTTTATACAAAGTTAACAGTCATAAAGATTTGGTCCATTTCGAGTAGTGGTGGTTTCAGTCAAAGCCCTAAATCTGTCGATAAAAAGATGTGGTAACTTCCCAGAAAGTTAATAGTTATGAAGATTTTGTCCATTTCGAGAAAACGTAAAACCGCCAATCTGATACTATAAACTGGTGGAATCTTTCTAGGAAGTTAACAAATATGAAGATTTTATCAATTTCGGGTAGTTATAGTTGCAGTCAAAGCCCTAAATCTGTCGATAAAAGGATGGTATTGCTTTCCAAAAAGTTAATAGTTATGAAGAATGATCTATTTTGAGAAGTGGTAATTACAGAAAACCGTTAATTTGACAATACAAAATGATGAAAGCTTTCTAAAAATTTAGCAATCATGAAAATTTGGTCTATTTCGAGTGCTGGTAGTTGCAGTCAAAGCCCTAAATCTGTCGATAAAGACATGTGAATGGTTTAAAGAAAGTTAATATTTATGAACAATTTGTTCTCTTTCGAGAAGTGGTAGTTACAGAAAACCCTCAATCTGATAATACAAAATGATGAAAGCTTTCTAGAAAGTTAACAGCCATAAAGATTTGGACCATTTCGAGTGGTGGTGGTTGTAGTCCAAGTCCAAAATCTGTCTATAAAAAAAAGATGTGGTAGTTTTCCAGAAAGTGAATAGTTATGAAAATTGTGTCCATTTCAAGAAAACGTAAAACCCTCAATCTGATACTACAAACTGGTGGAAGCTTTCTAGGCAGTTAACAAATATGAAGATTTTATCAATTTCGGGTAGTTATAGTTGCAGTCAAAGCCCTAAATCTGTCCATAAAAGGATGTTATTGCTTTCCAAAAAGTTAATAGTTATGAAGAATGATATATTTTGAGAAGTGGTAGTTACAGAAAAAAATTAATTTGACAATATAAAATGGTGAAAGCTTTCTAAAAATTTAGCAATCATGAAAATTTGGTCTATTTCGAGTGCTGGTAGTTGCAGTCAAAGCCTCAAATCTGACGATAAAGACATGTGATTGGTTTAAAGAAAGTTAATAGTTATGAAAGATTGGTTCTCTTTCGAGAAGTGGTAGTTACAGAAAACTCTCAATCTGACAATACAAAATGATGAAAGCTTTATAGAAAGTTAACAGTCATAAAGATTTGGTCCATTTCGAGTAGTGGTGGTTTCAGTCAAAGCCCTAAATCTGTCGATAAAAAGATGTGGTTGCTTAAAACCTTAATAATGAAATTTCTAGTGCTATAGAGGTGAAATTGTGTGGAAACTACGTGCCTAGAATTCTGTACCTAATCAACAAGTTTGTTGTGTTGACTAGTGAAGTCTATCATTCGAAAATTGTCATTAAGAGATTTTCAAATTGATTTTCGCCCAACAGAAACAAATATCCACCTGGTTTAATACCTCGTCTCGCATTAAAGTTATGGTTAATTTATGTGCATGGAGGTTGTCTATGGACAAGTGATTTGCTGATAAATGATAACGTTGCAGTGAAATTTGCAATGATAATATTAGTGATAGTTATGTGCAACGGAAGATCTTCTGACACAATGACACATTGGCTGCTGTGAAAGAAGCTCTTAATGAGTTTGTAAAATAAAAAAATGTGTATCCATTAAAAGGGTCACATTTTTTAAAATGGTTAAATCATTGCCGATTAAAATATGCACGACAGAGCATATTCAGATTTTTATATTTTCGCATAACTCAAGTGAACGTAATAAGTGACAAGAACTTGAAATTTGTTGAAAGAGGGAAAGATAGTTGGAAGATTGAAAGTGCGAACATAATCACAAAGTGTGAGAAATCCATAGTATATCATAATGATGCCGCGATTTCAGATTGCAAAAGCGAAAAAATGTTGAAAAATGTTAGAGATGTTAGGGTATTTTCTGAGAGTTGTAAGACTTTTACTGCCCTGTTAAGCATAGAAGTCGAACTGACAAAATCATTGTGTCGAGATATTCCACATTTAGTCAAATTTGTAGCTATGGCATCAAATTGGAATATTTGACTAAAAATTGAATTTAACATTTATTATGTGGTTGCAAAGCATAATCCATTAAGCCAGAGCATTATTTCAACATATACGCAGATATTATAGTTTTGATAGCACTAACATCATATCAGGTTTACAGAGTAACAAAAATGCATATCTACACATGGCTGGCATATAGAGGCTATAAAAATAACAGATACGACTTGTACAAGTTTTAACAGAGTCGTAAGTTTATCAATTATGAAATTGTAGACCACCTAAGCTGAAAATATGAAAAATGCAGATACGACTCGTATGATTAACAGGGCAGTCTAGTGAGTGTGAATAATGTTATTAAGCTATAATAAAGAGTACATTTGTGGAAAAGTTAGTAAAATGGCACAGTACAGACATCCTCCAAAGTAAGAAAGTAAGAATTTGATATTAATTATCAAGCTAAAAATAGTATGATATTTTATTTTAAGAAAAAGTGATTCAAATGCATATTGTAATTCGGGAAAAACTCGATCTGCATTTGCATATTCTATTTACTTAACTTTTACCAAACAAGTTTTATTCACAAAACTCAAATATAATTTATAAATAATTAAAAAAAAAACGAAACTTTTCTAAAATTATAGTATAGTAATTATAGTATAGTATATTATAGTATTAAAGTGGATTTAATGAGTGAGGTTTTTAAAATTTATTTAAAGAAATTTTAACTTATTATGGATGAAAACTTTCGGATGAACATAACAAAATTCTGTACATCTGTCAACTCATTCTGGAAATGATTCTCATTGAGCCTTCCATTCGGGCACGCAACCAACTGATGAATCGATTCACGCCAGGAATTGATTTGTCAGGCGCAGCAGCGGTCATCATCTCTGCCCTTTCAGGGCCCTTGTGTATACCTGCTAAAGAAATGTCAGCGGTTTGAAAGAGTGCCCACGGCGTGTTTGTAACTTCGAAGGCAGCTTTACGAGACGTGAGATTTTTCAAAAGTAGATCGGGCGCTCACATTTCTCGTCCTTTTAATTCACCTTCAACCTTTCACTCGCCGTTAAAGCATGAAATGTTTAATTAAGTGGGACGAGAAGTGAAATTGAGAGTGCGTCGTTGCACAATTAAAACAAAAACAAAACGAAATTATTCGGTAGGTGGCAATTAAATTGCAATGGGCTAAAGCTAAAGCTAAGCTAATAATGAGTCGATTTTGTTTTTATTGATTCAAGTCGTGCATTCTGTGATCCTTGTCACTATAACTTTATCCATACAAGTACACGGGCAAAATTTTTACAACCGAGAATGAGCTTTTATAATATTTTTGTCAATAGTTTCGAAAACATGGCAGATATTTGAAAATTATTTTAACAAAAGTTCAAGATAATCTACAATAATTCCAGGAAAATATGCACACACATTAAATTGTAGATGGTACCAAAATGAACAACTTAAACCCACCATAACTAAATACAAGGGATTTCCCTGAATCAATTTCTGGACTAATCTGAATTTAAAAAAATAGACTTACACCAATCTGGTTTTCAACAGCTCACATGTATGTAGAAAGCCATGTGCTGCCTACATCAGATCCTTAGCATGTTCAGTATACTATTAGACGTGAAATTGATTTGGGACATTTATCGTTCTGACTAATTTACAATTTGCACATCATTAATAGAATTAATGATTTATAGAATCATTAGTAGGGGGACTAATTACAATTTGCAGGTAAAAGGACGATGAAACGTAGCAATAAGTGTGCTATGTGTTGCCTAAGTATAAACGGTTTGAGATAAATATAATATTCTATATCAAGTGGACCAGTGGTCACCATTCGACCATCTTCAATCTTGCTGAAAATTGATATGTTTGTCAGGAACTTCTGTAAACATTTTGCTCCAAATTCAAATATCTGCAGTCAGATAGGGTGGTCCTTATTAATGAGCAAAATCTGAAAATTAATATGGATGTGTATATTTTTGTAAGGAACTTCTGTAAAATCTGAAAATTGATATGGATGTGTATATTTTTGTAAGGCACTTCTGTAAACTTTTAGCTCCAAATTCAAATATCTGCTTGCAGCCAATGCCATAGGGTTCATTGGACCTCCACAGGAAAAGCTGCAGTGCCTCAGATATTTTATATTCAGAGATAAAAGATTACCGAAGTTCCTTGCAAACCTATATAGGGTGTAACAAAAATCATGTACGAAACTTTTCGAAGGACTCCTGGGAAATAATTAAATAAATTAGCAAATTAATTTAAAATTTCAATTTTCGAAAATAAAATATTGAAATTCCCATTTAACATAATATAAAATTAATATAAACAAAGCACTTGGTTAAGTTTCACAATTTTTTTAATAGAAAAACTCTACAATTGTTTCGGTATCACGACCATTATCAAGAGACAAATAAAACTGAATACAAATTCATGAAAGACGTTATATACCGGGTGATTCAAGTTTTATTACCATGGGTTTTTTAGGCTTTTTTAGTTGCCCAAAAAAATATGAAAATTTGGATTTATATAAATAAATTAAAGCATTTTTTATATTACTGACCAACTTTCATCGGTATGATTTATGATTTTGTAAGTCAAGAGCCCTACAAGGCATTGACCGCCGGTGCGGTTGGAACGTTTTATGACTTTTTATGATTCCGCCAGTCGCACGTGGGTTGAACGGGCCTTGCAGGAGCGTAATAACCTCTTATAATTCAAAAACTAACTTATTTTAGATTGTATGAATCGGTGATTAATACTTGGTGAAACATCTTTAAATTAGTATAAATAAAGCACTTGGGTAAGTTTCACAAAATTTATTAGAAAAAACTCTACAGTTGTTTCAGTCTTGCGACCATTAGCAAGAGCAAAATAAGATTAAATGCGCTATTTATAATCTAATTAGTCTAACATTATTAACACATTAAGGTACATTTACGAAAATACGTACTTTCAATAATCTCATTGAACCTGGATTATTTTCGAAACAGATCTGGTCATTCACAATGTTCCCCTTGCTTTCTTAATTTCCAGAATTTGTAGGAGGTCCATTCTTCTAAGAAAGCAATGGGGAGCGTTGTGAATGACCAGATCTGTAGAAAATAATCCGGTGTTCAATGGGATCATTGAAAGTACGTTTTTTCGCAAATCTGTTGTGTTTATTCACATGTCCACTATTCTTAAATTGGCATTCATCCGTAAACAAGACTTTACGAAAATAAATTGGGATCTACTTGAATCATCTCTTCGGCCCAACGGCAAAAAGTAACACGATTTTCAAAATCTTGCCCGTAAATTTGTTGGTGCAACTCGATGTGATAATCGTGATATTTATGTTTCGATAAAATACGACTCACACTACTTTGGCTTATTCCCTTCTCATCCCTTATCTTTCGTGTGCTTAATTGAGGATAATTTTCCACCATATTTAAAACAATAGCTTGAATTATTTCGTGGCTGGTCGGTAAATTTTTATAGCTTTTCTTCTTATGATGAAAATTTCCCGTCTCGGTTAACTGTTTAATTAACCTGGCAAAAATTTTACGTGTTGGATGTGGACCGGGAAATCTTTCAGAATAAACTCTAGTGGCTTCCAATGGGTTTTTACCACATTCGCCATAAATTAGCAACATTTCCACTTTTTCATTGAACGAATATTGAAAAGGCATATTTTAAAAATCACTGTCAAATCACTGTTCACTGCTCAAGATCAAACTCGGTAATGAACTTAATAGTAAGACACCCGGTTTACAAAATAATAACAATCACCAAATTATTGGAAATAAACTTCTTTAAATGTAATTTTAATAGCCTGCAGATCAAAATAACAATGAGGGATTAGGCAAATATTGAGCTCCAACCCTGAAGAAATCCTTGCGTCGGTATGCACCCAGCAGGCTGAGGGATTGGGTACGGCCCTATCATAAAACCCATACAATCCATTATAGGGACTATTACTGGAAGCAGCCGTCATATTTTACTATTTAGTAATAAATCTTACTGTTGCAATATCAAAATTCATTTAATTCAATAATTGGTGAAAATTTTTTGACTTATATATCGAACAACTATTCCAAGACGAAAGACCAGAAATTCATCATATACAGCTAGAAACAGTCCCACGCATTCTGAAAGACGAAGTACGAAATGCCATAAAACAAGTGAAAGACGGTAAAAGTCCAGGACCAGACGGATTCCACGCTGAATTTTTGAAACTACTAGACGACGAAGGAATTTAATGGCTAACCGACATCCTTAATAATATCTACAACACAGGTGTAATACCACAACAGTGGTTGGAATCAGAATTCGTAACACTTCCAAAATAGGCATCGGCAAAAAGATGCGATGAATATAGAACAATAGGCCTAATGAGCCACCTATTGAAAGTGTTTCCAGAAATTATACATAAAAGAATATACAATAAAGTGGAAGGACAACTGGAACCCACACAATTTGGATTTAGAGACGCAGTCGGGACAAGGGACGCTCTCTTTAGTGTGCAAGTATTGGCACAGAGATGCAGAGACATGAATTGTGATGTATACGCGTGTTTCGTTCATTACAAAAAGGCCTTTGACAGAGTCCAACACCAAAGACTGATACAAATTCTGGAAAACACAGGAATAGATGACAAAGCCCTCAGAACAATTACAAACCTATACTGGAACCAAACGGCAAGCGTAAGAATCGGAGACGATAGCACAGAAATAATAAAAATTGTACGGGGTGTGAGGCAGGGATGTGTACTGTCTGCTCTGCTATTTAACATCTATTCTGAAGTCATATTTCGGGAAGCCCTGGTAAATACACAATAAGGAATTTCTTTAAACGGGAAACGTATAAACAACATCAGATACGCAGATGATACCATGATCATAGCCGACAACATGACTTACAACTAATAATGAATAGCTTAATAAGCACTAGTCACAGATATGGACTACATATCAACATGGACAAGACCAAATTTATGATTATAAGTAAGAACAACCCACAACACCACCAACAGCAACTGGAGCTGGAGCAGGGGAACATCGAAAGAGTTAAAAAATATGTATATTTTGGCACCGTTATTAATGAGCAATAGGACCAGACACAGGAAATAAAAAGCAGAATTGAAAACAGCAGAAATATATTTATTAAAATGGCCACAGCCTTTAAAAGTCGTGATCTAACTATAGACACTAAAATGAGACTCTTACGCTGCTACGTATTCTCTGTGTTATTTTATGGAATGGAAGCTTGGACGCTGACGGTTGCTAACACAAAAAAAACTAGAAGCATATGAAATGTGGCTCTACAGAAGGATATTAAGGACATCATGGAAAGACCGTATTACCAATGCCGAAATACTAAGAAGAGTGGACAAAACGACAGAAATCCTGACCACGAATAAAACCAGGAAACTACAATACCTGGGACACATCATGCGCAACTCTAGTAGATACAGACTCCTTCAGTGCGTACTACAATGCAAATTTGAAGGAAAAAGAAACATTGGGAGAAGACAAATCTCGTGGCTTAAAAACTTGAGAAGTTGGTTCTCCACGACAACAACAGGCCTCTTGTAACGGTCCGAAAACGGCTTTGGCAGAAACTGCATTTTAATAATTAATTGGCGCGTGGACCTGCACTGTAGACAACCGTGCACGCACTTTTTTGTTGTGGTGACGCGTTTCCCCTGTGGACGATTTTTAAAATTCGCCGGCGAGGCGCCGCCATAGAGGCAGACTTCAGCTAACTTGTGTCCCGTGCGGCCGTGCCAGAAGAACCGTTGAAATAAGGTGTACCACCATCCGGTTTCCGGGATAACCAACGGGGACTCAGTTGACCACCCTTGAGGGGATTGAGGCACCAAGTACAGGGCAGAGGACTAAAACGCTCATAACACCTGAGTAAGTAGTTAAGCCCGAGATTATTTTTTTTCCTTTTCGTGAAGCCACGTGTCCGGCCATTGTTACTAAGGCCATGTGCTTTGCAGGCGTTTTGTTACGGGCTAAGTAGCTCGGCCAAACCATTCTTGGCTGTAGGCCGCGATCATCAGCACTAGGCGTCTACGACGCAAACCGTCGCCCTCCCGAAGCTGTAGCCAGCCGCCAGCGACGACCACCAGGAACACAGGCCAGATATCCAGAGATATATATATAGATATTGATACTTTTTTTTTGTGGTCTCAATTGAGCCAGACCTCCGTTTAATTCCTTATTGACATATTGTTTATTCTTTTGTGCAAGAGTTGCGTTTACGTGTTGCGTGCCGTACGTGCTTTGCGCTTGCGTAAGAGAAAGGTCGCTCCGTCGGCCCTTTGAATCACGCGATTAGGAGCTTGCTATATTCGGCCGAATAGAGTGAACCCTGCGTGAAAGGGTTGCGTGCGGAGGTATTTATTTCAGGAGCGCAGACACGGTGTCCGTCGTTTGTGTGAATAAACGCCGATATTTTACACTACAAAACTCACACCTGTTATTTTTTGTTCCCCCCACGTTTTCTCGATCGGGCATTTTTTCAGTTTCAGTTTTTTATTCTCACTGCGAGATTTAAATCTGGTGGTGTTGGCGCCAAATGGTCAGCGTTGTGACAGTTCGTGATTTATGAACTTCGCTGACTGTCTGCCGTCCACCCACGCAGGTAGGGTGGAGCCATCCTTTGCGACGAAGTAGCGACGAGGTTAAAATTACGTGGAGCCTTTTTTAACCCCCCCACTCTCTGACACCGAGAGCCTGGCCCTCGTCACTGCTTCGAAGGGACCCTCCACTCGCTCCACGGCCTAACGCGCTGATTGCCCTTCAGGTACGTCACACTCTTCCGGGCAGCTGTGAACAAAGTAAAGATAGCCAATATGATAGCCAACATCCGGAATGGATAGGCACTTGCAGAAGAAGGTACCAAGCAGGATTCCGTTGTTTTTCCCTTTCCTCCATACATGAGTAAGTCCAATGGAATTATTTTTGCCGCCGTCATCACAAAATTCTTGAGACCAACAGGATGTGGTTTTCCACGAACAAATTGTCTCATTCTTACCTTACCATGAAAGTCATTTGTTCATCCACTGATATTTTATTTGTCCTTCAATTCTGCAGACACGCTTTTTGAATTCGGGCTAACATTTGCCATATTTTCCAAAATCTATCATTTTCCCGGGATTCTTTCGATACAGCATTGTTATCTACTATTTTTAAACGAGTTAGAAGCGCAAAAAACTGATTTCTGGAAATGTTTTCATAAATAATTGGTACTCAGGTATCCATTTGCCAGTACCTTCTGATTGTGGTAGGTTGTAGATGCCAATTAACATGCTGCATGCAATGAAAACTTTCAGCTTTGCCGCAGAAGTATCTAAAGACTTTCCGGTTTTATTTACTTCGTTCATGTTGCTCACAAGGGCCATGGATTCAAAGAAATCGTCTTCGAGATATCTGCTGAAATAACTTATTGGATCCGGAATGTTTTCAGGCAAAAGTTCAGCACGAACCGTTGGTGAATGTTTCACAGCAATTCTAGGTACAAACGCACTTCGCTTCCATTTCCTTTTCTGTCCCTTTGGTAGCAAGTGAACCAAAGGCTGCTCGTCATCTGAAGAAGAGACTGTACCTTCAATTTGCCTCTCCTCTGATTTATTTTCTTCGTCACTTTCTGTGGTACTGTTACCGTCATCGTCAGTTTCAGCCGTTTGCTCTGGCACATCTTCCTCCATTTTACCAATCTTCATATTCACTGTCATCATCAGGTAGTATATCACCATTAAGATCAGAGTCGTCGAAGTTCCAATTATCAACGATCTTCTGGAGTTCTTTCTCATAGAGAGCTAAAAAACGGATGATAGACAATTGTATTGGATATTTGGTAAGGCCCGAAGTATCACCAAATATACTTCGAGTAGATAGGCCAATAGGTTTTGTAAACTTTTAGATACTATAGTTTTGAAGGTACTAGAAACAACAACTAACCTTCACTCAATGAGACGCTAGTGCAAAAAGCATAATTAGTCATTACTTACCTTTTTATACTTTTTTATAACTGTATATACACTGCTCGATTTTTAATGACCAGACACTCTAGAACACGTGCGATTCGATTGTGAATTTTTGTGCACAACCACCTCACGCATATCATACATGATACAGCTGGAAACATAGCCAAATTCCGGTTGGAAAAGGCAAAAAAAAAATGCTGAGCCGTAGTATCGTATATGATACTCAGGGTCCGAGGAGGTTAATATCTTGGGCCCTTATTAGAGAGTAGTCACATAATGATCCATGTCTGAATTGAAATGTAATCGTATGCATACATCGAATCACATTGAAATCAATCAAATATGCATGTCCACGATGGATAAATAGAAAGTGCAAGCCATGTATGCACGGACGTACCGATTGTCGTGTAGTGAAATGTGAGGGCATTTGTAAGGGCAGCGCAAGAGTACAAAATACTCACCCAAGCGTGCTGGGCGGATGCAATTCAATTTTTTAAAGTCGTCCGCAGTAATAAAAGCCACAGCAGTTTACGTCCATTAATCACACAGTCACGTCGTCCTATAAATGACGCCGCGTCAGCACCGTGACGTCGCGTATCCCCGCGCCTACAAGAAGGGAACAAATAACGTCGTGGACTTTGGTAGTGCACTGGTGAGTCGATCCATCCTTCAATTAAAAGTCCTTGGAAGCCCCGTTGGCTATCCTCCGTCTCGCTTCGAGCGGGGCTTGCCTCTCGCTTCAGTCTGAGTGGGTCCGTAAATTAAGTGCGTTTCCCCACTGCGAGCGAGACGTTTTTAGTTTAAAAATTTCCGTACCGAGAAGAAAGCTGGGACCAATGCATTAGCCGGGCAGAAGTAATAAAGAGAAAGAGAGGGTCGCCGGGGGGAGAGGGCGGACGGCGGTCCTTTGTGGTGTTAACAAAATGAAGCCTCTGCAGAGCAGCCATTTTTAATGATCGATGCTCACCGGCCGTGACAAGGGGACCAGAGACGATCACCACCGTGTAATATATACGTTTCTGTCTTCGCATGTGTGCGCCTCCCAGAAGCCCTCCAGGCGGCCGAGGGACTCCTCTACTTCGGGGCGGCGACCATCGCATCGGTGCGGCTGCTGTTATTCCCGTCAGCCACCGGAGGACCATTAGTCCTTCGAACCATGCGTCATCCGTTGGTGTTGTCCGTAATGGTCCCCAGCGAAACAAACGACTGCTCGACTGATATTGGCGGCATAAATCAACCGCAAATGACGCCCAGATCAGATCGTCGGACGAATTATTGCCCCACTGAAGTTTCAATATGAAAAAGTCGAAACCGTTCGGAAATACGCGTCTCAAATTATGTGGAGAAATCGTGGTCTGAAGCAGTTACCGACATCAGTTCGAATATCGTGTGCTCAACAATGTTTGGGTTCGATTCAAATTTAGCGCCAAAATATTTTAGGTTGTAACGGTTCGAACCCAGGTGTTGTACAAATTCTCATAATTTGTAATATTTATTATTCATTGCACTTATTTAACTGCAATTCATCCTTAAATGCAATTGGATGCATTTGATTTCTTTAACTGCATATTACATGAATTCTTATAATTCAAGTAACTGATTTGGCTCGTGATTTACAAATTCTCGTAATTTGTAATATTGATTTGGCTCGTGATTTAGTGGTAGTACTCTACGTTATGTTTGATTTTTAAATCAAAATCGTAATAACTCAGTTTGGTTCGTTTTATGGGTAATGTGTCTGTTAGTAATTTTTGTTAGCAAGTAAAACACAGATACATGGATTTCATATGATTTATTCATTTTAAAAGGTTATGCAAGCGACAGGTAAATAAAAGACAATTTTGTTACTCTAATTGGACGTTATTTATTTAGTTATATTTATTTAAATTTTGGAATAAATTTGTTTAATAATTATTGAAAATTTATTATATTCTTTGAATTTGAATGATTTATTTTATTTTGAAAACAGAGTAACTTATTAACACTACGGTTGGAATTACAAAGTGTTACTTAGCGACTTCATGCACCACAATCTTCAAATTGTGCCGAGAAGGATATCTGATACATGTCATCACTGCATAGAAATTCATTAGCACGGTGCCTACCAATGTATTTCAACGCCACCTTGTGGATAGGAACGAATCACATAACTTCACATTAAAGTACGTTAAGCGATTCCAGTGCTTCAAGCACCCAATGTGTCCTCATTCGGAGATATTGCTAGTATTCGCGTTTACAAACACTATCAGCCATGTGATCGTAAAAACTTTAATAGGTATTGTTATTCAAAATTGATTATAGATTAGTATAATAAAGCTCTATTCTACTTCTACTTTTCTATCTACTTAAGCACATACAAACATTCGTTTCAGTCATTCATAATTCTGAGATTTCTTGAATATCGGAGCGCTGGGCAAGTTTAATTATACGATGTAATTACAAATATCATTGAATTATTTATATCGAAATTATTAAGTTATGTTCCCCTGACGCAACTTTTTATTTAACTACCGATTGATTAATGAGGCCACACTGTTTATCAAATGTTTGCGACGACGGAAAGGAAGGCATGTTACAATATTCTCCTGTCAGTACGAAAATATTGTCAGGACAAGGTATAAAATGCAGTTAGGTTCAACTCCGCAGTGGCGTGAGGCTCCCTACATTTCATACCCTTATTAAACTTCGTTCATTACCAGCGACAAGGCGCGGTAATATCACTAGATAGGTTACATTATTATGGATAAATTACTTTAGAATTGTTAGTGTAAAAAGATGTTTGATCAAATGTTTTGCGACGACGGAAAGGAAGGCATGTTACAATATTCTCCTGTCAGTACGAAAATATTGTCAGGACAAGGTATAAAATGCAGTTAGGTTCAACTCCGCAGTGGCGTGAGGCTCCCTACATTTCATACCCTTATTAAACTTCGTTCATTACCAGCGACAAGGCGCGGTAATATCACTAGATAGGTTACATTATTAGTATGGAATTGACTTTGGAATTGTTAGTGTGAATTACATTTGATAAACTTGTGTTATATATTCACCTGAGGAATTAATGTTTAAAGTATATGAGTCGTCGTCGGACAGCGTGACGTTCTGTCTCGATCGGTACATCTCACTCTTCCCGTTTGAGTTCCGCACTTCTATTTATACTGGTATACTGGTCCCCTACTTTTTACTCTTCTTCCCCCGTCCTATGATAATTCTGCTTACCGCTGCAAATTGACGCCTTCCCATACGTGTCACCGAATTACGCAATCGCCGTTTCGAGTTCCCGTCGTATTCCCACGACCTATTTCTCTGTGTCATCATTTTGATCGTGTGCTTATTTACATTTGCCCAAAACTACGAAGTCAGCAAAATGAATGTACTCGCTTGGGAAACGCGTCGTCGGCCGCGGCCTGCCATGATATTTACGCAGTTTTGTTCCGACTCATAAAATTATGGATTTTAATATTATTAGGTTCTTACAAGGTTTTCGTTGTCCGGCATCGATCGTGCCATAACAGTACGACTGTTTTATCATACACGGTTATTACACGATATCAAGTTTTCTCAAATTTTCTTTCAAATTAAAGCTATTAGGCACAAAACAAACCGATAGGGACGCTGTTCAATTACGTGTTTCGTAAGTTCTTATTTTACTGTCGTGCGATCACCAGTGATACAAGGTGTATCTAAATGCTTGTAATTACGTAACCATGTAAAATATTTGGTTCCGCTCCAGTAAAAATAGTTCTATTTTTGACATAGGCAACTTCATTTACGCTCATTAGACATGAAATGGCAACTAAAGTTATCGTCATGCTATCCTAATTTCTATTGTGGAATTTCAAATTTGACTGCTCAAATACGAAATTGTTATTAGTTTCAGCAATATTTGTGGCTTCCAATCACATGAAAAGACAGTTGGCAATCATCATTGCAATTCTGATCTCCGACGCTGCAGCTATAAATAGTTGGATCGATGGACAATGAAGAACTATGTAAAGACGCAACGAGACATTACTCATGAAGATGGCATTAAAAGCTATCTTCATACAATTCAAATTTCTATAGGCAATTTACATCAAGGCGGCAGCACCACGGGTACTAGCCATGGGTATTTGACGCTTCCAGTTAAATGTGTTCCTATGTGTTTGTTATGCTAAAGTGTGCGATTCGTATCAAATTCGTCGACTTTTGCCGTTTATCGTACAGTTATCAATCTGGTTGTTATGGTTTAACATCAGCAATGGCAAAATATAAAAAGGTTTATATTTTTAATTGCTTAAAACATGACATAAATTTCCACCACTAAATCACGAGCCAAACCAATATTACAAATTATGAGAATTTGTACAACACCTGGGTTCGAACCGTTACAAATGCATTATTTAATTAATTTTATAGCATGAATATCCAAACCAATTATTTTGCTACACCAAAAATGGCAAAAATTGTTTTGTGGTAGGTGCAATTGAATTTTTTTTTAATCTAGAAGTTTATTATATTAAGGACTACATTATTGACTACATTATAATTGTAGTTCTAACAAAAAAAAGTTCTCAAATAAATATTAATTGTTCTGATAGTAATACAAACTAATGTAAAATGTTTAAAACAACTTCTTTCATGAACTACATATTGAAAATGAATCTACGAGGGTGTTTCAAATATAAACGGTAAATTTGTTGGTGTACTCCCTAAGTTCTTTCGGGCAGGATAGTAGAGTGAGAGTTTGAAGTTTGGTGTGTTTTGAAGGGAAAACCAACTTGGGCAGCAGTTTCCTCTCTGTTTTATCCTCATTACAGTAATGTCTGAGCAAGAGGTTCCTGTATCCGTTGCGCAACGTATTATTATAAAGTTTTCAACTAATAAAGGAGTTAAACCGTCAGAAATTTTAACTCGTTTGAAGACACAATTTAGGGAAGAAACACTGTATCAGAACCGAGTGTTTACTTGGGCCAGAGAATTTAAAGGTGGTCGAGAACGTGTTGAAAACCAAAATCATAATCGACGCCAGAGAACAAGTCTTACAGATTACAGATTCTTTGACTATATGGGAGTTTTACTTCTTGATTTTCTTCATGATCGACGTACAATAAATGCATATTACTATTGCCAGTTGTTAGAGTCAGTAGAAGCCGCCTACCGAAACTAAAGACGAGGTACGACCATCACAAGTGTGATTCTTCTTCATGGCAACGCTAGGTCTCACACGGCGATTTTAACAAGGGAAAAATTGGAGGAAATGCATTGGGAAACCATAGAACACCCTCCTTACAGTCCATATTTGTCTCCCTCTGACATTTTTTGTTTGCGCCCCTTAAAGAATCACTTGAAGGGCAACGATTCCAAAGCGATCTAGAAAAAAATAAGTTCGTCTGGATAGATTATGCCGATTATGTACCTACTAAAATGTAAAAATAAAGTAAAATAAAAACAATAAGGCAAGAAATTACGCTTTATTACACAGGGTGTTTTCCAAACATGGGCAAACGATTAAATGGATTATCCCTTGGATTATTTAAAAAAATTTGGTGCTTTGATGATTTATGTTATTAACAAATGCCTGTTAAATCTAGTAAGTAAGGTAGCGCGTGTTCCAAATAAAATCTATACACCTTACCTGTAAGCCTACCTGGTAAACAATGGGTCCAGAAATCCAAGGCAAACATTCAAAGAAAACTGATGTGGAAAACTAATGTTTTATTATACCGTGCGCGCAAATATTTTTATCATCAATCTTTGCTTTGCTTGGTTATTGTGAAAAGATAATAAATTCTTGAAATTCTTGACAAATTCACACTTTGGAACATCGGGTAAAATAATCCGTACCAGTAGCAGAAGAATCTGAACCAATGTTTGCAGAAGCCACTGACAAAATGCTGATATATTCAAAACATTTGCAATTTTTCTAATAGAAATATCTGGATTACCCTTTACTATTGTAAGGACCTAATAATATTAAATTCCATAATTTTACGAGTCAGAACAAGACTGCGTAAATATCGCCGCAAGCCGCGCTCCGAAGTCGCGTTTGGAACGAGCGAGGTCATTAATTTTGCCGACTTCTTAATTTTAGGCAATTTAAATAAGCACACGATCAAAATGATGACACAGAAATAGGTCATGGGAATACGACGGGAACTCGAAAGGGCAATTGCGTAATTCGGTGACTCATATGGGATTGCGTCACTTTGCAGCGGAACGCAGATTTAGCATAGGACAGGGGAAGAAGAGTAAAGATTGGGGGACAGTATAAACATAACTGCTGAAATTAAATAAAAGGAGTTAGATGTACCCATCTAAACAGAACGTTACGCTGCCCGACGACGGCTCATATACTATAACCATTAATTTCTCAGGTGAATATATAACACACGTTTATCAAATGTACTTCACACTAACAATTCTAAAGTCAATTCCATACTAATAATATAACCTATCTAGTGATATTACCGCGCCTTGCCGCTGGTAATGAACGAAGTTTAATAAAGGTATAAAATGTAGGGAGCCTTACGCCACAAAATGCGGAGTTGAACCTTACTGCACATTATACTTTGTCGTGACAATATTTTCGTACCGACAGGAGAATATTGTAACATGCCTTCCTTTCCCCGTCGCAAACATTTGATAAACAATGTGTCTTCATGAATCAAAGACGTAAAATATAGTTTTGAATCGGGAAGTTTTAAAATGATAACATATATGGTTTCTTAAAGCCGGTTGCAGATTTATTTGCAATCGGTAGTTAAATGAAAAGTTGCGTCGGGGGAACATAACTTAATAATTTCAATATAAATTATTCAATGATATTCTGGGTAATTAAATCGTATAAATAAACTTGCTCAGCGTTCCGATATTCAAGTAATCTCAGAATTATGAATGAATCAAGCGAATGTTTGTATGTGCTTAAGTAGTTAGAAAAGTAGAAGTAAAATAGAGCTTAATCATTCTACTATATAATCAATTTTAAATAACAATACCTATTAAAGTTTTTACGATCACATGGCTGATAATGTTGGTAGACGCGAATACTAGCAATATCTTTGAATGAGTACACACATTGGGTGCTTGGAGTACTGGAATCAATTGAAGTACTTTAATGTGTGAAGTTATGTGATTCGTCCCTATCCACAAGGTGGAGTTGAAATGCATTGGTAGGCAACGTGCTAGTGAATTTCTATGCAGTGATGGCATGTATCAGATATCCTTCTCGGCACAATTTGAAGATTATGGTGCATGAAGTCGCTAAGTAACACTTTGTAATTCCAATCGTAGTGTTAATAAGTTACTCAGTTTTCAAATTAAAATAAATCATTCAAATTCAAAGAATATAATAAAGAGTCAACAATTATTAAATAATATCTATTCCAAATTTCGAACAAATATAATTAATTGGTTGTATGGTTGTGGTATGTTGTGTGCTTCCTCAACTTTGAAATGTTGAGGAAGTGTATAATGTGCCGCAGCTGTGCAACCAATACTTAAAATGAGAAATATTAAATAAATATAATTAAATAAATAACGTACAATTTGAGTAACAAATGAATAAATCATATAAAATCCATGTATTTGTGTTTTACTTGCTAACAAAAATTACTAACAGACACATTACCCATAAAAGGAACCAAATTGAGTTGTCACGATTTTGATTTAAAAATCAAACATAACGTAGAGTACTACCACTAAATCACGAGCCAAATCAATATTACAAATTACGAGAATTTGTAAATCACGAGCCAGATCAATTACTTGAATTATAAGAATTCATGTAATATGCAGTTAAAGAAATTAAATGCATCCAATTGCATTTAAGGATGAATTGCAGTTAAATAACTGCAATGAATAATAAATATTACAAATTATGAGAATTTGTACAGCACCTGGGGGGTTCGAACCGTTGCAGACGTTGAAATTTTAAAGAATTTTAGTACTTTTGATTGATTCTGAAATTTTCTCTACCAATCACTTCTACATCTCCTGATCTGGTTTCATCTGACTGGATTTTTCGGGGGTTTTTTTTCTGTTCGTTTCATCTTCATACTAAGTTACTTTCGCCTTCATTAGTGCTCAATTTTCATAAATGTTAAATTTTGTTCTTATACGTTGTATATTGATATGGTTGATAGATCGATCTCAGACTATTGCAGCTTATTACTTTTTACGTTAAATTGAGATAACATATCTTACCATAAAACTGACAAAAAAAGTCGTTTCTAATCTTTGAAGTTGAAGGAGGTGGTTAGATGCGTCATTCGGGCGGCATTCCTGTCTACTGCTTCGACTCGGGTTTCAAGACGCCCCCTGATGCGCGACACTTTGCCAAATTCACGCATTATCATATTTTTTGTACATTGTTGTTGTCAATGTCTAAATGGGTTAGTTTTAAGGTCATATATCAAATAAATTACTGCCCACAGTTACGTATTTAAGCACCCCCGAGAAATAGGACTACTTTAAAGCGCCGCGCACACTCATGTCTGGGATTGGAAGTAGAGCATGCAGTAGACAGAAATGTATGTTTGCGTTTAGATGCTTCACTTCTTGTATTTGGTTTTTTTCATTCGTCATTTATTTATGTATTTGTATATTTATTTTTTATTGCGACTCGTGCCTTTGGTGGTTTTCCAAACATTTGCCGCTCAATAGCCCTCATAGCCCCCCCCCGAAATCCGCCACTGACTGCAGCACGTACTAAGGAAGTAGCAAAAATAAATATCTTAGGAGGCATTCATCCAAAACCGATGCATGTGTATTAAGCTCAGTCGGCATATTATAAGCAAAACTAAACTAACCGCAAAATTTACGTCGTTGTTTGTTGATGTTAGACACTTTTTTCAAACACAAAAAAAACGATTTACGACCGGAGCGGTGCAGCGTCCGATAGCACACGTGCAATTTTTTTACATACGCTCAAAACAAAAAATGCCTTTGTCGGCCGGTGTCGTAAATTTATAGTCCCAATCTTTAAAAAAAATCGTACCAGGTTTTATGTTCTACGAAAATCGTATCAGCTTGCACCCCTCCAATCGGGTGCCCGAGCCCTGTAGCACTCCTGCAGTCGGCGCCTATGTGTAGAATATATTTTACATCTCACCGAATCTCATGTTCGAGGATTCTCAAAGCAATATGCGAGGAGAATTGCCCCACGTTGTAATTACCGGTGGCGCCTATACGCTTGCTCCCCACTAATAATAATTTAATGGCGATTAGATGCGTGCTCGCTGCGAAATCGGCATTAAATTATTCCCTAATACCTTTATAATAATCGCACGTCTTCAGGCCGCATGCAAAATTCCGGTGTGTGTCCCCCTTGGGGTCTAAGGCCATTACTGGACGAGCATTAATCACGGGACGCGGCAAATTGCACGTAAAGAATGTCCACGCACCAGGGAAAAAGCGCCATTAACATTAGTCATTACGACGAGCGAATCGGACCGTAAAGGGTCCGGACGGGGGGAGAAGAGGGGCAATTCGGTAATGAAGGGCGCTGCTAATTAAGCACTGCATGCTCCTTTTTTATTCCTTCCTCTTTCGTTCTTGGGAGGAGTTGGAGTGGACTGGTACGTGCAGGGGCGGATGGGCCATACGGGAAAATGGGAAATTTCCCGGTGGGCCGGTAGCCATCCCGAATGTTGGGCCGGAAGCCCCAGAATTTTAGGCTGGTAGATCCGACGACAAGTTTATTAATAATTTTGATTTAATGTATTAACACAAGGCGGAAAGACCCCATGTGGTCGATAGCCCTATAAAGATTGTTTATATATGTATTAACACAGTGGTTCCCAAACTTGTTCGCCTCGCAGCTCCCTTTTTGAAATAATATTTTCTATCCATTCCGTTTCCATAATATTTTTTGCAAATTTTTATGAAAAATGAAATAATTTGGTGAGGAATATAAATTGTGTAGATAGCCGTTATAATTTTCAACTAAAAATTGGCAGGTTCCAGTAATATTTGTAATTTATAAAAATGTTGGTATTTCTAATAAAAAAATGTATTGAAAATTTCGAAATTTTTGTAAATTTAATTTACAATCGACATGATATAATTTTAATATGTTGTGGTTTGATTAGCTTTTTGCAATTTTTCATAAAATTTTCTAATTTGTAAGGAAAATGTAAATATAGTAAAATTTTGGTATTTGTAATAAGAATTTCATAATTTCTAATGAACATTTTATAATCTCTAATGAAAAGTATGTAATTTCCACCTAAGTTTATTTTCATAAAATTTTCTACAAATAACTATAAACATTTTAACAACTCGATACAAATTTTGGAAATGCCAATGACATTTTGCAATTTATAATGAAATTTTGGCAATTTCTCGTTTTACTTTAATGTTAAACTTTGTTATTAGTTGAATTATTACTTGTTGTAATATGTATTAAATTTTGTAATGTATTTAAGAAGCAATGTGTTAGTGGGCATTGTCCCGTTAATTCAATAAATAAATAAATTTACAATAAAATTTTCATGATCGCTGCCGAAATGTTGTAATTTATAATACGAATGTTGAATATTTTACATTTTACATTTTACAGTGAAATTTATCAATTAACAATAAAAAATTTATAAAGTTATTGCAATTTTGTAATTTAGAATGATGAATGATGAAAGTGACAACGAAAATTACATAATTTTAATAAAACTTATTTATTTGTTTATTTACTTATGTACTAAGTTTTTATTATTGTATTTGTTATAGTGTTATTGTGAACTTATTTATACCTTATGATTGTTTTCTAATTCCATTGAAATATTGTATTCATAATAAAAACTTTGCAATTTTCACTACAATGTTCCAATTTATATTCAACATTTACAAATTCTAAAACTTTTGAAACATAATTAATTCTCCATAATTTCTATTGAAGCACTGAAATCCATCATCAAAATTTCGTAACATTCATCATAATGCTATTACTATTTATGGGATTTCCGAAGACATTTTTGTAATGTGTAGTTAAAATGCGAAAATTTCATTGTTTTTGTTGAATTAAAAAAAAATTGCCAACATTTTACACCATCCATTATATTTTTTACCAATTTCTATGAAATAGATAATACATTTGCAAGGAATGTGATTTATGGGGAAAGACGTTATAAATTCCAATGAATAAACTCGCAGATTTCATTAATCTTGACAATTTATGAAAAGTCTAGTAATTATATTAAAACTTTCTAATGAAAATTTTGTAATTTCCAATTCATTGCAGTTTACAAGCGAGATATTTCAATGAGAATTTTATGGTTTGATGAACTTGCAATTTGTAATAAAATATCAAAATTTCTTATTTGCAACGAAAACTTCATAATTTCTCTTTGTAATTTTGTACATAATTTTGTATTTTGCATTAATATTTTTGCAAATTTCTGTCAGAATATTAATAACTTAGCGAGTTATATGTTTTGAGCATAAAGTTTTTAAAATTTATACTAAAAATTTCAAATTTTAATTTAACATTGAAATTTGTAATTAATATTTTCGTATTTACTATAAGAATTTTATAATTTCCAACTAAATTCTATCAATTATCTTGATAACTTTGTTATTTCCTTTGAGTTTCGGAATTTATAATATACATTTTTTACTTTCATGAGAAAAATAAAATTAAGTTTCAAGTTCATTTTCATTTAGTAAGCTTTTATTTTTATTTATTATGTGTATATTATGCAGGTTCTCCCGCTAGTAAATATTATTATTATAATTTTTAATATAAATTGTATAATGCAAATGACGATTTTGTGTTTTGATTAATATTTTACAATTCAAATTATAATTTGTAAACTAATATGTTTAAACAATGTTAAACAATTTTTTTAATTACTAATTTTTTGTTCCATAAATTTTCTGCAAATGACTCTGAACATTTTAACAACTTTGTGAGGGATATGCTTTCTGAATAAAACTCCAATAATTAAAAAAAAAAGCTGGATCTAATAAAACTTTGTAATTTTAATGAAGATTTTATAAATTACAATTAAATTTTCGTAGTCAAAGCATGACTAATTTTAATTACCTAATATTTTTCATATTTTATTTAATATGATTGAAAGCAGTACCGAACGCACACTTTAGGAACGTCTGTATTAATAAATAAAAAAGTATTATGAAAAACTTACGGTATTAAATTTCATATTGATTTTTTCTTTATGGGGAGTACTTTCTCTTAGTTATGTAATCTTTTTATTTGATGTTCTTCACCCAACTAGTTTCGGATTTTACAAGCCATCCTCAGAGGTGTTATGTTTTTAAAAATAATATATTCAATTTTAAATTATTTATTGTAAAGTATTTTTGATTTTTACATTTTTGTCAAATTTTGAAGTATGATTATTATTTTGATTATATGGTATTATTGCAATTTTATGTGAATGCAAAATGGGCCGATAAAAGATTGTTCCCGGGCCGCTTGTATGTTGCCCATCCGCCCCTGGGTACGCGCGTCCGTCGCGGTCCGCCGTCTGGAAAATTTAAATTGCAAGAACCACCCCTTGCCTTGCCGGGAGGCCAATTTACGGGTTTTCCAGTTTCGAGGTAATTAGGATTTGCGCGCTCCTCTGCGTGCAGCATTTGCATGAGAACGAGGAACGGATTTAGTTCTTGGGAGAAATTTACGTGAGGGCGGGATGACAGGCGCATTAGCGAAGTTTTATTGTTCGGGACGACTGAAGAACACTCCCGAGTATTAAGATGCCGTGACCCAAAGTTTCCAAAATCCCAGCCACTCGGAATTTTTTTTCAACCGCATAAGCCAGTCACGCACATGCAAATCGCCTGCACAGATGCGACAATGGGCAGTAAACACGTGGAAGCAACAATCTCCGCTGTACAGTTGAATATTCTGGCCGTAGGACCGGTGTAATCCGGAACCCTTTTTACCCTAGGGGTGCAGCGCCGTCAAAACGTTTCACGGCCCAAACCTCTGGGGGGTCCGGGGGTCGGGGCGCCGATGAAAATTGGAAACGCTATCGATCGGGCCGGCGAAAAAGGCGGAAGTTTAATTTCGCGAAAAAGGGCGGCTTTTCCGAGCGTTTGCCTTCCTCTCGCACGATGGAAGGGACTTTGTGTCGTGGCGGCCCGTTTAAATATTCGAGACGAAAGACTAATTTGCATTTTGTAAGGTAGCGTGTTCTGTATATATTTGTATTTTAATCCAACTGAAATTAAGCAGGGTTCGGTGCAATGTTTGCCCCACGAATCGAAAAACCCCGAGGAGATTAAGGATCGTATTCTATTAAAAATTCTCTAACCTTTACCCGTTCATTAATGCAATACAAATTTGCACAGATACATATACAGAGTGTATCAGCCAAATGGAATAAATTCAATAATAAATAAATGGGGGCGTGTTCGAAAAAACGCTCAGACATGTCGATTGTTATTTTTAGTTGCGCATTTTTTTCAACAAAAACTGTTTATACAGGGTGTGTCATGTGACCGTGGCCAATACCAACTTTCTTATTTTAAATGCAACATCTGGTATATTATTCAATTTTTGGATTCTTCAGAAAATTCTAGACATATTTCATGTACAATGTCCTATACCTATCTTCAACTGTTTCGGAAATATTAAGTGTTTTCAGATTTATTGCAAAAATTAAAAATCGGTGGATTGGGAGGCGAGGATCGATGGAATGGCCAGCACGATCCCCTGATCTGACGTCATTAGACTTCTTCTTATGGGGATATGTCAAAAGTATTGTAAACAAAACTAAACCCCTCGACTTAGCTGACTTAAGAAGACGAATAATGCTTGCGATTAGATCGGTCACGCCTGAGATGTTGAGTAACGTTAGAAGAAATTTCTATTTAAGATTAGAAGAAATTTCTATTTAAGATTAGGATGTTGCCAAGACGTTCACGGCGAGCATTTTGAACATCTCCTCCATTGAAATTTATTGTTTTTTTTTGTTTTTTTACATTATCAAGAAATAAACAGTATTACTTATTAGTTTTTGAGTGTGTTGTAACGAATTTCTGTAATCAAATAATTTTCTTTTTTTAATGTTAATTTTTGCAATAAATCTGAAAACACTTAATATTTCCGAAACAGTTGAAGATAGGTATAGGACATTGTACATGAAATATGTCTAGAATTTTCTGAAGAATCCAAAAATTGAATAATATACCAGGTGTTGCATTTAAAATAAGAAAGTTGGTATTGGCCACGGTCACATGACACACCCTGTATAAAAAGTTTTTGTTGAAAAAAATGCGCAACTAAAAATAACAATCGACGTGTCCGAGCGTTTTTTCGAACACGCCCCCATTTATTTATTATTGAATTTATTCCATTTGGCTGAGACACCCTGTAGATTATACAGAGAGCGCATAAAGCATTAAGACCTGGCTTTATTTCTTCCCCTGTATAAATTTTCGAAAAACGGGCCAAATTTAATTTTTTTCAAACATATATTTGGAGTTACTAATGCATGAAATAAAGTTACGCACTTTTTAAAATTTTCAAAATTGTTTTTTATTGTTCACGACAATTGTTTCGCCACACTGTGGCTTCTTCAGGTGAAGAAATGATACATAAACTGGGTACAATTTGCTTAAGTAGTGTATTGATGGGGGTGGGGGCTATTAACTAGTTTTAAAAATATTGAGGAGCGGTGAATGATTGACGTCCGTTTGGTCGTTAAGTAGGAGGCCGCTTAATTTCCTTTTGTTGATTTCCAGGTTTTCCAGGTGGTTAAGTTTCCTTCCTTTTTCTTCTTGATGGAGTATTTGGAATTTGGGGTTGTAAGAACCTAATAATATTAAAATCCATAATTTTACGAGTCTGAACAAAACATTCATTTTGCTGACTTCGTAGTTTTGAGCAAATGTAAATAAGCACATGATAAAAATGATGACACGGAGAAATAGGTCGTGGGAATACGACGGGAACTCGAAACGGCGATTGCGTAATTCGGTGACATGTATGGGATTGCGTTAATTTGCAACGGTAAGCAGATTTATCATAGGACGGGGGAAGAATAGTAAAAAGTGGGGGACCAGTATACCAGTATAAATAGAAGTGCGGAACTTAAACGGAGCCAGTTAGATGTACCGATCGAGACAGAACGTCACGCTGTCCGACGACGACTCATATACTTTAAACATTAATTCCTCAGGTGAATATATAACACAAGTTTATCAAATGTAATTCACACTAACAATTCCAAAGTCAATTCCATACTAATAATGTAACCTATCTAGTGATATTACCGCGCCTTGCCGCTGGTAATGAACGAAGTTTAATAAGGGTATGAAATGTAGGGAGCCTCACGCCACTGCAGAGTTGAACCTAACTGCATTTGTATACCTTGTCCTGACAATATTTTCGTACAGACAAGAGAATATTGTAACATGCCTTCCTCTCCGTCGTCGCAAAACATTTGATCAAACATCTTTTCACACTAACAATTCTAAAGTAATTTATCCATAATAATGTAACCTATCTAGTGATATTACCGCGCCTTGCCGCTGGTAATGAACGAAGTTTAATAAGGGTATGAAATGTAGGGAGCCTCACGCTACTGCGGAGTTGAACCTAACTGCATTTTATACCTTGTCCTGACAATATTTTCGTACTGACAGGAGAATATTGTAACATGCCTTCCTTTCCTCGTCGCAAACATTTGATAAACAGTGTGGCCTCATTAATCAATCGGTAGTTAAATAAAAAGTTGCGTCAGGGAAACATAACTTAATAATTTCGATATAAATAATTCAATGATATTTGTAATTAAATCGTATAATTAAACTTGCTCAGCCCTCCGATATTCAAGAAATCTCAGAATTATGAATGAATGAAACGAATGTTTGTATGTGCTTAAGTAGATAGAAAAGTAGAAGTAGAATAGAGCTTTATCATACTAATCTATAATCAATTTTGAATAACAATACCTATTAAAGTTTTTACGATCACATGGCTGATAATGTTGGTAAACGCGAATACTAGCAATATCTCCGAATGAGGACACATTGGGTGCTTGAAGCACTGGAATCGCTTGAAGTACTTTAATGTGAAGTTATGTGATTCGTTCCTATCCACAAGGTGGCGTTGAAATACATTGGTAGGCACCGTGCTAATGAATTTCTATGCAGTGATGACATGTATCAGATATCCTTCTCGGCACAATTTGAAGATAGTGGTGCATGAAGTCGCTAAGTAACACTTTGTAATTCCAACCGTAGTGTTAATAAGTTACTCTGTTTTCAAAATAAAATAAATCATTCAAATTCAAAGAATATAATAAATTTTCAATAATTATTAAACAAATCTATTCCAAAATTTAAATAAATATAACTAAATAAATAACGTCCAATTAGAGTAACAAAATTGTCTTTTATTTACCTGTCGCTTGCATAACCTTTTAATATGAATAAATCATATAAAATCCATATATCTGTGTTTTACTTGCTAACAAAAATTACTAACAGACACATTACCCATAAAACGAACCAAACAGAGTTATCACGATTTTGATTTAAAAATCAAACACAACGTAGAGTACTTCCACTAAATAACGAGCCAAATCAATATTACAAATTACGAGAATTTGTAAATCACGAGCCAAATCAATTACTTGAATTATAAGAATTCATGTAATATGCAGTTAAAGAAATCAAATGCATCCAATTGCATTTAAGGATGAATTGCAGTTAAATAAATGCAATGAATAATAAATATTACAAATTATGAGAATTTGTACAACACCTGGGTTCGAACCGTTACAGGGTCGAACGAATGTCCTTCCTCTCGTAGTCCTCGCGAATGTCCTTCCTTCCTATTCGTATTTTTTAGTATTTTTTAAGGAATCCTATCAACGGATGGATGTTTGGATCAAAAATAATGTTAACGACCCGAAGACGAGAAAGCTACAAATCATTGGAGAAATTCGATGGTGGGCTAAAGAAATTGCACTTTAAAAAATATTCGGTAAATACGGTAACATGGAATCTGCTTTGTATGTAGAAGTTTTATTGGCTTTAAAGACAATAGCGGAAACCAACGAGATGAATAGTAATGTGAGAGCTATGGCAAAAAGTTTTAAAGAAAATATTCTAAAATACCAAGTTATTTTAACAGCTAATATATTTTTAAAAATATTCAGCATTACGGGACGGCTATCAAAATATTTACAAACATCAGGACTAGATCTTTTGAAAGCTACACAGATGGCGCAAAGTGCAATAATGCAATTAAAGGAGTTTCAAAGAAATTTCCTTTCAGTAAAACATAGCGCAGACGAATTCGTAGTATGGGCTGAAGAAAAACTAGAGCAACATTATTCTGAAATGATAGTTGAGACATCATCGCCCAAATCATGAAGAAAAAAAATAAAGCTTATGCCTGGAGAAAAACGTGGAGAAGAAACACCAGACGATAAAATTGAAACATTTAATGTAATAATGGATATCGCAAGAGAGTCCATGATAAAACGATTCAAAAAATTGATGTTTGTAAAGATTTATCTGTGCTAGATTCACGTAATTTTAATTTAATTAAAGGAAATATTCCAAGAAATTGTTTAGAAACTTTAACTAATAAATTACAAAAAAATGATTCTAATATTACATTACCAAATTTAAAAGAAGAACTAGACACTTTTATTGAAAATTCGAATCTACTAAAACGAAATATTTGTGATGTGTTCATAGTAGACCAAAATCTTGAACTAGAGATGGACTGTGTGGAATAACATATAGAAGACTCGATGGAGCAAGTGTAGGAAACAAATTTAGAATTAGGATCGTGTAAAAATTGCAAGAACTGTGCTAGTTGTTGTTATTATGTCATTTGTAAATATAATTTATTTCGAGAAGTGTACCCCACCTTTTAACACTTCCGATAAAACATGATAAACGAGAGAATGAGGCTTGGTATAATCACAAGAGAAGTTATTAATAACCTCCAATGTTCCTAATAATAATATATTATAACATTACATAAACATTTCCGATTGAGGTAGCAGAACTGTTATTTGACACAACTTGTAACATGTCTGACGGTGATGACTACTTGTGACATTGGTGCTTGCTGTGGTCGTGGGTAGAATTACTAATTTACCTCAATCAACGTAAACAATGGGGCTCCAATAATTACATTATTGTGTGGACACCGACACAACCATGAAATTCGGGAAGATCGCGAGATACCTTTAGTAATCATTCATGAATTATTGGGGATATTTCAACATCTTTAAATAGTTCTATTTTTGATCATATCACTTTCCCGTAGTTAAATGGAGTGAAAGAGCATGGTAATAAATGGTCTAAGAGAAGCACGTGCATGTATAACAAACTCTCGTAAATAAACTTCGTAGTAATAACCATTTTCAAATTATCAATTGAATAAATAAGAGAATTTACAAATTCATTAAAAGGTCAACGAAATCTAGAAAATAAATCAATTCATGTCATAATCGTCAACCTGTGTTTTGTTTTCCTGTATGTTACAATTATATAAATTAATTTACATCATCATCAACCTGTGTTTTATTTCCCTGTGTCTTACAATTTCAGCGTGTCTATTATTAAATAAACAAATCAAATCCTTAAATTGGTGCTTTCTTGTATTAATCCATTATTAGTATACGTTAATTAACACATTACCAATAGCAAAGAACCTTGAGAGGAATCACGATAGTTAAATTAAACGTCACGACGTGTAAGTACTAAATACGATCACAAATCACGAGCCAAAAATAATTAAAACATTATATAATAAATCACGAGCCAAAAATAATTTAAACATTATATAATAAATCATGAGCCAAAATAATCAAGAAATTATATAATAATTTCACGATAAAGACGACGAATAATAAAATAAATATAATAAAATAATATCGGAGCGTTACATAACCATCATAGCGGAAAGTCTTAATACAACAAATAACAATTCATTTTCAAGCTTGGTGGGTAAAATGCTTACCTTAGATGTAATCTGGCCCATCAAAAACAGAAATGTTGGCCTAGAACAAAAATAAAATAATAA
This sequence comes from Othius punctulatus, assembly GCA_951805005.1. NCBI lineage: Eukaryota > Metazoa > Arthropoda > Insecta > Coleoptera > Staphylinidae > Othius > Othius punctulatus. The sequence goes on along the minus strand of OX638140.1, from coordinate 1,749,980 downwards.
TTAAAAAAATAAGTATAAGTAAATCTAAATGTAGGGATAAATAACACAGGTTGACATTGATTTGGACTCGAGCAGCTAAAAGACGTACTCAAAGTAATTTTTGAGCTGATTATGAATCCGCAATCCATTTTTCGCTATCAGGTCAAGTTCTTTTAGATAAATGCTTAAGTCATTTTTGGAATTTTCGACCATGAATTTTCGTTTCATTAAAAAAAATAATCTTACAATGTGAAATGAAGTGCAGCGGAACTGTGTGGATTGTAATTTTTCGCGGAATTTTTCTGGAATTTTCTGGAAATTTTGTTATCAATAATACCTCAACAGAATATTATTAACCACTAAATTGCTCAACTGTTTTATAATTTAACCGCCTTTGTAACTTTTACGGTTTGCGGGATTACAATGGTGAACATCCTTATCTTGGACACCCAGCATATATATATATATATATATATATATATATATATATATATAAGAAATTGGTCACCAACTGTTGCGCCTTCCACCTTATTACTGTGTCTTCAATCCAATTGAGCTAATATGGTCAACTTTAAAAAGAAATTTGCGGAAAAATAATGCACATCCCAAAATGAGTGAAGAAACAATTCAACTTGTTCAGCGAGAATGCAACAACATTTCAAGTACCATTTGGAAAAACTGCATCGATCATGTGATTAAAATTGAAAACGATTATAGGACGCTTAGTGTACCAAATCTAATTATTAATGTTCAAAGTGCAAGTGATAGTGATGAATCTAGTTGTGCGGAACAATATTTGTTTGTTACATTACGATTAATGAAAAAATTAACTGATGTTAACGTCGTTAATTTTTTAACGCAATGAGCAAGTCAATAATGTTATGGGTAACTTAAGTTATTTGTTTCGCGAATCATACTGTATATAATTTTCTATGAAATTATAACTACATTTGTAAAACATAATTAATTATATGTACACTTAAAAATACAATGAAAGGTACAATTTAATGATAATGAATCACTAATGTTAATTTTCTACGAGGCAGTGAATCTGTATTTTCTGATGCCGGCTCCGGACTCTGTTCTCTTCCCATTACCCGTCATAAAATTCCGTTCGCACAATGGAGCGCAATAAACACCCTTCGTAGGTAGATTTTAGTTTTAGTTGAGTTTGATATCTGGACAACTGGATAATTGAACCGGTTTTTCAACCACGAAGACTGCCGATTAAGGGATCTAAAGTTTTTCGAACATCAATTTATTAATCATAAATTTTTTGTATGTCTATATAAATAATGCTCCAAATGCAATGCCCAAACGTACATTTGTTATTTTCTCGTGATTGTAAATTAATTGATCTATCGATTTATCAATAACCAATGAATAAATAATTGGCAATTACTACATCAATTAATTATCACAAATATTCCTCGGTTATTCATGAATTTACATTTTGTGCTTTGAAAAAACTGCAATATCAAAATGTAATAATTGCTACTATTCGAGGCAGAGTAAATGGAGGACCAACATTATTAAATATTATGCTGGCTCAAAATTAACAACAGAGTAACGGTTTCACCGTAATTGGCCTAGTTGCAGTCGCAAATTGCAATTAAAAAAAATACTCGCACTAATTACATTTTTGCACAGCAGCTTCATATCACTTCTAATTAAGCGAGAACTGGGGAGCGAATATGCTATGCAATGTTATCGAATTTGGGTACAGTTTATGCTAACGATGTTTGCGAAATCAAGTTAATTTGTCTATCAACATAATTAATAATGCATTCACGGTTTAGTTCCAATGATTTTGCATTGTGCTGGTTACATCTGAAGGTATTTTACATAGTTTATACACAGCTTTACACAGAACATTGCACACATTGCTCATTTACAGCACAATAAATATATATTGCCAAATATAGTAGGGAACAGCAACAAAATTAATAATTGTTAATAATTATTATAAAATATGAAAACTATATGATTATGTATGTACAATATGGGCCAGAATAAACAGTACTGAAGTTTAGGCAACCAAGCACACGCACCATACTAAATACAGCGTAATGAGTGGGTTGGTTGCCTATACTTCAGTTCTGTTTATTTTTCCGAAATATATATATATATTTACATAATCATATAGTTTTCATATTTTATAATAATTATTAACAATTATTAATTTTGTTGCTGTTCCCTACTATATTTGGCAATATATATTTATTGTGCTGTAAATGAGCAATGTGTGCAATGTTCTGTGTAAAGCTGTGTATAAACTATGTAAAATACCTTCAGATGTAACCAGCACAATGCAAAATCATTGGAACTAAACCGTGAATGCATTATTAATTATGTTGATAGACAAATTAACTTGATTTCGCAAACATCGTTAGCATAAACTGTACCCAAATTCGATAACATTGCATAGCATATTCGCTCCCCAGTTCTCGCTTAATTAGAAGTGATATGAAGCTGCTGTGCAAAAATGTAATTAGTGCGAGTATTTTTTTTAATTGCAATTTGCGACTGCAACTAGGCCAATTACGGTGAAACCGTTACTCTGTTGTTAATTTTGAGCCAGCATAATATTTAATAATGTTGGTCCTCCATTTACTCTGCCTCGAATAGTAGCAATTATTACATTTTGATATTGCAGTTTTTTCAAAGCACAAAATGTAAATTCATGAATAACCGAGGAATATTTGTGATAATTAATTGATGTAGTAATTGCCAATTATTTATTCATTGGTTATTGATAAATCGATAGATCAATTAATTTACAATCACGAGAAAATAACAAATGTACGTTTGGGCATTGCATTTGGAGCATTATTTATATAGACATACAAAAAATTTATGATTAATAAATTGATGTTCGAAAAACTTTAGATCCCTTAATCGGCAGTCTTCGTGGTTGAAAAACCGGTTCAATTATCCAGTTGTCCAGATATCAAACTCAACTAAAACTAAAATCTACCTACGAAGGGTGTTTATTGCGCTCCATTGTGCGAACGGAATTTTATGACGGGTAATGGGAAGAGAACAGAGTCCAGAGCCGGCATCAGGAAATACAGATACAGTGCCCCGTAGAAAATTAACATTAGTGATTCATTATCATTAAATTGTACCTTTCATTGTATTTTTAAGTGTACATATAATTAATTGTGTTTTACAAATGTAGTTATAATTTCATAGAAAATTATATACAGTATGATTCGCGAAACAAATAACTTAAGTTACCCATAACATTATTGACTTGCTCATTGCGTTAAAAAATTAACGACGTTAACATCAGTTAATTTTTTCATGAATCGTAATGTAAGAAGCAAATATTATTTCGCACAACTAGATTCATCGCTATCACTTGCACTTTGAACATTAATAATTAGATTTGGTACACTAAGCGTCCTATAATCGTTTTCAATTTTAATCACATGATCGATGCAGTTTTTCCAAATGGTACTTGAAATGTTGTTGCATTCTCGCTGAACAAGTTGAATTGTTTCTTCACCCATTTTGGGATGTGCATTATTTTTCCGCAAATTTCCTTTTTAAAGTTGACCATATCAGCTCAATTGGATTGAAGATACAGGAATAAGGTGGAAGGCGCAATACTTGGTGACCAAATTCTTCTGCCATCTTATCAACCACATACGTTTTTTTGATATTTTTTTTATAAGTTCTAATAATGTTTCTTTCTTTGCACTTAGAGGAATAACAATACCATTTTGAATGCAAAAAACCGCAATATCACCTTTCTTGAAAGCGGCGGTTGGGATTTTATGAATTTGCTTTGAGTAGTAAGTTGCATTATCCATTACGATTATTGCGTTATTGGGTATGTAGGGCAATAATTGATTGCGAAACCAATTTTCAAATAATTAGGCGTTCATCTGATGATAGTCTAACGAGCTTGATGCAATATTCTTGGCTGATAAGAGCTAACTATTTGACACAAAACCTGCGCCTCCTCCTGCATGAAGAATAACAATTTTTTTTTTCCTCTATTGCACGGTGCTCTAAGGTGACACTTATTTGTATTATCGGCCCATCCCTTGGAAACGACGTCGTGAGTATCGAACCATGTTTCATTCAAATAAATTATCGCTTCATTTCTATATTCGTTTATTTTAGATAAATATTCTAATCGCTCTTTTTGCAATCTCGGCGATTCCATGATGTCAATTCGTTTGTCTAAAGTTTTATACTTAAAACCCTGACTAAGTAGGTATTTATACAAAGTAGTTTCCTTATATGGAAAATCATTTCCAAGAGTTTCCAAAATAAATTGGACCGTGGGAACGTTACCTGATTTATAAGAATTGTAAATTATATTTTTGATCCTCTTGGCGATGGCATCGTCTATTTCGGCAAATTTGGAACTTATTCTTCTTTTCCTTTCTAGCAGTCCTTTCGTAATTATTCTCCAAACCGTTGAACATGATATTCCTGTCAGAATGGAAATTCTTTGCAGTGGAGATGCATGATTCTCGCTTATAAGGGTGTTATAAATATTTACGACTATCCTTTTAGTATCAGTTGAAAGAAAAGCATGCTTTATTAATCCCTGATTTTCATTTTCGATAGTTGATGTGTCCATTTGATGATGGTTGTTTTGAAATTTATCAAAATCAATTTGAGAATAGCTTCCCTTTGTAGACTGTCGAAGGGATTCTCCAACAAAACTTTGGAATGGCTTCTTTCCTCACATAATTGAAATAGATCGTTGAACTGAGTGTCATTATAAATTGATGAAATAATTGTTGCAGTTTCACTTAACGACGTTTCCATCTTAATAAACTCTACCTCTTCACAAGTTTATAAATGATGATATGCACACGTATGTAAAATGAGTACTGTTGCAATGTAAAGGTTAACACCGACTAAAAGACAAATATAGACTATTTGAGAAATAGACTATTTGAGGCAGCCTTAACTGATTGTCTACCTGGACTGCATATTCGCCCAGCAATTAAGGTACATCGAACCTTAATTGCATGGGCGAATGTATAATCCTTTTAAAACCGCTTCCTAGGTGACGGCTCTTAATTATCTACTGGCGTCTGTAGTCTTGTAATTAAATCGAATTGTAAAATTGCAAAAATAATTACGTCCGCCGACTCATAAAAAACGATGTAGATAGTTGTAAGATTATTGAATTCAATTTAATTAATAAATCATTTTTATATTATTGTCGTTGTTTTGTGCTAGTTCCTGAAGAAGCTATAACATGTTGCACACTTTCATACATGTGCTGCCTTCAATATACAATAATTTCCCAGTCGCATTACATTGATGAATGGCGCCTATCTTAACGCTATGATTAACACAATGAATCACTTCACACGCCTCGTATTCACAACAATAAAATATTAATGAGGAAACTTTCGCCTCATAACCGTGCAAATGAATCGCTCGCTCCCTTGGGCATGAATAATAAAAAAAGCAGCAACGTACACATCTGTTGATGATTACGGTAGGTGCATTTAGCGGCTGTTATGGATTTTGCGGCCTGTGGAACAGGTAGTGAGTAGTGAGAGCGAGAGCAGTACGAAAGCTGACTGAAGCAGGCGCAAGAGTGGTCTGGGTGTAGGAGTAGGAGTAGGAGTAGGAGTAGGACGCCACTGGCGGAGCGCACAATGCTTCGTGCGAGGAGGATGATGGTGGACGTTTTCACGTTCGATAGTAGGATCGATCAGCTGATTGAGGCCACTGACCCACTGCCAACTTCAAACGGCCCTCGCACACGCATTCGATGGACGAGGAGTGTTACGAAGGTTCTCGGTAATCGGATCTTTCTCTGGCCTGCTTTCGTCCACTGCTCCCAGGTAATGTGTTAAATGGATCGTTTAGACATGTAGATTTTGGGTGCGTAATTTAAATGGTAATTTTGTTTGCACTGTATAAAATGCAGTTTACAGGATTAAAGCAAATTCTGAATTATTCAAAGGGCCTCAATGTTTCGTTAAATAACAAAGTTCATTGCGAATTAAAATTTACGTACGCATGTAGAATTTGTATACCCAAAGCAATTGGTTCGAGCTGAACGAATGCAAATCTTACGTAAACGAATGTATTCGACAGTTTCAATTATATTTTTTGTGCTAACCACAATACCGCACACACAGCCCATTTTGCATTCACATAAAATTGCAATAATACCGTATAATCAAAATAATAATCATACTTCAAAATTTGACAAATATATAAAAATCAAAAAAACTTTACAACAAATTATTTAAAATTGAATATATTGTTTTTAAAAACATAACACCTCTGAGGATGGCTTGTAAAAGCTGAAACTAGTTGGGTGAAGAACATCAAATAAAAAGATTACATAAATAAGAGAAAGTAAGTAAGAGTTTTATTCAGAAAGCACATCCCTCACAAAGTTGTTAAAATGTTCAAAGTCATTTGCAGAAAATTTATGGAACATGAAAGAAAAAAATTAGTAATTAAAAAAATTTAAATGTAATTTTCAACATTATTACTTTTACAAATATTACATTACAAATTATAATTTAAATTGTAAAATATTAATCAAAACACAAAATCGTCATTTGCATTATACAATTTATATTAAAAATTATAATAATAATATTTACTAGCGGGAGAACCTGCATAATATACACATAAAAAATAAAAATAAAAACTTACTAAATGAAAGTGAACTTGAAACTTGATTTGATTTTTTTCATGAAAGTAAAAAAATGTATATTATAAATTCCGAAACTCAAAGGAAATAACAAAGTTATCATGATAATTGCTAGAATTTAGTTGGAAATTATAAAATTCATATAGTAAATACGAAAATATTAATTATAAATTTCAATGTTAAATTAAAATTTGAAATTTTTAGTATAAATTATAAAAACTTTATGCTCAAAACATATAACTCGCTAAGTTATTAATATTCTGACAGAAATTTGCAAAAATATTAATGCAAAATACAAAATTATGTACAAAATTACAAAGAGAAATTATGAAGTTTTCGTTGCAAATGACAAATTTTGATATTTTATTACAAATTGCAAGTTCATCGAACCATAAAATTCTCATTGAAATATCTCGCTTGTAAACTGCAATGAATTGGAAATTACAAAATTTTCATTAGAATGTTTTAATATAATTACTAGACTTTTCATAAATTGTAAAGATCAATGAAATCTGCGAGTTTATTCATTGGAATTTATAACGTCTTTCTCCATAAATCATATTCCTTGCAAATGTATTATCTATTTCATAGAAATTCGTAAAAAATATAATGGATGGTGTAAAATGTTGGCAATTTTTGTCTTTAAATTCAACAAAAACAATGAAATTTTCGCATTTTAACTACACATTACAAAAATTTCTTCGGAAATCCCATAAATAGTAATAGCATTATGATGAATGTTACGAAATTTTGATGATGGATTTCAGTGTTTCAATAGAAATTAAAGAGAATTAATTATAAGTTTCAAAAGTTGTAAATGTTGAATATAAATTGGAACATTGTAGTGAAAATTGCAAAGTTTTTATTATGAAAACAATATTTCAATGGAATTAGAAAACAATCATAAGGTATAAATAAGTTCACAATAACACTATAACAAACACAATAATAAATAAGTACATAAGTAAATAAACAAATAAATAAGTTTTATTAAAATTATGTAATTTTCGTTGTCACTTTCATCATTCATCATTCTAAATTACAAAATTGCAATTGCTTTATGAATATTTTATTGTTAATTGATAAATTATACTGTAAAATGTAAAATATTCAACATTCGTATTATAAATTACAACATTTCGGCAACGATCATGAACATTTTATTGTAAATTGCCAAAATTTCATTATAAATTGCAAAATGTCATTGGCATTTCCAAAATTTGTATCGAGTTGTTAAAATGTTTATAGTTATTTGTAGAAAATTTTATGAAAATAAACTTAGGTGGAAATTACATACGTTTCATAAGAGATTATAAAATGTTCATTAGAAATTATGAAATTCTTATTATAAATACCAAAATTTTACTATATTTACATTTTACTTACAAATTAGAAAATTTTATGAAAAATTGCAAAAAGCTAATCAAACCACAACATATTAAAATTATATCATGTCGATTGTAAATTAAAATTACAAAAATGTCAATACATTTTTTATTAGAAATACCAACATTTTTATAAATTACAAATATTAATGGAACCTGCCAATTTTTAGTTGAAAATTATAACGGCTATCTACACAATTTATATTCCTCGCGAAATTATTTCATATTTCATAAAAATTTGCAAAAAATATTATGGAAACGGAATGGATCCATAGAAAATCTTAGTTCAAAAAGGGAGCTGCGAGGCGAAAAAGTTTTGGAACCACTGTGTTTGGTGGTTTAACTGATGAAAGTTTGTATAAAACTTTTGAACTTATTCAACTCTATAATAATCCAAGAGCTCGAATCGATGGACAAATACGACCCTCCATAGGTTATTCCCCTACATGTAGTTTTTTCTTGTGTGGCGTCTACTCGATCACAGCAAAACTTGCTGGAGGGTGAGCCAAACCCTGCAGATATCATTATACTCCAAACTACGCTGCTTGCCCCTGTAATTGATTGAAATAACGGCGTGCAACAATCAATGGGTTCGCCTATGAGCCCACACCTATACCACGAAATTACGGTCGCAGACAACTCATTGTTGGTAGCTTCGCTACCGTCTAGACAAGAAAAAATGTGTGCAAATATGTCAAGGTTGTCCGGATGGCGAAGTTTGCCGGTGAATGAAAATGCGGTTAATTAATGCGAAGGGGGTGCAAGTCTCTGGCGCCCCACAAGGGCCAGGCCAAGAGCGAACTTTTTCGGAAAGGACAGTACATTGGGAACATCTTGGGCCTCAACTTATCGCATCTGCCTCAGCCTGCATGCCGTGCATTGTCCTTCAACTTGAAATGCGAGTCGCTGTTAAATAAAGAACCCGATCCCGTCCGACGTGCGGCGGGGTGAGGGGGAGGGGGCTGACGTCGACGGCTGTTGAGGGGGAGGGGGAAGCCCTGTCAGCTGTTGTGCCCCTCGGCATTCCAGTCCCCCCCCCCCCTCCTAAAGCGCCCGGCCGAAGCTCGAACCCCACATCCGTATCTCCCTGGCAACTGATCGCCTGCTCAGTTTGAACCAGTGCGTTTGAAAGCTTTTACTTGATTATGGCTCGCGAATTATTTAAGCCTGCCGGGAAGGTCCCGAGCTTTTTTCGACGTTGTGCGGTCAGTTTTTCGCGACGAGCCGGTGTGGGGCAGCTGTGGGAATTAATTGGTGCCAGTGTTGTGGATTTTGTGTAATTTATTAACAAAAAGAAAAAAAAACTTCGCCCAATTTCTGTTCCATTTCTATGTGTATTGTGTGTATTGTTTGTCGAAATGTACGTTTCTGAATAAATGGTTCGTATTAAAGAGTGTTCATATGTTTATTACAATCCCTTTTGGTTTTGTTTTTCATTGCAGTGTTTCAACAGCTCTAGTTATCAATCGTACTACAATCTAGTTGTTTTTGTAAATTTTTTTTCGTCATGAAATCAATACTTTCACGATATAGTTTTATAAATAACCACCATAAAATATGGATTATTATTATTCGAGCAGTGCCAAATCTAATACACATTGAAATCTTCAATACGGAATTTCCAACGCTGCAGCTTACGCCCAAGAGAAATTATTAAATTATCCTTAATTTTAAAAGCAACGAAAACATGAAAGCATTAAAAGGCGGAAATGCCCTATATGCAGTCGATAGCCAATACAGATTATTTATAAATACATATATAAATTATAATAATATTTCTTATGTGTTTATTGTTATAGTACGTATAAATTATTTAGTAATTATGTAATTTGTTAGTGTTGAGATAAATTAAAATGTGTGAAACTATCATTTTTGGGGGTTCCGGCCCAACATTCGGGATGGCTACCGGCCCACCGGGAAATTTCCCATTTTCCCGTATGGCCCATCCGCCCCTGGTTGCAACGTGTGTTTTCAAATTTATTTTATTATGAAAAATGTATGTAATTTACATAAGAATTTAACTTGATTTAATTTGTACTTACTTGTATTTAGTAATTTATAATCAAAATGTAAACTCTCATATTAGATATCAATAGGTATTTTAATTTCAATTTTTGCTTCATCAAATCATGAAAATTATCAAAATCTACATTTTTGCAGAATACCTGTTACACCCTGTATAACAGTTTTTAAACAGGTAGGTAATGTGTGTAAACTTCGCAGTGAAAATAAAAAGGACTCAATATTTTCACTGCTAATATACACAGACAATACCTGTTTAAAAACTGTTATACAGGGTGTTTTGTAACAGGTGTACAAAAATGAAATGACGTATGCCGAATCACATTCCAAGTCGAAATGAGAAAATAAACTTTTTACAAATTTTCTCTTGTTTTTGAGTTAATTGAGTTTAAAAACTAGGTAAAGAGAACAATTAAATTATCAAGAATAACATAGGCCTTGGAACGAAAATGGCGAACATAAACAAAATCATGACAAATTATATAACACATTATAAGAATTGTTTAAAGTGGTCGCTTTGGTATTGTTATTATGAAAACAACTTTGAACAAAGTACTGAAGTATTGTAAACGTCTTGAAATATCTGTCTATTCTGGATATATTGAACAGCATTAGAAAACAGCTCTTTGTTAATTGTTCTATTGAACTCATTTTATTCAACAAACTAATTGGATTACGATATAATTGTTATAAATAACTGTTCTATTGAACCCATTTTATTCAACAAATTAATTGGATTACGACATAATTGTTATAAATTATCTGTTTTTTGACTTAATAAATAAAATAGCCAATTGTCTATGACAAATAATATGTACTTACTTCTTTTTCATTCCAAGGCCTATGCTATTATTAACAAATTAATTCTTAATATTACTTAGTTAACTCTAAAACGAGAGGAAATTTGTAAAAGTTTATTGTTTAATTCCGTCTTGGAATATGATTTTGCGTACATATTTCATGTTTGCATATATGTTATAAAACACCCTGAAGAAATGTTATTATGTATATCTACAAAATGCCCATTTTGTGGTAAAAACATACCACAAAACCACAAAATGACCATTTTGTGGTAAAAACATAGCAAGGTGTTTCTGTTTTTTTTTTTAATATGGACTACCACGTAGTAAAGGTCGAGTCGAAACCATCCTGATGATTTTTTAATTAATTTTACAAATTCAATTCGAAATTTAATTAAAGGATCTTTATTTGATTTGATAAATATATCATTCTTTAAACAACTGTCAAACATAACGATGTTTTTATAACATAATAACATAATTTGATAACATAATAACATTAATAACATAATAATTTCTATTTGACATAGTAATTACATTGTCTTTATAAACTTTACATAAAATTAACATATTTAATTTTAATCATAGTTACGAAATAGATCTGCACAAATATAGAGAGATAACGATCTTTATTAGGCTATTGGCCGTCGGCCTTTCCGCCTTGCACAAATTTTTCCGAAAAATGAATTTTCGAAAATCTTTTTAATTTTTTTCTATCATTATTTGAAGAGATATTAAAAAAAGAAATAAACACAATTTCAATGTCAACATTTCTCAACTACAAGGGAATTTTAAATTTTCGATCAGACGTTTCGCCTGAGTAAAACCGTCATCAAGTTTAAATATTGAAATACGGGCCCGTATTTCTTATTTTATTTTTGACTTCAACTTGTTAATGCTATTATATTGATGTGCTTGAGGTTTTAATATATTTTTTTATATGAAAATAAATAAATATCTTCAATTAGTACTAAAATGGATTTAAAAATCAAAAATATAAACTAGAGTGCCATGAAAACAGTTGAAAACCGAAACAATTTTACAAACGGTTAAATTGAGCGAAGTTTTTAACAAGAAAATGCATCAATACATTTTTTTTTTAATTCAGTTAAAGGTTTAATCCATGAATTACTAGTTATGTATTTAAGATATTATTATTAGGTACTTACTAGTAATTTTTTTTTTATTTAATTTTATTATTTATGTATTATTATGTATGTTATGCCTGACTGGTTTCGGTTTCTAAAAAAACATCATCAGAGGCATGATATCTACAAAGAATACAATAATTAGGTTAAATATAAATTAGAGTTAAGTTTGTTATAAAAATGCCTAAATATAAATTATAATAATATTTGTTATGTGTTTATTGTTATAGTGTGTATAAATTATTTAGCATTTATGTAATTTGTTAGTGTTAAGACAAATGAAAATGTGTGAAACTATCTTTTTTGGTAGTATTAATTTTTGTAATAGAAAGTAAAATCAATTCTTAAATAAGTGTTTTAGTTATTTTATATGTATACAGGGTGTCTACGCTAAACCATTCGTTGAAAGTTTACGGGGTTGCCGTTGTTCTAAAAATTTCAAAAAATCTTCGTGGCACTGTTGAATCAGTTATCCTCGTGTGAAATATTTTCAACTTTCTATCACTTCCGGTTCCACCGGAAGTAGCACCAACTTTCTTATTTTAAATCGAACACCCCATATATTATTATATTTTTGAATTCCTCGCTTAAATTGGAACATATTTTGTAAGAACGTATGTACACTTTTCTCTTTAAGTTTTCAAGAAAAAAAAAGTTTTTCCAAAATTTTGAGCTCTAAAAGGTAGCCTAAAATGTGTCTATAACTTCTCTTAGGAATAAGATAAAATTATGTCTTATATTACTAATTGTACCTAGAGGATGCCTCTATGAGTAAAATAATTGGAACTGTCAATTTTGATAATAAGTGTTCATAAAATGTCAATATCTAAGTGCTAAGTCAATATCTAAGTAAGTTTCCAATTATTTTACTCATAGAGGCATCCTCTAGGTACAATTAGAAATATAACTCATAATTTTATCTTATTTCTAAGAGAAGTCATAGACAGATTTCAGGCTATCTTTTAGAGGTCAAAATTTTAGAAAAACATTTTTGTCTTGAAAACTAAAAAAAGATAAGTGTACACACGTTCTTACAAAATATGTTCCAATTTAAGCGAGGAAGGCAAAAATATAATAATATATGGGATGTTCCATTTAATATAAGAAAGTTGGTGCTACTTCCGGTGGAACCGAAAGTGGTAGAAAGTTGAAAATATTTCACATGAGAATACCTGTTTTTTTTTGAAATTTTTAGTACAACGGCAATCCCGTACACTTTTAACGAACGGTTTAGCGTAAACACCCTGTATATTTAGAGGTTTTTACTTACGTATATGCACATATCCTAATTTTATTTGTATGATAAATATTAGTAAGCAATTTGAATTTCGAAATTTGAAAGTTACAGATGTCTGAAGTTTAAGTTAATTGGTTTTGTTGTTTTATATGTTAGGTGGATTATTTAAAAATTTATATAGTTTTAATGTTAATTTAGTTTCATCAATAAGGCACTATATGTTGTGTTTTGTGTTGATAGTTTTATCTATTTCAAAAGCTTCTAATATAATGTGTTTTAAGCCGTATTGTGTACGAGTTTAGTATTTTTGTTTATGTCGAAAGTGTGATTGTGAAAATGTAGGTGTCGTCCAAAATTTGAAATGTTTATGTCTCTTAAATGTTCCTTTATTCTTAATTTTAAAGGTCTGCGGGTTTCTCCAATGTATGCACCACAATCGTTGCAGATTATTGCGTAAATTCCATTTTTATCTAACAAGTTTGTTTTATCTTTAGCGTTAAATAGTTGTGTTTTGATTGTGTTTGGTCGAAAAAGGCGTTATAATGTTTAAATGTGTGGTTAATTTTGTTGCTTATGTTTCCTTGAAATATGAATGACTTATAATATGTCGTATTTCTATCGTTTGCTGTTTGTGTTTTTGATATTATTGTATTATTATTTATATTGTTTAGTTTATTGAAAAAAAAACTGTATGTTGATTTTTTAAATATTGTGTTAATTGTTAATGTTTAATAACATATAGAACAACAAAAACAATTAATTTAAACATGAAACAGACAACTGTAACTTTCAAATATCAACATTCAAGTTAATAACACATATTTATCATAAAAATAAGATCAGGATATATAAATATTAAAATACGTAAGTAAATAACTCCAAATATACACATATAAAATAAGTAAAACACTTATTTAAGAATTGATTTTACTTTCTATTACAAAAATTAATACTACCAAAAAAATAGTTTCACACATTTTAATTTATCTTAACACTAACAAATTGCATAAATGCTAAATAATTTATACATACTATAACAATAAACACATAACAAATATTATTATAATTTATATTTAGGCATTTTTATAACAAACTTAACTCTAATTTATATTTAACCTAATTACTATATTCTTTGTAGATAGCATGCCTCTGATGATGTTTTTTTAGAAACCGAAACCAGTCAGGCATAACATACATAATAATACATAAATAATAAAATTAAATAAAAATAATTTTACTAGTAAGTACCTAATAATAATACCTTAAATACATAACTAGTAATTCATGGATTAAACCGTTAACTGAATTTAAAAAAAATGTATTGATGAATTTTCTTGTTAAAAACTTCGCTCAATTTAACCGTTTGTAAAATTGTTTCGGTTTTCAACTGTTTTCATGGCACTCTAGTTTATATTTTTGATTTTTAAATCCATTTTAGTACTAATTGAAGATATTTATTTATTTTCATGTAAAAAATATATTAAAACCTCAAGCACATCAATATAATAGCATTAACAAGTAGAAGTAAAAAAAAAAAAGAAATACGGGCCCGTATTTCAATATTTAAACTTGATGACGGTTTTACTCAGGCGAAACGTCTGATCGAAAATTTAAAATTCACTTGTAGTTGTCGAAATTGTGTTTATTTCTTTTTTTAATATCTCTTCAAATAATGATAGAAAAAAAAAACATTTTTCGGAAAAATTTGTGCAAGGCGGAAAGGCCGACGGCCAATAGCCTAATAAAGATCGTTGTCTCTCTATATTTGTGCAGATCTATTTCGTAACTATGATTAAAATTAAATATGTTAATTGTATGTAACGTTTATAAAGACAATTTAATTACTATGTCAAATAAAAATTATTATGTTATTAATGTTATTATGTTATCAAATTATATTATTATGTTATAAAAACATCGTTATGTTTGACAGTTGTTTAAAGAATGATATATTTATCAAATCAAATAAAGATCTTTTAATTAAATTTCGAATAGAATTTGTAAAATTAATTAAAAAATCATCAGGATGGGTTCGACTCGACCTTTACTACGTGGTAGTCCATATTTAAAAAAAAAAACAGAAACACCTTGCTACGTTTTTACCACAAAATGGTCATTTTGTGGTTTTGTGGTATGTTTTTACCACAAAATGGGCATTTTGTAGATATACATAATAACATTTCTTCAGGGTGTTTTATAACATATATGCAAACATAAAATATGTACGCAAAATCATATTCCAAGACGGAATTAAACAATAAACTTTTACAAATTTCCTCTCGTTTTAGAGTTAACTAAGTAATACTAAGAATTAATTTGTTAATAATAGCATAGGCCTTGGAATGAAAAACAAGTAAGTACATATTATTTGTCATAGACAATTGGCTATTTTATTTATTAAGTCAAAAAACAGATAATTTATAACAATTATGTCGTAATCCAATTAATTTGTTGAATAAAATGGGTTCAATAGAACAGTTATTTATAACAATTATATCGTAATCCAATTAGTTTGTTGAATAAAATGAGTTCAATAGAACAATTAACAAAGAGCTGTTTTCTAATGCTGTTCAATATATCAAGAATAGACAGATATTTCAAGACGTTTACAATACTTCAGTACTTTGTTCAAAGTTGTTTTCATAATAACAATACCAAAGCGACCACTTTAAACAATTCTTATAATGTGTTATATAATTTGTCATGATTTTGTTTATGTTCGCCATTTTCGTTCCAAGGCCTATGTTATTCTTGATAATAATTATTATCTTTACCTTATTTTTAAAATCAAATAACTCAAAAACCAGAGAACATTTGTAAAAAGTTTATTCTCTCATTTCGACTTGGAATGTGATTCGGCATACGTCATTTTATTTTTGTACACCTGTTACAAAACACCCTGTATAACAGTTTTTAAACAGGTATTGTCTGTGTATATTAGCAGTGAAAATATTGAGTCCTTTTTATTTTCACTGCGAAGTTTACACACATTGCCTACCTGTTTAAAAACTGTTATACAGGGTGTAACAGGTATTCTGCAAAAATGTAGATTTTGAAAATTTTCATGATTTGATGAAGCAAAAATTGAAATTAAAATACCTATTGATATCTAATATGAGAGTTTACATTTTGATTATAAATTACTAAATACAAGTAAGTACAAATTAAATCAAGTTAAATTCTTATGTAAATTACATACATTTTTCATAATAAAATAAATTTGAAAACACACGTTGCAACCAGGGGCGGATGGGCCATACGGGAAAATTGGAAATTTCCCGGTGGGCCGGTAGCCACCCGAATGTTGGGCCGGAAGACCAAGAATTTTGGGCTGGTAGATCCGACGACAAGTTTATTAATAATTTTGATTTAATGTATTAACACAAGGCGGAAAGACCCCATGTGGTCGATAGCCCTATAAACATTGTTTATATATGTATTAACACAGTGGTTCCCAAACTTTTTCGCCTCGCAGCTCCCTTTTTGAACTAAGATTTTCTATGGATCCATTCCGTTTCCATAATATTTTTTGCAAATTTTTATGAAATATGAAATAATTTGGTGAGGAATATAAATTGTGTAGATAGCCGTTATAATTTTCAACTAAAAATTGGCAGGTTCCATTAATATTTGTAATTTATAAAAATGTTGGTATTTCTAATAAAAAAATGTATTGAAAATTTTGAAATTTTTGTAAATTTAATTTACAATCGACATGATATAATTTTAATATGTTGTGGTTTGATTAGCTTTTTGCAATTTTTCATAAAATTTTCTAATTTGTAAGGAAAATGTAAATATAGTAAAATTTTGGTATTTATAATAAGAATTTCATAATTTCTAATGAACATTTTATAATCTCTAATGAAAAGTATGTAATTTCCACCTAAGTTTATTTTCATAAAATTTTCTACCAATAACTATAAACATTTTAACAACTCGATACAAATTTTGGAAATGCCAATGACATTTTGCAATTTATAATGAAATTTTGGCAATTTCTCGTTTTACTTTAATTTAATGTTATTAGTTGAATTATTACTTGTTGTAATATGTATTAAATTTTGTAATGTATTTAAGAAGCAATGTGTTAGTGGGCATTGTCGTCCCGTTAATTCAATAAATAAATACATAAATTTACAATAAAATTTTCATGATCGCTGCCGAAATGTTGTAATTTATAATACGAATGTTGAATATTTTACATTTTGCAGTGAAATTTATCAATTAACAATAACATTTTCATAAAGTTATTGCAATTTTGTAATTTAGAATGATGAATGATGAAAGTGACAACGAAAATTACATAATTTTAATAAAACTTATTTATTTGTTTATTTACTTATGTACTTATTTATTATTGTATTTGTTATAGTGTTATTGTGAACTTATTTATACCTTATGATTGTTTTCTAATTCCATTGAAATATTGTATTCATAATAAAAACTTTGCAATTTTCACTACAATGTTCCAATTTATATTCAGCATTTACAAATTCTAAAACTTTTGAAACTTATAATTAATTCTCCATAATTTCTATTGAAACACTGAAATCCATCATCAAAATTTCGTAGCATTCATCATAATGCTATTACTATTTATGGGATTTCCGAAGAAATTTTTGTAATGTGTAGTTAAAATGCGAAAATTTCATTGTTTTTGTTGAATTAAAAAAAAAAAAGCCAACATTTTACACCATCCATTATATTTTTACGAATTTCTATGAAATAGATGATACATTTGCAAGGAATATGATTTATGGGGAAAGACGTTATAAATTCCAATGAATAAACTCGCAGATTTCATTGATCTTTACAATTTATGAAAAGTCTAGTAATTATATTAAAACATTCTAATGAAAATTTTGTAATTTCCAATTCATTGCAGTTTACAAGCGAGATATTTCAATGAGAATTTTATGGTTTGGTGAACTTGCAATTTGTAATAAAATATCAAAATTTGTCATTTGCAACGAAAACTTCATAATTTCTCTTTGTAATTTTGTACATAATTTTGTATTTTGCATTAATATTTTTGCAAATTTCTGTCAGAATATTAATAACTTAATGAGTTATATGTTTTGAGCATTAAGTTTTTATAATTTATACTAAAAATTTCAAATTTTTATTTAACATTGAAATTTATAATTAATATTTTCGTATTTACTATAAGAATTTTATAATTTCCAACTAAATTCTATCAATTATCATGATAACTTTGTTATTTCCTTTGAGTTTCGGAATTTATAATATACATTTTTTTACTTTCATGAAAAAAATCAAATCAAGTTTCAAGTTCACTTTCATTTAGTAAGTTTTTATTTTTATTTTTTATGTGTATATTATGCAGGTTCTCCCGCTAGTAAATATTATTATTATAATTTTTAATATAAATTGTATAATGCAAATGACGATTTTGTGTTTTGATTAATATTTTACAATTGAAATTATAATTTGTAATGTAATATTTGTAAAAGTAATAATGTTGAAAATTACATTTCAATTTTTTTAATTACTTTTTTTTTTCTTGCATGTTCCATAAATTTTCTGCAAATGAGTCTTAACATTTTAACAACTTTGTGAGGGACATGCTTTCTGAATAAAACTCCAATAATTTAAAAAAAAAGCTGGATCTAATAAAACTCTGTAATTTTAATGAAGATTTTATAAATTACAATTAAATTTTCGTAGTCAAAGCATGACTAATTTTAATTACCTAATATTTTTCATATTTTATGATTGAAAGCAGTACCGAACGCACACTTTAGGAACGTCTGTATTAATAAATAAAAAAGTATTATGAAAAACTTACGGTATTAAATTTCATATGGATTTTTGCTTTATGGGGAGTACTTTCTCTTATTTATGTAATCTTTTTATTTGATGTTCTTCACCCAACTAGTTTCAGCTTTTACAAGCCATCCTCAGAGGTGTTATGTTTTTAAAAACAATATATTCAATTTTAAATTATTTATTGTAAAGTATTTTTGATTTTTACATATTTGTAAAATTTTGAAGTATGATTATTATTTTGATTATATGGTATTATTGCAATTTTATGTGAATGCAAAATGGGCCCATAAAAGTTTGTTGCCCATCCGCCCCTGGTTGCAACACAGCATCATTATACATTAGTATCAACGATGTCAATCAAATAAGAAAAGATAGAGCTTCGATAAACCGAACGCAGAAAAGACAAACAAAAATTAAGAAACGAATCAGCAAAGTCGCTGCAAAGAAAAGGATTGCGACAGCAATTCAAAGTTCTTCGATCTTCTAAGTTCTCCGATTATTATCCTGCAGGTAACTAAATTTGTTAAGCTAAATTTAAATTAGCTAAACTAAGTATACATACATATACTTAGATATGTTCGAATGTGTGTACTCATACACATGTATTTTGTATTTTCCATTTTCCATAAAAAAATTGTATGTTGGTTTTGTTTTTACAGAAATATATAGCTATTGACTTTTTGCATGCAGAAGTTTTATTTCTTATTCTAATACTCTTATTTTCAACTATTTAGCTTGATAATCCGAACCACCTATAGTCCCTATTAGTTCGGATTATCGACACTCTATTGTATATAAGATAATCAATACAAAATAATAGTGTATATTCGCCGCATATATAATGTTTTTTTATTAAATTTAGTTTCATCAATTTGTAATTATAACGTATAAATAATTCACACAAACGAAATTATTATTCGCTTCGTTGAGATTATAATTTTAAATGAATTCCAAACAGCGACGTATAATTAATTTTGTACGATGATATGAATAAATGCAAATAAATGCAATGGATTTAATATTAGAATATCACCTCACCATAACACATTAACAGTCAAATTACTAAGGTAAGTGTAATTTATATTTAATGGTGTTGTAAATTAATTTATAATAGCTATGATTTACATTACTGGTCATGTGTTATTTGTGTTATTTTAGATCTATATGCATGTATAAAGGCAATTTTAAAAAAAATGTATTATCGTTTCGTATTGATGGTGTATTGCACAAATGTTGTAAGTACTCTTTTGGATGGAATTGTGTTAAATGCGAAAACATGTTTTAATTGATAAGCAAATACAATAATAGCTATTTATGGTATAAGTGAATAAAATTGCTTTGAAGAATTGAAGAATTAGCGTGAAGTGTGTAACGCTCTGATATTATTTTTATTATATTTATTTTATTATTCGTCGTTTTTATCGTGAAATTATTATATAATTTCTTGATTATTTTGGCTCGTGATTTATTATATAATGTTTTAGTTATGTTTGGCTCGTGATTTATTATATAATGTTTTAGTTATTTTTGGCTCGTGATTTGTGATCGTATTTAGTACTTACACGTCGTGACGTTTAATTTAACTACCGTGATTACTCTCAAGGTACTTTGCTATTGGTAATGTGTTAATTAACGTACACTAATAATGGATTAATACAAGAAAGCACCAATTTAAGGATTTGTTTTGTTTATTTAATAATAGACACGCTGAAATTGCAAGACACAGGGAAATAAAACACAGCTTGACGATGATGTAAATTAATTTATATAATTATAACGTACAGGGAAATAAAACACAGGTTGACGATTATGACATGAATTGATTTATTTTCTAGATTTCGTTGACCTATTAATGAATTTGTAAATTCTCTTATTTATTCAATTGATAATTTGAAAATGGTTATTACTACGAAGTTTATTTACGAGAGTTTGTTATACATGCACGTGCTTCTCTTAGACCATTTATTACCATGCTCTTTCACTCCATTTAACTACGGGAAAGTGATATGATAAAAAATAGAACTATTTAAAGATGTTGAAATATCCCCAATAATTCATGAATGATTACTAAAGGTATCTCGCGATCTTCCCGAATTTCATGGTTGTGTCGGTGTCCACACAATAATGAAATTATTGGAGCCCCATTGCTTACGTTGATTGAGGTAAATTAGTAATTCTACCCACGACCACAGCAAGCACCAATGTCACAAGTAGTCATCACCGTCAGACATGTTACAAGTTGTGTCAAATAACAGCTCTGCTACCTCAATCGGAAATGTTTATGTAATGTTATAATATATTATTATTAGGAACATTGGAGGTTATTAATAACTTCTCTTGTGATTATACCAAGCCTCATTCTCTCGTAATAATTCCACTTATTTCTTGTTTACGATATTTAACCATAACTTGTCATTATGTCTTCAAATTATTGAGATTTAATCCAGCCTATTTTATGTGTACGATTCTAAATTACTCTGCCCAATAGTAGGTACGTTATGTGCTTGTTTTATAATTTGAAATAAAGAAACCAGTATTTTTATACATTATGTTTTTAAATTATTATGATTTAATCCAACTTATTTATTTATACAATTATAAATCACTCTGCCCAATAATATGCACGTTATGTGCTCATTTATGATTTAAAATGAAGAAGCCATAATTTTTATGAATTATTTTGATTTGAATATGATGATGTGTGTCGGAGGGTAACACTGAATGCCTTGATTAG